>CM028131.1:980302500-980902500 GCA_016271365.2 Neoceratodus forsteri | reverse complement strand
AGTTTCTGCTGCATATGTAACAGATGAACTATTACTAGTTTTAGACTGCTTTAGAAAATATGGTTACTTTATGTATTTATGTCTGTTTTTCTATTATGAATTTGTACTGTTTTATATGAAATAACTATTATTACTGCCATCAAACAGGTGTGCCTTGAAAAGAGGGCTTTGTGGCTGTAATGGTGTTGTGAAGTTGAACTATCACTCATCCCATATAAATGAATCATTTACTACCATCACTACAGGGGAGAAAAAGGAGGGTAATGGACTTGCTGTTCCATGCTGGCAGCTCCTGCAGGCTCTAGCTTGACTGACATGACTGGCCACACACTACATTTTGGTCCTGTGTTGGTGAGGGCTGACCAGTAAGTCTGCAAAAATGTCAGTGATGAGGATGTGTGGGTGCTGCTGGCAGATCCATAAAATGAGATAAGGATAAGATACTAACTGAATAAAAGGAATGGTTAGGTGTATAAATATTAGATGGGTAAAAGGTGTCAATTATGGAAAGGGTGAGGCTGCACTTTCATGAATGGATGGAGGGAGTCACATTTCATTTTAATTTCATTTTAATTTTGTTAACTGGGTAAGGACACTGGACCAGAAGTCTTTTTTCAGGTGGAGGTGGGCGAAGTTGACAAACTTCGCTCTGTGGAATATTTTGTGTATTGCACTCAATACGAGAAGAGAAATATGTGAGGCCAGAATGAATACAAAGTGTGGAATTTTGCCCCCAAAATTCAACACTTCCCATACAAACTTTGGCCACAAGGCATCTAGTGGACCCCCCTATACCAGACATAGTTGTACAGTTACAAGTTACAACAATCACCTCCTGCCCGCAAACACACCCACCAATCATCGGCCAGTTGTCCACATGTAAAAATATTAATATTTTTTAAATTAAATCCCCCATTCCCTGGTGTCTAGTGGACCCCACCACCAGACACAGTTACAATAATAGTCCTCCTGCCCCCACACACACACAGTGATCACAGCCCATTTGTCCACATGTAAAAATATTAATTTTTTTTAATTAATTTCTCCATTCCCTGGTGTCTAGTGACTCCCCACCCCATCCAGACCACTGCCACCCCACCCCACCCCCAGTCAACCCTGAGAGGGCGATCGGCATAGCCCTTCACTCACCTCCATGGCTGGCAGCCCAACTGAACTCTAATGAATGAGCTCATGCTTGTATAAGCATGCACTCATTCACTGACAGCTTGAGGTCTTTGGGGCAGCTTTTCAGGGGGCTAAAGAATGGGAGGGAGCTGCTCCGGTCCCCGGTAGGGGGGGTAATGGCATTGTGGACCCCAAAGGGGTCCATAGTGCCATTGCCCCATCACATCCCTCAATGTTGGTGACCAGAGCAGCCCCTTTCCATTCTCTAGCCCTCTTAAAAGCTGCTCAAAAGACCATGCACAGTCAATGAATGAGTGTATGCTTGTACAAGCATGTGCTTATTAATTAGTGCTCAGTCGGCTTGGCGGCCATGGAGATGAGTGGAGGACTGTGCTGGTGGTCCACTTGGGATGGATTGGAGGGGAGCAGCATGGTGTGGCAATGGTCTGGATGGGGTGGGGTTGGTGGTGGGTCCACAAGACACCAGGAAATTGGGAAAATAATAAAAACATATATATTTTCACATGTGGGCTGTGGAGAACTGGCCAGCGATTGGGGGTGTCAGGAGGGTGATTGTTGTAAGTGTGTCTGGTGGGGGGAGGGCACTAGACACCAGGGAATGGTGAATTTAATTAAAAAAATATTAATATTTTTACATGTGGCCAACTGACTGCCGATCGGTGTGTGTGTGGGGGGGCGGGGTCAGGATGGTGGTTGTAGCTGTGTCGGGGAGGTCCACTAAACACCAGGGACAGATCAGGGGTGATGTTTTGGGGATTTCCCATTTGTCATTTCTACTTGCTTTGTTTGTTTTTTTAAGTGCAATTTGCACTTAAAAACCACAAAAGCAAGGTAAAGTCTCAAATGGTGAATTTTGTGTAATTTTAAAACATTACGCGAACTGCTCCCTTGGGTGAATTTGCTGATTTTGTGGTATATTTATCCACAAATTAAAATTTCACTGCACCTCTATTTTCAGGTCCAACCTGACAAAAGAATGAAAACAATTAGACATACAGTACAACAAGAAGGGATTAAAACACAGCAGGATATGGGTTTACTGAGCATTAATCCATGCCTGGGGGGGGGCTTGGAGTCATGATGTGGAGCCAATTGACTTCAACTATCCAGACATGGATTAATGCTCAGTAAACTCATACCCTGGAGTGGGGTAATCCTCTTATAACATGGACAATGTTATTTTAGAAATTTACCTAAAGAAATAGTAAAATAAAGTCCTGTGAACATGCAACTGTCAGTATATCAGGGATTAAGCAATGGTCAGGTGACCTGTTTGGATGAACCAGAAGACAGTATTTTAGGAACCCATGTAATAAAATTAACAAGCAACAACATATTAACTAACATTTACAAACATTCTTTGCTAACAAATAATATTTGAAACTTTAAAAAGGATCGAAAGAATTAAGCATATCTGGAAGTCCATTCCAATACAGAAGCTGCAATTGAAAAAGCTTGGGAAACAACCTTAGACTTAAAGGGAATTGTTTGTAACACAGCACCTTCAGCAGGTATCACATTATAGGAGGGATATGGCATAGAATGTTTGGGAATGGTGAAGGCAGTAAATTCAGAGAATGGTGAAAAGTATACATGTCAGAATGGCAAGGGGTATAACATTTGGTAGGGGCGAGTGTGCAGTTTTAGGAATGGATGGTGAGAGTCTGAAATTATTGGAGGGGTATTGGGTACTATATTTGGGAGAGGTGAGGGTTGTACATTTCAAGAACTGTGAGGGCTGTTATATGAGAAGGGTGAGGAGGTGCAAATTTTGTGAGGGGTGAAGGTACCAATTTTAAGAAAGACAATGTGTACAAGTTTTAGGAATGATGAAGGAACACATTTCAGAAGGAGGTGCAGTTCTGAGACTGAATAGTAAGAGTCACAAATTTTGGCAGGCATATCGAGCACAATGGGCCTATGCATGAATGCGCACCGAGCACACCCAATTCAAGTGAATCTGGCCCGTATAGTTATGCGACCATAGACAGGTGCATGGTGCACAGTATGCACAACCATGCACATCCATAGGGTGCCTGTCCGTGACCCTGCTCCCCAGCATGCACAATTGCAAGGAACAGATTGAGGGACTCAGGCAGGCATCCAGTCAGATGCCCATCCTGTCACATAGTGGATCCCCTGCTCCATGTGAGCATGGGATTCTGGGATGGCACAGGACAGCAATACTTAATGTTAATGGGTGAATGACTGACTTTTGTCCCACAGCCCACTCTGTCAGACCAGAAGGCTGGTACAGCACAATAGATGGAGACTCTGCTGTCCCACAACCTATAGGAGTACTCAGCAAAGGGGGGGGCATATACAGAAAGTTCCCTGCTGCCATATCATGCACCCACCTCAGTTGGCACTGTGTGTCTTTGTGAGTGACACGGAGTCTTGGCACATCCATGGACATGCCCTTGGACTACCCACAGTACGTAGCTGTGCAATTGGCCATGGGAATGCGTATGGAAGGCATGCACAGCTCTTCTGTGAATGCTGCCTCTGGTTTGCTGGGCCTCTGATGTGTGGCATTGCAGCTTTGGGGTGCCTACGTGCTGCAGATACATGGTGCATAGGCAATCCACACATTTGTGCATGAGGCCCAATGTTTGCTGGAGGTATGAAGTACACATTTCAGGAGGGGAGGAGGGTGTGATTTTTAGGAGTGGTAAGAGGTACAGATTTTATTAGAGATGAATAAATACCTGTTTTGGGGACTGGAGAGGTGAATAAGAGGAGAACAAATACTGGGAGGGTTGTCGTGTGTTTCTTGGAATGGTTAAAGGTGCAAATTATGGAAAGGGTAATTGGTGTAAATTTAGAGCAGAGGTGTAAGTTTTTGCAGGTAAGAGGCACATATTTTGGGAGAGGAAAGAGATGCAACCTTTTGGAATGGTAAACTGGACACATTTTAAAAGAGATGAGGGGAATAACTATTCAAGAGGAGTGAGGGGTACAGATTTCAAGAGGAGTAAAGGGTGAGAATTTCAGGAGGGGCATAAACTATAAAAATAAAAAATAAACCAAGAAGAACGGTGCACATACCAAAAGGCTGATTAAATTCTGCTTTAACTAGCTGGTCTACAGATAACTGTGCACAGATAAAGTATACATCTCTATGTATCACCTTAACAGGCTTCATCAAGGGCCAGTGCCACTCTCTTACATCCAGGTTTTTGAAGGGAAATGCATAAATATTAATAAGGCTGTTTCCATACATAATTAGAACAACCTGCGTGTAATTAACTGGAGTTTAATGAAAGGTTTACTTGTACTTTAAATGTAATTCTAAGAAACAGCTACCAGAACTATGACCTGAATCACAGGCGTAATAGATGCAATCCGGACAACAAAAGCTGGGCACTTGTGAAAGAAAACCAGAAACATTGGTGTTGGTTGATGAATAATTTGTTACAAATAGAATGACAGCAGCACTCTCTCCTAAAAAAAAAGCCAGTGGTTCACAATGAATGTGAGTACTTTTTCAAGGCGTCATAAGCAAGTGTTCCCTTTACTACTTTTATATACATTCATTTAAAATGCTAGTGCATAATTAAATAGCCAGTTGCATATATATGAATTGAAAAACAGTGATAGGGAGGCTGAAAACATGTGCATAGCAGCAAAGCTAAAGGGGAGGCTGGGGAAGGAGGGTGTCCACCACCCACCCTAGTACCATAGCCTGAGAACTTGCACTCCTATGTCCCTTTTTTCCTGGTAACAGCTGTGCTAATGTGTTAGTGTGTCCACCCCATCAAAATCTTTCATTTTAAAAACTTACCGTAAGGTACAGACGAGACATTCCAGAGATGAGGAGAACAGGAGCATGGTAGGTAGTTGTTATCCACACTTCTGAATTTAGCTGAGGGTTGGTGGGTAGCTGTCGGCTTTACACTTGATTGGCTGTTGTGTAAAGTCTGTCAGCCAATGGACACACAGGTCAGGTTTTCTTTTGTTGCCTCTGCCATGCCTCCCCCAACCTTCTCATCGAACATAGCACTGAAGCAGTACGGTGAAGTGCATGCATGCTTGAAGGAAGCCAGGCAGACTGTAATAAAAGAAAGTGGGAAAGGTGGCTGAAAGGGAACTATTGTGTATATTATTGTCTGTTCCTGTGGCACTAATCTGTAGTTGCCAAGTTGCCGACTGCTCGACTTGCCTTGCCATCTTGACATTGATCTCATCTTACTCCTGCCAAACTTCCAATCCTTTCCAGACCATCCAGATATTCTGACTGTCAAGACTGTGTGAAGTGAGTAAAGTGACATCTGAGAGTGAGATTGACCAACCCGACAACACTTAGCAACAGTCCACCACCGCTCACAAACTAACTTCAGGTTCAACCACCAGCCAGTCCAGGCTCTAGGTGAGTACTCACAGTCACAGTGTAAGTTTGCAATCTGAGCAAGAGATCACTGCAGTTTGGCTAGTTTTTCTCACGTTCACCCATTTTTTCATTGAAGAAGTGTTATTTTTGTTTGACTGAGAGAGAGAGTTTCCTACCAAGTACCTAATACTAGTATTTCTCTGAAGACAAGTCAGGCCAAGTGATGTGGTAACACAGATTCTCTTGGTAGGAGTTCTATAGGCAGATTGGTTAGAGGGGGAGGTGGGAGTGGGTAGAGATCGAGACAGGTATAACTCTGGTAACAGCCTAAAGCAAAACAGACTGTGCATGGTTAGACAGGGAAACAGGTTTAGTGTTCATCCTGGCTGGCAATTGGGTTGAAAAGGCACCCTAGTTTGTTTTCCTGAATAATAGGCTGAACACGTATTAAAGATCTGCTGAATCATTCAGTACTGCTGCCTGCTTAACTGAGTTAGAGTAATGGGGTCGAAAGTTATTGTAGTTCTGTTTACAGTATGTTCTAGTATTTAAAATGGCATTCTTTAATTATTCATAACATACCTTTTTATGGCATGGTCTGACAAGGTTGTTGCTGAAAGAGATCTGATTATTGTGAAAACTTGAATGTACTTAGAGAGAAGACTGAGTGTTCATTTGATCTGCTTGGGGCTGCATAGGATGTTTGAGAACTGAAACTTCAGATAATCTTTTGCTAATGAAAAACTGCTCTTAAAAAATTCATACTTTAAAATATTGAGACTACTGGGGTGGCAGTGGTGGTCAGAGCAGCTGGGCCTGGGCTAGGAGGCTTTCCAGAGCAAACAGTTCACTGGTCATGTCATTGGGGAAGGGGGACTACAGCTGAACTGCACTGAAAAAAATACCTGAAGAAATTGTATTGCTAAAAACAGACAGACAGACTGGAGCAGAACAGGGTTGAGCACTGGGCAGCAGACAGTTAAAGCAGTGGGTACTGGGTACTGGGATCTGTGGCAGTTGTCCTACAGCTAAACTGCACTGAAATAACACCTACAAAAATCTTAAAAAATGGTGACAGAGATGGAGACTGGAGCAGAAGCAAGACCTGGTAGGGGGCAGTCCAGGGCAGCTGTGGTTTGGGCATTAGGCATGGCCAAACAACTGACTTGTCCCCCCCACCTCGACTCCCAAACATGGCTCCACCACTGCATGCACATCCCAATACCTGTACGGTCATGTAACTCTAAATAGAAGAAATATAAAAAAAGAAAAAAGATGGTAAGGAGTGGGGGTTAGTGATGAGTAGATGAAAGGAGGAGCAGCAAACAATGCAATTCAATGTCCATTGTCGTGCAGAAAACCCTGACGCACTGTGACACTGTCTGATCCTGGTGTACATCACTGTGGTGCTTAGATTACATACAATATGTGTAAAGTCCTTTGTTATGTTTGTACACCTTCATCACAAATTGCTGTCAATATGCTGACATTTAGATGATCATCCCTATATTCTTCTGTTAGTCTGCAACTTATCAGCTGACTACAGATTGCTGAGTGACAGTTATAGGCAGTCTGTCATCAGATAACACAAGTGTGTATTATCATGAATTCTCACAGGAACTGCCATTTTATTACCATTAGCTCATCGTGGTCCATGGTTGTGAACTCTGTACGCCGTCATGAGTGATTCTGTAAGGAATAGGACATGATGGGGGGGATTATGTAAGTAATAAAGTGAGTAATAATACCTGACAGGGTGGGCAGTATTGGGATATACCAGACTGCTCTGTGGGCATAATGGAGCCTAATGATACAGGTGGGTAGCCTCACTGCCCATGGAAGGTCTGGTATATCCCAATACCCCCCACTCTGAATGGTATTATTGTGCTTAGAAAATGGGCTACATGTGGCATTTTTATGTTAGAAAAATAATTTGCTAAGAAAATAAAGGCAAAATTGTACAAATGATTGAAAAGGTTTTTTGGAGGTTGGGGGGTGAAATAGCCCCTCCACTGGTTTATTTGCCAGTAGAGGGCACTGCTGTCTTTCATGGTTGCTTGCCTACACAGAGGTTCCTTCCTGTCTGAAAGAGACACAGGGAGCTGTTGCTTCCTTGCACAGACTTCTCTGTCCACCACACCACACACACACACACACACACATATGCAGGCATGCACACACACACAGAGACTGTGGTCCATTTTTTCAGTATAGTGACAGAGCTCCGTTAATCCCCCCAGGTGCTTTGTTTCCATCCTGTCAAGTGCCAAGGACTGTAACAGGAGTGGGAAGAGCTTCTGCCTGCTGAGAAGCTATAGGAGTTTAATAGTGGACTGTCAAGCATTCAAAAGGGACGTTTTATTTCTTTCTGTGTGCATTGACACTGAGAGAAGTGGATTCAAGCAGGGAAATCAGGACCTCTAGTCGGTACCAGAAGTACAGTACATGTAGTCAACACTTCACTGACCCTGAGGTAGAGGGTCACTAACTATAAGAGAACAGGGCCATTTATTGTATACCACTGCTGCCACATTTATAACAAAAAAAATCTGTTCTGTCACATTCATTAGCTTGATAAAAAAGAAAGCTCTGAGACTATAGCTGCCAAGGCAAATGGGGGAGTGGTGCGAGACTGTCTGTGAGAAATGGCCTCTAGTATGGCAGCGGTTTACTTAGAATAAAAAAAAATGTGTTTATTGAGTACAGAATGTTGGCAGTTTAGTAGGACAATCTCTGCATTTCTTACCCAGTCGACTTAGTAGGGCAACTAGGGCCACGTTTTCACTGTGTACATGAATAGCACTTACTGTACAGTGTGAAGTGCTTTGTGTGGCTGTTTTGAATTTTACAATTTGGAGGGCACAGTGATACAGGCTGGTGAAGTGGCTGTTGCCACTGGGACTTGACATTTGGTGGGCATTGTTAAGAAAGAGATGTATGCCCTGAGACTGTTTTGGGTCACATCAGGATTCATGATTTCTGGAGCCCATTTTCTAACCTATGTTAATGTACAAGAGTGATGGTTGGAGTTCTTAGCCCAAAGGGTTTGGTACTTCAGTGAACATGAGGTACATTAATGTAGAATAATCTCCATAATGGAATTGTCCTGTTACAATTATAAAATGTTTAATAATGTTAGCTTTTTAGTACAGTATAGTAGCATTTTAATTTGGTGATGTATCTTTAAATAGCTGCCCTAAGTGCATTACTATAATTAGTTATGTGGTAGAGACTAGGTTGCATCTGGTAGTAGTCGGGTGTGGTTTCACTGCAAGGGAGTGAGTCATTCTTACAGGTAGCACCATATGGCATTGGAACCATCCATTGCATTGGGAGAGTTCTGGAGGAACACACAAAGCTGAAGGTTGATAAAGCCATGGGGCCAGATGCCATACAGCTGAAGATATTAAGGTAGCAGCAAATGGAACTAGCAACACCTCTAGCCACCTTGTTCACAGAGTCTTTCAATACAGGTGTGGTTCCAGAGGACTGGAGGAGGGTGCATGTAGTCCCACTGCACAAACGTAGCAGTATGGAGGAACCAGGGAATTACAGGCCAGTCAGTCTCACCTCAGTGGTGAGGAAGATCATGGAGGCACTGCTGAAAGAAAGGATAGCGATACTCCTGGAATCCAATGGTGCCCAGGATGTGGGACAACACAAATTCACAGCAGGAAGGTCTTGTCAAATGAATCTGATAGATTTCTTTGATAGAGTGACTAGGAAGGTGAATCAGAGAAGGGCAGTAGACATTGTCTACCTAGATTTAAGCAAAGCCTTTGATACCATGCAACACAGAAGGCTGGTTAACAAGATGAGTAGTCTGGGCATGGGGCATAAGGTGATACATTGTGTTAGAAACTGGTTGATGGACAGAAGGCAGAGGGTGGTGGTAAACTGGATCCAATCCAGGGAGAGAGAAATGACCATTGGAGTACCACAGGGATCAGTAGTGGGACCAGTCCTGTTCAATATCTTCACAAGTGACATTGTAGAGAGGCTGGAGGAAAGGTCTGCCTATCTGCATATGACACCAAGCTCTGCAACAGGGTGGATACATCAGAAGGGGTACAGAAAATGAAGAGTGACTTGGAGAAGCTTGAAAGATGGCTGGAGGTGTGGCAACTGAGGTTCATTGCAAACTAGTGCAAGATAATGCACCTGAGAAGGGGGAATCCTGGGGAAAGCTGCAGAATGGGGGGGGGGGAGTTGCTGACTACCACCAAAGAGGAAAGGGACATAGGAGTTATCATATCTGATGACCTTAAGGTATTAAAGCAGTACGCAAAGGCTGCAGGGAGTGCCAGTGGCATGCTGAGGTGCATAGACAGAGGTATTATTAGCAGGAGATGGGAGGTGGCGATACCATTGTATAAAACACTGGTAAGGCCTCACCTGGAGTACTGCATGCAGTACTGGAGACCACACACGTGTAAGGACATAGACAAGGTGAAGGCAATCAAGAGAAGGGTGACAAAGATGGTGCATGACTTGCATCACAAAACAGGAGAGACTAAGAGACCTTAATATGTACTCACTGGAGGAGAAGGGGAAAGGGTGGACATGATAGAAACTTTCAAGTACAGTCAACTCCACCTACTACAGACATGGATACCACAGACATTAGGCAAACATGGACAAAAACGGAAAACCAAAATCTAATCAATAGGCAACAATAATATTTCTACCTGTTTATGTGGAGCTTGCCTGCTGTCAATTGCGGACAGCCGAGGGGGGTGATTAACATGAAAGGAGCCATTAAACAAACTGAAGTCAGCACCCGGGGGTGATAAATAAGTTAATTAACAAGTTGTGAAGGTGTGAATCTGGGTTATCAAACCAAACTTCAGCACTTAGCTGTTGCTCTCACTTGCTGGCAATTGCTGTTCTGCATGCTCTTTCTCTGCTTCCACTAAGCAGCCTCCTGTTCACAACCATACCCAGCCAAGTCGTACATGCAGAACTACTCACTCATTTCACTAGGAGGTGCTGGTAAAGTAGAAAGAACTTTCACTGCATTCCGATAACTGCTGCAGTTGTGTAAATAATTTAATTTCTTCCTCAGCAACAAGTATTGTAATCTTCATAATTCAATGCAGCTTAGGCATGAATATTACAAGCAGCGGTTTTGTATGTAATGCAGTCCCCTGCCAGCAACAACAGACATTGCTATGGGCAGACAAAATTAGGCTGCACAAAACTGTCCATGCAAAGTGGCTTACACTATACCTCAACAGCATAAACAAGGTGCAGGTGGGGGAACTTTTCCAATGTAGAAACAATAGCAGAATGAGGGGATACAATATGAAACTGGGGTGGGGGGGTAGATAAAGAGGTAACATGAGGAAGTTTTTCTACACAGAGAGGATGGTGGATGGTTGAAACAGTCTGCCACAAGAGGTGGTGGGGGCAAGCACAGTGGAGGGGTTTAAACATGCCTGGGACAGGCACAAGGGAACCTTAGGTGGGGAGGGAGTGATGAAATGCCATTGATCGCTTAGGGTCAGTGGACACATACATGAATAGGGCATTTGGGCAGGCTGGATGGGTCTAGAGGTCCTTATTTGCCAACAATTTCTGTGTATCTATGTACACATAATGGCCGCATAAGGCAGAATGAATTAAATAAGTATTCCTGACTTTTAACTTCCTGTACATACCATGTGATCTGTGAAGCTAGTGCATGGGCACTCTTGAAGCTTGGGCTGTGCTTCAAGTTCTTTCCGTGTGATCTGAGTCAGACTTGCTAGCCTAGACTGTTGAATAGATGGTATCTGACCTCATTCAGGTTTGCATTGTTGGGAAATTCTGATTCAAGCAGGCAGAGAGTTTGGGCTGTCTTTTGTTTGTTTCTAGGTCTGTAGATATTTTAATTAGCTTTTAGAGCTGTTTGCAGAAGTTTTTTTTCTGATGTTTGGTGATGCATGTGTGTATGTTTCTGTTGCGTAGAAGCATAGTTTTGAAATATATTTTATGTTTTTATTAGTTATTAAAAGGTTTTTCATGTCTGAGAAGCACTGAGCTTTTATGGGTTTGGATTTGTAAGTAGAATGCACTGTACGATTTTTTCAAAGTTGTTGGATGAATTTCCTTTGCAGTTTGTGACTCTTGAACAATATTGCTTTGGGGGAGGGTTAATTTGCATGATTTGTTTGTGATGTTACAGTGTTGTTTGACTTGCTTTGTGACCTTTTTGACCCAGAAGATATGTAATTAGCATATTGACCTTTTTTGACACGACTAGTTGTGCTCTCGATAATGCACCCCTATCATGTCTTCTGAGCAGGAGTATATGCTAAGTTAGTGCAGTACCATGTGACAAGGTCCTGACCAATGAAGAGTCAGAAATGACCAGGCACCATAAGTGCAGTTATTAAACAGTTACCAATGTGACTGAAGAATGCTATAACGGAGTTGAAGGTACACAGCAGGCCAGAAAACATGGTCATGAATTGAAGCCATGGGTATGAATGGTAATGTGTATTTATTAAACCCACAGTCAGGTGGCTGAAGAATGCTTTGATGGAGATGAATGATGTGAAAAAACAAACAACAAATTTTAAACACAGTGGTAGACTGTGTTTGTGTTTTTGTTGCTTTCAATGGTCCAGTTTGAAAATATAAACATTAAGATGCTCGACATTATAGTAATTAGACAACAAAGTATTAAATAAAGATTAGGTTTACAGTTTACTGTATACATACATTTATTTCTCAGCCTCATTACAAACAAGCATTCCTTATGAGAGTGCCAGATTCCTATTCTGCTGGTTCCCCAGTCTTCACTGGTCGGCCAGACCAGCAAGAGTTAATATAGGAGTCCAATGCAAAAAATAGCAGGTCCTCGACACAGAACCAGTGGAATTTACAAGCCTAGTTACACATTGATGAAGTTTTCTGTTGGCAGCCAACCTGTAGTACACATGCAGTATTTTATCACCTTTGTCATCCTGTCAGAGTGTAGGACTTTCCCACCTACTGTACAGTAGCACTGTACTGCCTTCAATTAGGGAAACAGTTTGCACTGCTTGCAGGAAAATGCTTTAGGGCTATAATCCATAATCTAATGGTAGCTTAGAGAAACATGACTATTACTGTATGAGGCAGGTAAACAAGACTCAGGGATCAAAAGGGGTAGATTTAGATATCCAGTAAATGTGTTTTTTGTTTGCATCTGTATTTTCATGGTTGAATAATAACATGGTACACTATTTTCAAAGGATCCCATGTTTTTGCAGCAGTTTCTATGACTTGCAGGAGCCTGCATAAAAATTATGCATGCATCAAAGAAAGGAAGCATGCTTCCAAAAAATAAAGCATGTGCTTTATTATGGTTTTTATGGAATCATTGTGTTTTGTGTCTAAACTGTGAATGATTTCACTGTAGATCATCCACTAGATACGGTAATTTCACAGTGCTTTGACAATACAGGCAATTTTATCTGGTTGGAAAACCCAGCCCACTGTGCTTTGACACCACTCACTGTATCAAATGCATAAAATAATTATGATGAAGCAACAGTTGTGCAATTGTATTAAACAGTAATGACATCTCCTGCACCTCCTATTGTGGCCAAGTTACTACAGTATAAATCAACTGCCCTCAGATTAGGAATTGGGTGTCGAACACAAATTGCTGTCACTAATAAAAAAACAAGCATTTGTCAATGCCGAATGTTTTCTTGCTGGTATTAGCATTGGGAATGCAGGAGTTAGACAGATACAGAATAGTAACGGCAGTGAAGCATTGAACTTCACGCCAACCCCACCTCCACCTTGCAGAAAGGGACAGGCATTGGGATATGTGTTTGGGTCATCACCCATAACGTTCATGCCATTTCACCTCGCCCTATCCTGCAGACACCGACAAGTGCTGAGGTGTGCCTTGAGCTGTTCGGCTTTACAGTCACCTCATTCCAGAAGGACATACACTGAAATGGGTGCAGTATAGAAGAATGAGGTGAACTCTGGAGCCGAAGAGTCCAAGGCACACCTCAATGCCTGTTATGGGCTGCAGGGTGGGGGGGCTGGGGATGGAATGGCATGACCATTACAGTTAGCAGTCCAAAGGCATGCCTCTGATGCCTGTCAGTCTGTACAGGGTGGGACGTTTGGTTAGAAACCCCAACACCCTGGGCATTTGTTGATATTTACACTGCAAATTTTCAACATGGCCTTTTTGTGACCCACACCTCATGAAAGCATTTGGGACCTCTTCTCATGAACAGTGGCACTGTGATTTTGTTAATGTGTCCCAAACTTTGAGTTTCCACAGCGACCGTGCCATTCTGCGCCAGATGAACAAAAACACAGATCGGGCAGGATGTGAAGAATGACAGCTGTACCACTCATGGGGAAGTGTGAAGAGATGGCTATGTTTAAAATCTGTAGTGAAAATATAAAAAATGCTGGAACTTCTGAGTGTACGTGGGGACTGAGCAATGCATGCGCGTAACACAGTCATTTAGTAGAATTATTTCACCAAATTTTCAACATAGGCATTTTGTGACCTCTGCTCATGAACACTGTTGCTATGATTTTCTTAATCTGCCCCAAACATTGATTTTCCATAGCAACCGCGTTATTCTGTGCCACATGTGTTAACGCATATTTGGGGCAGGATGTGAAAAATGACAGCGCTACTGTTCATAACGAGGTCTGAAAAAATGCCAATATTGAAAATCTGGAGTGAAAATACTACAAATTTGCAAAGTTACGAGGGTGTGTGGAAACTGCACAATGCATGCTTGTAAGACAGTCATTTTATGGACGTTTGTCACCAAATTTTCAACATAGGCATTTGAGAACCTCTGCTCATGAACAGACACTGTGATTCTACATACAAACATACACATCTGCCAGCAGAACAGACCAATCAGTCTATGTAAGTTTGCCCAAGTGTGCATCTAGCAGCCTAGATTGCAGCTGCCCCAGCTTCCTCCCCCTCAGTTCCTCCCCCCGCTTGTCCCAGCCCCTGCCACCCTGACTCTTCCTCTTGCTTTATCCCACTCCTTCTTAAAGCTATTAACTGACCTACATATTACCACCCCCTCTGGGAGTGCATTCCAACTAGACACCACCATCTCAGGGAAGTAATGCCTCATCATTTCCCTCTTGAAACATCCAACTTCCAACTTTAGTCCATGCCTCCTAGACTCTCTTCCAATCCTCAGTCTAAACACCCCCTCGGTGCTAGGTGTATTTACCCCCTCAGGTATTTAAATGCTTCAATCATATCCCTCCATCCCTCCTCTCCTGCATTGTGTACATGTTTAGCTCCTTCAGCCTAACTTCATATTCCTTTCCTTCCATCCTCTCTAACATTTTTGTTGCCCTCCTTAGCACCCCCTCCAGTAACTTTATATCTCTCCTCAGGTATGGCCTCCAGTATTGCATGCAGCACTCCAGGTATGGTCTAACCCATGATCTGTAGAGAGGTAGGATAACATCCCTGTGTCTGGATGAGAACCCCTTTGTGATGCACCTAGAGATGCAGTGAATTTAAAATCTGCCGGCGAAGTGAACGTGAAGTGGCCGCTTCATGCTGGCACTTCACTACACAGAGTGGACCATAGGAAAGTCTCACTTCACCTTGTTATTATTACTTCGCATTGTCATTCTGCCTTAAACGAGAAGTAAGTTGGAGTGACAACAATACTGGCAGCATCCCAACCACACAGTCACCTGAATGAATGTGCATCCCCAAAGTGCTACTGTCTTGCATCCAGAAAACTCCCAGTGCTGATGAAGTGAAATGAGACTGTAACAAGAAATGCATAGTCTCCCAGAATTAATGGCGCACTCAGTGATGCGCGCAGTGGTCAGGTCACACACAGAGTTGCCAGAATTAATGTGCATTCCCAAAATGCTACTGTCTTGTGTCCAATAAATTCTCCAGTGCTGATGAACTGAAAGGAGAGCATAACAAGAAATGCAGTCTCCCAGAATTAATGGTGCTATGCAAAGGCAGACAGATTAAGATTACGCTGCACACTCAAGGGATGGATACAAAAATGTACAACAACACCTAACCAGTGCTCACAAGTCACAAATCCAAATCTGGAAAGGAATACATTTTGCCAGTTAGGGGATTAGTGCATGCAGTAACAATCCACTACCAGAAAAGATACCACAAAGCAGTACAAAAAATTCATGCAGATGCGGTCGATAGCAGGTTCACTCTGCTACAATTACTCTGTAACACAATAAAAGGTGTCTGATTTAATGGCACACATCACATGCACACTCACACGCACACTCAAGTAATGTGTAGCAAATTGAAAACCTTTACTAATATAACAAAATGTTTTAAACAGACAAATTATACACTGCTGCACCACAACAACCAGCAAAAGAATATCAAGAATTACTGAAAATATTACTGTGTACACTAACACAGTTATACAAGAAAAATATAACCAAAATAGAAAGACTGCCCTTCTCCTCCCAGTTAATCTACCTACACCACAAATATGGCCTTCCCCCAAAGCACACTTCACAGTACACAGACTGACTGTTATAAATTAACATTCAAAATCCACACACAATAAACACTTGATATAAGCACAGAAGGGTTTCCTACAATTGATGTACTAAATTTTGAGCAAAAAATATTACTCAAAAAGGCATTTTAAACAGCTTTTAGAGGTTCTGAATTGCAGAGCTCTGAGAGCAAACTGTCTCCAGCCACCACTGCACACACACTACCCAGGCCAGACCTGAGGACGTGCTGAACAATCTAGAGCCCATATGACCTGCAATCCTATGAATAACGGCAGAATTTCATTTGGAGATCAATTACAGTGTGAAGTGAGGCAAATTACATTGATCTCAATGTACTTCACCTTAAAATTGGTAGAGAAGTGGTTTGGGGAAGGCAGAATAATGCAAAGTCATTGGTTTCAAGGGACTTCACATTCCTCATTATGAAGCAGAGTAAGTACTCCGCTTCACATTGTGGAGACCTCTGCGAATTCTGTGCTACTCAGTGAATCACTTTATGGAGCAAATTGGGACCACTTCGCCCACCACTACTTACAGTACTGTAGCTCACATGCTGTATGGGAAGGAACCCGAATGCCTATGGGTGTACTTCCCCGATGAGCTGTAGCACAAAACTCCCCGACTTTAAAATGCTTATTAATGAGTACAATGGAGGAGCGGTGAAGTCTGGAGAGATACTACAAAACAGGCTTACAATACATCCAAGTAACTAGTAAAAAAATGAATGCTGTGATGCATGACGTGATCCTGAATCGTGAATGGGACTGCATTTGTGATTGTGATGATGAAGAACGTGATTCGGTGTCAACGGTGTGAGATATCCAATATGGAACTGTATTGGGAATGCGAATGCCTACAGCTGTACTTCCCCGATGAGCTGTAGCACATACTCCCTGACTTAAAAACACTCATTAATGAGTACAATGGTGGGGTGGTGAAGCCTTGAGAGATGCTACAAACCATGCTTACAATACATCCAAGTAACTAGTAAAAAAATTAATGTTGTCATTTGTGACGTGATCGTGAATCGTGATTTGTGACCGGGATGATGATGAATGTGATTTGTATCACGAGTGACTCATGATGCTGGTCCTGACTTAAAAATGCACATTAATGAGTACAATGTTCATGCAGAATTAGGCACCATGCCTGTCCAGTACTCTGAGAGTACTCCTCAGCTGTATGTCATCTGAAGAGAAGCCAAAGAAACAACTGTGACTTAAGTTACAGATGGAGATTGGGCCCTAAAGAGATGCAAATGCACAGACAGATTAAGATTGCACTGAACACTGAAGAGATGCAGATGCAAAGCACAACACCTAACCAGTGCTCACCATCAGAAATTCAAATCTGGAAAAGAATACTTTTGCCGGTTTGGGTGGACTGCGAGGTGGGGGGCAGTGTACTGCACTGCTGCAGTGACGGTCACTAGTACTAGTACCAGTAAAGATACCACAAAGAAGTACAAAAATCACACAGCTTCTGTGGATAGCAGGTGCACATTGCTGAAATTATTATGCGGTACTATAAAAGATGTCTGATTTGATGACATGCATCACACACATACTCACACACTAAGTAATGCATAGCAAATTGAAAATTTCAGTAATATAACCACATAATTTAAACAAACTAAAATTATGCACTGCTGCACCACAACAATCAGCAAAACAATGGCAAGAATTATTAAAAATATTACTGTGTGTACATTAACACAGTTATACAAGAAAAATATCACCAAAACAGTGTCTTTTTCTTCAAGTTAATCTACCTACACCACAGATACGCCCCTCCCCAAAGCACACTTCCACTGTCTCTCAGTACACAGACTGAATGTTGTACATTAGCATTCAAAATCCATATACAAACAAATGCTCAATGATATGAGCACAGGAGGGTTTCCTATAATCGACAAACTAAAGTTTCAGCAAAAAAATGACTCAAAAAGGCTTGCTTAACAGCTTTTGGAAGGTTTGAATCGCAGAGTACTCTCAGAGCAGATTGTCTCCTACAGCTTCCTACACACACTACCCCAAATTGAGGCTGTGCAGAACTATCTAGAGCCCGTGTGACCGGAAATCCCATGAATCACTGTAAAATTTGCCTTTGGAGCTTAATAACATGGTGAAGTGAGGCGCAGTACATTGTTTTCAATGTACTTCGCCTTAAGAATTGGTGGAGTAGTGGTTTGAGAAGGTGGAGTAATGCAAAGTATTTGTTTTCAATGGACTTTGCCCTTTCCCCACCCCAGCCCATGCTGGTAGTAGACCATCCTCTCCTTAGTGAAAATGGAGCAAGTACTCATTTAGAATTTCTGCTTGCTCCTCCCCCTTTTCCACCCAATCCCCTGCCCGCCTTATCCTCACAATATGTTCCTTGCACTTCTTCTTTTTGCTGACACACCTAAAAAATTCCCTTTCCCCTCCCTTTATGCCCTGTGCTAACCTAAATTCCCTTGAGGCCTAGCTTTTTTTCACCCTCCTGGCCACCTCCCTTGACCAACTCCTGTAAGCCTTCTCATCCTCTCCCTTCCCTGTTCTCCTGTACTTCCAGTATGTGGCCCTCTTTGCCCACACCCCTTGCAGCACTTCCTTGTTCAGCCAGCATGGTTCCTTGGCTCTGCTCTTCTTACTCCTGGCACTGGTGCAGGCTACTGTGGCCTCTGTTAGCCCAGTCTTTATGACTCAACACTTTCGTTCTGCATCCATCCCTGGCCTTATATCTTGGCGTCTCTTTTGTAGTATTGATCCCATACTCCCAAAGTCCACCCTACTAAAGTCCACCGCCTTAGTGCCTGTGCCTTCTATGTCCCTGCCCAGTGCGAGAATGAGCCACACACTTTGGTGATCGCTACCTGCTAGTGGGTCCTCCACCCTTACCTCCCTCATCGCCTCCCCATTTGCCAGTACAGGGTCCAGACTGCTACCAAGCCTTGTAGGCCCACTTACCAATTATGTCAGAAGGCCGTCCTGGAATGCATTAAGGAACACCTGCTTCCTGGTACTGCTAGTGGCCGGGGTGCTCCAGTCAACCCCTGGTAGGTTAAAATCCACCAGTATCACCACACTCTCCCTTCTACACACCCTTCATATCTGCTCTGCCAACTCCACATCCAGTTCCCTGGATTGGGCTGGTGTCTGTACACCACTCCTAGCCTCAACTTTCTGCCCTTGGAGTCCAGGAGCTACACCCAAAGCACCTCTGTCCTCTCCTCTTCTCCCTTGCCCCTTATACATTTAATCTCTTCCCTCACATAGACAGCGACCCCCCCTCCAATCCCCCTTGTCCATCCTGTACATCCTGTATCCCGGGATTGACAAGTCCCAGTCATGGTGCTCTGTGGCCCAATTCTCTGTCACTGCAGCAATGTCCACCTTCCCCTCTGAAAGGAGTGCCTGAAGCGCTGCAATTTTGTTCCTCAGGCTTCATGGGTTGAGAGAAACCACCTTCCACCCATACCCTTCCTTCTCCTCACTCTTCTCCTTGACTTGTGTCCCTCCTCCTGGTAGTCCGCACCCTTTCTCCTCCTTATTCTTACCTGCTGGTGGTGCCTTCTGTATTACACTCAGACCAATCTGCCCACCTCCACCTGGGGTTACTAAGCTTCTGCCTTTACCTATATCTAGGGGGGAGTGATCTCATTAAGCTACCCTATCCAGACCTTTCTACTCAGTCTTTTGGCCACCCCCCCAACTAGTTTAAATCCACCTTAGTAGAGATATACCCCTCTAATCCTGTCTTTAATACTCCTCTCCCCCTCCCTGCTGTAGTGCAGCCTGTCCCTGCGTACTAGTCATTATTCCTCTAGACCCTACCCCAGTTAGTCTCTAACCCATAATTTTTGGTGTGGCACCAATCCCTCAGCCACTCGTTGAACTCCTCGATCCTATTTCCTCCCCGTGCTTGCACATGGTACCAGGAGTACCTACAAGAATGCCACCAACTCCCCCACCCCTTCACACTACCTGCCCAACTCCCAGAACTTCTCCCTCACTACTTTCACAGTCTTCCCCACCAAGTCGTTTCTACCCACCTGCAACAGTAAATGAGGTTTCTTCCTCCCCCTCACTGCACACTTGAGCAGTGCCTGCCGTGCCCCTGCTGCAGTCAACTCGGGGATAGCTTCAACCCAAATACGACTGTGCCTTTTCCCCCCTTCTGCCACATCTCACCCCTTTCAGTATAGAATCCCCCAGGATGAGTACCATCTGTCCCTTTCCCACTTTCCCTTCTAATTGCCCTTCCATCACCCCAGTATTCATTCTTCCCTGCCCCTTACCCCCTTCAGCTGCACCCTCTGTGACTTCTGTATCTGCACCCCTACTTCTGCCTCACCCCTTTTCTCTGCCTTATTCCTCCCATCCCCCTTGAACCCCTTCCCAGTCTGACTACTTCCTACTGGGCTTCCCATGTCAATCTCCCCTCATCCCCTGCTGATTTCCAACCCCTCTCCTATCCCCGTTGTTGTTGATTAAGAGCCCCCATTCCCTTCAACCCCGATACTGATACCCCTCCCATCCTTCCCCTTTCCCATAGCCTTCTCTCCTCCAGTCATCCCTCCTTCCTTACTAGCTCCCCTTCTACCCTTTCGTCCTTGCTACCTCTTTCCCTACCTGATGCCATCCCAATCATGCCCAGCTTGTCTTCACCCCTTCAGTATGTTCCTGCTCCACCCTCTCTCCCATAGCAGAGGCTCAAATCTATTCCTAGTTGATACCCCTCCTACATCTCTTCCCCCTATTGGTTTCCCTCCTACTTGTTCACCTCAGTGCCCCCCCCGGCCCCATCCCTGGTCCCTTCCTACCCGCAGCCATCTGCTCTGTCCCCTGGTACTCCTCATGGACTTTTCCTTCCCAATCAAGAGGCCTTCCCCCTCATGTCAGCATCCCCTCCCTTCTCCTCTCTTTTCTGCTAGTGCCGCTGATACTGGGGTCAGTTTCAGTCCCTAGTTGTTCCTCCCCCACAGCCAGGATGCCTACCATCTCATCTGCCCTGCTACTTATACTCCTCCCTATCTTCCACAGTTCCTCCCTCAAACTAACCAGTTGTTTACAGACCATACACCACACCCATCCTTCAAGCCCAGTCTAGGATCATGTTGGACCCACACCCTGTACACCCCACCACCCTTCCAAAGATGCCCACCTTATTGACATGCGGCACCTGTCCCATTTTGGCCCCCATCTTATGTCACCGGTTCTTACTCCCCGCTTCTGTACCCTACTACAACTGTTAGGCTCCTAGTTACTCAAATTCCTGTTCCTCTCACACTAGCCCACCTGCTGTCCTCTTCCCAACCGGGTTCATTCAGTCTCAAATCTCATCCATTAGATACTGTATTACTGTAGCAATCCTAAAGCCTCCTTGTCTGGTTTTCACCCTTCAGCTACTATAACTTTTGTTCTCAACCTTCATACAGTTTCACTTAGCTCAGCTGGAAATCCTATTGCACTCCAAGTATTACTCTGCTCAGTTAAAGAAATAAACAGAACAAATAAATATGTATTATTACAGCAGTCCTAACAGTATAGCTCAGTACTTAGCTCAGTTGGAGAATTAAACAGAACAACTAAATCTGTATTATTACAGTAATCCTAAAAGTATCCAATCATTGCCTTGTCTTCACCCCAGAGACCCTGCTGTAATATAGAACCACACAGGACCCTGGGCGGCAGGGTGAGCAACTCTAATGTCCTGAAAGAGCTTAGTTGAACTCACTCACTTCCCCCTCTCACTTATTCTGTTTCTCCCAGTGCTGCAGGCTGCCCTTTTGTACTGGTCTCCTACCTGCGTTGGTGCCTTTTTCTGCCCACAAAGAAATCTTCAGCAGTCCTGACAGAGCTCTGTTGAGCTCTCTCACTCGCTCGTTCTTTTTCTCCAAGCGCTGCAGGCTACCCTCTTGTACTGGGCTCCTGCCTGCATTGGTAACTTTTTCTGTCCACAAAGAAATCTGTAGCAGTCCCTACAGTGCTCCGTTGAGCTCACTCACTCCCCCCTCTCACTTGCTTATTCTCAATCTGTCCCAAGCACTGATTTCCCACAGCGACTTTGCTATTCTGCGCTGGAAGTGCAAAAACACATTTCAGCCATGATGTAAAAAAAAGACAGCTGTACTGTTCATAAGGAGGTGCAATAAAATACCAGTGTTGAAAATCTGGCATGAAAAATATTGCAAATTTGTGAAGTTACAAGGGTGCATGGAAACTGCACAATGCATGCTTGTAACACAGTCATTTTATGGACTTTCATCACCAAATTTTCAACATAGGCATTTTAGGACCTCTGCTCATGGACAGTGTCACTGTCATTTTCTTAATCTGTCCCAAAAACTGATTTCTCACAGCAACTGTGCTATTCTGCACTGGAAGTGCAAAAACACATTTTGGTCAGGATGTATAAAATGACAGCAAAATCCATGAAAGGAAATGTTATCCTCCATAAGTGTGTATGGGCTTCTGTGGTCATAGGGTGCTATGCAGGCACAGTCCTGTTCATAAGGAGGTGTGGAAAAATGCCAGTGTTGAAAATCTGGAATGAAAATATTACAAATTCAAGAAGTTATGAGAGTGTGTGGAAACTGCTCAACACGCACTCATAAAACAGTCATTTTTTTGATTTCTTTCACCAAATTTGCAACACAGGCTTTTTGAGAACCCACCTCATGGATGGTAGCACAGTCATTTTATTAATCAGTCCAGAAAGGTGATTATGTGGAACGCCTGCTAAATCACCTTTCGGGACTGAATAACACCATGACAGTGACTGAATTCATGTAGAGGGGTCCCAATAATCCCATATTGAAAATTTGGTACCAAAATTCCCAAATATGTCTGAGATATGCACCAAAGTTGAAAAAAACTATTTATGCCATTGTACAGCTTATCAGCATTTCTTCAGTTCACGGTTGGCTTTGTAGAGTGCAGACATGTTCTTGGTCCACCGAAGATTGTTGCACCGGGCTCTAGAGTTAAGTATGGGATGAGGGGGGATGTGAAGAGATGGGGTATGCAGAGGTTGGGTGTGGGTTGGGGAAGGGGCACTGGACATGTCTAGGGACTGTTTTCTCATTTTACAGGTGAAAAAAAAAAGACATTGCAGGTCGGTTTTCTTCTTTTGCAGGTGTGTTTGGTATACTGGTGTGGGCTCCCAGTGTGCCACCTGCATTTGTGGGGAGGGGTGCTGAAGCCAACGGGGATTGAGACCCTCATCAGCACAGAAATGGATGGGGAGCATGATGCCGAGGGGAGGGCACCCTCAGCACACAACAGAAATTGGGGTGGGATATGCTGATGGGGAGTGGGCTCCCCATCTGCAAATTGAACTGGGGACTGGAAACCAATGGGATTGGTCCTCCATTGGCAAAGAAAGACTGTTTGGTGTGGCGGATGATGGAGGTGGACTGGGCACCTCCTCAGTACACAACAAATGAGGGGGTACATTATGCTGACAGGGAGTGGCCTCTCCTGTTGGCAAATTAATTGGATGTTGGCATGCCAGCAGAGGGATTGGACACTCCTGTCGGCTTACATGGGGCTGTGAGGCAGCGGCGCTGCCATGGTGACACAAATGTTATGCCAGGCAAGGTACCACCCTGCAATGACAGGTCACTCCCTCACTGCAGCGGAATTGCTGATGCTGCAATAAAAAGGCAGTGCCAGGACACTGGGCCTGCATTGGGTACACACCACCAAGTCCACAAATGCAGTGCTGGCAATGGCTGTCATACTGCCACCCCTCCACAACCTACTTCTCTCCTAAGCTGCCGCATAATGTTTCTTGCACATACACTGGATAACAGTAACCTAATCATTACCTCTACTAAGCAACTATAATATAGAATGCCTGCCCTCAAATGTGGGTTTGTAAGACATGCAGCAGCTACAACTCACTGCCACAACACAGAAAAAAATATTCTGCAATTAGAAGATCTATGTGAAACATAAAAGTAATGCATGGTCACTCTGGACAGCAGAAAAAGTGCTCCTTAATACATGACTAAATGTTTTATGCCCAGAAGTAAACCGCTTAATAGAATAAGAAATGCAATTTTATTATTATTGTAATCATATACTC
Organism: Neoceratodus forsteri; assembly: GCA_016271365.2. Taxonomy (NCBI): domain Eukaryota; kingdom Metazoa; phylum Chordata; order Ceratodontiformes; family Ceratodontidae; genus Neoceratodus; species Neoceratodus forsteri. The sequence continues at coordinate 980,878,448 of CM028131.1, read as the reverse complement.
AAATTTAAGTAAAGTTTTCACCCTGATCACTTGACCTGTAGTGGGCAGTCAATGGTGCAGCCTGCATAGACTAAGGACAAAATCCATGAAAGGAAATGTTATCCTCCACAGGTGTGTATGGGCTTCTATGGTCATAGGGTGCTATGCAGGCACATGTGCCATTTCCACCTGGCCTTCAGATCTGTACCCACATTTTCCTTGGATTCATAGAATGTGACGGCAGATAAGGACCGCTTGACCCACCTTGATTCCACGGAACATATTATGGAAACTGAGCTTGAAAGCTATGGTTTATTCTGACATATTTCTGTGGACTTCAAGGGATACCAGAATATAACTTATAAGGTTTCCTATGGTTTCCATGATTCAAATGTGTACTCCTTCTAGCTTACTACCATGATAGCATGGAGCAATTTACTTTTCTATGCAATTCCATACTGTTATATACTGATCAGTACTTTCTGTTCCCCTTTCTATGGATAACAACGATGGAGGCCATGGACGACCTTGTGCATTTCATAGGTTTTTCAATGGAAACCATAGAACATGTGTTTGACTACTCTGTATTTTCCAATTGACCATTCCATATTTTCCAAGTTAATTTTTCTGTTGTATATAAAAAAAACTTGTAAACTCTAGGGGCATGAAGTATTGACTAATCACCTCTGAGACAAGCCACAGACATTGAACTTGCACTGAAATATTTTTAAATATGTGAAAGGCATGTTTTGTTTGTCAAATCCTTTTGTAAAGGGCTTACTCTTCCCACAGGTCTTCCCCCAACCTTACTGCCCCTTTCAAGTTGTGTATTTCCCCAATTAGCATACACACAAATCCTCTGGTACTCCCTTACACTGGTGTACTTCCAAACAGTTGAGAAACTCTCTTCAGAAACGGCTAAAAGCAGCTTTGTCTGTCATGTTGCCTTACATTTTCAGCCGAATTTAAAAGAACATTCTTGAAGGTGATGCTCAATCTTTTGTATCATCCTCCCACAGAAATGGTATCATCCTTTATAGATATCCACCTTTCCTCCCCATTATATGCAACGTTTTAGACATCATATGTAAGTTTTGCAAAACTTTCAATTGCAACAATTGATATATGTCATGTTTGAGGTATTTATATAAATCTCTTCACAGTTGTTGCCAACCTGCAGGTGATCAGACTAATTGAAGCTGGTATACTGCTAGGTGGGCTACACAATTAGAGCACCACATATAGGGCAATGAGAAAAGTTCATGAGTGACAGGGCATCTGGATTTCATAGTGCCCTGCACTCACAACGTTTTTGCCACTGATACTGTTCTCCTCTGATCCACTCATGCCCCGACCCCAACAAGACAATATTTAGTGTTGAGTTGTGCAGGAGGGCAAAGCCACAAAAACTACAGTGAAGCCTTCCATGATGAAGCACAGTGTCACAGGTTTACTGCATGACAGAAGGGATTAACTCCCATTTAAATTGCATTGTTTGCTGCAGAATTCTGCAGTGCTGCATTGCATCCTGGTGGGCTTTACTGTAACTCTTCTCCCCTGCTGTCCCTTGTCACCATAACTGGGTTGAGGTGGAATGTGGAGCTGCAGTCACTGCATGTGATATATTTCTAATGCCCTAATTTATGGGGACCAAATTCATGTTGCAGCGCAGTGGGTGAAGCATTGAAACTCACCCTCCCAATAATAACAGATCCCACTAGTCATTTAGACTCCAAAGATTGTAACCTCTTGTATAACTGGGACATACTATGGGGCTGTGTGGCTACATGTAATAATTGCTTGAAAATGTCCTTTCCACCTTTGTCCCAGAGTGGTGGGTCCATGTGTGCTCCAATAGAATGTTTAGTCTGATAAAAGGTGAGGTATTTGTTCCTAGAAATTCAATGTAGTGCGTGCAGATATGGAAAGGAACATACTATATTGTTATAAAATGTCCCACAATTAAATTAAGGATTTCAGACCACAGGATGTCTGGAATGGGACAGCTATCAACAGGAAAATTTGCATTCCTTCATACTGGTTGAGATAGATGAGTAAAATCAAGACCCAAAAAGTTATTGAATTGTCTGTGCACCTGAACAGACCACAAAGCTGGGGTTGTATGATGAGCTTTTGGTATTTTACAGGGTGGATCATATAGTAGCCCTGATAGTGATATTCTTCACTTATGACTGAGCTCCTTCTCTATAAAGAGCCATAACGGCACATATTCCCCATCAGTTAGCAGCTGATATGAGGGTCCCTAAACAAAATATTTTGTGCCTTGGGAAGCCAAATAATAAAGCCAGAAATCAGGCAATCTGAGACCACTAACCTCTTTAGCAATTGTGAGTTTAGTATATACCTGCCAAGCTGTTTTCTCTTGCCATATAAAATTAGATAACATTCTATGATTCTGATTAAACAATTGACATAGCAATAGAATATTCAACATAGTCAAGAGGTAAAGGAGAAGGAGCAACACAATCATAGATTCATAGATTCGCAGACATGTGATGGCAGAAAAGGGCCTTTCTGGCCCATCGGGTCTGCCCATTCCCACCCTCCACCTGTCACCCCCCCCCCGATTCCCCTCGTCCTCCCCTTGACAACCCTCTGTTTTTGTCCCAGGCCCTCTTGAATCCCTCCACTGTACTGGCACTCACCACCTCCTCTAGCAGTCTGTTCTAGGGCTCAGCCACTCACTCTGTGAAGTAATACTTCCTAACATTTTCCTTAAACTTTCTCACTCCATCTTCAGTCCATGCCTCCTAGTTCTTATGTCTACTTTCCCTGAAAATAAGCTCTTCTCCACTTTATTGATCCCCTTCACATACTTGAATGTTTTAATCATGTCCCCTCTTTCCCTTCTTTTCTCCAGAGGATACAAATCCAGTTCCCTCAACCTCTGCTCATATGCCATCCCTCTTAGCCCATGCACCATTTAGTGGCCCTTCTCTGCACCCTTTCCATGCCATCTATGTCCTTTCTTAGATGGGGCCTCCAGACCCGAGTCATGTGATGCGGGACGTGGAGTAGCTGGTTTTACGTGAGCTCCGTCTTTCGCCTGTCTTTCTGCTAGATAACTCCGTCTAAATCACTCAAATTTGAAGTTTCATAAAAGCGTACTAACGAAGAACCTGTGTCCTGGATATCTATGGAGGCAGACATGAGGAAGCCGCCCCTGAAGCACACCCCTCCCGTGACCCCTGAAAAGGCTGCAAAAAAATCGAAGGCCTCGGCTACGGCGCTGGCTCAAGGGGCGAGTGAGTGTTGTATTTCGGAGGAACCTTTAACCCTCGCACGCTTTCTAGAGGAGATCGGGCAGCTCAAATCCACAATATTGGATATGGCAGGAGAACTTAAAAATATCAAGTCAACTATTGAAGATCTCTCTGGTAGAACCTCAGATAATGAGGCTCGAATTAAATCTTTAGAAGGAAGCAAGGAGAGAGCGGATATGTCGGTCAGCAAGATTTCCCAGAAAATTCAGAAGCTAGAACTAAAGGTGGAAGATTTAGAAGGCCGGAGTCGGCGAATAACGTAGTTCTCATCGGGTTGCCTGAAAAGCCGAAGCTCAGGAGCCGATTTTTTTACGCTAAAAGATAACAGAAAATTGCAGGGCCCTCGCTTTTGGGCCTAGTACATTGTGGAACGAAAGCTCATCGTGCATTACGCCCACTGCCATCGCTTGGATTGTCCTCCCAGGCCCTTCATTATGAAGTTTCTAAATTACCAGGAGAGGCAGTTATTAATCGAAAAAGCCAAGGAAGACAAAGAAATATATTGGGAAGGATCGCGGATTAGAGTGGTACAAGACCTGCCGCTGTCAGTAAGACAGAAGCGTGCTACCTTTCATCCACTCGTAAAAAGGCTGATTGCTGCAGGAGTGAAATTTCGAATGGGATACCCTGCAAGATTTCAGGTATTTATGGGCAAAGATTGGAAATCCTTTGAATCTTCGGACCTGGCGACAGTAGCCCTGCGCGAGGCTTTTCCAGAGCTGTTTAAGGAGTCATGAGAAGGGCCAAGAGGGTCTAAGCTGTCCAGTTTGGGTGTTTCATCCATGCCATTTAAATGGAACTGTGACCTGACACAGGTTATCTGTATCTGGATGGACTGAGACATTTTATTACAGGAACACTTGCCCGTCTGAAGATCTGGCATTATTATGTTTATTTCCTCGACACTCAGATTGTATGAATTTTGTTTTATGGCTGGGAATTACAGCTCATATAAGATCACTGCCCATTGATGCGTTTGACAGTATGGGCTCAACTTCAGTTAATTTTTACCTGGCTATAGAGCTTACTTTAATACACCCGATGGAATGTCTCTCTGTGGGAGGAAGCATTTTTGCTTGAATGGTTCAAAGTTGAAAATATCTGTTAATGGGGGATTACGCTTATTTTTATTTTACCTAGACTGGTACCTGTTCTTCTTGGTTATATCTGCTTCCTGATTATATTACTGGTTCTATATTAGATTGGGTCGTGAATGGGGGGAGCTGAACTCTAACTTCATGATACTCTATGCCTAACTAGTTTTATTTTGATGTATATATGTTACAAGTTCAAGATTTAGGTAGAAATTAGGAGGAAAAGGGTTTTCAATTGGATGTCGAGAGGGTGTGGAAGAGGGAGCGTGGAGGGAGGGCTAGGCATCCTGGTGTCATGGGCCTTAGTGCAAAGTGGATGTGGTGGGTGAGAGGGATGGGGCTTAGTTCGATAGATAAGGTTAAGGGGACTCTCTGTGTTCTTGGGGAAGGGACCATATGGGGGTAAGGGATATGGGGAGTGTAGGGTGGAATGTTTTTTTGGGGGGGAGGGACGCAAGGTTATGGGTGCTGTGTGGTACGAAGGGACATGGGAGCACGTATTACATATTACAGGTTGTTAATTGAGTATGGGGGCTGATACCTTTATCAAACTCTGTACATGGAATGTTAAAGAGGCTAGACATAAAGCAAAGCAATACAGAATACTGAAGTACTTGGAGGCTGCGAAAGTTAAATTGGCTTTCCTGCAAGAGACTCACCTGCTTCAGGATGAGGCTAGGTGTTTGAGAAGAATGCAAGTTGGTGAAATTTTCTCATCACAGGGTAGCACAAAGAGTAGAGGGGTTTTGATCTTACTACATAGATCGGTACCTTTCATCCCTATAAAAGTTATCCCAGATAAAGAGGGTAGGTTTGTTTTGGTGAGGGGGAAATTACACACTATGGAAATTTTGCTAGGGGTGGTTTATGGGCCTAATTCGGACAATCACGATTTCTTGATAAATCTATTGAAGGTATTGCTGCAATTTAACCACCTTCCCATGATTATAGGGGGGGATTTTAATCTGGCTCTCGACCCCTTGATGGATAGATCCTCTAGACCCCAAATGTATTCAACACCAGCCACCCTTGCTTTTAATGACCTAATGGTTCGTCTGGGCTTAACGGACGTTTGGAGGGTGCTCCATCCGCAAACAAGGGATTACACTTTTTTTTCTCCGGTGCATAGATCAGGTTCGAGGATTGATTACATACTTCTTTCCGTGCCTTGCTTAAAGGTGTTATTGGTTCTGAGATTGTGGCAGCTCCCCTGTTGGATCATTCTGCAGTGGAAGTCACGATCTCTTCCCCTTCCTTTACAGGTAAGGGAAACAGATGGAAAGTAAATAACCAACTACTGAGGGCTCCCAAAGTAGTCCAGACTCTGATGACCCAAATAGAGGAATTTATTATGTTTAATGAGAGGGAGAATGTACTTCCTGATATTCTCTGGTCTGCGTTCAAGGTGTATATGAGGGGTCTATTGATAAGTCAGGCTACTAGGAGGAAAAAAGAGAGAAATGCAACCATGACAGATTTGTTAAATCAAATTAAGTGCTTGCAAACGGCATTGATTTCTAACCCACAGGAGGAGACTAAGTTAAAATTGGTCAAGGCTAGAGATGCATATCTTAAAATGCTGAGGGATCAGGCAGAACTGGCTATTATTAAAACTAAGGCTAATTACGCTGACCAAGGAGAGAAACCCGGAAAGCTTTTGGCTAGGCGCATTGCGCAGCTAGAAGCATCTCGCCTAATTGAAGGGATTTGGTCGGAACAAGATAGGTGCATTAAGACAACTCCGGAAGAAATAGCCCTTATTTTTCGGAATTATTACGAGTCCTTATATGGGGGTATGCAATCTCCACCCCATCAGTTGGAGATGCGGTCCTACTTGGATCGGTTACCACTCCCTATGTTGGAGGAGGCAGACCACAGGCTTCTCAATGCTGATATCACTTACAGTGAGATAGAATCTGCTATTAAAAGTTTACCTGTGGATAAGACGCCCGGTCCAGACGGGTTCTCGTCAAATTTTTATAAAACCTTCTCTTCCCACTTGATCCCCCTGTTATATAAGCTATTCCAACATATTTTCTCTGGGATGGATACGGATAAAAGCTTGTTTGAAGCACTTATAGTACTTATACCTAAGCCAAATAAACCCCTTGCAAATCCAGGTAGCTATCGGCCCATCTCCTTGTTAAATTATGATATAAAGATTTTATCTAAAATACTGGCTGATAGAATTAGTAAGTCATTGCTAAATTTAATAGGTTCGGAGCAAGTGGGTTTTATGAAGGGCAGATCTTCGGCAGATCACTTTAGAACATTGTCTCATGTCTTCTCGGCCTCTGAAGAGGCCGGTCTCCCGTTGGCGCTGGTCTCTTTGGATGCCGAGAAGGCATTGATAGGGTCCACTGGGCTTTTATACCAGGTGATGGAAAAGTTGGCTTTCCAGAGAGGTTTATAGGATGGATTAAGGCCTTATACTCGAACCCATCGGCAAGAGTTGCATGCAATGAGGTTATATCGTCATCGTTCAAATTACATGTAGGGCAGACAAAGGTTGTCCTTTATCCCCTCTATTGTTCAACCTGTATCTAGAACCCTAGATTAGGCATATAGTGTTAAGTAACATGATTAGTGGGATTAAAATTAGAGATCAGGTTGTTAAGGTCATGGCTTTTGCGGATGATTTGTTAATCTACGTGTCCAATCCCGCCTCCTCGGTTCCAGCTTTACTAGATGTAATACATGAGTTTAGTGTATTAGCCAATTATAAATTGAACCAGGAGAAAACGGTGGTATATCCCCTAAATAATAGAGTTTTTAAAAAAGATATTGTGAGCTTGGGATTGGGCTGGAGTCCCAAATCCCTCAAGTATTTGGGCCTCATTTTGACGAATAACCCAGATTGTCTCAGCCAATTAAACTTAGATGCTCTAGTTCACAGTTTAGATCTAGATATGAAAAGATGGGCACAGCTTCCTTTGTCGCTATGGGGTAGAATAAACATTGTTAAAATTAATATTTTTCCCAGACTTTTCTATCCTTTATGTATGCTCAACATTTGGCTCCCTTTGGCTTGGTTTAACAAACTCCACAAGATGATAGCTGATTTCATCTGGAATTTCAGGAAAGCGAGGATGTCATATGCCAAATTAGTGGGTGCACAAGCTGCAAAGTGGGTTGAAGTTACCCCATTTTGCTCTCTTACTTCTGGCATGACATAAATAAATATGGTAGATGGGTCTTTTCACCTACTCCTTCCCACAGCAAGGAATATGTTCCGCTTTAAGTTAACTTAGAGGTTAGTTTAATTAAGAGCTTGGTCTCAATCCAGAAGCTTTGTTTTACATTACCCCAAACTGCCTCCTTCCTTAAAAAACTCACCTATTGGAGTTTCTTTAAGGATTCATAACCAACTCTGTAACTTTTTGAAATACGACCATGTCAAAGATGGGTCTCAGCCAATCTTAGGCAACCCTCATTGGCTGATTGGAATAAAACTATCACTCAAAATTGGTTACCTAAGCTGGGGGATTATACGTTATAGGATTTCCTGGATGGATGGAAACCAAACAGCAACTTCAAATACTCAACAAATTTAATTTATCCACAAAGATTGTTTCAGGGTTTATCAATTACGTCACCTTTTAGTCCAGAAAATAGGGTCAAATGGACTACCCACCCGTATAGCCTTTTGGGAGGACATCGACCTTTGATGGAACCCCCACACCGTCTCGAGGTTACCAGGTGCTGTTTCAATGGGCATTCACTGATAGCCTAGTTCCTTCGTCTTATTGGGCTAGGGCTTTCTCCAATGTTAATCTGGACTGGCCACAGATTTGGAGAAACTGTCACAAGTTCACGAGGCAAGATGGTCTTAAATTGACCCAATTTAAAATACTGCATAATATTTACTACTCCCCTCAAAAATTAACTGATTTAAAGGTGATGCAAGAGCCTAAGTGTTATAGATGTGGTCTAGGGGTGGGTGATCTGCTCCATATTTTTTGGTATTGTCCAAAAATCGCCCTGTTGTGGAATGATATAAAAGATATGGCCAGCTCACTGTTAGGTCTAGATGAGATGTTCTGCCCAGAGGTCTGTCTACTAGGAGTCATGTTGGATTTCCCGGTTAAATCGAGGAAATATCACATGTCATTGATTTCAATAACTGTGAAAAGATTAGTTCTTAAACACTGGAAGGACTCCATTAGAATCACTTATTTGGAATGGCTATCTGAACTGTTTGCCAGCCTCAGGATAGAGAGAATGATAGCAATTCTTCACAATCAGTTGCCTCTTTTCGAGAAAATCTGGTCCCCGTTGACAATTGCTTATTCATAATTATGTAAGTGATAGATCCCATGTCAGTTGGATTATAGTACAGCACCTTGTGTGTGGGGACTTCTTTAAGGGAGGGGAGGAATATTGGGGGGAGGGAGAGGAGGGTTTACAGAGACTCATGTTCTTGGCTGTGATTTCTTTTATGTGATTGTTAAACTACAATTATTTGTACACCATGTATTGTACTTTCTATACAGTCTCTGTATTAAATCTTAAACTTAATAAAAAGTGAATGGAAAAAAAAAAATAGATGGGGCCTCCAGAACTGTACCCCATACTGCAGGTGTGGCCTCATCATGGAGCTGTAACATGGCATCAGCACCTCCCTCCTTCTGCTGGTATCCCTCTCCCTATGCGTGCCAGCATCCTGTTAGCCTTGCCCACAGCTTTGCTGCACTGGATTCCCACCTTAAGGTCATTTGCGATTTTAATCCCTAGATCCTTCTCCTGCCTGGTTACTGCCATTTTCTCCCCCCTACTGTGCATGTGGTATTTGGATTCCTCCTCCTCAAGTGCATCATTTTGCATTTTCTGGCATTGAATTTCAGCTGCCATATTTCTGACCACTCTTTCAGTAACCTTATATCATTCTTCATTGCCTCCACCCCCCAACGGGGTGTCCACCCTGTTACTGAGCTTTGTGTCATCTTCGAAAAGGCTGACTTTCCCTTGAAGTCCCTCAGACGGACCCCGCTCTACACTCCACTCTCCCCAGAGTGCACCCCAATGACCACCACCCTCTGGCTTCTCCCTGTCAACCAGCTCTCCACCCATCTTACTATTTTCTGCTCCACCCCTAGACTCCCCAACTTATTAACCAGCCTTCTGTGGGGCACCATGTCAAAGACCTTCCTGAAGTCCAGGTAGGCCATGTCCATTGTCCCACCCTGATCAACCAACTTCATCAACTCATCGAACAATTTGTTCAAATTTGTCTGACATGACCATCCCTGAGTGAGGCATTGCTGCTGAATGTCATGCAGCCCCCCCTCTTTCAAATATCTAACCATCCTTTGTTTCAATATTGCCTCCATTACTTTTCCTACCACCAATGTGAGACTGACAAGATGATAACTGCCCGCTTTCTCCCTGCTGCCACTTTTATGAATTGGCACAACATTTGCCTTCTTCCAGTCCTCCGGTACTCACTCAGTATCCAGGGACAAGTTAAACAATCCCACCAGTGGTTCCAACAGTATCTTCCTTAATTCCCTGAGCTCCCTAGGGTGAAGACTATCTGGTCCCATGGCCTTGTCCACCCTTAACTTACCTAATTCCTCCTTTACCTCTTCCATACCGATTGGGCTAGGATCCACCCTCCTTCCCCCTTTCCCTTTTCACTTAGCTCTGGTTCCCTTCTGTCCCCATCCATCAAAAAATCTGAGCTGAAGTAGCCATTCAGCACTTCAGCTTTCTCAAACTCCCCTTACACCTGCAATCCCCTTCCCCCTTAATCCTTTCTATCCCCTATCTTGCCTTACTCCTTTCCCCAATATGCCAAAAGAACATCTTGTCCCCCCTTTTGGGGTGCCTAGCAATTATCTCCTCAGTTTCTGCTTTAGCATCCTAACCCTTTGCCCTGCCACCCTCAACTTCTTTTTGTAAGTTTCCATATCCAACGTTCCTTGCATCCTCTTAAATTCCCTGAATGCCATTTTCTTCTCCCTGATTGCCCCCTCACTTCCCTATTGAACCACAGCAGCCTTCTCCTTCTCTTGTTCTTCCTCAACCTTCTTACACATCCCTCTGTTGCTTCAAGAGCCCCTCCTTGATCTTTTTCCATAGATCCTCCACCCCTCCCCATCACCTCCCACCTTCTCACTACCTCCTGGAAAATCTCCCTCACCCTGGGAGAATCTGCCTGCCTGAAATCTGGTACCTTTGTGGTGGTATGACTAATCTCATATCCTGCTCTGACCTTGAAACTCAAGGTGCTGAGGTTAATATCTGCCAGACTGGACCCTACCTCCACTCCCTCCACACTGTCTCTCATGGAAAGGACCACGTCAAGTATGTTAACCTCCTTTGTGGACTTCCTAACCAGCTGATGCAGGAAGGCACCTTGGAGTGTCACTAGGATCTCCCCACTCCCATTTGACCTAGCCGATGGGATATCCCAGTCTATATCTGGGAGATTCAGGTCTCCCACCAGTAGAATTTCCCTCTTCTGGGCCATTATTTGAACCCTCTGCAGCATCTGTATGTCCTGTTCCTCACTGTGTATGTGGGGTCTGTATATCACCCTTAGTCTTAATGCTGTCCCAGTCTTCCTATCCGGCATGATCCATAAGCTTTCCACTTCATCCTGCTCCTCCTTCCCTTCAATGACCTTAATTCCCTCCTTAATCTATAGCACCACTCCTCCCCTTTCCTGCCTGTCAAATCCCTACTGAACAACTTCTACCACAGGACCCCCATCTCCCAGTCTTGATGCTCGGACCACCAGGTCTCCATTACTGCTACAATATCCAAACCCTCCTCCTCCATTAATGTTTCCAAATCTACCATCTTATTTTCCAAGCATCTGGGAATTGTGGAAAGTCCATTCCAAAAATTACTCTGCCCTCCCACTTACCTCTAGGTATGTCATTGCTTATTAATCCTGCATTTTCCTGAGGGGGGCTGAATACCTTTCCGACACTCCTATCTTTTGGCATTTCAACTTGTGTGTAATTTTTTCCTACCCTCCTGATTTAGTTTAAATCATATGTTTGCTCTTTGAATTCCTTAAATTTGATACCCAGTACTGCCTTTCCCTCCCCATTTAGGTGTAGTCTGTCCTGGGCATATAGGCTTTTGTCATTCCATGTTGTTCCCCAGTCCCCAACTAACCCATACCCACTGCCTGCACTAGCCTCTTAGCAATTGGTTGAACTCCGTGATCCTTAGTTTCCTTTCAGTGCTCACTTTAGGCATAGGAAACACCTCCGAAAACACTATAGATTGGAAGCACAGGTTGCTACAAAACCTAGCCAGCTGTGTGACTCTTGCCTGCACTTCCATTGGGCTGTTTATATCCAAATCATTTGTCCCCAGATGGAAAATCAAGTGTGATTTCTCATCCTTAGGTTTCCCCAAGATGCAATGTGATGAATTACCTTTGATGCTGTAACTATATTTATCTAGCCCCGTTGGGTCAGAAGAAAGGCCTTCTACCTTCTCATGTCCTGTTGCAGAGTACTGAGAGGCTTTTCCTGTAGTTCAATGGGCTGAAGCAACCAGCCACGCCCTCTGCCTGAGCTATTTAAGGCTGGCCTTCCAGCTTCCTTCAGAAGCATTTTGTCTTTGCCCCACCATCCTCCCTCCTTCTCCACTGGCTCGCTTATCTCCTTGGGGTTCTTTCCTAAGATACCTTAAGCAAAGGATATCATTCCTGCAGTATCTCTAGGGGTGGAATCCTCCTCCAGTGTTCCTTACCTTTGGTACCCCTATAGGGTGGCATTCCCCATGAAATAGAGAGTTGAATGGCCACAAAAGTTCATCAAGAAGTTGTCCAAGCATAACACTGCACTGAGTTGCATAGGCCCATTGAACTAATAACAGGGTCTAGAGTGTTCTTTTTGAGAGCCAATAATAGCCTCGAGATTTTTATTGCTAGATACATGATAGATTTGGACTCTCATTGAAAATACAACCCTTAGACTGCCAACACCATTAGAACGTACTGGAGTTTTGGACTGATATATCAGTCTGCGGCCCTGCAAGGGTTTATAACCAGGGAATTTAATAAAAGTACTTTAGTTTTACCCACAGCAATCGAATCTTTCAGAAAGTACCTGAGTGCATGATACTTAAAAATAATAAAAATGTTATTAATACTTTCATAATCACACAGGAGCAGAATCAGTTGCCTAATAGCAATCCTTTTCTTAGGCTCTTAGGTCCTCCAAAATGGGGCAATTTTGACATCTTCGACTCTGAAGAATATGTTCTTAATTTTTTGAAGACAGAATTGGAGATAGATACTGATTTTGCTGAAGTGGGTGATATAAAAAGTATCCCCTTATGAGAAGGGTATATGCTTAATATTGAATTTCATTCCCCACAAATGGAAAATTAGGTATGAGCAAATAGCAGAAGCTTATTAAATAAAGAAATAACAGTAACATTCCCGAATAGGGATTAATTTAATCAAAAGTTCTATAACAAACATGGCGTACAAGAAGGACAGGAACAGGACCTGACACAAGCATGAATATGCATGTTTGGTCTAGAAATCTTGGCCAGAGAAACACATTTCAAGTTAACTATTTCAATCAAGGACTTACTGATAATTTTTTTCAATATTCCTTTTGAACATAAGGATGATATTGTAGCATATTGGCAGGATGGCAGTACACAAATACTGTAGATACCCATATAACATTAAAGAAATTGGCGGATGATATTCTGCAGAGAAATAGTGACTTAGATGCCCTGGGAATTATTATCTATGAAAACTGTACCAATTAATGACATCATGATTATTGAGAGGCAGATTACAAACCTCACTTTGAATAATAGATTTCTGTTTTGTGCAGGATATGAGGATAATTGAATGCACAAATATGAATTACAGGATAAATCTCCTGATTGCCACTAAACAAATATGTTGTTATTATCATGGAATATTGCTGGTTGGAATACTAAAATTTCAGATGGGGAATGGAAAAAGTATATCACGAGGTTTGATATTATAAGCCTACAAGAAACATGACATCATGGGTTAGATCTCACCACATTGAATGGCAATGAATGTTTTCAAGTACCAGGGAAAAGAAAGTATAACTCAGGTAGGTAGTCCAGCAGACTGCTGGTCTTTATCAAGATTGGGACCTTTCACATAATCCATTGTTGGAAAATACAGAATAACTTTATTCCCCTTCTGCTAGGTCTAGACAAAAGGACCTTTTGTCTTATATGTGGATATGTTGCCCCTGAAAATTCTAATTTTTATTCTCCCTCTATGTGGGAGGAAATGGCTGATGCTATCTCTGAAGCATTGTTTAAGTATCCAGGTGCTGACATCTTACTTGCTGGACATTTTAACATGCGTATTGATTCATGGGATGGATTGATGGACAAATCAATCTTTTTATATACCCAAAATCCTAAATCTTTGCTACCAAGAAGTACCAAGGATACTAAAGTCAATGCCTCAGGGAAAAAAATAATAGATATTTTGACTAACTTTGCTCTGTATCCCCTAAATGGTAGGATTAGTGATGATTAATAAGGGGACTATACTTGCATTTCATATAGAGGTTCTTCTGCGCTTGATCTGGCATTTTGGTCCGGGGCCATTGAAACATGGAGCAGACTTTATATGGATGTGAGGGTTAAAAGTGATCACTTTCCACTAATACTAAAATACTCTGGGCACAAACAAGTTAGTGTGCCCATTGGTAACACCATACAATTTTCAGAAATCAGGTCTACAAAGAAGATCAGATGGTATAACAATGCTAAGAGAGAAATTATTCCACTATTAGAGTCATTTACTTTGCCTGCTAGTATGGCTAACTTTTACAAATTGCTCTTTTATGAGTTAACAAAAATATTGAATAACTTGTTTGTGGCAGTAAGACATAAGCTGGAACATCCTATTAAAACCTGCAAAACTCCAGACTGATTGGATGGTTTGATGCAGATTGTCAAAAGATTAAAGTTGAAATTAGGAAATTATATAAGAATTAAAGGAATCGACCATCTAAGGATATTCTAAAAAACCTTAACAATACATGTAGAAACTATAAAATGGTTATAAAAAGTAGGAAACAGGCCAGCCCGGTGGCACTGAGGGTTGAGGCAATGTATGCCACACCTCGTACCACACTGGCTACCCGGGTTCAGGAGCGGACTCGGGTCAACTGGGGTCAGCAGGGAGGGAGAAGTATTGAGTACCCAATGGCTGCTCTCCTTCTCCGGGGAGGGGGATCATACTGTTTGCTGCATTACTGCCACCTGTTGGGGGGAACCTCAGGGTGGTCAGTGCAGTTGGGGAGATGCTCTACACATGGGTAGATGTTGGCAGAGGACCAGCTTCAACATGCATCTCTATGCACGCTGATAGCATTGTCCTCATTGCACACCAACATCGGGGCTACAACTTGGAGGAAAAAGCCCTCCAGCTACCTAGATGAAGTCCTTCAGAGCCAGTCTTGCAACCCGCTGACCAGGGCAGACCCCACTGTGCAACTCGCCACAGAGGAAAGAGGGAGTGGGGGGATCTCTCACCCCACCTGGGGGTAATCTGGGCCATCAAGTGCCCCAATGGCAATGTGGCACTCTAGGGGCAGACCCAGTTGGTCGGTAAGGGTTGGAGAGTGTCACTCCTTGAGGACAGAAGGAGTGGTGGCTGGAAGGGACAGTGGGAGTGGAAAAAATAATAAGTAAAAAAAAGTAAGAAACAGCTATACTATGAAACAAATGGAAAATGATGTTGGACGCTGTGAAAACTAATAATGTAAAAACCTTCTGGCTATTAGTTGCTAAAGGGACTAATACATATAAAGATACAATTGATACTTATATCTCAGAAGACATATGGGTCAAATACTTTACAGAACACTTTTTTGACCCCACAGAAAACTCAGAGATTCCCTTGGCTTGGAAAAGTAATAATAATGGAATATATATATATATATATATATATATATATATATATATATACAAATATGGAACCTATTTAGTGATTGGTTCACTTAAAAAGAAACAAAGCTGCAGGCCCTGATGGTATTCCAGTGGAAGTATTTTACCCTATGTTTTGGTGTAGATTGTTGACTGTATACAGTACTTTAATAACTGTATCAGAAACAATGCGTTCTCCTCAACTTGGAAAAGAGCAAATATAATACCTGTGCACAAAAAAGGCAGTATGACTGATCCTGCCATGTATCGTCCTATAATTCTTTTAGATACTAGCTTAAAGATGTTTTCTAAAATTGTATTGCACAAATTAAAAGCACAGATAGAAGAAACAGGTGGAATTTCAAAATTCCAAGCAGGATTTAGAGCTAATTATTTTACAACCGACAATGTATTTATTCTGTGCCATCTTCTAGAGAAATGTGTAATACTGCATAAACAAAAATTATACTCAGTATTTGTTGATTATTCATCTGCTTTTGAGTCAATATCCCAAAGTATATTATGGTCTCTCTCTTGGTGGAAAGAGGAATTAATACAAGTCTGGTTTATTTAGTAGCAACTCTCTATCATGAATCCTGGGCTAGTATAATATTGGGAATCAAAGTGAATTTATCTGCACCCTTTAAAATAAACACAAGAGTCCACCAGGGATGTGTTCTGGCTCCACTTTCATTTTCTTTATATATTGATAAAATGTTAAACAGAGCAGAATATATCGTCTCTGACTCCCCCCAAATTAAAACTTACTCCTGCCCATTATTAGCATACGCAGATGATCTTGTATTATTTTCTTTCTCCAAAAAAGGTCTGCAGGATAAGATAAATTATCTTTTTTTTTCAATCCACAAAATTAAAACTGAAAATTAATCTCAAAAAAATGAAAGTTATTATGTTTGGGGATAAAAGTCTGTCTGGCTACTGGACAATTGGGGATCAAAAACTGGAAGTAGTGCAGAATTATACCTACCATATCTGGGAATGCAAATTGTAAATGGAATTCACACCATGCATCGTTACTTGATACACTTGTGAAAACTACTGGCGGTATTGCCAGAATTAAATTTAAATGTGGTGGGTGCTCAATAAGGCCTCTAGTTCAAGTTATACAAGCAAAAACTGAAGCACAAATACTCTATTGTGCAGAAGTCTGGGAGTTTAAGGCTAACAAAATATCTAAGCTGTTAGTACCAATAAATAAGGTATTAAGATCTACTCTAAGATTCAGACATTCATGCCCTGCAACTTACTGTACCTATGAACAGAATTAGGCATTACAGATATAAGAGCCAAGACTGAAATTAGGAAACTAAATTACTGGATAAAAACAACTAGATTACCTGAACATATGGTCATTAACCAACATGTCACAGAAAAAAGAAACTTGGTTTAAACTAGGCTATAGAAGTGATTATGATTACTGGTTTACCCTGGTTATGAACCTCCTAAAAAAGCATTCCTCATTGACCCTAAAAAACTTTGTAGATAAAGGAATAGTAATTAGCCTTCAATATAAAAAAATATAGCACCAAAAAAGTTAATAATTACTGGAACTGTCAAGACTCAACACACATTTCTGAGTCATGCTACTCAGGGTGGTATAATAGCATTAACTTCTACTTCAGCTTTAAGCCTTACCTAGCTATTCTAACCAATAAAAATCTAAGATCAGTTTTTTTGAGATATGAATTTGAACAATTTGCAAGTAATGTCTTAGTATGAAGATATAACAAAGATGTAACCTCTCTGACATTTGTGATTGTGCTGAAGGTAGTCGAGAAGACATGAATCATGTTTTATGGAAATGCACCTATTATACAAAAGGAAGATTATATTGGCTTGATCCATTTATTAATTATATATATCAAGTTGAACAGGAAATTCTCATGACTATACTTATTCATACTGCAGATGAGAATACTATTCAGAAGTTCGCAGGTTTTTGCAATGCAATTAGTAAAGTGAAAAATAGGATGCTCATAACTGTATGACTTAAAATTGGAATATGTCTCCATCTATCAGGAAATAGATAACTTGAGTATTGGCATCAAGATATACAATGAGTTCGACAATGATGTCTAAAATAGCCTAGTATGATGAAAGAGGCTTCAGTAATCTTATCACCAGCAACATTAATTCCAATGTGCAATAGGATTAATAATGTAATACATGTTTATTTATAAGAACCTTCTTTAAATGTGATTTGAAGCATTTGTGTTGTACTGTATTGTAATAGCTAACTGCTGAACAATAAACATTTTGATTGATTGATACCCACATTGAGCTTAAAGGCCAATATGCACTAAAAGCATTTATCTCATGCAGAGTCACAAGAATAGAAGAGTAGGGTCTTCTACATGAAGTAGAATATCATCTGCATATAATGAAAATCTATACTCAGATTTACCCAGAGTAATCCTTCTGATTTTAGAAATGGACCAAAGTCATTGGGCTAATGGTTCAAGATACAGTTGAAATAAGAATGATGTTAGGGGCACCCCTTATCTATTGTTGTTTCCAAACATTATGCCTAGTCATCACTGAGGACATGTGAATGTAGTGGCATGATATGCCACAGCATTTGGGAACCTGACAGTGGGTGTCACTATAATTATTCCCTCATGTCTAAAGACCTTACCACAAACTGAGTGATACAGTTTACTGGAGCTAGCCTAACAGCATAACAGTAGCATAACACATGATACTTCTATCACGACAGGTTTATTGCTTTGAATTCTAGTCTTAGCCAGACCTCAACAAGCCATAACTTGAAGATAATTTCCTAGTATGTACACATTAGGCAAACAGCACTGCAAATGCCCTAGTTGGCAGTAACAACCCCTTGAACTGATTTTAAAACAATATTATATAATGTTACAGTATTATCTGCATAGTTTTTATGGTTGCAGTGGGTGTAGTCCTGCAGACGTTTTGCTTTGAGAAAAGGACTCCCTGCATAAATTACCTTCCAAACAACATGATAGAGTGTTAAAAATAGTGTCCTCCACTAAAGCCTCTTTACTACGCTGCCTGTGTGTGTATGGGAGTGTGAGAGCACTATTTTCCCTCTGGCTTAAGAAGTTAATTGAGCCTTCCCCAGTACTGCCTTTTTTGTAAGTTGAAACCTCCAACAATTGAGCCCTTCCCAATACTGCCTTTTTTTGCAAGTTGAAACCTCCACCAAAGTGTTTTGTGGGCCTTTTCTTTGTTTGTTAAGTTTCAGTGCTTAATTTACTACCTTTTGCAAACTGAGAAACTCTTGCTTTGCTGGTATCCCTTCCCCCACTCATCCAGAGGTGTGAATGTTTTTGTTTCCAAACCATGGTGGTCAATTTTACTTGCTTGGTTTCCCACAATATGAAAGCCTCATGTTTTGAATAGATGATCCAGCTACCTCAGTCCCCCTTCTCCCACCACACACCAACACACGTAGAATCCATATAGCATCTGGCAGCACTTTCACAAATAGGAAGAATATGCCATTAGAAAGCAGCTCTTTAAAAATTTGAAAGTTCCAGTTAATGCCATACTAGCAGATTTTAACAATAAAACCTGAACAAATCATGCAGATGGTTTCTGGAGTTGATCACATAAACACAAACAATCCTCAAACCTGCTTAGCCATTGGATGACCACAGCTGAAAAATGATTACATTTGTCTACAAGCACTGTCTTCTATGCAAGACACAAGCAGCTGAATCAAAAATATATAATATGTTGATCAAAATGGGGGGGGCAGAAGTCTGGGCAAATTGACACAGTTTGTATACATATTGCATGAAGCAGTAACTTCTGATTAGATGATCCAACCACCTCAGTCCCACCCCACCACCACCACCACGCACCAACACAAGTGGAAACCATATAGCATCTGGCAGCACTTATACTAATAGGAAGAATATGCCATAAGCAAGCAGCTCTTTAAATATTGTAAAGTTCCAGTTAATATGATACTAGCTGGTTTTAACAATAAAACCTGAAGAAATCATACAGAGGGCTCCTGGAGTCAAACACATAAACACAAGCAATCCTGAAGCCTGCTTAGCCATTGGATGAACACAGCTGCAAAATGATTACAATTGTCTACAAGCATTCTGTTATATGCAAGACACATACAACTGACTCAAAAGGACATAATATGTTGATCAAAACTGGGGGGGCAGGATTCTGGGAAAAGTGACACAGTTTATATACAGACTGCATGCAGCAATAACTGCTGCTGAGAAACTGATGTGCCTTCTGCTATGCAATGATGATAGGGGAAGGAGCATTGTTGGGGCAATCACAGTCTTGTTTTATAAACAGCTGCTTGTGATACTTTAAACAGTGACATGCTTACACACAGAAATACAACCTCCTCCTCCAACAATTGAGATCTCCACAGTATTGCCTTTTGAAACCTCCTCCAAAGTCTTTTATGGGCCTTTTCTTTGTTTAGATTCAGTGCTTAATTTACTACCTTTTGCAAACTGAGAAACTCCTGCTTGGCTGGTATCCCCTCTCCCACTCATTCAGAGGTGTTAATTCTTGTGTTTTCAGCCATGGTGGTTGATTTTACTTGCTTGGTTCTCCCACCGTATGCAAGCCTCATGTTTTGAGTAGATAATCCAATCACCTCAGTTTGCCCTCTTCCCCCACCATTCACCAACACAAGTGGAAACCATACAACATCTGGCAGCACTTACACAAATAGGAAGAATATGCCATTAGCAAGCAGCTTTTTAAATATTTTAAAGTTCCAGTTAATATGATACTAACTGGTTTTAACAATAAAACCTGAAGAAATCATGCATAGTGCTCCTGGAGTCGATCACAAAAACACAAACAATCCTGAAGCCTGCTTAGCCATTGGATGACCACAGCTGCAAAATGATTACATTTGACTACAATCACGGTCTTCAATGTAAGACACAAGCACACACACACACACACACACACACACACACACACACACACACACTACCTTACACAGAACACAACTGGATAAGCTACCAATATTTAGGAATCTTATTACACTTACCCAGACTAGCAGTATGACTCTTGGCAGCTTCTCTCTGCTGTGGCTGAGCTGTAATAAAGACTCTGTAACAAGACACTGGCTGCCTGCAGGGGCTATTAGACATCAGAGCAAAGGGTACTCTGGGAAGACTCTCTAGGACAAGATACAATAAAAGAAACCAGAATGACAGCCCCCAGCCTGAGCAGAAAAAAAAACACTGGGATAAAGTAAGAACACAACAAGTAATAATACATATATTTTCCCAATTTTAACATGTAGTTTTCCTTTAATAATCCACAACAAGGTGTGGGTTGGGATGGGCTTTACCCACATCTGGCAAGTGACCAACAATGTACAGTAGAAGAGAAAAAGTATCTGGAGACCAGCCACTCAGTTCATCATAAGAAATGTAGTTTTATTGTAATTTTTTCTAAGAACACCATGATCCCCTAGGTTTGGCCAATGTTTCACCCAACACTGGGCTTCCTCAGTAGCTTAGGAGCTTGTGTTCCTAAATAAATTACATAGATACATAGATACATAGACAGTGTCGGCAGATAAGGGCCTATGGCCCACCCAGTCTGCCCCTTTGAGCTTGTAAGTTCAGTTTGTTTTCCTAGAAGTCTATTTCCCCTTACCCCTGACCGCTAGAATTCCTTTATGTCTATCCCATGCATTCTTAAATCCCGTAATTGTTTCAGCCCCCACCACTTCCTCTGGCAGGGTGTTCCACTTGTCCACCACCCGTTCTTTCATTATTAGCTTTAGAACAACTAGGATTGAGTTTCCTGTTTGTTTGTAGCTTCAGATTATAACTTTTTTAACTGAAACAAGTTACAGCCACTTGCAATATGTGCTTAGTTTCATTTCGGACTGTCCAGGGCTGTCATTCCAAACTTCCCTTCACTCTGATTTCTAGCATTACAATGCTCATTTCTTGCCTAAGCTGAATAGCATGTGGTGCAGTTTCAATTCAAGTGTGTCTTCCTTGGCAAGTGATCAACAATGCCAGGAATGCATAAGTCCCAGTGCACTCCACACTGTTGCAGTGGATTACTGTGATTGTACAACTGGTGGGAAGTAAAGAATAAAAAAAAGGTTATTAAAATACTCAATTTCTAGAGTGGAGCATACGTGCAAAGGGGATGAGGTATTGGGATTACCTACAGACGTCAGCTGTCCAGGCATATCCCTTTCTAAATCAGTCTTATCTTAAATCAATGCAGTAGCCATTTCATAAAACCATGAGACTGAAACTGATTCTGCACTTGATAAAGCTGTACTGGGCAGCATATTGTGAGCTAAACTACGGCATCAATTTCTGTCTCAAGGTTTTGTGAAATGTCTTCCACCTTTCTTTATTGCTTTGTTGCAGAGATGTAAACATTGATATTGCTGGACTGCTGACAGCTGAGTAACCCTTCACACCTACATAGAAAAGAATTTATGACATTACCTTGTGACTTATAGGATTGTTATTCCTTTGATTGTTTCCCAAAAATGTTGCTCCTCATGTTAACAAATTTGAATTGAATAGACCAGAATCTTGGTCTAATTTAAAGCACTTGCATGACACAGGTTTATTACTTAGAAATCCTCAATGCAGCACTAAGCAGAGAGAATACTGGATGGGCAACTGTGCACAGCCAGTGTCTTCTGCTACAGAGGGGTTCTGAGTTCCTCTGACCAGCAGAGTGAAGTTCAAGAGGTCCAAGGGAATCAGAACCCCGAGGCAACAGAACACATTGGTTATGTATGAAGTTGCTCATCCTATATTTTTTGTAGTGTGTAGTAGTATTATGTAAACTGTGTCAATTGTGTTTTTCTCTTTCATAGTGAAACTGACATGTGAAGTCTCCAGAGGTTCCACCACCCATTCTGTGAAGAAATACTTTCCTGCAGTACCCCTTACTCTACCCCCCTTCCAATCTCATGTCATGCCCCCTCATTCGTGGGCATCTTCTTTTCTTAAAGATGCTACCGTCTAGCACCCTATTTATGCCTTTTAGATATTTGAAGGTTTCTATCATATCACCCCTGTATCTTCTCTTCTCCAGGGTATATTTATCGAGGTCTCCCAGTCTCTGCTCATATGACTTTTAGTGCAGGCCCTGCACCATCTTTGTTGCCCTTATTTACTGCCTCCACTCTGTCTATAGCCTTACGGAGATGCAACCTCCAGATCTGGATACCATATTCCAAATGAGGCCTCACCAGTGATCTGCATAGTGGCATCACCACCTCCTTTCTTCTGCTGATGATACCTCTCCTTATGCACCCCAGCATCCCACTGGCTCTCCCCATAGCCTTTGTACATTGATTAGCCACTTTTAGGTCATCCGGTATGGTTACCCCAAAATCCATTTCCTGTTTGGTGACCATCAGTTTCTCCCCCCCTCCTGTAATCCTGCCCTGGGTTGCTGCAAACCAAATGCATGATTTTGCCATTTTTTGCATTAAATCTCAGCTGCCACACTTCAGACCATTCCTCCAGTTTGCCTAGGTCCCTGCTCATTTTTTCTACCCTTCCCAGAGTGTTCACTCTGTTGAAAATCTTAGTGTCATTTGCAAAGAGGTACACTTTCCCCTCCAGCCCCTTCACAATTTCACTTATGAAGACATTAAACAGGACTAGGTCCAGAACTGATACCTGTGGCACCCTGCTGGTCACACTCCTTTCCTTACATTGAGTATCACTTACCATGACTGTCTATCTTCTATCATTCAGCCAGTTCCTAATCCAGTTTACCACCTTGTGACCCACTCTCAAGCTGCCTAGCTTGTTCACAAGTCATACAGTACATGGTATTGTAGGCCTTACTAAATGCAATTCATGTTTAAGTTTAAGCCCATGAAACACCTCTATGTAGTTATTACATTTGCAGCCATAGTGGATGTGCCAGAATTTGTTTTCTATGATGTCTAACTGCAATCTGCCTAATTTATCTACTTCCATTAGATTGTAAACAAAATGTTGGCAGCTACAATCAATGCCAATTAGTTACAATATAACAGTGTATATAAGAATCCTGCTCCTCATTTGTTGGAGACTGTCTCTAAGTGGTCACAGTGTTCACTTAGCAACAGATTTGTACAACCAGATTCTTTCTGTGTACAAGGGAGGTTGCTGCCCTTCTTTATGTCATCATAAAACACACCCTAACCGTGTATGGAAATGAGAAGGGGTCACAATACAAATGGCCTGCTCATCTGTTAACAAAGCATGGAGAACTTCATACAGATGCCAGCTGAGTTTTATTGCTACACCTGTCCTTCTAGCTATTATAGGAAGCTAGTACAGATATTACAAAGCTGCAGCAGTCATGAGAGGAGTCAGTGGAGGGTGGAGATTGGTAGGTATCCAGTGGCTTAAATTGACTTTGCAGGGGAATGGGGTTAAGGGCAGGGTGAATGGGGGCAGATGTTCTATTGGACACAGGGAACAGCTGAGACCAGGATGCAGTTGGGTTGCAGCTGCCCACCAATGATGGGGGCTGGGTGGGCAGAGGGCCTATGAGGGTGGGGGCCACTGGACCACCAGAATGATTTTGTAATATGGTTCACGCGCACCTTGTCACGGGCAGGGTGGGGGGAATGCTAGACTATCAGGATGGTAAACTGTATTATTACAGTGATCAGAGGGTCGGTATGGGAAGGGGGTACCACTGGACCACCATGGACATTATATGACATATAATCACGGTGATCTGAGGTACGGGATGGAGGGGTCTGCCACTAGGCTACCAGGGTATATATGGGTGCTTGTGGATGGTGTTCTGGGGTGGTGAGTGGCCACCCATGGCTGACAGTTGCTGGGTTGCACCATGCAGTACAGCAGCCTTCCTGTGGGTGGCTAGCATATGAATCTTTTTTTGTGGGACTCAACTGTACCCATCAGTATGCAGCACATCTAGGGGTTGTGCCAGCAAATGCGCCGCACATCCCGGGCTGAATATCGGGATGTGCCACATATGCATGGGCACGCCCCCTTCAGATGTGCTGCATATATTAACATTGTGCCCCAGCACATCAGGACTTGCACTGTGTAAGCCCCCCTTTTGAATACTGCCCCAAGACGCATTACTGGGGTTGTGCCGGTGCAACCCATGTGCTCCAGGCACAACCCCTTTGAATATCTCGGCCATTGTTTTTATTTGATAAGGGGTGTTTGGCAAATACATCTTCAATGTGAATATAAGAGAAAGTGCATTTTGTGTTGATATTGTTGGTTGAGACAAGAGATAGATTGTGCCTGCAAAATACTGTTTTAAGCTTGCAAGTGCATTATTCAAGGCCACTGATTTAAGATTATTAAAATAACTTTGTTAAAGATGTATGATTTATTGATTGTAAGAAGGAAATATACATTCTAAACTATATATCTCATTCTATTCTCTACTTAAAATGTAGTACAACAAGATAACAGTAAATTATATAAAGGATTAAAGACATTTACATATCAAGTCCTACCATTGCTTCCCCCATTGTAAAATCCTGGATCCGACACTGGTGACTTTCCATGTTTACTATACCACTGTTTTCACAAAATCTGGATAGTTATCCCTGAAAAAGATTCCCATTTCAAATACCTTGATGTGTGACAGAAATTGAACCTCAGTTTGTCTTCCCACATCACTGTCATATATAAAAACTCCAGAAGCTTGGAGATCTGTGTTGCCACAGCACCTGCCTCTCAATACCTATCTATCATGTGATTATCCTCCAGATGATCTTCCTGGTGACTGGCTATGTGGAAGTGGTATATTGAGCTGCCCCTGAATTGACCATAGCTCCCCACATGCCCCTTCTGTACCACTTCTTCTTCTTTACCTTAGACTGTCATATAGAGGTACAGAAACATAGACATCTGCTAGTAGAAAAAGGCCTTCAGTCTATCAAATCTATCGAGTATGGAGGTGCATGCCCCTCAGAGGTTCATGCCCATCCACCTCTTCTCCAGTCCTCTTTATTAGCCCCAATGCCTATTCCATCCCCTCTTGAAAATCTCCACTGTTTCTGTATTGCTTAGTGCCTCTGGGAGCCTATTCCACCCTTTCAGCACTCTAGCCATAAAATACTACTTCTTGGCATCCCTCCTGAATCTAACCCTTGCTATTTTGCTTCTGTTTCCTTTAGACTTTCTGTTCTAGGTGGTCTTTAACAGTTCACTATAGTCCACTTTATTTATTCCCTTCATGCAGTATATTCAAATCTCTTAATCATGCCCCCTCTACATCCTGGTCTACGGTGAGTACATGTTTAGAATATCTAGTCTCTGCTCATACATATTCCCTGCTGATCATGTATCAGTTTGGTTAACCTCTCTAAACTGCCTCCAACTTGTTGATGTCCTTTCTCAGGTAAGGTTTCCAACATTGAACACAGTAATCCAGGTGTGGCCTCACTAGAGTTCTGCATGGGGACAAGATAACCTTCTGTCTCCTTCTGCCAATCCCCCTACTTATGCAACCCAGAGTCTTATTTACCTTACCTACTACTTTATTGTATTGTGCAAATGTCTTAAGGTTGCTTGAGATTGCTATCCCCAGATCTCTTTCTTTCTTTCTTTCTCAGATGCTGTGGTGCCACACACCCCAATCTGCAGTATATACAACCCCTGGCTTATTCCTGCCCATGGCATGACCTTGCACATTTTGGCTTTAAAGCCCAGCTGCTAGATCCTAAACCACCTTTTTAGCCTTTCCACATCCTCCCTCATGTCCTGAATCCTTTTCTCACTGTCAACCCTGCTACAGAGCTTGGTGTTGTATGCAACAACACAGATTTTGCAATTGGTGTTGTCTTAAGGGTTGCCAATGAAGTTGTTGAAAGGTACCCTATTAAGCACCTATCCCTGAAGGAGTTCACTTATGGTCTCTGTCATGCACCAGTGTTCCTCATTGACTACGACCCTCTGTGTTCTCCCTCTCTGCCAAATTTCCATCCACTTTGTCAGTTTGTCCCCCACACTGCCATCCACCAGTTTCTTGATTAATCTCCTACAGGGGACCAAATCAATGGCTTACGCTAAAGACCAGATAAAGTATGCCTACTGCCTGGCCCTTAGCCATGTCCCTCATGACCCAATCAAAAAAAGTCAATCAAATTAGTTTGATATGAACTCTCCACCACAGACCCATGGTTCCTGTTATCCAGCAACTGGTTTACTGCTAGAAACACTACTTGTCTTTCAAATAAATGGCTTGTATCAGCCTTCCAGTTATTGATGTCAAACTGATTGGTCTATAGTTCCCTGATCATCTCAAACCCCACTTTTATGCAGGAGTACCACATCCACTGTTCTCCAGTCCCTAGACACTACTCTGGACTCAAAGGAGCTGTTAGATAGGTCAGCAAGGGCTAAAACCAGTGCCTGTGCAATTTTTCTTAACACCCTATGGTGTACCATATCTAGCTTTAGAAATATATTCACTTTCAGGGCTAGAAGCCCTTACAGTACCTTGTCTGCAGCAATAGATTATTCACATAACTTGTTTGTTCCCATTTCCTATTGTTTAAATTATACTTTATGAGCTTTTAGACCTGAGGGGGCAAAAGGGCACTATCTTTAAACTGAGCACCCTATTCCAATTATATGTCAATGGTAGTGATGCATGAGCTACTGGAGCTCATATCACAGCTGGAGGGTCTGAGCCTGGGCAAGACCCCCTATAATTCCAAGACTGCCATCTGTTGGTTCATGTCTATCCTCTCCTTCAGTAGTGTCCTCCTTTTCTTTTGTAAATAGAGCATAGAATAATTCATTCAGTATTTCAGCTTTTGTAAACAAATGCAAATTTGCACTCAGAGAACATATAGGACATGCCATGTAAACAATTAAATATTTTAGTGCACATATACACAGCTCAAAAACAAGACAAAGGCCTGGCACTTTGAACAATGCTAGGTCTTTGTCGGGGGAATGTTGACTACTTCAAAATCATCAATAAGTACACCCCTGTTAAGATGACAGCCACAATTTAAGAAAAATACAACACTGTTTTAAAATTGGAATAACAAGAATTAAAGAGGAATAATACATCAAATTCATATTTAAATAGGTCTCATCAATTATCCGTTTTTGGTATAGATAAGTGCAGGTTTTGTCCAGGATCAGGCCAAAATATTTATAGAGGGAGACACTTTCTAGGAGGTGAGATGTCAAGGGAGCCTGTTTAGAGAGTTTGTCATGCAGTAGAGATCTTGTGTCCAATGGCATGGTGGCAGTTTTTCTTCAATTTAAAATTAACCTGGTTGCCAGGAACCACTTTTGCATTTTTTAAGACCAACCTGAGAATAAATGCATTTGTGGTGTATCTTGGCTGGAGCAGAATAGCACCACATACTAACATACTAACATACTATTTGCCAGCAGATTAGGCCTTACGGTCTATCGAGTCTGCTCGAACCTCAGATCCCTAGTTGGGTGCCAAGGCCCTCCCCTCCCTTGTGTTCCAGAAACCCCTATCATCCATCCCCAACCCCCTGGGACAGGCCATCATCTGATACATCCACTTTCTGTGTCTGTCCCACCCTCTCTTGAAGCCCTCCACTGTGGATCTCTGAACCAGCTTGCCAGGCAGTGCATTCCAAGGGTCCACGACCCTCTCAGTGAAAAACTCCTCCTCTTTTCCCCCCTCACCCTTCCTCCTTCCAACTTCAAACCATGCCTCTGGTAATACCTCCTGCTTTAGTCTAAAGATCCCTCCATGTTTACTCCTATTTATTCCCTTGAGGTACTTGAAGACCTCAATCATGTCCCCCATCTCTCTCTCCTCCAATGAAAACAGGCAGAGTTCCTCAAGTCTGTCCTCATACGTCAAATCCCTAGCCCTCGTATCATTTTAGTTGCCCTCCTCTGTGCCCTCTCCAGGAGCTGTGTGTCCCTCTTCAGAGTGTAGTCAGTACTGCACACAGTACTCAAGGTGTGGTCTAACCAGTACATTGTACAGTGGCAAAATCACTTCCTTGCTCCTAGAGGTGATCCCCCTTACGATGCATCCCAACATCCTGTTTGCCTTACTAGCCACTCTCCTGCACTGCTCAGAGTTATTCATACATGCATCCACCATGACCCCTAGGTCTTTTTCCCTATTGAGGCCTCCAGCGCCCTCCCAGGGTGTACCTGTGTTTAGGGTTTCCCCGCCCAAGATGCAACACCTTGCACTTGGTGATATTGAAATTTAATTTCCACATGTGAGCCCAGC
This sequence comes from Neoceratodus forsteri, assembly GCA_016271365.2. Classification (NCBI taxonomy): domain Eukaryota; kingdom Metazoa; phylum Chordata; order Ceratodontiformes; family Ceratodontidae; genus Neoceratodus; species Neoceratodus forsteri. Next base: position 980,849,962 of record CM028131.1, on the reverse strand, counting down.
TTTCAGGGTGTCCAGGTCCCCTTGCAGGGCCAATCTCTCCTCTTCTCCCTCAACTACTGCTCCCATCTTGGAGTCATCAGCAAAGAGACTCATTTCACATCCTATACCCTCCCTGATGTCAGATATATATGCATTAAACAGGATCGGACCCAGGACCGAGCCCTGCGGTACCCCACTACCAACCTCTCTAGGGTTCTAGAGCTCCCCACAGACCACTACTCTCTGGGTGCATCCAGCTAGCCAGTTTTCAATCCATCTAACCATCAAAGGGCCTACTCCTAACCCCATCAGTTTCTCAACCAGACCATTGTGGGGGACAGAGTCAAACGCCTTGCTGAAGTCCAAGAATAATACATCCACAGGCTTTCCCCTGTCCAGTTCTGATGTTACCCATTCGTAGAACTCCACAAGATTGGTTTGACATGATCTACCTGACACAAACCCATGTTGACGACTATCCAGACCTCTCACCTCCTCCAAGTACATCCCCAATTGTTCCTTTAGTATACTCTCCATTAATTTTCCCACCACCGAGGTCAAACTGATGGGTCTATAGTTACCTGGTACTTCCCTCAACCCCCCTTTATGGATTGGCACCACATGTGCCTCTTGCCAATCCCTAGGTACCCTCCCTGTCTCAAGTGACCTGTTGAAGAGCTCCGCCAGGGGTGCAGCCAGTATGTCTGCCAATTCCCATAGTACTCTCGGTTGAATGCCATCCGGCCCAGGAGATTTGTCTTTCTTTAGGGCCTTGGGGCTAACCACACCCTTTTGGCAGAGATAGCATCATCCGTCCCCTCCACCTTACTGGCCTTTTTATCCTTGTCCAGATGTGACACCCCTGGGGTACCTCTCCCTCCCTCTTGCTCCATTTCTGTTACTCCCCTGATCCCACTCACTGCAGCTTCTATCCCCATCGTGCCTTGCTTTGTAGATATCCCATCCCCCACCCTAGTGAACACAGAGGTAAAGTGCTCATTAAATACCTCTGCCTGGTCCCTCGCCTCTTCCATCCACCCTTCTTCTGATCTCAATCTGCTGAGATGGCCCTTAGATTTTCTCCTCTCCCCAATGTACCGGAAGAACCCCTTTTCCCCTCCATGTATCCCCTGTGCCAGCCGCTGCTCTTTACTGGACTTTGCTCCCCTCACCATCTGGGTGACATCATACGCCTAAGAGGAGAGACACTGGATTCTTACTATGTACACCATGAAAGAGAGAAGGGAGAGGGGAGCATGATAGATACCACATCATTGGCATATGTAAGTAGGCCACTTGTGGAGGTGCACAACAGGAGGTCAGTAATTAACATAGCAAACAACAGTAGCTCCAGAACAGAACCATAAGCATACCCGAGGTGATAGGGAGAAAAGTCACATGTCCTCACCAATTACCTATGGACATATAGGAAGGATTTAAACTGAAAGTCCAAGGAATTATGGCAAGACCCAAGATTCCACCTTTTAAGGTTAGTGAACATCAACACATTTTAACTCTTTGTACTTACTTCACTGCAGAGGGAAACCCTAAAAAACTGTGCACGTTTGTATTTATTCATCCCTGCTTATGAAGAGGGGATGCAGGTGGACACAATGGATGGGGAGCTCATTCTAAACTAAAATTACTGTATTACTGTCCTACTAAAGTATGTTCAAAATAAATACCATATTGTAGGTACAGTACAGTACAATGCAATTAACCAGGATCAGAGGGATGATGGGGTGCATAGGGAGGGCTATCGCCATCAGAAGGAGAGAGATGGTGTTACCACTGTATCAATTGCTGGTGAGACCTCACCTGGGGTACTATATCTGGTTCTTGTGACCACATCTCAGGAAGGACATAGACAGGGTAGAGGCTGTCCAGAGGAGGGCAACTAAAATGGTGCAGGCAGTGCATCATAAGCCTATGAGGAGAGACACTGGATTCTTACTATGCACACCCTGAAAGAGAGAAGGGAGAGGGGAGCATGATAGATACCTTTAAATACCTCACAAGGGTGAATAACGTATGGAGCGGAGTATTTTTCAGCAGAGAAGTTACAGGGGAACAAGAAGGAATACAATAAACCTGGAATGGGGGAAATTTTCACTGAAAGAGTGGTGGATGCCTGGAGAAAAACTGTGGAAGGCTTCAACCATGCATGGGACAGGCAGAAAAAAGTCTTGGTAGGAAAGTTGGTGGGTATTAGCTGAAAAATCACATAGGTTATGCAGTGGTAGTGTAGGCAGGGAAAAAAATGCGCAGACAAGGTGGGCCAAGCAGTCCTTATCTGCTGATAGATTCTATGTTTCCATGTAATCAGAAATTCTGAAACACAGTATATAGTAAATACCATGCATACATATACAGTGCTGGTGAATTAGCATGTTGTAGCAGTTTTCCCTCTAGCTTAATTGACCTTTTACATCTTTGAACTCTCTCATTCAGAGACTCTTTAAAGAATAGCACTGCTGTCTCACAATGTACATTTGCAAAACTCCTTTTAGTGGTATTTTTTGAATCAAGAAAGAATGTGGAGGCCTGTAAAAAGTCTGTGTTGTAATTATAAATAGCTTTATATTGGCTAGATTATACTGTAAGTAAGTAAATACAAGAATACCTGAGAAAAACATGCTTGTTAAGCAAGTTTATTGCATAGAGATTTATGTGCATGGTGAGATACAGTGAATACTTGCTTGCATGAATACTTGGCAAAGGAATAAACCTGCTAAAAGTTTTCATACCTACTGTATACACCAAATGAAAGTAGTAAAATGTGTTGTTTATACAACATGTCAAATGAATAAATCTTTTGAATGAATTCATTTTCTAGGTGACTCTTTATATATAATACCTTCTTACATCTATAACTGATAAATCATTGTGCTAGAGAGCAGATTAACTCTTCTTGACTTATTGAATTAAACAGGTCTCAACTGTTTAAGGCTATTACCTGGGATATTTTTCAGTTCATTCAGCTAGGACAGCCACCTAATAACATTACTTTTCAGTGGCTTCTGCTTCAATCCACTTTTACAGCTGGTAGAAACAACCGGTGGTTAAGATAGTTGCTAAAAGTCATGCAATAAATATCAGTCTCTTACAGAATTTCAACCTATATCTCAGTTTTCACTGGTATTGCCTGATCTGCATTTCACTATGGACACTAGGCTATACTGTGCCTTCAATACAATCCACAGCATCACAACAACAGTGCTGTAGAATAAAGGCACTTGAGTAACATGGCTGAGAGTTTAAATCTTTGCCTTAACCTGGAGCAGCCTCAAGGGGCTAGAAGGAATTATTCATATTTTTCCTGGATTTTTCACCCACTCCAAAGAATTGTTTAGATTTGATAGCATCACTGCTGCCGCCAAGCCTGGCTGTAGTTTGCGTATCTTTGCCTAAGGAATTCCTTCCTGTGGGAGTAGTGTCAGATGAAATGGGGAACAGAGGAACCAGGCCAACTGTCTTGACCAGCATCATACTGCGTTCTGCTGAGACCCACCATATCATGCCCTTATTACTATGTTGCATGACTGCCCAGTTGGATTCATTACCATTATGTCACCTTTTCTTTTTTCTCATACATATCAGTTTCTCATTTTATCCATATGCTTCCTTATTCCTCACAATTACACCATTATTCCAGACATTGTTATTTAGTTGCAGATATGGAGAGTGCACATTTTGGATATGTAAATGACAGTGAATGGTGAAATATCTATAGGTAGAGATTGGAATATCTGCTACCTATTTCAGAAGAAAGGTAAGCAGATTTCTCATTTTATCCATATGCTCCCTAATTCCCCATAATTACACATGATTCCAGTTGTTATAGTTTGGTTGCAGATAAGGAGAATGTGCATGTCAGACAAGTAAATGGCAATGAATGATGAGACATTTACTGGTAGAGATGAGAATATCTGTTACCTATTGGCAGAAGAAAGGCAAGAAGAAGGAACATCATCACCTGCTGACACCAGATTAAAGAATTTGCTGTGATGGAACAAACTGGAAAATCCAACACAATGCTAATCATCTTCTGTGTAGTTTCACCTGGAGTCATGTGCTCAGTTCTGGAACCCCAACCTGATTAAGGATAGAAACAGACTTGAGTCACTGTAGCTGAGTGGCAATAAAGATGCCTTAAGGGTAGCAGGGGAAAGCATATGAGAAACATCTGGGCAACCTTGGTATATATTCCCTGGAGACCAGGAGAGAGGACCAGGAGAGAGCAAGGACACCTGATAAAAGCATTCAGGCTTTTAAAGGGAATAGACAGGATTGACTGTCATCAGGTTCTCAAGCATTTCAAGGGGTCTACTATGAGACAGAATGGGTACAAGCTGATGGGAGAGGTTCAGAAAAGATGTGAGAAGGCATCCCTTCATGGAAAGAATATTAGATAAATGGAACAGGTCACACAGGGAGGTGGTAGAAATGGAAACTGTGGTGGGCTTCAAGAGCTAATTGGACAGACATAACAGGCTGGTAATGGTTGGGGGATAGCTGAGATGATGGTCAGAGGTGGTGAGCCACCATTAGGGTGGCCAGCTGGGCCCACACAGTACTATATTGGTTGAATAATTTGGTAGGTAGAAACAGAGTAGAATGGATGGACTGGTCTTTCTCTAGCTGTAAAAAATGTTCTGTTTCGAATGCAACTTCAACACCAACAGTTATATTCAAAATGTCTGCCTAAAGCAAACAGTTTATCTGGAACTGCAGACGGTCTAGTACCCAACTGAGTCTATTGTCAATGGGTCTAACTTATAGCACATGGCCTACTGTACCATTTGTTTCTATTACTATTTATACCTGCAATGATTTTCCATCCTGAATGTTCCAGCTTCTTTTCTTTAGAATGTACTTTCTTTTTCCTGCAGAAGATGCACATGATAGTCTTGGCTAAACACAATATGAAAAGTAGGGGTTGGCTAAACATATTTTGTTTTTTAAGATGTTACTCTTTTGCCTTTTTAAAGTTTTTTGCTGGTTTTATATTGATTTGAAACAGACCAAGTGTGTTGTTACTGCCAATTTGCCCCATACCTGATCGCAGGTCCATGCTTCTATAGTAATATGGCTTAATTTTCAAGAGGATTTCTACAACATGTGGAGCACAATGGGACAGGCACTTTGATATCAGTGTGGCAAGGTTACCCATGCAAAAAAGTATCAAATTTGTGTTGCATAGCATGGTTCAAGAGTTACCTGGCTATGAACTCCACTAACCACTCATGTACTCTAATGAAAATGACAAGAGATTTTAGACGAGCAGGGCAGTAATGATAAAATTGTTAATCTCCAGTACTCTTTCATGGCTTAGAGCAAACTTTTGTGTGCACTGCATTGTTTCCTTTAATGTCACCTCCCGACTGTTAATTGTGAAATAATTTAAAACTACAAAGGATTTCTTTACTGGTGATTTCAGACAGAGTCATATCCTGACTCACTTCATTCATTGTAGCTTCTCCTATCTTCTGTACGATGCTGTTAATTTCAAGCTCAAGCAAAAATGTTATTAATGCATGGAGTTTTGCCTATAGCAAAATACAAGTAAATAAAACTATTTTATCCACCCACAATAATAATTACAAGCAAAGAATATAATAAATATTCACACAGTGAGCAGAACATTTAAATACAAACATTTTTAAAATAGACAATGACAGAAAGGATTTCATAATGTTTTAAAAGGAACTGGGTAGACTGGATGGACCATGAGTCTTTTTCTGTTCTTAAACATCTATTTATAACTGTACAGTATGTATGCATGCACATATGTATCTATTGTATGTATGTATGTTTTCGTGATAATTATTTATCAGATTGAGTAAATTCATATTGAAAACAGTTACACTGAGCATCAGACCAATGCTTTTAATGAACAGATTTAAATATCTTTAACAAGATCATTCTAAATATGTACATATATGGCATTACTGCTTACTTGGTATGGCATATTTATTATCACTTCACAGGGGAGCTAGGGTTCACAAGGGTTCGAGTCCTGGAGCCTTCAGCACGTAGCAATGCAATTTCAATTCAAAAAAAGCTGGGCTCAACAAATCAGACAAAAGGATTCCAAGGCTTGACGCAAGGTTAAAACATTTATTAAGTAAAAGAAAGTGGCAGCAGGAGGTCACCTCTGCTGTTTTATTTTACTTAATAAATGTTTTAACCTTGCTCCAAGTCTTGGAATCCTTTTGTCTGAACTGTTGAGCCTAACTTTTCTTGAATTGAAATTGTACTGACATATTTATTAGCCTAAAAAATAGTTTTTTTTTTGACAAAAACTATCCAAAACATAACCCCAACTATTCATGAAATCACCTTAGGACTCTTCCGAAATGGTTAGGATTATCATTTTGAACAGGGAGTTATAGTAGATTACACTGCAGGTCAAATATGTTGCACATTATAGATAGCCCTATGTTAACAGAGATAGAAAACCCTTTGTACAATGAATATTCTTCCTACCAGACCCACTGAGAATTTTAGGTTTACATTTTTGAGTAAAATTTATTTATTTATTTATTTGGATTCAGAAATACCTTTGAGTCATAGACTCATTTACAAAGGTTCTACGTCAAAAAGGTTATAAACAGACAGGCACTACTAATGATTGAACAGTGATACAGTTCAGCATTGTTACAAGGAAAAGCATAGGCTAACATTCAAATGCTAGGTTACTTTATACCAGGGTGCCTTATTGTTTACTAAGTTACTTATTTATTTCAGTTAGCCATTTCTGACCTTAGTGACAGTTAACATTTGGGAATTTGAACTTGATTATTTTAACTGTGTGACAGTTTTATTATTTTGATTATTTACTATGACTATTTTTATTGTTTGATTTTATTCTTTATATTACTGGACTTTGGATTTTATTGTTTTTAAAGTACAGTGCTGTGATCTTTTAGAACAGCGCTTAGAAATAAAGTTGATAATGATGATGATGATGATCATCTGTTATTTAAGACTTGGGCCTTAGCTTCTTTTTGGCTTGAATCAAATCTGCTTCATAAGAACTGGCAAAATAAACAAAAATTAAAAAGAAGAAGGGCTGGCAGTATAGTCTAGAGGTTGGAGTAATGAGTGGTGAATGAACTTGGTACATCCAGTAGACCTGGGTTTAATTCCCACAACCTCCACTTGAATACTGCATGACTCTGAACAAGTCATGTAATCCCTCCAGTGCTCATAGGATGCCCTAAAAACAGACATGCATATCAAGTGGGTCTTTACCTGGTTACTAAAAGAATAACAAAAAAGAAAATAATGCTACTGAGTTTCAAATATCCTTATCTGTGCTTTCTATATAACAGGAGACAAAGTTTGGCAGATGAAGATTAGCAAGATGAGGAAACACAGTTGATGGATATTTCTTATATGTTTAAAACATTGACATAATACAAGATCATTTTATTTAGTTGTTATTTACCTGGAACGTGCACTACATACACAAAGGTATATTTTCAGACATGAACTGGGAGGTTACAGTGGATAAGGCAATACAATAACATCAGGATACACATACAGTACAGAAAAAATTCACGAGAATGCCTGATTGGTTTCGATTACAAGGACATAAACATTGAAATAGCTGGAATATGTCTACTCTGCTGAAAAGCACTATACATCAGTTCCATGCTTAGCTTTAAAAAGGCTTTTCTGAGTTTTGGTTGTTTAATAAAAATTAGATAAGGTTACCAATTGCAATCCCTCATTATCCTAGAGTGATGTATTAAAATGTCTTATATACTGTGGTTGTTTAATTATGAATGTAAGTTATTCATGATCAATAACATTATGATTTCCCCATATTAACAGTATACCAAAACCATTTTTTTTGCACTAACATCTATCAATGGAAATGCTGCCAGGTACTTGTCATTTATCAGGACTATAACAGATTGTTGGGAGTCTGTGCTCCAGCAAATAAAAGCAATTTTGATTATAATCTGAACTTCAGTAGAGAATGCATTCATCGCAACAGTAAATGCAGAGATGCACAGCATGATGCTGTTTGCTCTCTTCTGCAGGTCAACCCACAGTGGACGGTGTTGGGTTTTCAGTGGTTATGCATAGATAAGGTTCCCAGCTGTGAGGATGTCCCATGAATGATGCCCTCTCATTAGCTTAAGGCTAAGCTTTTTGATTTATCTGGGAATTCACCCAGATGGGATTGTATTTGTTTGTACCTACCAACTCAAATGCTGACTCTGGGAGCTGGTTACTTAATCTTTAGAAACCTGTTTTCCAAAAGGGCGAGGCCATGTCAAATGACTCTGACAGATTTATTTGACTGGGTGACCAGAGAATTAGATCAGGATGGAGTGGTGGATGTTGCCCACCTATGTTTCAGTAAGGCTTTCAACATCATTCCACATAGGAGACTCATAAGGAATCTGGATAATTTAGGGGAGGTAATGGTTAGAGGATAGGTGACAGAGGGTGGTGGTAAACAGAGTTTGCACCATTAAAGGGAGGGTGAGCAATGAGGTGCCTCGGGGATCAGTACTGGGACCAGTCCTCTTTAATGTCTTTATAACTGACATTGCAGATGAGCTGGAAGGGAAGGTCTGTCTCTTTGCAGATGACACCAAAATCTGCAAAAGGATGGAGATGGGGGGGTGGAAAGAGTGAGCAGAGACTGGAGAAAACTTGAGGTGTGGCCAAGGGTATGGCAGCTGGGCTTCAATGTGGAAAAGTGCAAATAATGCACTTAGGGCAATGAAATCCAGATACAGAGCACAAAATGGGTGGAGAGGTAGTGTCAAACACCAAACAAGAAATAAACCTTGGGGTAATCATGTCTGATGACTTAATGGTGGCCAGGCAGTGTTGCAAGGCAGTTGAGAGGGACTGTGGGATGCTGGGCTATATAGGAAGGGGTATCACCAGCTGAAAGGGAGGTTGTTGTTGCCTCTGTATGGGAGACCCCACCTGGAATGAAGTGTCCATTTTAGACCACATCTCCAGAAGGACATAAACAGAGTGTAGGCTTTCCAGAGGAAAGCAAATAAAATGGTGAAAGAAGGGAGGGGGGCTGTGATAGAGACCTTTTGTACCTCATGGGGTAAATAAGGTACAGGAGGGAAGTAATTTTCAGAAAAATGGAGCTCAAGAACAAGGGGGCATGCAATAAAGATGAAGGGGGGAGATTCAGGAGTTATGTGAGAAAGTATTTTTTCACAGAAAGAGTGGTGGATTCCTGGAACAGTCTTCCAGTGAAGGTGGTGGGAGCAAGAACTGTGGTGGGGTTCATGAATGAATGAATGAATGGAATATGCATAAAGGAATCTTAATGGAAAAGAATGAGGATTGGGAGAAAGAACCAGAGATCAAGCTGTGACTGTAGTGACACTGTAGGTAGGGCAAAATGGGCAGACTGGGTGGGCCAAGCGATCTTTATCTTCCATCACATACTATGTTTCTATATGCTTCTATGTAAAGCATTTTTCTTCTTTCTTTCCCCTCACAGTATAGTTTGATCTTCATAGTAACATAATCAATTATAGTCAGAAGTGATTCCAGGTCAGACTTCCATTGACATCATGAGCCTGATGGCTGCCTGATCTTAGTGCTCCAGGAGCCGTCGTCAATAAAACAATCTGATAACACCTCTTCCACTGTTACAAACATTAGATTATGCCCATGAATAATACATAGGATGGCTACTAATCATACAAAGAAAATCAATACAATATGCCAAGTTGAAGCCATTGATGGATGGCGATTCCACTTCAGGCCTATCTCACAACGATCACCCAGGATTATTGATGTTAAGCACAAATGGAGGAGAGGATTGGCCTATTCCCACAGTGCAAGGAATAATTCTTACGAAGCTGGATAATATAAGCAAAGCTATGCAATGAGTGGAATCCTCAGTAGCAGACCTCCATATGGATCTAAAGGTTATGGAGAAAAGAACAGAGGTGATGGAGTAAGTCCTGAGTAATATTACAGATTCCATGGGCCATCATAATTTGGAGATTATTTATCTTTTGTCTCAGGAGAAAGAACTCCATAATCAACTTGAAGATCAAGAAATTAGGGCCCAATGTAAAAACTTCTGTATACATGGATTACCAGAGGATATGAAAAAGTAATTTGGATCAGTAGAAGAATTTGACATACACATCCTCATCTCTGGTTTGAAAATCCCTAAAGAAATACAATTACCCATTGAGAGAGCTCACCGCTTCCTAATCCAGAAGCTGATAGACCAAAAAACCTGCCGAAGATCCATTGTGGCGTGAATGCTGGAATTTCCAAAAAGGCAACTTATTTTACAGACTGCCTGGCATCACAAGGACCTAAAACTCAATGGGAAGAAAATATACTTTGACCAAGACTTTTTGGACAGTCTTAATGAAAAGTGCTGGAAAACATGGGAAATTATTAAGTAGGCCAAAGAAAAAAAATTAAAAATACAGCTAAATGACCCTGCCCGGCAATGGATCCAACCACACTCTGGTACTTAGTCCTTTGAATCCCTCAGAGAAGCTGCCATGATCCTCCAAAAATTGGGCCTTAAATGTCCAGAGCTTGAAATGGAAGCATTAGAACATAATCTCACCTTGGCAGCCTGGTGTAGAGCAGGAAGACCAAACCAGGCAAATATCTCCCCAGAAACCTGGCGGTTACATCAGCAGCGACTTCAAGTGTTTCCTTGAACAGGAGTTGCATAAACAAAACACTTCCATCTCAGCAGGCTCCTCAACATGAAAAGCATTAGCCACTGGATATAGACTTTTTTGATGCCTCAGCACCTTCGGATAGAATGGCTTGCTTGGGGGACCGAATGGAATTAACTCTTAGTGTAGGATATTGGACGTGCCTGGAAGCTTTTCAGTTCCTGGGAATGGAACATGAGCTCAGTGTGTCTAACTTTTTAACAAACTGAGATAACCCCTGCACTTGGACAGACATCTCATTATACCAAACTGTCACAGGCGACAGTGATGCACTGTTTATATTAAGTTTGAGTATTTTCATAAGCTATTGTTTGGGGATCTAGTTAAATATATGGGCAGTGAAATGGGTCTCCTCCTTATGATTTGAAGTTCCCTGCATATTTATTAATTTATTTTATTTTATGGGACTCCCAAGAATATCTTACTTCAGTATTATATTGGATTTTATGTTTTAACTTAGTGGGGATTCGTTTCAGTAACCCATGGAAGGATGTTCCTCTCAGTTTACATAAATGAAAGAAGGAAATGAGCAGGGATAAACAAAATGTGGTGAGGATGGAAAAGGGAGTTTTTTTTAATTTTTGAGTGACAGATTGAGGATGGGGTTAAGCACGTTTAAAAAATGGTTCCAATATATGTTGCCTGTGGCCCCTAGGCATTGGACTGCAGCTACAACTTTTAGCTGCTCTCTGGCAGCCCTGGCCACCACTCCTTTTGTGGCAGCAGCACTGGGACCTTAATTGACCAGTCTTAGTATGTGTCAGGCTTGGTTAGATAGCAATCACAGTAGCAGTTGTTGCTCCTGCTCTGTTATTATAGAGTGGACAACATATTTACCTTGGAAGTACAAGTTTATTATTTACTCAGTACCTTTAACTTTTAATCATTTTTACAGTTTGTTGCACCAATTCTGCAAATGTTCTTTACTGTATCAAATGTGATTACTGTTCATAGATTCTTTGTGAGGCATGGTATACTTATTCTGGGTGTGGACCAAGATGCAACATTGAGTGGCTTGCCTACCCAAAACCTATGGGGGGAAGGGCTTCTGTTTGGACTTCAATTGTTTCCATTATGGGGTCCCTGAGAATCACTACCCTGAATGTTCAGGGTATCAATTCACCAGAAAAGAGGACTATAATTCTGACATACTGCATCTCAAATGTCTGTATGGGGTCATACTTGAACACATTCCTGAATTTAAATACCTAGGTGTTACATTGGACAGCTCCCTCTCCTACCATCGGCACATTGATTCTGTTGTCAAAGCCATCAATGTCTGTATAGGCCTGCTCTACAGACATAAACACTGCATGACTCCTGACACTCTCCGGTTGGTGATCAGCAGCTCTGTCACATCCATCATTGATTACGGGCTAGCAATCTATGGCTCTGCCTCAACATCTGCCCTCTGCAGAATTACAGTCGCACTCAACAAAGCATGCAGATTTCTAACAGGGGCTGACCGACTTACATACACTTGTGACCTGTACGCTCAGGCAGGAAGGCTTCCATTCATCAGCTGGATCCAGTATCAAACCTGCCTCTTAGCTGAAAAAGTCCTCCTTGGGGTCATGCCCCCAGGTGTTGAAAAGCTCCTCATTGGCCTCCACAGCACTCAGCAAACTAGAAGCTCACAACAACAAACCTTCCTTGTCCCCAGATGCTAGACTACCATGGGCCAGAGAGCTTTTGCCCACAGAGCTCCTCAGTGGTACAATGCTCTCAACAAAGAAACTCTTGCTGTTGGTGCTCTTGGCCCTTTTAAGAGACAACTATGAATTCATCTCATTTCAACTAGTCATTGTGACTGCTCCGCCTAATCGGGGTCCCCATGCTCTCTGCCTCCTTCTTTAGACAGAACAGCTATCCTTCCCTGCCATGCCCTCCCTCTCCCTGCCTCCCCTTCCCCCACTCCCTTTCCTCACCCCCCTCCCTGGCACTTTCTGACATCTAACCTCCTTCCTCCCCTTGAGTGCTCTTACCCTCACCCTTTACCCTATGACAATGGCCTTCCTGCCTGCGTACCCCCCTCCCTACCCACTCACCAGCTACACTTATTTCTAAGGTTGCCCTTGGATGGTATGTCATTCTACTTAACACTGGCACATTTTGAGGCACTGTAATTACCTAAACCTCAGTTATCTTGCTTTGTTTTATTGTGTAACTATGTATAATTTTGCCGACTTTTGTTTGTATGTTTACCCTCCATTTTCTCGACTTGGAACCTTTATAAATGAGCAGTTCCTGCTCAAAGGTATTTGTAATCCTAGATTTCAATAAAATAAAATAAAAATAAATAAAATAATCAAGGTCCAGAAACTAAGCCAAAATGGTGCTGGAATGCCTTGAAGGCTATGCTTCAAGATATTATTATATCATATTCTTCTAGTCTTAAAAAGCAAAGAAAGGAGAGGTAAATGAACCTGGAAGTCTACTTACAAGCACTTGAACAGCAACATAAGCAATCAGGCTAGCTTTCTGTACTTCAAGAACTGCAAAAGGTTCAAAAAAACTTGCAAGATGTTTGGGATGCAAATATAGAAGGTAATCTGAGATATGTTAGTCAAAAATATTACGAACATGGTAACAGAGTGGGATGGATCCTGGCATTTAGGTTACATAAGACCAAAGCAGAAAGGTATGTTAAAAACATTAACTCATTGTCTCCTAGCAGACGCCTGTAGTCGTCAGTAAAATGCACTGGTGTGTCCTGAGGACATCTGCAGAAGTCGGCTACTGACTTCCAGTGTGCCCTTGCAACATCTGGAGAAGTTGCTTATATATTTTAATATATAGTGTACAGAATATAATATATATTTGACTGCATAGCACCGTTGGAAAGGTAATTTTATGCTGAACAACTTTGTCACTGATATTTTGTGCATATCATGTATACTTTAGGAGTTATTTGCGTTTGTTTCTGGTATGGTGTGTATGGCTTATGTTGCCTGTTTTAGTGAAAAAATTTTTTTGCTGTTTCAACCAGCTTAAAAAAAAACCAAAATTACATATTATTATTTGCATACCACCATTGGGAAGGTAATTTTGTGCTGAACAACTTTGCCACTGATATTTTGTGTATATCATGTATACTTCAGAAGTTATTCACATTTGTTTATGGTATGGTGTGTATGGCTGACATGTTTTCCATCAAGATTCACCTAAGCAGCTTGAATAAAATTCACTTTTTTGGCACTTCAACAGGTATAAAATAAAAACTATATTGATTACAACTGGTTGCATAGCACCATTGGAAAGGCATTTTTCTGCTCATCAACTTTCATGCTGATACTTTGTGTGTATCATGTATACTTTTGGAGTTATACAGATTTGTTTATGATATGGGGTGTGTGGTTGAGATTCATCCCTAAAATCTCACCAAAGCATCTTGAACTAAAATGGGGAAAAATTTCATTTTATAGTAAAAAGATATATTTTTTAACAAACATAATATTAAAACACCATCTAATGTCTGTATGCTTAATTTGGTGTTGATATTTTACATATTTTCCAACAAAAAATGGCTTATGTTGCCCTTTTTTAATGAAAAAAATATTTAGTTTGCTCTTTCGACCAGCATAGAAAAAAAACAAAATTACTTATTATTACATGCATGCCACCATTGGAAAGGCAATTTTGTGCTGAATAACTCTGCCGCGCATACTTTGTGTCTAGCTTGTACAGTTATTGAGCTATTAGCATTTGTTTGCGACATGCTGACTATGGCTTGATTTTTCTTAGAAAGGCCCAGGATTCACTGTTAGAAGTATACAGGAGATTCAGGAGGCAAGTGGTGTAATCTCAGAGTGAGCCTGTGGAGGCAATGAGTTAAGGAACAGCAGGAGGAAATTACACACACAGTCCTGGATATTCAAACTGCGCCACAAAGTAGCGTAATAGCAGGAGCAGGCACAAGTTCAGTGCGCCTATGCACAACAAGCACAGTATTCAAACACTGCGCAGGCCAAGATGCATTTGCGCCACACAACTGAATATCACGCCAACTGCACCAAGGCACAACCAGTGATACGCCAGTGGTGCAGGTCTGATGCACAGTAGCACAACCAAGGATGTGCAGTGGAGCAGGGTAGCAGTGCATGAGCATAACCAGTGATGCGTAGGGACAGGATGCAGGGGTCCACCACCCATGGAAGATATGGGCAGAGGAGCATGCAGCAGAACAGACATCGCCCCCCCCCACACCCCATGAACTGCACAACCTGAGGAGAGCTGGAAGAACCACTGGCCCATGGACACCAGCAACAATCCCACAGCTGGGGCATGGTGCCCCAGCACACCCTGTGGCAAGCTGTGACTGGCACACAAGGAGGTCCGGCTACCCCATGCTACACCATCCCACCAATGCAGAGCACACCCTGCACAGTGATCCTCAGACACCCTGCCCAGGGGCAGCGCCCAGCAGTGCAGAACACCCCATGCATGCCACCATCCCCACTGTGACAATGCAACCCTGGGCACCATGGAGCCAAGCAAGGCAGCCCTACCACAAGCACCCTGCAGTGGGTGGCTGCAGCTACCAATGCAACAATTGCAGACACAGTGCTGCCCTGCTCGGCTCCCCCAAGGTAGAAACATAGAAACATAGAAGTTGACGGCAGATAAGGACTGCAAGGCCCATCCAGTCTGCCCATTTCTTTTTCTACCTTATAAATGTGCCATTGGCCTTTGCTCTGTCAGTGGCCTATCTATTCATACTCATTTGTATTGCTCCCTTATGCCTATCCCATGCCTGTTTGAAGCCCTGCACTGTATTCATAGCCACCACTTCTTGAGGTAGGCCATTCCATGCATCCACCACCCTTTCTGTGAAAAAGAATTTCCTCACATTCCCCCTTAATCGGCCTCCCTCTAATCTCATGCTGTGCCCTCTTGTCCTGCTATTTTTCTTATATCTAAACATGTTAGACTCTTTCACCTTGTTAATGCCCTTAAGGTGTTTGAATGCCTCGATCATATCACCTCTCTCCCTCCTTTGCTCAACGGTATACATATTAAGCTCTGTTAGTCTGTTCTCATATGTCTTCTGATGCAGTCCCTGCACCATTTTGGTTGCCCTTCTCTGGACTGCCTCAATTTGGTTAATGTCCTTGTGAAGGTGTGGCTTCCAATACTGCACGCAGTACTCCAGATGTGGCCTAACCAGTGTCTTGGAAAGTGGGATTATTACCTCCCTCTTACGACTTGTGATACCCCTACTAATACACCCTAACACCCCCCTAGCCTTACCTACTGCTTTAGAGGTCTGCTTGGATGATTTCAGGTCATCAGTGATGATGATGCCCAAGTCTCTTTCTTCCTTTGTGACTGCTAGCAACTCACCTCCCAGACTATAGGTGGCTTCAGGGTTTCTCTTCCCTATGTGCATGATCTTGCACTTCTTTGCATTAAATCCCAGTTGCCACTCTTCTGACCATTTTGCTAGTTTATCCAGATCTCTTCTCATTCTGCCCACCCCATCTGGATCATCTACTCTGTTGCAGATCTTGGTGTCATCTGCAAACAGACAAGCCTTACCCTCTAGTCCATCTGCAAGGTCACTAATGAAGATGTTGAAGAGGACTGGCCCCAGGACTGATCCCTGAGGTACCCCACTTGTGACTTGCATCTCTTCTGACTGTATACCGTTTACCACCACTCTCTGTTTTCTGCCTGTCAACCAGTTTGCCACCCAGTTGACCAACTTCTGACCCACCCCAAGCCAACTCAGCTTATTTATCATTCTTCTATGTGGAACAGTGTCAAAAGCTTTGCTGAAGTCAAGGTAGGCGACATCAACTGCTCCCCCTTGGTCCACCACTCTGGTTACCCAGTCAAAGAAATCTATGAGATTAGTTTGACAGGACCTTCCTTTTGTAAACCCATGTTGTCTTCGATCCTGTGCCCCTATGGATTCCAGGTGTTGCACTATCCTTTCCTTAAGGAGCGCCTCCATAATCTTGCCCACTACTGAGGTAAGACTGACTGGTCTGTAGTTCCCTGCCTCCTCCCTGCTACCACTCTTGTGGAGCGGGATCACATGAGCCCTTCTCCAGTCTTCTGGGACCTCTCCATGCTCAGAGACTCACTAAACAGTTCTGCTAATGGCTCTGCTAGTTCCATCTTTAGCTCCTTAAGTACCCTGGGATGTATGCCATCAGGTCCCATTGCCTTATCCACCCTGAGCTTAGCAAGCTCTTGTAGGACCCTTTCTTTTGTGAAGGGAGTAGTGCTCACCTCCCTCCCCCAGTGTCCATGGTGCTGAGCTGTGGGCCCTGCCCTACCTTCTCTTCAGTAAATACTGAGCAAAAGTATCTATTTAGGATAGATGCTTTTACATGGTCCTCCTCCTACATGCTCCCTTTCTCCATTAGCTTAGCAATACCCTCTCTGGACTTTCTCCTTTCACTAATGTATCTATAGAAAGTCTTGTCACCTTCTTTTACTGTTTGTGCTAGTGTTTACTCAGTTTGGGACTTTGCCTGCCTTACTGCCTTCCCTGCTTCCCTTAGGGCAATTTGGTATGCCTCCCCATCTTCATCTCGCTGTGTTCCCTTATATTTTCTGAAGGCCAGCCTTTTGGCTCTGACCTTTTCTGCTACTGTATTTGAGAACCAAAGTGGTTTCCTTCTTCTTTTGCACTTCCTTTTCTGTCTAACACAATGGGATGTTGCTTCAAGTATTGCATCCTTAATGCTTGCTCACTTTGCCTGTACCCCCTTACCTGTGTTTCTTTTTGCCAGGGCTAGCTTAACTCTGTTGGCCATCTTATCAAAGTCAGCTCCTCTGAAGTCCCATATTTTTGCCTTGGAATGGGATGATTTAGATGTAGTTGCCAAATTGAACCATACCATGTGATGGTCACTGGCCCCCAGGTGACCTTCTACCTGGAGATCTGTGATCCCTTCCCTGTTAGTCAGTACTAGATTTGGGATAGCCCTGTCTCTTGTGTGTTGTTGTACCAGTTGTTTGAGGCCCTCCCCCCCTGCAGGGAATCCACTATGTGTCTAGTTCTGGCAGATGTTCCTGCTGGTACACCCACCCATACCCAAGGGAACACCAACACAGGGACACAGTAGCAGGTCAACAAACCCGCTGGCATGTGGCCACAGCAGCCGTGTAACCATGGCTAGCACCCCTCCATGGCACAGGTGTACCAGCCACCCTGTGCATGCACCATGAAGCCGTACGCCACCCACATGCGGCTGCAGCACAAGTGACAGACAGTGGAGCACATCCCCTGCAACAGACACAAACGACAGCATGGAGGGGGGACAACAACAGCAGAGGCCACAGTGCCACCCGAGGCAGACGTGCACCATACCGGTGACAGGAGGCAATCTGGCATTGTGCCGAGGACAGGGGTTGTCCAACATGAACAGCCACCACTGACATGCCAGCAGACCGTGCATAGCACAGACATGCAAGGGTGTCAGCTGCACAGGCTATGGACAGTCTGACAGGGGCACCATGGACACAGTGCATGCACCGTGGACCACTGCACACAGGCGTCCAGTGCACAGAGAACAACACACAAACCACAGACAGTGACTGATTCCCCCCACCTACACCATAGGCGGTTCCCTGCCGGACACACACACACACACACACGCCCATGCCTGCACCACCCCTGACACCATGCATAACACTGCAGCTGAGCATCTGTAGCCCGCTGCAGATCAGAGACCACCACAGTTGTCATAACAAAACAATATGCTCAAAAGATGTAACAACTATGTACAAATATTTACAAAGGGGGGAAGGGCCACATACCAGGTGGGAAGCGGGTATGGGGTAGGGGTGAACAAATGGGAGAGGGAAGAAGGGGTGTGATAGTGGGTCCAGGGGGGTAAGGTGGGTCCGGGGGGCATGGAGGGCCTATTGTCTGCCTCGATCTCCACTCCTGTGGTGCCTATGTGTCCTCCTCCTTCTGACTCCATGCCATTCCAGTCACTGAAGGATCTCTAGGGACACCCTTGCCAGCTGCAGCAGCTCCTGCATGCCTCTCTTTATGGCCATCAATCACTGTCCACCTAGGACAAGGAAGCAGAGTCAATACATGTGACTGTCCATCCCCCCTGCAGCCCAACCATTGTGCATGGCATACAGCCATGGGCCATGCCCCTGTGATGGTGTGTGACCACCCACAGTGATCGTGTCCACTAGATCTGCCTACCCAGGTGCACACAGTCAAGTGGACCACTGCACACACCCACCGCCGAAGTCCCGCACAGCACCTCCATGGCCATACAGTGACATGGCTATGCGGTGCGAAGGCAGTGGCACAGACATGTACCCGGTGCAAGCATGGATCACCAGTGATGCACACCCACACATGCAGTGCCACAGAACAGTGCTAAGTGTACCATGTGGTGTGCATGTCAGTGGTGTCAAGGGCTGGTGGCCATGCCCCGCTGCCTACCCCTCAACACAGCATGCACAGAAGTTCCTGGAAGAAAGGCACTCACCTGCATCTGCAACAGCCAGGCGCTGCTGCAGTATGGGCCCTCCAGCTCATCCCTGTTGCCAGGCAGGTTCATGCTAATGCTGTGCCCATGCATCATGGGCATGGCACCTCTCCTCAGGGCCTAGGGTGCAAACATGGAGAGGGGAACATCAGTACAAACCAGTAGCACAGGCCCCCCTCTGGTGTGTGCGATCCCACACAGCCCAGCCATGCCGCAACCCCACCACCACCACCACCACTGCCCACACTGGACGACTGGATGGCCCCAACCCCCCTGCATGGTGGACACATGCCCACCGTGATACCTGGATGGACGGATGCTACCAGAGTATGGATGGAGCACCTACCTTACTGAGCCTCGCCTGGTGCATGCCCATAAAAGGGCAAGCCTGTCTGGGTCCCTCCTCTGGAGGTCCCTATAGCAGTGGTGACACTGCTCTGCACTGCGGGCAATCCCGGTGGCCTCCTCCAGTGCCTCTGCCACCTCCTCCCACACAGCACTTCTGTCCCTTTCTAAGGGGTCAGCCCCAAACAGGGCCCCTGCATGGGGCTCAACAATGGCCAACAGATTGGAGAGTTCGAGCGGGCTCCACAGTGCTGCTCTCCTCTGTGCCATCTCTTGTGCAGTCAGGATCACAAAATGGTGCTCTGTAGCACATGTCTCCCACATGCAGATGCTGTGGCGACCGCAGGGTCAAGGGTCTGTCATGCACGGACTGCCACAGTGCGATTGGGACTTCCTACGTGTAGTCCAGTAGGGTGCCTGTGTGTGACACCCTGCAATGGCCTACCTTGCTGTGGCACCATGGCACCTATGGCGCTCCAGGGCACGAGTGCCACACATGTGAACAGCACACTAGCACCACTGGCACAGTGGTGGCCATGCCCTGCACTGCCTCCCGTGCTCAGCACATCATCAGCACAGCAGGCATCAGCGTCAGCACCCCGGGCATGCACCGTGCATTGCCTACTGTGCATGTCACAGAGCTGCACCTTTGCCTAAGCACGCTCTACACAATTGCGCAAGGCGCAACAGCGTGTTATTCAGCCAGCATATGCAAATCAGCTCATCAGCAATTCCATGGCGCAGCCACTGCATTAGCATCCACTTAAAGATGTGCCTCGCCTCATTTGCATGCCTTGCACTATATAAATGTGACATGGGGCTGCAGAGGACATTGTTTGGAATTGTAGTCTATTGTGGTGGGTTGCATGCTGTTTGGAAGTGTAGACTGTGGTGTATGGGAGATGCATGGGACCGCACATTGAGAGGTAACACCTGTCATTCCCACAGGCTCCATAATGACCGAACGTGAGAAGCAGGAGGAGGAACAGAGATGTGGGAGACAGAGGAGGCCCAACTTCACCCAGGCAGAATCAGATGCCCTGTTCAAGGCCTACCTCAACAGGGAACTGCTGCTCAGTGGACAGTGGGGAACACCACAGGCCTGTGCTGTGGCATGGGATGAGGTAGCGTGTGCCATCAACCAGCAAGGCAGCCACCAGTGGTCTGTGTAGGAGTGCAAAAAGAAGGTCAGCACAGGCATGAGGAGGATTAAAGATAAGGTGGCTGCCATCAGGGCAGCACGTGCTGCAACCAGTGGTGGACAGCCGGATGTGCCACGCCTGACACCACAGGAGGAGCGGGTGGCTGGCAACATGTGGTGTTGTGCCCTAGAGGGCGTTCCAGGTGGTGGCTTCCAGACAGGTGGCAGCCCGTCACTGCATGGTAGGTCCTGTGCTGTCACTGTGTGGGGGTTGGGGGGAATGCCATAGGGTAGGGCGGAGACATTAACGCTACTGTGCTCCCTTACAGCTCCTGAGCATCTACATGGGTCAGCAGTGGTGGGTGTGTCCACTGAGGGTGATACCCTGGACATGGAGAAGCACCCATCCACTTCCACTAGTGTCTGAGGGTCAAGACCACAGCATACCCACCTGTCTATCTGGACTGAAGATGGTGGTGCTGGTGCCGAGGAGGCCCTGTCTGTGTCCCAGCATGACAGAGGCCATGGATGCCAGCGTGCTGTGACATGGACTGGTGCCAGATCTGGCACCGATGATGATGGATCACACATCCTGGACAGTGATACATGTGGGCCACAGGATGGTCCCACAGCAGGTAACAGCATGGGCGTAGTGGTGGGTGGTGCTGCCGTGGAGGCCTGCATGACATCACAGTCCCAGCCTGTGCCTGTATGCACCAGTGGGGCAGCACTGGTGTGCATCCAAGCTGGTGGGGCTGTTGCAGCTGCTGTAGCATCACCGGTGAGCCCTGGTGATCGCCGGCCAGAGGGGCAGTATCAGCAATTGGCCAATGGTGATGGGGACAGTTTCAGGGGTGGGGTCAGTGCACCATGTGTGGATGTGCCCCAGCATGGCTCTGGTGTGCAGTGCCCATCATCAAGGGGTGATGCCCAGCATGGCCAGGAACACCATGAGAGACAGCATGCCAATCCAGCAGATGACCTCTTTGATGAGCACAGCCGCCTACTCCAGGCTTCTGTGGATCAGCATTTGCGGCTTGTCAGGGCAGTGGATGCACTCAGTGTGGTTCTATGCCAAGCAGAGGAGCAGCGCAGCAGAGACCATTGTCTGCTCCTGACAGAGATGGCCCAGCAGCGGGAGGTTGTGACCACTTCCATTGACAGGCAGACATGTGCTTTCACAGCTGTCATGGCCACATTGGGCACCCAGTTTGTTGCCCATGCTCCGCAGACACCATGCAGTATCACGTCCACTCCCAGTTCCCAGTGTCATGCGACACCTTCCATGTCGACACCAGGTTCAGCTGTGGGCATACCAAGCACGCCTGGCGTGGGCATGTTCAGTGAGCTGCAGACCCCTACTCGAACATGGTCACGCTCCCGCAGCATCACCCCTGGGGGAGTGTCGGTGCCACCCCATGAGGCCAATGGTCAGCCTAGCACAGCTGGCAGGTCTTGGTGGTGCCACCCACACATCCATGGCAGCTATGGCACTGTGCAGCATGACTGACCCATCTCCCACCATGGCTACTGTCTGACGCTGCCCTGTGTGCAGTGTGTTGTGCAACATGTGATGCACGGGTGGGTACCCGGCCCTGCACACACGCGGTCTATGTGCACACCCTCCTGGCTGTTGGCCACTGTGGCATGTGCATAATGATGCCTGTGTTGCGCTGTCCGCCAGTGTGCAATGGTGCCCAGCGTCTGAGACACACACAGTGGCAGGCACTGGGACTGGTCGTGGTTGTGTGGGGACCTGTGTGTGGCTAGGGGTTGCAGTCAGGATTGGCGTGCCTTCTACCCCTTGTGCATGTCTTGTGGGGTGTGTGTGTGTGTGTGTGTGTGTGTGTGTGTGTGACCATGTGTCATGTTATGCCTTGACCAACCCTGACAGCGTGTGCGGGTCAACGCTCAGCCCATTCCCTTGCCCGCCATCCTCCCTTGGGGTTCGTCCATGCCTGTCTGTGGGTTGTGCCCTTGCCATTGGTGGTTGCACATGGCCCCATGACCTACCTGTGTTGGCCGAAGTGGTTCTCTGTGATGGTGTCACGGTGCAGCTGTGACATATGGATCAGGCGGGGGTCCCTTCACCCAAGGGGTGGCTGCCCATCACCATCTGGACCGGCGTCCTCATCGTCCCCATCGCTGTCCCCCTCTTCGACCTCTATGGCTATTGCACAGTCATTAGCCATATTATGCAGGATGCAACAGGCCAGGAATAGCCCGCAGGCCTTCGAGGGGCTGTACTGTAGGGCACCGCCACACGTGTTCAGGCACCAGAAAAGTGCCTTCAGCAGCCCAAACACCAGCTCGATGACATTATGTGTGGTGGTATGTGCCTCACTGTACCGTTGCTGCGATGGGGTCACAGGGAGCCGTATGGTGTGAGCAGCCAGGGACGTAGTGGGTAGCCACTGTCACCTGTGTGTAGAGGGTGGACATTAGTATGGTGGACTGCGTCACTCTGACATGGGCCATCAAGGCCGATACCCATGGCACCTCTGACTATGCACCCCCCCACAGCCGCCCATGTCATCCTGCATGATGTGCATACTCACCCACTAGGTGGCCGATGGGGATGTCCCCACTCTAGAAACTGTGGCACAATGCGGACTGGTGCCAGATGAAGGCATCATGTGCTCCCCCAGGATGCGTGGCACAGACATTGGTTATGCATCCCTGGCATCTCACACCACCTGGCAGTTGATGCTGTCAAAACCCTTCTGGTTGATGTATGATACACCATCCAGGCCAGGTGGAGTGTGGATGGCCACATGGGTGCAGTCAATGGCCCCGAGCATGCCAGACATACCTGCTACCCTATGGAACCCTTGTATGTGTACTGTGTGCTCCACCTGTGTGCTGGGGAAATGGATGTACTCCACAGCATGTGGCAGCAGTACACTGAGGAATTGTGAGTAGGCATGATGCGGCCAACTGGGCTATGCCTGTTGTGTCCCCTGTTGGTCTCTGGAAAGTGCCCGTGGTGAGCAGGCACATGGCAGCTGTCACCTTTGTCTCCACTGATAGAGCATGGTTCCGTCACATGGGTGCCTGCATCTCATCACTGCACAGCTCACAGAGCCACCTCAGGTTCGCCCAGTTCAGGCTGTACTGGACCACAATCTCTGTGTCAGTGTAGTGCTTGAAGGTGGTGCGGGCTTGGTACTGCCTGTTAGGGGCATACCGCCGCCGACGGGCCCTTCCACGGCCGAGCCCCCCTGCTGCCTGTCTTCTCACACCCCTCATTACCGCCTCCATCTGGAAGGTGGCACTGGCCATGTCCCTGGCTGGTGTTCCCCCCCGGCAGCTGTTATCCCACTCCCCCCGCTATCTTTGTGATGCTTCCCCTGCACTGGGTACACCTCCGACCTTTGGCTGTCGTGCCTACTGCCACTGCCCTCAGTCCACTGTGGTACTTATCTGTCTCTCCTGCACAGTAGCACAGGCTCTCCACTCCTGTCCTGTTCCTGTTTGTTCCCAGGTGTGCCCTGTCCTGCTCCAACCCAGACCCACTCACTGCTACCCTCTTTCTAGTTGCTGCCACTTCGCTCCCACCTCTGGCTTCCCTGTAGCATTCTTGCGCCTCTCTTTTGTTCCTTTTTTGTTTTCAATCATTTCTGCTATCGTGCAACTTCCACTTGCTCCCCTATTGTGCATGGCACATGCTGTTGAATATCACACTGCGTCATTTATTCAAGGTTCCTCCCCCTACGGTTGCTCATGCATTCATTACCATTGCACTCTTGCACATTACAACTTATGCGGCGCAGCTGCCTCCCGCTGAATATCGCAGAATGGCGCATTTTTGTTCTTGTGCTGGTGCATCTCTGTTGCGCATGGCGCATCCCTTTCGAATATCTGGGCCACAGTATTTACCCTTAAGGATATTGCAACAGCCTTTCAAAAATACTATAGTGTCCTGTACAATCCAGATACTGCCACAGATCCTACTAGAGAAGAAATCACTGACTTCCTGTAATGTATAACACTCCATAAATTAACTGAGATAGAACAAAAAATGCTTGATGCCCCAATTACCCTGGATGAAGTCACTCAAGACATTCTGAGTATGAACCTAGGCAAGTCACTGGGCCCCAATGGTTTTAATGTAGAATTTAATCAAGCATTTAGAGAACAACTTACTCCTCTCTTGACGCAGGTATTTAATTCCTGACAAGAGCTGAATGACTCGCCTAAGTCCTGGCAATTAACCTTTACAATAGTTATCCCTAAACTTGGTAAACCAACTGACCAATGTTCATCATGCAGCCTTATTTCTTTATAAATGTAGATTCCAAAATATTTTCAAAAATTCTAGCTAACAAGGTGAATAAAATATTAATGAACCTTGTTCACCCAGATCAAAATGTATTTGTTCCGAATCACTACCTGATAGACAATACCAGGTGCTATGTGAACAGACTTCACAAGGGCTAGGAAATGCATGACCCATAGATAGTGATTACAATCAACGCTGAAAAGGTGTTTGATCACCTTAATTGGCATTTCCTTTTTGCAACTTTAACTAAATGTGGCTTTGGGGTGCAGTTTTGTAAGTGAATAGAGGCACTTTACTCGACACCCACTGCAAGAGTAAAAGTTAATGGCACAGTGTCTAATCCCTTGTCTATTAATTGAGGAACCAGGCAGAGGTGCCCAATCTCCCCAATTCTTTTTGCTCTCAGTATTGAACCTCTTGCAGAATTGATATATTCCCATCCAGATCTAGAAGGAATTAGGATGGTGGAGGGGGATAACTGGATATCCTTATACACTGATGATACCATGTTATATCTTTGCAACCCAATCCGTACTTTCCTGATTTTTAAATCAAATTTTGGGGCAGTATGGGCACGTATCTGGATTTCAAATAAATGAAGGAAAAATGAAAGTCATTATGGTAAGTGGAGATTGAACACCAGACCTTACCCAACTGATACTCTTTAAATGGGTCTCAACTCAAATTAGGTATCTGGGAGGGCATATCCTGGGAGATCTCAAACAACTATACCAAGCAAACTATGGCACACTTATTGAGGAAGTACTGACAGATCTTAAAAGGTGAGAACTCATCCAACTTACTTTACATGAAAAGATAGATACTATTAGAAAGGTTTTGCCTTTGAGACTCCCTTCATCCTACTGGACAAAAATACATAATGCAATACACAGTTTTATTTGGAGGGGGATAAGAAGGCTAGAATATGTTGGTCAGATTTACATTGATCTAGGAAATGGGGGAGGGTCACCAAATTTTAAGGTACTGTATATTACCAAATGGCACAGCTTACACCATGGATAGCACTTATAAAACAGGATCCAGAAAATATTTAGATTGCACATAAATTGGGAAGTGGGATTGGACCACACCCACTGAAGGGATTTGAGGCTCCCATATAAGCCATGTCCAGACTAATGGTTACAAATCCCAGGACACAACAGCTTTACTATGTGTGGGGAACAGTTAGGAGAGATCTGGCTATTTGGGGTTTGGTGACCTCATAGATTCAGATTACTCACTGTATTCCATTTACACAACCTCAGGTAGACCACTGCTTTCATAAATAGAGAGGTCTTGGCTTGTACTGCTTTTCCCAATTTATTCATCAAGGTGTCATTAAGTCCTTCACAGATATGAAGGAAAAATTTCATTTGAGACAAGCTGATTTTTTCTGCTATCTGCAGGTAGTATCTTGTCTTAAATCTAATTCTTACTTTGGAGATGTTCAGCAAGACCCTCATCCTCTTCCCCTGGTAATTTGTAAGGCAGCAAGGGGTATATTTAACAGAAAATACATCTCTAAAGATATCCAAGATATATTTCAACAAAAAATCAACCACCTCCACAATACTAAAGGGCTAGGGAGAGACAGTCAGGTAGGGATCTCACTCCACAGGAATGGAAACAGGCTTGGTATGGGGTTTTCTACACTTTGGCATTGAATAATTGGAGGGAATTCCATTGGAAACTAATTAGTCACTTCGTTCTTACCCCAACTCAAACAAAGCATTATACACAAAACATTCAGATAGATGTTGGTGTTGAGTTGGGGTTGGGGGAGAGTACTCCTTATCACATTTTCTGGAATTGCCCTGCTCTGCAGTCTTTCCGGGGGGAACATGGGCAAAGGCAGAAGCAGAGAGCAGGCATGCAGGAAAATCCCCATTTTGGAAATTTGATTCTAGGACTGCTTACTAAGGGAAGATGAAACAACTGCCAGAAATCATTTTGGGAATACTATTGGCTGCAGCTGGTAAAGCCATTACAAAAAGATTGTTATCCAGACCTACCTTCCCCACTAGAATGGGTTAGTATTATTAAACATATATACTGGGTAGAGAAGCTGACTGCTAACTTGTGCCAGCAAATGGAGAGGTTTAAAGGTGCTTGACTCCCATTCATGACACTCAAGGAGGGGGAGAGCTGGGTGGCTCGGTTGGAGTTGTGGAGTCGAGAAGACACCCTGGGGCAAAATGGAGACTGAACAGGGGTTCTCCTTGTTTGGTCCCCATACCCAAGGGCTCCACCTTTAGTGGGCAGCTTACTCAATCAGCCTCAGAGTCTCATCCAACCCCAGCAGTGCTATGCATTGCCAGGTCCATTAAAAACAAGATGGCAATAATTGTGATCTTGTTGGGTCATCAGACCTGGCTTGCATCACCAAGACCTGGCTGGATGGAAATGCTGGCCCAATTCTAGACACAGTGGTTCCAGACGGCTTCTCGGTGATACACTGGCCAAAATTGGATAATGGGGGTGTGTGGCCATTTGTTTTAAAATGGAATTGAGCCTTATAGATGCACTAGTGGGGGAGACCAGATCCTTTGAATGTATTTTGGGTGCAGGTGTGGGGTGCAAAGTTCTTCTCATCTACTGTCCACCCAGGAACAGGAGGCAATTTTTACAGGAAGTCATGGACTTCATTGCTGACATGGGGTTGGAGTCACCCAGATTGATGGAGCTGGGTGACTTCAATGCCTGGGTTGACAATGAACTCTTGCAGTTTGGTCAAGACTTCCTTTAACTAATGACTTTGTTGGACTTCACACAGGTAGTTGCTTCTGCAACCCATAGTTCTGGTCATTCTCTGGACCTAGTCTTCCTCCTGGGTATGGAGACCTCTGACTTGGTGGTGGAGACAGTCGGTTGGTCAGACCATTACACTATCAGGTTCAATTTCCAGGCCCCCACCCTGTATAGGCCTGCTCCTGTGAGGATGATCCAGTACTGCCCTTTAAGGGGAGTAACCCCAGATTGTTTTATGGCAGTACTGTATCTGTCAGGATTTCCAACAGCTAGCAGCAGTCCAGACAACCTGCTGCAAGCGTATAAGATGGCTGCGGTGGCAGATCTGGACTCCATTGCTCAAGTTCGTGTTCACCCCCTGACCCTTCACCTTCGGTCACCTTGGTTTGATGGGACCTTGAGGGAGATGAGGACAGAGGGGTGAAGGATTGAGTGATGCTGGCAGAAATCTGGTCTTGATGCCGACAGGCTTATATTGATGTCCCATTATTCAGACTATCAATCTGTGATCTCCCGTAAGAAGGCAGAGTTCCTGCCAAGGGAGATCACAGTTGTGAGGAACCAACCTGCCCAGCTCTTCTGAACTCTGGACAGACTGTGCAATCCAGCCTGTCTGCAAGTTTGGAGAGCATTGGCACAGGATAAATGTGATGAGTTTGCTATCTTCCTTGTGGATAAGGTTGCCGACATTAGATCAGAGGTCTGCTTAGCTCACTCCAATGGGCGTGGGCAGTGATTGGTTGTAGGTTGCAGAACCACAGTTTGGTTGGTCAGCTTTTAGCCAGCCAGTGATTGTGGATTTCATAAGGCTCATCCAGGTATGCAGCCTACCTGCTGTAGTTTGGACCTGGACCCAACCTGCCTCCTTGTGGGGTGCACTGATGTCATCGGCCCAATTTTGGCAGAAATAGTCCGGAGTTCACTTGAGACAGGTGAGTTTCCTGACTCTCTGAAGGAGGTTGTGGTGACACCCCTCCTTAAGAAATCTTCTCTTGACCCAGATTGTCTAGCAAACTACAGACCCATCTGTAACCTGCCCTTTGTGGGCAAGGTTATTGAGAAGATGGTCATGTTGCAGCTGGACGACCACCTTACCATCCCTGATGTCTACGATCCTCTCCAGTTGGGATTTAGGAAGAGTCATAGCACACTGCCCTGGTTTGAGTGCTCAGTTATCTCCTGATAGCAAGAGATCACAAGCCTCATTCCATCTTAGTCCTCCTTGATCTCTCTGTAGCACTTGATACCATGGATCATGGCATATTGCTGAAGCACTTGTGGGTTATCTGTGGACTGTCAGGGACAGTCCTCAGATGGTTCCATTCATTCCTCACTGGTAGATCTCAGAGAGTTGTGTCGGGAATTTATTCCTCTGATGAATTCTCTCTACCATGCGGTGTACCCCAGGGCTCTGTGCTTTTGCCTATGTTATTTGCGGTGTATACACAGCTGTTGGGAGACATTGTAAGGTGGTATGACTTGAGTTTTTACTGCTATGCAGCTGATACTCAGCTATACATGTCCTTTATGCCTGACCAAAATGATGTGATCTCAGTGTTCAACAACTGCCTCACTGAGATTCAGGGCTGGATGAGTGCCAACTGTCTGAAGCTGAACCCTGATAAAACCAAGGTTTTGGTGGTGGACCCAGGTCACTGGGTAGAGGGGTCCTTGGCAGGCCAGGCCTCTGGGCTTTGCTTGTTGGTCACCAGCTTATGTCCTCCAAATGGGTGTGGAGTCTAGGTATCATTTTTGACAAGGGGTTGACACTGAAGTCTCAGGTGTCATCCATTGTCAAGACCTTATTTTACCATCTGAGAAATATCACCCAGAATAAGCACCTGGTTCTGCCCAGTGATCTTCTGACATTGGTCCATGCCTTCATGACCTCCCACCTTGAATACTGCAGTGCCCAGTACCTAGGGCTTCCAGGGGTTGATATTCATTGCTTGTAGCTGGTGCAGAAACTGTGGCCAGGTTGCTGACTGGGCTTTCTCTATCTAGCCATGTCACACCTGTGCTATCTGGCTTGCACTGGCTGCTGGCTCAGTGGCAGATCACCTTTAAGGTTGGCTTGCTAACCTACAAAGCCCTACATTGACAGGGACTAAGTTTTCTGCAAGAGCTCCTTTGTCCCTAATGCCCCCTGTGACAACTCCACTCTGCCAATGAGGGATTGTTGGATATTCCCAGGGTCCATTTAATGACCTCTGGAGGCTGTGCCTTTGCTTTTGCAGCTCCTACCCTGTGGAATTCTCTACCTCTTTGGATAAGGGGGTGCCTGACTGTGGAGAGCTTTAAATCAGCTTTTAAAGCATTTTTTTTTCTCTTGCCTACCCTGATTATCAATTGAAGGAATTCTGTCATTTGAATTGGTTTTAGTTATTTATTGTCTTTTATGTGTAATGTAAAAGCGCTTTGGTAGTCTTTGAATTGCACTTGAAACAAATAAAGCTTATTATTAATATTATTATTATTATTGTTGAGGAATTTGAGGGCACCTCGATTCTGTCTCAACAAGCAAAGGAATGTTAATTCCTAGAAGATCACTTACTTTATATAAAGTCAACACCCAGATGGAGATTAGGGAGTTAGCTCTCCCTACGATATTCAGTACTTGAATGTATAATTAATTCTATTACCTGGCCCATACAACTGTTATATATAGTAATGTTTGTTCATAGTTTTTATAGTTATGAAATTAATGTGGTTGTTTTTATAAAATTTATAGGTCAGGGATTTTCTCTGGCTCCAATAGAAAGTATATCAAGTACAGGTCACAACTGTTAATATTAGCAGACCTAAAGCTTTCTTTGTTGGGAAATACAACTCCATATTTAAGAATAAGGTGACCCGTGGACATGCAAGAATCCTGATGTTGGCTGGGCAAAAGCTTCCCAACCCACTCAAAGACTGAACCACAACTACTCCTAACGGCTACACTGAAACACCAAGAGACACTCAGGCCATGGACAGAGCAACTTCAGAATCCTCCGGTGTTATGTTGTCCCTCCATATTTACACTTCCAGCAGGTTCTACAATGGCAAACTTGCAGCTACTGGCATAACCTTGCAACCTGACCCACACCACAGCTCCCAAGCTATGAACTACCAGGTCATGGGGGCAGCAAGACCATCCCTAAGAGCAGCGTATTACACTGCTGAGACGAGAAATACGAAATGTCATAGCACCAGCATTGCTCCCCAAAACTGCAAGGGGTGAGAGGGGGTGGTCATGACCCAAACCAGTTTAAGACTACAAACTAAGCTAACCCAGCCAAAATAAATACAAGCAAGGACTTGCCAGTTAGCTCAGCTGGAATAGAATCCTGCCACTATCCAACAGGAGATTCACAAACTGAATCCTAACATGACTGTGCATTTCCTCTTGAAGTGTCTGAACTGTTTTAAATAACCACAGAAAACGAACATGGAATATGGGGCCAAGGTCTCAATCTCACGAAAGCCCTTATTGGACCAAACTATGCCCGCACTTGCCCCTGTCTCTGGTTCCAAACTGACCCATTGGGTCAGGAGCCAAGCCCCAGCAGACACTACCCTGTAATCCTTACACCACTGAGCCAAAACATGAGACTCATTCTCTTATTTTTGTTACTATGGTACTTTAGTTCTTTACTTATGGTTTTTGAATTTGTAGTATACCCACAATCGACACTATACTTGATCAACAACAAATGCTGCATTGTGGGTAGTAGTTGTAATATGTTGTTTAGCACTGTTAGCCTAGATGTTATTACTGTGTATTTAATATTACAGGCAATTGTTCAGCAGTACTACATACAGTCCAGATACCCAGGTCATCTCTAATTGGATGAGACATTTGTGCAACAGGGCATCACTCATCACCCATTCAACCCACCCACTAAGAAAAAATTGAGGAACACCACACAAATATTTGGAGCTAAGGCCATCTTTCCTACACGATCATACACCTCTTGGACCTACTGACCCATATCATAGAACAATAAAATGAGTGTCACACCACAAAACCTTATCACATAGAACATCAAAGATGCTCAAACCAAAGAAAAAAGATACCAAATACTGAGACACATAAAAAGAATAGAAGTCAATATAGCTTTCTTACAAGAGACACATACATCCACACACCAAGCCATGCTCTGGAGAAGAGAATGGGTGGACCAGGTATATGCAGCTGGGAAGGACAAAAGAAAGGCAGGAATGACCATCCTGATCCACCAAAACACCCCCTTCCACCTCCTAGAGCAGCAGGTAGACCCAAGGGGCAATTCATTATACTACGCAGGAAGCTCAATGGTGTGGAAATCATACTAGCCTCCATTTATGGCCCAACACGAGATGACCCAAAGAAGTTCACATCACTCCTGAGGGAACTAGCGGGTCACCAATTCCTACCAATTATCCTGGCAGGAGACTGGAACTTCGTCCAGGATGCAACATTAGACAGATCCACCTCACATAGAAAGGGCCTCACACCAAACTATCATCCACTCAAGGAATTGCAGAATTCCCTTGGTCTCCTGGAACCATGGAGGGGTCTTTGAATACACATTCCTCTCCCCAGTACACAACAACACCTCACCTCTCGATTATTTTCTAGTAAGCCCACCACTGCTCACAAACACACTCAAGTGTGATATCTTAGCCATGGTAGTCTCAGACCATGCCCTAGTCTTACTCACCCCTGCCCCACAATTAGCCAACCCCAAGGATAAACTATGGGGAATCAACAACAAACTGCTGAAGGACCCCCATACCCTAGAAAAACACAAATTTCTCACTGTCAACTTCTTCAAAGAAAATGTAGGCACATGGGGAGACTTTTTGCTTGTATGGGAAGCAAATGAATGTACTATCAGAGGGGAGCTCATCCACCTTACCACAACTAAAATGCAAAGGAAGGAATGCAAGGCCATCACCCTTTTCTGAGAAATTAGAAAAAAGGAACGGGCAATTTCCAAATCAGCAAGGAACGAGGACTGGCTAGCACTGAATTCAGCCAGAGCCAAATATGGGGAACTACTAAGAGAGCAAGCTGAGTTCATGATATTTAGAGCCAAATCCAAGTACATAGATCAAGGGGAAAAAGCCAGCAGACTCCTAGCATTGTGACTTAAACAGCAAGAAGTGATCAAGGTCATAAAAGGTATACACCCTTCCAGTCAGCACCCCTTATCTCCAGCCCTAGGGACATAGCCAATGCACTTGCAGAGTACTACACCACGCTTTACATGGCCAAACCCACACCCCCTGAACATGCCATACATCAATTCCTCAGGGTGGCAAACCTCCCCACACTCCCCCAAGAGGTGTAAAACAGATTAGGTAAGGAGATAGTGTCACACAAAATTAAGACAGCCCTCTCGAAACTGCTGCCTGATAAGGCACTAGGCCCAGATGGCTTCTCCACAAATTTCTACAGAGCACTCCAGGAACCCCTAACTGACCAGTTGAAGGTACTCTTTAACTCTTCATACCAGCACTACCAACTACATCTCTCCATCCAGCTAGCAACCATAACACTAATCCCAAAACTGGACAAGGATCTGGAACAAATAGGAAATTACAGTCCTAGCTCCCTACTAAACACAGATATTAAAATTCTTGCCAGGATACTGGTGGGTAGGGTAAGAAAGTTATGGAACCTGTTGATTGGACCAGAACAGGTCATATTCATTCAGGGATGCCTATCTTCAAACCATATGTGAAAACTCTATCACCTAATCACTGCCTCCAAGCACATAGAAGCACCAGGAGTGCTGAGGTCCATAGATGCAGAGAAAGCCTTTGATATACTCTACTGGCTATTTTTATACATAACTTTGCAACACTTTGGGTTCCGATCAGAGTTCATAGACTGGGTGAAGCTCCTTTACTCCCACCCATCCACTATAGTCAGACGTAACAGAACCAACTTAACCCCCTTCCAGCTGCACAGGGGAACATGGCAGGGATGCCCTCTCTCCCCATATCTTTTCAACCTATACCTAGAGCCACTTACCAGAAGAATAATCCACTGTGACAAAGTGAAAGGAATCAAGGTGGAATCGCACAGATACAAAATATCCATGTATGTGGACAACATACTCCACCACTTGGAGAATCCTGCAGCATCCATACCAGCTGCCATAAACTTCATGTCCCAATATGACCAAATCTCAGGCTATAAAATCAACATATCCAAAATAAGTATTCTCCCACTCATCTACAGAATGAAGAAGACTCAACTCCCACAGTGGAAGGGCACCTGGTCGCAGTCTACATTGCCATCAAATACCTTGGCATCCATGTCACGGCCAACAAGAACACATATACACTAAACCTAGATAACCTTATAACTTCCATCAAACAGGACCTCAACCGATGGTCAGCCCTTCCCCTCACACTATGGGCCAGAATCAACATGATCAAAATTAACATGTTACCAAGAGTGCTTTACCCACTCAGCATGACTAACCTAATCATGCCACACAAATGGTTCATCAAAGTAAACTCAATACTGTCATCATTTCTATGTGAGCATAAAGTCCTATGAAGAGCTTACCACAAACTAGTCCCACACAAAATAAAAGGTGGCCTTCAGCTCCCTGATTTCTTCCTCCACTACCTGTTGCTTCATGCAGGGACATTTTTTAAATGGACCTTGATACCAACGGAGGACCCCACACTCTTCTACTCCCCCAATAGCTACAAATAGAAGATTATCTATGTCACAGTGAAAAAATAAATCCCAAGGCCCTAGGCCCAGATATTCAGACTGTGCTGGGCAGAGGTGCAAGCCTGGGCACAGCACATCTGGGCAGCGCCGGGGCCAGGATCAGGCGATATTCAAGGGTGATGTGCCATGGCACAGCACTGTTGAATATGGCACA
Source organism: Neoceratodus forsteri (assembly GCA_016271365.2). NCBI lineage: Eukaryota > Metazoa > Chordata > Ceratodontiformes > Ceratodontidae > Neoceratodus > Neoceratodus forsteri. The sequence continues at coordinate 980,815,412 of CM028131.1, read as the reverse complement.
GTTGGAGCACATACCGGGCATGGCACAGTGGCACTGTGCCAGTGCAAGCCACAGATAGGGAACACGGGGATGCACCAGTGCAAGTGCAATTTCGCTAGGTGCATCACCCAAAATATTTCGCAGGGGGCATGCAAATGAGGCCATAATGTATACAAAGCACAAACAGGACCATTTGCATATCATTATGGACCCATTTGTATGCCTTGCGCAGGGAAGGCTGGTGACTTGTGCCTGGCACCCTGCACAGCATGACATGTACTGTGGGGATCCCGGGCATCCCCGGCCCCGTAGCCACGATCACACAGTATAAGTCACTAAAGATAGCCCTGGTAGTCTAGTGGCCCCCCAGTCCCCGATGCATCGATGTGTATGTAACACGCTCATCCCAGGTGGACTAGTGGTCCCCCCTCCCTGAAAATGACATGAACACATTCCTAGTAGTCTAGTGTAACCCCCTCCCCACCTGTTGCCATGATTGCAGCAAACACCCATTACTGAAATACCTGGTGAACTAGTAACACACCCACCTCAGAACCCCTTTCCCTACCTGCTTCCCCCGTCATCGGCGGGTGGCTGCATATCCTGCCTGCACACCCGCCATCCACCATGTCGACAGGTACATATGGACTGTAAGCCCATTGGTCCTCAGTGTGGACAATGGGCTGAGGGCATACTGTACTAGACAGTCCCAAAAATGTGAATGGAGCCATTCACAGATCTGGGACTCTCTAGTACAGTATGCCTGTAAGCCATTGGTCCACACTGGGGATCACTGGCCATGCTACAGTCCATTGTACCTGTCATTCAGCAGGCAGCTGGGCAGTGTGCGGGTGGGATGCAGCCACCCACTGATGATGGGGTGAGAGGGGTGGAAAGGGGTTCTGTGTGATGGGTGGGTGGGGTGCCACTAGAGCACCAGGCCTTTCAATATGGATTTTACCATGCTTACAGCAACAGGTGGGGGGGGGGGTTACATTAGACCACCAGGGACTACAGTACATCATGTCATATTTCTGGGAATCAGGGACTCAGTTGGTAGGGGAGACCACTAGACCACCAGGGATGGGCAAGTTACATACACATCGAGGTATCTGAGACAGGGGGCCACTAGACTACCAGGGCTATCTTTAGTAACTTACACCGTGCAATCACATCTACAGGTTGGGGGTTCCACTGGACCACCAGGGTTGTGTGTGCTTGCGGACAGTGTTCTGGGGGGCGGGTGGCCACCCACGGCTGGGCTACTGTGTTGTGCCCTGCACTACAGCAGCCCACCTGTGGGTGGCTGGGCTTTGCTCCTACTCTGCACGAGCTCAACTTTGAGACCCCTCTGCGGCTCAGTGCAGGTGTGCTCCAGCACATGCACCGCACACCCCGGGCTGAATATCGGGTTGTGCTGCACATGCATGGGCACACCCCCTGCATCTGTGCTGCATACGATTACATTGCACCCAGGTGCATCGGGATGTGTGCTGCACAAGACAGCCTTCTCAATATCCCACTGGGGCACAATGTGGCAACTCTGTTGCACCAGGTGCAACCCCTTTGAATATCCCAGCCCTAATCTACATTCTGCATCCCAAACTACCAACAACACTCAAACAGACTCCAATAGGAATTTCCCACCTAGCTAATAAGCAACTACTTAGTCTCCTTAGAATTAATCCACTATTCACCTCTGACCAGCCACTCCTTGGCAACCCCAGCTTCAAAGTACAGAACAAGCCCCTCACCGCCAAAGTCCTCGGAGATCCCACATCCAAGCACCTAGGCCAACTAATTACAGATAACTTCTTATCATACAAGTCCTTCCAAGAGGCCTTCCCTGGGAACAAAATGTCCTCCTTCTCCTTTATGCAGATCTACCACTTGATTTCGTCAGCCTTGAGACCACATCCCTGGCCCCCCCAGACCACTCACCCTTGGCCACTGTCTCCAAGCTGGCTAGCCAACAGCACCACACCTCCTTGATCTATGAGCAATTAGTATCAGTGGGCATGCCCCCAGACCTAGACACCCGCCCATACTGGATATCTCAATTGCCTGAACTCAAAGATCCCAGTGTCAGGCCAACCATGTGAATCAACAATGCTAAATATCTAAGGTTCAACAGCCACCGATTAATTCAATTGAAAACAACACACAACCTGTACTACACTCCAGCTAGACTTGGCAAAATGGGTCAACTACAATCACCTACTTGCACACGATGTTAAACAATCACAGGTCACTTAAAACACATTCTATGGGACTGTTCAAGGACTGATCCCTTGTGGAACAACATAAAACAGCACTTAGATCCCCTACTAGGACTAGAAGATACTTTTACACCCCAGATATGCCTCCTAGACATATACAACAATTTACTACATGGCCCCAGAAAACACCAAATGGCACTCATAGCAGCTATGGCTAAGAAACTCATGCTCAGATATTGGACAGATGATACCACACCATCTTACCCAGAGTGGCACAGAGAAATATTGGAGGATCTAAGAATAGAAAAAATAATACACTCAAGAATCAACAAAGTCCAGTTGTACCAAAGAAGATGGGCTACTCTTGAAACCCTGCTACTTATAAGTTAGATATCCAATGATACCCCCCATTCCTCCCTAACCGTACATACCCCCTCCGCCTTACCCTTGGTCAGCATATCACACCCCTCAAACCACAGCAAACACCAGATCAATATGACCAGGGGATAAGTGAAATTGTGTAGTGTCTCACAATATTAGAATGGTTTAATGATGGTATTGCATGGTTAATAAATGTTTCACTTGCTATCTAATTGTATACACCCCTGTAATGGAACTGACCTCATGGTATATTGTTACATGAACCAAACTCTTTTTCAATAAAACTTATTTATTCACAAACAAAAGGTGACCTACCGACTTTATGTGTTATTCCCACTCTGTTTACATGTATTTCCTAGTGTTGTGACCATCTTAATAAAGAAGTTTAAGAAAAAAGAAAGGGGCTCCAGGTCCAACATGTCCCTTCCCCCCAGTCTGAAGCAGGGTTTTAGTTATTTAATTAGTTAGTTAGCTAGTTAGTTAGTTAGTTAGTTTTTGTTGACTGGGTAGGTGCACTAATTGATAAAATGCCTATTTTCAAGTACAACTTGGGAGAGTACAATGACAATTAAGCAATAATGCCCTCCAGGGTGTGTGTCTAGCTGGGATAACGTCATGCCACATGTGGTTGGGCATAAGGTCACAGGCCAAGTGAGTCCAACACCTGAGAAGTGATGTAATCCCAGCACGACACACACCCTGGAGGGCATTATTGCTATTATACAAAGGCTTGTTGGTGTACAGAATAAAAACTAATCATTTTAAAGATGTTTTTGTTAATGTGGTAAAATAGTTTTGGTTTCTTAAGAGAACATGCAAACAATGCTGCTATGCAATCAACCAGGAAGTTCGTAGTGTTGTGACCAGACCCGTGATGCTGTACTGGGATAACATCATTGGTCCAGTCTCAGACTGACCAATCAGAGGCCAGCATTCTTTCTTGCAACTGTGTAATAGGAAACTACAAAATGCAGTAGGATCACATCATGACATATTTTCAATAGAAAGACAGTAAAAACATTCAATTTGATTAAGTTGTGCTGTGTACTTTCTCACTTCATTTCCTTTTATGATAGTGATGATTTCATTGACCCTTAATTAACTTTTCAGTCCTCTTCTTTGTCTTTCTTATTGGTCTCATGCTTCTTGTTCCCTTCTAACTATCTGTTTTTTTTCTGTTTCTGCTTCAACTTCAGTGTAAGTGCACTTTATCTAGCGCTCACAAATGATTGGTCTGTCTGCCCACTAACAATGGTTCAGTTATTTTCATAATATGAAAGGGAGATATATTACCTGCACACACAAGGTCAGTTGCCTGCAATTGTATAGTGGCCTAGCATATATTCATGTAGGCAGGAGCTACAGTATTGCCTGATTTACAAGACTGTGTTATGTGTCCAGTATATGGCCAAGGATATTTGTCCCTTTGACAAGGGTTAGTTACCCACACAAAGTTTTAGTTACTGTACCTGCAATAAAAGCCTGAGCTATTTTTTCACATACAAATGGCTAGTAGCCTGCATGAGAGGCCTGGATGTTTGCCTACACATAAAATGTAAACTTTCTAATATAGAGAAGTGGGCTCAGTTGTTTGCCTGCACATAAAATGTAAGTTTTGTAATATAGAGGAGTTGGCTCTGGTTGTCCATACACAAAGGCTAGTTGCCCCTGAAGAGGCTTGGCTTACTGGCCATCAGTATAATGACTAGATTCCAAATTTGCAAGCCTGGGGTCTTTACCTATACACAAGACAAAGTTGACCACTCTAGAAAGCAGGGATATTTGCTGTCAGGCAATTGGCTAACAAGTCATATAGACAAAAAAAATGTGTCTAGGGTTTCTCACATTAACACACAATCAGAGACAAACAAAAAAGAGTTTGGGGTTTAGAGCGTTTCATCAGGTAACTCTCAGAAGCAAAGCAGAGCACACCCTTCCCACATGCAAGCACTTAGGGGCATTTCCTTCTACCAAAAAGACAATCAAGGATATTACAGGATGCACACTGCCCTTCCCAGCTGTATGAAACAAAATATTCCAGAGGAGCTATCATTGGGAAATTTGCAGTTCATAACAACCATAAGAACCAAGGCTCAACTCCTGTGTAAATTCCAAAGTAGTTTCCTTTTTTGAGTCATTTACCCTTGCAAAAACTGCCATTTCATGGCCTTGCATCAGTTCCTCAGGATACAGGGATGTGCATCTGAATATATATTTCCTAGGTTTACTAGAAAATGAAGGAGTTTCCTAGTACAACCTAATGACGCTTCATGCTTACTTAGTGCTTCCTCATCACAAATTCACACTTCCTGTTTTAAGTGCCAGATATAATGTGTGTACTACTACAGCGAGTTTACTGTATGCGTGGCATGGGAGGCCTTCCTGTGCTTCTAGGAAATATATCTTTAGATATTTATCATCGATATCCTGAAGAAGTGATGCAAGACCACTGAACATTTTTTTTTTTTTTTTGCTTTTTTTTGCAAGGGTGGATGAATAAGAAAGGAAAACTAATAAAAAAATGTGCATGTTGTGGAGCCTCCATTTTTATTGTTTTCTGATAGTTTCATACCCAATGTCAGATTTATAATTCTAGTGCATGACGGTCCTCCAAACATTTAAAATCAATGACATAAACCATGGGTTTGTATGCCTGTTTTTTAACTGCATGGTCTCATATAGTGCGTCATGCTGGCAAACTTCAGTCAGGTGTCAGAAAATTATTAGTAACCACGTCCATTATTTTAGATGTTAAATTGACTGCTAAAGATATTTTTCCCACCAATATATAATGAAGTACAAGCTATCATTGAAACACTGAAAGACATGAGCACATAATGGCACAAAGTCCATCCAGCCTGTTATGTACAGTTACCCTATCTTGTGACCCTGCAAATAAGGGTGAAGAACATGCAGATATAATAGGAACACCATATGATCCAGTACAGCCCCAGGAGATCCCAGTCCAACAGGTTCCAGGAAAAACTAGGTACTTTAGGTGAAACAAATGGAAGGACCTGTTGCTCTCTCTCCACTGGGATCCTTAAACCCTCTACATCTGATTGAATAGCAGCAAGTGGCATAGCACAGGGCTTGGTACAAAGGCTGATAGTGTTCCAGATTTATATCACTGATTTGATCATAGGTATAGTTGACTGGTTAGAAAAGAATGCCAATGACACAAAACTCAGTGCACCTGTTGGTACACAGGATAAAATTAACCACATGCAGACAGATTTAAATAGGATTATCTCACCTACTTGGATAAATGTTCACTCACCAGCTACATTCTTTATTTTGTTCCAGTGTAGGTCACACTACTGCCTGGAAGCTCAATGCCTAGCCAAAATTTCAAAGGGCAATTTGTCTCTTCATCAGGGTTAGCAGTTACTGTTCCAGTTAGTAGAGAGTTCATCAAAACAGCAGTTATTTCCATTTTCTGACTGTTGCAAGCATCCTGTTTATGAATTTCCAGGAACTGTTAGGTGGCAAACAGGATGCTCGCAGCACTCTTTTCTCAGAAAAGACAAAATAAGAGGAGCATAGATTTGTCAGGTTATGCCAACAAAGCTAACTCATGAAAAGCCAATGAAAATAGGAATAGCTGTTGCTGTGATTGATGTCTCTACTAAGTGGGACAGTAACTGTTAGCCCTGATGAAGAGGAAATTGGTCCTCAAAATGCTGACTTGGCTTTTTGCTTCTGGGCAGTACTGCAACCTACATCAGGATAAAATACATGAACACATTTAGCTGATGAGTGAGTCTTCATCCAGTCATTCATGCTTTAACTAGGGTTTCATTGAAGCAGACTCCTCCTGGTGTCCATTTGTTTCCATACAGAATCTCTACTGGCCACACTGGACTCACATAGCTTGGACAGGATTAGTACATGGGCTGAGACATGGGTTATGAGATTCAATACTAAGAAATTAGCAATTTTACTAGTGGTGTGCAAAGTTGTCAAGACTTACTTCATGAAAAAAATCCAAGAATTTTGGCAAATTCACGATGGTGAGAAGTGCAATTCAGATTGTTATTTACCAGGCAAATTGGCCAAATTAGTATGGCAAATGAATGCAAATGGTCAATTTGTGGGCAAACCACAATGTGAATTGTGAGCTACACCCATACACCCAAAAATGGTAGATTACTTGATACCACGCTATCACCCCCAACTGGCACTGCCCTCCCCCATGCCCTGGAGAACTGCAGTGCTGCAACATGAATGAACAGAGTGCATCAAAAAAATGTAATCCCTTCCCCCCATATGTGTGACAAACACGTTCCCCGAATACTAGTCTTTTCTTCTAGTAAAACTTGACTGGTTGAACATTCAAACAATCAGGTTTTAGTAGCAGCAAATATATGACCATTCATTAATTCACACAGTTTACAAGATGGACCAAGAACAGAGCAGATGCTCTACAATGGGGGACCATTTTCTTTACTGCATTCTTGCATGCTGAGTTTCTGGTTTCTGGTAGGGGGAGGAGGGTGATGGGGACTGCGGGGGAAGTTGGCTGGAGGACTGGGTGTGCTTGACGTTGGGGGGGTGTTTAGCATGTGGGTGGGAGGAAGGAATTACATTTTTGGGATTTACTCATGCTGCAGCACTGTAAATTTGCTGGGGCAGGAGGAAAGGAAGGAGGGGGTGTCAGTCTTGGGGGGATGGGTGGGTGGTATCAAGTACTCAATCATTTTTGGGTTGGGGAGGTAGTGGTTTTACAGCACAGTGGGTCAGGGAATTTTTTTAAAGTTAAATACTGAAAAAAAAATCCTTGGCAAATTTGATGAGTCTGCTATAGAATTTGTGAATTACATGAATTGTGAATATCCACAGATTTGCACCAACTTCACTGGCAGATGAAAAATTCACAACACCTCTAAATTGTATGCCTTGGCTTCCTAAACCACAGAGCAACGTATTATCTAAATGACAAATGCTTTAATTCCAAAAATGAGGAAAGGGGCCTTGCAATAACAATATTGACTCATTTTAAAACCCCTAAACAATATGACTCAGACATTAAAAAATACAGTATGAGTTCTCTGCTGTACTCCAACCACAAGGTCTTTGGAGTGTTATACAGAACATACTGTACAATATGTGAGTCCACACCTTGATTTTGGGTCACAGTTTTGGCACCAGATAATGGAAAAGATATTGATAATATAAAATAAATCTTAGAAAATGTTAAACCAATCTTAGAGAACCCTTTTCAGTCAAATAGTGGTATCTCTCATGAATAGGTTACCTGAAATAGTGATTTTTTAGTCACTCCCTTATCATTTTTTAAGAAAATATTAGATGAATACATAAAGAATAATGGGATTTGGGGATACATCCACTGCTAGTTGTGGACAGACTAGCTGGGCACACTTCCTGTATCTGCAGTTTTCTTACATTCTTATGAGAGTATCCAGAAAAAGGCTACAACATTAATCAAAGGATTACAAGAATTTACTGTACTCAGACCATCAGGAATCCTTGGGTTATTCATTTTGGGACAGAGAAGGATATGTGACAACCTCCTTCTCCTTTATGATACACTTGGTGATAATTCTTAATGTCCCAACTGAATATTTCATACAACAATGGGTTTCAATACACCAGAGGAAACAATAAATAACTATTTGTACAATATTCAGAATGGAATATAGAAAATGCTTTTACACACAGAAGGTCGTTGCACTATTGAATGATCCATTTACTGACATAGTGAACAATATGACAAAGGACATGTTCAAAGCCAATTTGGACAGATACATGTAGGTTGGGAACATTGTAGGATACTACCACTAAGAAGTGTGTGTGTGTGTTGGGGGGCAGTCTTGATGGGTGTCACCAGCCTTCTATTGCCCTTATGACTTTAGAATGCAATTTGATATGGTATTTGTGGGTACTATTGTGAAGGGGTAATGTGTTGGACAGAATTTATATGGTGGAAGGGCAATGTGTAGGGCAGAATTGGTATGGTGGGATAATGACAGAAGCAGAAGAGGCATGTAGAACTGAGATGTTGGAGAAGCAGTGTGGAAGCAGAACTGGCATGATGAGGACAAAACTGAAATACTGGAACAAAGAGTCTTAAAGTCTGTACATAATGTGTTTATACCTAAGTCATTCTTACATCAACACTTGCTAAAGACAGAAGGTTCTAACTAGCAGCAAACATACCCATCATTTTTGCAATCTTTTTCTACTATATAAGGTTGTGCCAAGCTGCAGACGTATACCAGATCAATGTCTCTCACACTTGGAATTTGTTGTTGCCTCAGCATTTTATATTCACGCAACTCTTCCAAGTTGCAGTATCATAACATCACTACTCTGGATATATTGCTGTAACAGGGTCCTTTTCATTGTGAAGATATTCAAATGCATGATATTTTCCAAACAAATCCACAGGAAAGATTTTCTGGTAATTGTTAGGAATTCATGGACAGTGTAGTGTCATTGGTGACTTGCAAGTTCCACTAAAAAATGTCAAATATTGACACTGATTGCTGAAAGATTTAGGCATTAGTTTTAATGGGAAAAGTTTCAGCTTGAGTCAGGACTTCACTTCAGTGGAAATGTTTTTGGTAAACTTCAGGCAGCATTAGACATTCATTTTAATGGGGAAGTTTGCATTTCATATGTGCATTCATTTAATGAGGATATCTGTGACTATGTAAGACATCAGTTTCAGTGAGACTTTTTAAAGTTATCAGACATTCACATCAATGAAGAAATTCAGCCCATAAAATGTCTGAGTTTTATACATTAATTAATTGACTTTTAACCTACTGCTTTAGAATTTGGTACAATAATAATGTATGACAGGGACTTCATGCTCTGGCAAATGGTAACAATTCAATCAGTAGTTTTCAAATTAACAGGAAATCAAAACATAGGGACTTTTCATGTCAGAGATTCAGACAATTTGGTAGGCATTTGAAAGAAATTATTTAGACTCTACTGAAATGGATTCCTGGCATCACCTTAGACTAAAGAATGAAAAAGGGTTAGCAGCAAGCATCAGTTTTAATGGAAACATTTGTGGTTATATCAGGCATGCATTTCAATGGAAATACAGTATACAGCTCAGAAAAACACCATTGTTTTGCACATTATTGTTGCTGCGTTTTCAAACCTTGCACTTTAAATTGAATGTTGACACAGTCATAATGCATGACAGGGACTACAAACTCTATAAAGGTGACAAACAATATGTCCATCAGTGTTTATATTAAGGACACAAATGTGAATAAATGCAAGCCAATCTAAGTTATTACAGGACATAAATTTCATTGGACTTTTCACTTCAGCACACATTCACTTCAGTTCAGAGTCTAACCCAACACCAGCATTGCTTTTCAGGTTTCATCAATAATTAAACTGAGTGCATTCACTCTTATCTCATTCAGACAAATGCCTATTGATCTCCCCAAATGTCAAGTAATTTTAGTGGTTACTTCTGTGACTGATAGCAGTAGACAGCTATTGTCATTTAGTGTACTTACCATTTCCATAAGAGATGGCTTGTTGGGAAGATAGCAAAATACTCAAACACCCACACAACTCCCATATAAAATAATTATTTTGTCTAATGTGTTCCTAAAACCTTAAATGTGTTCTCGGTGGTTTCTGGATAAACATTGCAGAATAAAAAGGGTGAGAAATGGAAAGCAGAAACCATCATGGTGTTAACAAGCAGGGTGAGCAACAGCTTTATATTATAGGAGAAATAATGTTCCCATTTGCCCAAGTATTTAGTTTTCTAAGACAAACCACTCTAAGGGCCCAATTCACAAAGAGGTTCACATATGCAATAAATATGCATATATGGGCCATGATGCTCCTCACTGTGGAGTGCTGCAAATGTGATGGCATTCATGATTCTCAGCCTCCACAGTCCATAGACATAACAGAAAATGTAGGGATAGGGGCACATCAGAAGCATATCAGGGGCCAAGAGTGGGCATCCAATTGAATGCTTGGGCCATAAGGAGATTTTGAAATATGGCAGCCCTCCAAGGGCTTTCATATCCCAGTCTTAAAGGACCTTGTTTTTTTATGTTTTTTAAGGACCACCAGCCTTCCATGTCCGCTTGGAGGACTGAGCAACCAGTGTTGATGTAGAATGAGCCTTGGAATGGCCCCAGGAAACTTGTTTGGAGGGTTATCAGCTATTACCACAGGATCCCCCTCATATAAAGGTGCCACCTTTAGCACATCCCCACCCCAAATCCTACCCTGATCCAATTACTACATAGTAATGCAAATTTGTTTAGGAGGGTATTTTTCTGAGGGCATATTGGGGACTGTGAAAGCTTGGAGGTCACTGCGTGTACTGAGCAGAACCTCTGCCCACATTCAGCCTCTCTACAAACCCCTGCACAGGTGTGGAGGTCCTCCCAAGCCCTTTGTTGATCAGGCCCTAATATAGAGTGTGGATCTTTAAAGAAACCCTTGATATTGAAATTGTGCTATAAACCACCTCATTGTTATCTGTTCTGAAAGATATGCAAACCATTTTTAAACTTCTAACATTTAGATGGTATAACAAAGCTGAAAAAATGACCCATTTCAATCAGCTTTGTAGCATAAGCTACCATACCCAATAATGTCCCTGAATTTCAAATGATCTCCATCCATATTTCAAATGTAGCCATGATGCAGCCTGGAGACATCACACCCAACCTAGTAGGTAACATTCTGGTGAAGATCGAGCCAGATAAGTAACCAGGGGCAGACAGGATATATCTGAAGATCATAGTGGAGCTGAAAGAACACTTGGAGGGGCCACTTGCAGTCTGCTTGGACAGGTGTAGTGCTGGAGATCTGCAATGAAGATAATGTGTTCTGCATCTTTAACTATGGTACAAGGTCACACCTCAGCAACTACAGTGTTCAAGTTCAAGTTTTTTATTGATCAACCATAATGGGCAAACATTATGGCTTTTACAACATTACAGTACAAACAGGCATTACAATATTAAATCTTAAAAATAGTACAGTTTTCCTATGTTATTTAAAAAAATATATCATGCCAGTCAAATATTCCCCCATCAAAGACTGCAATCAATTTGATTTACAAAAGGCAAACATCACTACTTTAGTGCTATTTTGTAGATGACTTTCCAGACCTATATCTTTTCTTTTTTAGCTTTGTGACAGAGGCCAGAAATTTAGAAATCACTTCATTATCTTCAGTGTGTATTGGATAGAGAAGTATAAAAACAGGGTCATAATTAACATGTGCGTGAGTTGACAACATATTCAATAAATATTTAGTTCTAGCTTTGCAGTATAGTGGACAGAGTGTAATATATGCTGTATGGTGTCCTGAAACCCATTATTATGAGGACACAGATTTTTCAATTGCTTATTCTGCATTTCATTTAATTTGTGATAATATTTTTGGATGTGTTTAGTTCAAACCTGGCCCAAGTTACAAGCCTTCTATATTCAGGTTGAGATGGAATTATCAAATATTCTCCCATGGAGTGAACCATTTTATTTTCATTATACCATATGGAGCATTTTGGTTTTTTTGTTACTGTATATTCATGTCAGTTTTTTTTAGCCAGATTGAAGATTCTCTTTTTTATTATTTTACTATATTGTGTTGATATATTTATATTTCTATTAAAATCTTTCCATAAATGCTGCGTTTTGGTTTTTTCTCGAATATTATGTAGTGATTTTAACCATTTGGATCCAAATCCCTCTCTTGAACATTTAATTTTCTCTATGAGACATTGTTTTGGAAGATCATTATGTGTATTGTTAATTATTCTTAACTAATATGTGGCTAGCCATAATTCTTTTATTGTTTTTATCAGAATTCTACCAAGTTCAGCCCTTACCTAATCATTGGCCGTCAAGCTAGGAACTCCCAACAGCGCTTTATAATAATATGACAGAGTACTGTCCAAGTTGTCAGTCTAATATGTGCCTCAAACTTCAGCCTTATAAAGTAAAACTGGACTTTCATTTTTGCATCTCCAGCTTTTAAGGCAGGTAAAATAGCATTTCCACCAAATTAATAGCTGAATTTCAATAGACTTTTAGCTGCTACTTTAGCTTTAATATTTTGCTGTTTTGTATGATGAGCCCACCAGGTGTTTGAAACAAATATAATGCCCAAATTACAGTATTCTTTGACAGTTTCTATTCTTTCAGTCCCTAGAAAGATTTTACAATTATTCATTTTTTAGTTTATTTCAAAATACCATTACCTTTGTTTTTTTTTAATTTATCCCCAGTTCCAACAGAACACATTTACTGTAGAAGTAATTTAGTTTTCTTTATAAACCAATACTTGTTAGTGATAGTAATACTACATAGTCTGCATAGACCAATGCATGTAAGGGACTTTTGTCTATTTTGGGGGAGTTTTACTGCCCTAATTCCTCAAATTCCAATAAAGTATTTACTTATATATTAAAGAGGGATGGAGCCAAAAGGCAACCCTGTTTTACTCCTCTAGAAGAGTTAACATATGTCATTAGGTTTCTATTATTGTTATATCTTATCATAGTTGAAGTATTATTATATAATAAGAAAAAATGTAAAAGTAAGGACCAATCAATACCCTTCTTAATTAATGTTTCGCATAGGGTACTTCTATTTATGGAATAAAAAGCTGCCTTAAAATCATAGCTTCATTCTTCTAAAATCAACATATTTTTCAATTATGTGGGAGAAGCAAAATAAATTATCGGTAGTTAAGAATCCATGCCTAGAGCCAGCTTGAGTCTGAGACAGGATAGAAGTTTCAGCTACCCATTTTGTTAACCTATTCAGAAAAATACCTGGGAAAACCTTTAAACTGATGTCCAATAAACTAATTGGTCCAAATTTGGCTGGATTAAGTACTGATCCCTTTTTTTATGAATAGGGACTATTATGTTTTTAGTCCTTATTATTAGGATATGATTTTGTTCTACAGAAATGTAAAAAAAAAAAAAGTTAAAAGAGGTACCCAGAATTCTCTGTGTTATTTATAGATCTCTGGCGGAATAAAGTCCGGACTGGGGAATTTGTTATTTTTTAATTTATCAATAGCAATTCCTAAATCATTTTCTGTGAATACTAATGGGATATATTCATTGTCACTAATTATTTTTTGATATTAGTGTGTCTGATTTCAGTAAATCTATTTTGTAAAAATTATTGAGAAATATTTCACCCATGTTTCTTTGTGTGCATGTACAGCCAGGTTAGGTTGGTATTTGTTTGATCCTTGTGCTACTAGTGTCAAAAAACATTTAGGCCCAGATATTCAATCTGCGCCAGGCTGTAGCGCAAGTCTGGGCACAGCTCAACTTGGCTGCGCAGGGGTGTGGACTGGGCGATATTCAACGGAGCTGTGCCATGGCTCAGCAGCATTGAATATTGCACCCTGGCCACCCCCAGTGTGCATGGTGCAGTGGCACTGCACCAGCATAAGTGGCCAGAGTGGAGCATGGGGATGCACTAGCGCAAGTTCCATTGCACCATGCACAGCACCTGCGATATTCAAAAGTTGACATGCAAATGGGGCCATAATGTATGCAAGGTGCTCATGGGGCCATTTGCATGTCATTATTGCCCCATTTGCATGCAGGTGCACTGATCCTCGACGACTTGCACTGGCACCCTGCCAGGCAGCAGCCATCAGGGACCAATGCCCCCTGAAGTCCGATCGTGGGTATTTGTAGTAAACCAAAAAACTATTATGTCCAATATCCCTGGTGGTCCAGTGGACCGCTGTCTGCCCGATCGCGGGCATCTGTATAAATAAAGAATAATTAGGTCCAATATCCCTAGTGGTCCAGTGGACCACTGTCTGCCAATGGCAGGCATCTGTATAAAATAAATAATACATGCTCAATATCCTGGTGGTCCAGTGAACTGCTGTCTGCCCGATCGCGGCATCTGTATAAAATAAAAATAATCTGGTCCAATATCCGGTGGTCCAGTGGACCTCTATCTCCGATCGTGGGCATTTGTAAAAATATCACCCTGGTGGTCTGGTGGTACTCTCACCTGCCCACTGACCTCACCTGCCTCGTCAGCCAGGCGCAGCACCCCACCCGCCTCAGCTGCCCTCACGCCGACCGACACGCCGGTAGTTACCGCTTCACAGCGCACGACAATCACGCATGAGCCAGCGCAGTTCATTGATGTTACACATTCCAGATATGAATGAATCATCTGACATATCTGAATGTGTAGAGTAGCGTACGTCATTGGCTCACGCCAGAACCAATGGGAGGCAGCCTCACCGGACAGTGTCAGTCAGCAGGCGCAGGGTGGCAGGCGGGTGGGTGCTGCCACCCACCGCTGACCGGGGAGCGGGGCGGTGGGACTCAGTGGCGGGTGGGGGTACCACTAGACCACCGGGATTTTGGAATTATTTTGTTTTACAAATGCCCACGATCAGGCAGATAGAGGTCCACTGGACCACCAGAGATATTGGACCAGATTATTCTTTATTTTATACAGATGACCACGATCGGGTAGACAGCGGTCCACTAGACCACCAGGGATATAGGACTTATTTCCTTTTTACAAATGCCTGTGATCGGGCAGATAGCGATCCACTGGACCACCAGGGATATTGCAAGGACATTTCTTTTATTTACAAATGCCTGCGAGAGGGCAGATAGCGGTCCACTGGACCACCAGTGATATAGGACAGAATTATTTTATTTTATTACAAATGCCCGCAATCGGGCATGGGGGGGCACCACCAGGTGCAGCCGGAACTTGTGGCAGCTGCCGTGTTGCGCCCTGCAATGCAGCAGCTCACCTGTGGGTGGCCATCAGTTGTTCCTTTTTTTTTTGGATCAACTTTGTGCTGGAGCAGGTAGGTGTTGCGCATGCATGGCTCTGCACATCCCGGGCTGAATATCGGGCTGTGCAGGTTATGCATGGGCATGCCCCCCACCTGCTCCTGCATACATTACTGATGCGCTCCGGAGCATTGGGATTTGTGCCGTGCACTTTTCCCTTTTGAATATCACGCCGTGGCGCATCAGTGGGTTGTGCATGGTGCAACACTGTTGCACCATGCACAACCCTTTTGAATATCTGGGCCTTAGTATCTTTGTCCTGAATAATGTGAAGCAATTGTTCCCACTGCTTGTGTTGGAGTGCAGTCTTTTTTGTGTCAAGAAATGTGTATTGTTTTCTGGCATTATTTAAGTTAAAGGGGACAGGAAATGTATGCTAATTGGCAGTTGTTTATGAAGTTCTTATTCTCAGAAATTACACACATTCCCCCCAAGTCATCCATATTTTATGATACCTGAATACAAAGTCATATAAAAAAACTGTATTTTTCATTGTTTTCTTTTTATGGGCAGCATTCCATTAGAGTTCTCTTCATGGAACCAGTAATTTGGAGTTTTACTATGTCACGGTTTGTGCACAGAATGCTAATTATGAGCTGTTGACCTTTCAGACCTGTTCTGTGCACAAACCGTGACATAGTAAAAACTCAAAATTACTGGTTCCATGAAGAGAACTGTAACAGAATGTTGCCCATAAAAACAAAACAATGCAAACTATATTTTACGAATAACTTTTTATTTGGGTACAGTTAAATGTGGATAATTTAGGGGAATGCACATCATTTCTGAGAATGAGAACTTTATAAAGAGCTGTCAATTAGAAACAACTTCCTGTCCTCTTTAATAAAGTTATTTCATGAAATGTTCTTTTTTTTGTCCATTTTATTAATTTATATAGATTTTTCTTGGTATTTTGGCACTTAGCATTGTCCCGGATTCCCCCCTCTTCCCTCACAAAGACACAGAGACCATTGCTTGTTGTTGTGCTCAGATTGGCAATTAATTTATTTAAATCCATCAATCCATAATTCCTTTTCCATTTCTTTATTGTCATATATCCAATAATTTCCATTTATTTCCATCCATATATCACTTTCTGATTATCCATCCCCCAGGTGAAAACCTGGGTGCCTTCTTCTTCTCCTTTTCTGTTAGGTAACAGTGAAAACCTAGTCCACTTTCTCCTTCATCTTCTTCTTCCTCTGGTGTTACTCCTTTT
This sequence comes from Neoceratodus forsteri, assembly GCA_016271365.2. Lineage (NCBI taxonomy): Eukaryota > Metazoa > Chordata > Ceratodontiformes > Ceratodontidae > Neoceratodus > Neoceratodus forsteri. The sequence continues at coordinate 980,798,784 of CM028131.1, read as the reverse complement.
TTCTTCCCCCCTTCCCGTCCTCCCCCCCTTTTCCCCCCTGCCATCCAACTTGGCAGTCCATAGCCTTCTTTATTATCATCTGCCCCCAACTTCTTAGCAGACTTCAGGCTTTCACCTGCCATCCATCCTTGGCAGTCCCTAAACCTCTTATCCCTTGCATCCACCTTTGGCAGTCCATGACCTTATTATTTTCTACCATCCACCTTTGGCAGTCCATACCATATCATCCTCTGCCATTCACCTTGGCAGTCCACCGCTAAGTGGACATGTCTGTCCTCCGCCATGACAGACCCTCTTACAGCCCCAGATTGACTGTACTTCCTGTCTTACCATTCCTTCTAGGGTGGGTGGGAGGATCAAAACTCTAGCAAAAGTGGCTGAGGCTCCCTGTGCTGTCCCTTATGTACCTCCCTACCCCCTCCCTTCCTGCTACCTGGCCATTGTTCTGGCTCTGGCCCTCCCCTTCCCTATCCCCTCCATTCCAAGCACAACTATTCCTTACAGGAGGGAAGGGGTGCACCAGAACAACATGGTCTGCCCCTTAAAGGGCAAAATCCATTGTCCTGGACTCCCCCCTCTTCCCTCACAAAAACACAGAGACCATTGCTTGTTGTGCTCAGACTGACAATTAATTTATTTAAATCCATCAATCCATAATTCCTTTTCCATTTCTTTATTGTCATATATCCAATAATTTCCATTTATTTCCATCCATATATCACTTTCTGATTATCCATCCCCCAGGTGAAAACCTGGGTGCCTTCTTCTTCTCCTTTTCTGTTAGGTAACGGTGAAAACCGAGACTGCTTTCTCCTTCATCTTCTTCTTCCTCTTGTGTTACTCCTTTTTCTTCCCCTTCCCATCCTCTGCCCCCTTTTCCCCACTAGCCAGTCTCCAGCTTGTGTTGGATGACTGGCTTCCCCCCAACCTAGGGTACCCCCCACCTCTGCTCTTATATCTTTTTTTTTTATCTGTTTGCCTGTCTTCTCCATTCTTCTGTGAAACTCATCGTTTCTGCATTAAACATATCCACTGCTATATCTGACAGGTGTACCCCGTCTGATCTGTAGAATTCATCCACCCATTCTTCGACCCTGCACAGTATCACCTGTCCTCCCATCTGCCTTATCAGCATCCCCACTCACCTATTCATCTTCCTCCTGGCCCTTTCTACTGCCCTGTGGCTGTGTTCCTGCCTCTACACTCTTCGAGGTATTATGTCCAACCAGGCAAGGCATACCTGAGGCCACCACTGTCTTAATACCGCTAACTCCTTCTTAATCTGCAAATATGTGTGCACCCACGGTCTGCCTGCCGGGTCATTGCCCCCTAGGTGTATAATGATTAGGTCTAGACTGGGCCAATGTCTCTTGAGCTCTTTCAAAGCAGGGAGCAGCTGTGCCCACCTCATCCCCTGCAAGCCGTGCCATACCAATCTACACTGCCTTGCATCTTGGTATAGCTGTTTTCCCCCAGCTTTTGTCTCTACTCTCTTACCAGCCCAGTAAATATAGGAATGGCCACAGATCCAGACTTCTGTGCTTCTCCCTCTACCTATGGGGTGCAACAAAACAAAGTTAGTTAATTTACATGTATTCTCCAATAACCTCCCTGCCTTACCCCCTCACCTTATTAACATATGTACATTATTACCTTCCCCATTTCTTTTTTTTATGTCAGAGCTCTGATGTATCTATTGTAACTGGCTGACCGCCAGCGACCTTTTACCACAATGTCCCCCCCAGGTCCACCCCTGGCCACCCACTGTGAAGCTGCCCCAATCCACAGGGAATGGGATGAGTAGTTAGCTGGGTTCTCACCCAAAAATGCCATTCCCTTTTTTAACACCGCCATGATCTGATAGCCAGTGACCCTTCTTCTGTCCATGTGTATAAAAAACTTCCCAGTCCTGATTACTTGCCCTGTGGAGAAAGCCCACAGGGCCTGTACTGGGCATAACGTGACTTCTGATTGCCCTCTTAGTGTTATTATGGAACCTTGCCCTCTTTGGTCAGTCTTAGACCGTCTTAGTTTAATCTGTATCTCCTTTGTCCCTCAACTCACATCTTCCCATTCCACACCACCTTCCCGGTCATTTATCCCATGGCCTACCACCTCGCTCACCCTCAGAGCCCTTGCAAACATTGTCACATAAATCGTGTGAAATAACTGGGCCTCGCCTTTCGATGTGCATATTGCCTCTTTTAGCTTTATTAGCCACTGCTCCCCTGTAGGCCTCCGCATGTCCCCAGTCCCGCCTCTTAACCTCCCCCAGCCCTGCATCATCCTTCTGATGAACATCGCCTTTGTTGGGTCCTGCCATCCTTTTAGGCTGCAGATCACACTGATCCCTGCCAGATAAACCCCCATCGTGGCGTGAGCCGTCCTTTCTGCCATTGTTCCACTGTGAACATTCCCAACTGTTCTTCAGATAGCCCACTTATCTCAATCTGGTTTTCTGCCCTGAATGCCTGAAAAACCCGCCAGGCCCCATCGTAGGCCCTCAGAGTCCGGGGCGCCCATGTACTATTTCATGGTACAAAGAAAAAAGGAGCCGGGGACCTGAGGGGCTGGGCATGGCAGGGCATGAGGAGATGGAGAAGTGCGCAATTGGGACAAGGGTTAGGACACTGGGCAGGCTAGGAATGTTAGCAAACAAAAGGGAGCACAGGGGGATAACGAGAAGGGGCCTGTAGGGCTGGGGGGGTCATGGGAAAATGACCACATGACGTGACGTCACACGCCAGGTGGGGGAACCGCGTTGGCCAATGGTATAGCCAGGATGGGAAGGTTCATTGCCACAGTTCAAGGAGGTCCACATGGTCCCTCAACCCACGACATTCCCACACGGGGGGGACCTTATTGTTGCCAAAGGACTTAGTCGGGCAGGAGAGGAGGATAAAAAGAGCGTTACCACAGCACAAAGTAATAAAATACTTTTTGTAGTCGTATGGAGACAGAGGGAGGCAGGGGAATAAGGATTGTGCTGTCCCTTATGTACCTCCCTACCCCCTCCCCTTCCTGCTATCTGGCCATTGTTCTGGCTCCTGGCTCCTCCCCTTCCCTATCCCTTCCCCTTCCGAGCACAACTATTCCTTACAGGAGGGAAGGGGTGCACCAGGACAACATGGTCTGCCCCTTAAAGGGCAAACTCCATTATACCAAGTATTATTGACCTTTTTTCCTGGCTGTTACCCACATATATCTCATTTTTTATTGCTACATGTAAAGATTATAGTTTATATTCAAAAGCAGCAGTGGTGATTGTATTGAGATTTTCTTGGGACTCAGAACTAGCCTTCCAGTTATTTAAGGTGATTATCACTGAGTTTCCATTGATCTATACACTGTTCAATTTTTATTTTCTGCTACTACTGAGTGTAGAAAGAGGATTGGTTAAGACATCATCATTGGGTATGTTATTTCTGGTTATAATTTCCAGCATTAAGGGGGCACGGTCACTATCTGGCCTCATTTCAATGATTAAGCTGTTAAATCAGTTATATTTTTCAGGATTACATAATACATAATTTATCACACTCTGTTCATTTGATCAGAAATATGTTGTCTTTCCTTTAAGGTCTCCCAGTATTCTACCATTCAAAATTAGCAATGTATTTTTTCCAACCAATTTCTGTAATTCTTTACCATAACTATTGCTCACTTTGTCTAGGCTTTTTCTTTTCCTACAATCCCCCATATCCATCTGAGTTATTAAAAATTCAAAATTATCATAATCCAGAATCCTCATGTTAAAATCACCAGTTGTTATCATTATGCCGTCTGACTATTTTCTAAACATTGTGTCTATTTCCTACGAAAGATTTCACCATATTTTTTGTGGTTGTGAATCTTGTTCTTTTGGGGGGTATATAAACTCTTATAATTATAAATGATCATTGGTTCGAATTAATAATTAAGATAGTTAGTTCCAAACTATTTTAGCCTTTTCAAGCACTGTTAGATTTCTCTCAATTCTTAAATAAGTTGCCAGTCCTCCCATAGTTTTCCCAAACTTCTGAGGCTTAACAGCTGGTGAACAAAACGTTTGGAATCTGTTTATGTTTACAGAGTCTATTGCCCAGGTCTCTTGGAATATAATTACTTTGAAGTTATCTAAAAAGCCCTCAGTACTGATCTGCTAGTTTGCCCTGTATCCTAGCAATATTCCAAGCTAAGAGGTTTGGCTTATAGCCCAATTGATCTTTTACTGTACATTCCTCAGGGGATTCCTGTTCAGTGATTTCCAGACATTCTTTTTTTTCACTCAAGGTGTGATTTTCCATACCTTTATTTTAAATCATTCATATCCAGAATCAGAATTCCAGCATGATCCAATTTTTGTGCACCTGCCAGCAATAGTTTTTTTCCCCAAATATTACGCTTTATTGGTTTTTCAACAGGAAGACAAAACAGGAACTTCACTGGGAGTCACTATGGCAGAATTGTCATAAATATGTATCGCAGGATAGATTACGCCTCACTCAATTTCACATTTTGCACAATTTATATTATACTCCACAAAAGTTGTTTAAAATGGGACTCCTGTCTACCCCGACTTGTAATAGATGTGATAAAGAAGAAGGATCTATATTCCATATCTTTTGGTCTTGCTCCAAAGCTAAGGCGTTATGGGATAAAATTCAACAGAATACAGATCCTTTGCTAGGTCTGGAAGAATTATTTACTCCGGAAATTTGTATATTAGGGGATTATAGTACAATTAATCTCTCTGTTAGGCGCTATCACATGGCTCTTATCTCCTTAACTACCAAGAAGATAATTTTGAGGCATTGGAAAGACAACGTGGATATCTCCTATAATGAATGGCTAAGGGAATTACTGGCCAATTTAAGAACAGAGAAAACTATAGCCAGTCTTAACAACAAACTCAAGAAATATAAAAATAAGTGGGATTCATTGCATACTCTATTCGCTCTTTATGAAGTCCTGTGTACACATTTTGACTAGGTTGATGAATATCTTTTATTTAGAGTGTAATAGGTTTTTCACATGTGTCTTGCTAAGCCATGTTACAGGGAGGGGAGGGAGGGAGGGTGAATGGGGAGGGCGTAGGGAGGGGTGGGGGTAAGGGACCAGTACAGGATTTTCTTACGTATATGTCATGTATAAGGAATCAATGGACCCTTACTTATGTAAATGTGTATTTGTTTGTTTGTGTTGTTGTTTTTGTTATACTTGATGTAAAATCAATAAAATTAGAAAAGGAAAAAAAGGAAGACAAAACAGAAAAAAATACAACAATAAAATTACAATGCAGCAAGTAATACAGATAGCAAATAAAAGAACACATTCTATGCTCTCCATCAACATTCAGGAGAGAGAGTTTGTTAAATTAGTTGTAAGATGGCCCTATACAAGTGGGCCGAGGCCCTAACCAATAAACAAAGGTTTGGGTAACATAGGCTGTATACAACCCACACAGACTAACAGTGGGGGATCACCATGTTAGGTATTCAGCAAGATGGTGTCTAACATGCCCCACCTGGTTTTGTACAATTCTGGTTTGTACTTTAATGAGCATACCATTTTTTCCATTGTAGGGGCCTCAAAGGTGGCATTGTGCCATTCCTGAAATGAGGGCAGATTTTCATCCATCCACTGCCAGCAATAGTTGATAGTTTTCATGTGATGCACAAGTTCTATTTATTTGATTGCCAACCCCCTTTGGAAGCCCTCTTTCAATTTTTTTTGATCTTCTGTTTTGCAATGTCTTTTTCCAGAACAGTTGACAATATTGCTAATTTCAGTACAGTCAGGGACTTTTCATTTTCTCCCTGTAGTCTTTCTATACCAAATATTGACAGTTTATGTTCATTATTAACTTCATCAATTTGAGAATTATGTAAATCATTTTTAAAGTTCCATTTTAGTATAGATTGTTTATAAGTACAAAGATTCCATTTTACTGAGTCCCCATTATCCCTCCTTATGGGAACTTTTTTAGCTATGGTTTGCAAGGAAACTGGGGGCATAACCTCTAATCCAAGGAACCTTAACCTATGTTGCTTTGACCAGACATTTTTAGTAAATTCCATGTCTTATATCATAACATATACTGGTGTTATATCATCATTTCTGTCTCTATAAATCATAAGTGTGTTCTCCTTGGCACTAGGAATTCTCAACTCAGTTGTAAATAAGTGTTCTATTAGTTCCTTCAATGAGTCCATGATTTCATTAGTTTTAAGGAAAATACCTCTGATTATCACTATTGTCTCCTTTCTTGTTAACCTGATGTCTTCTTGTTTATTTTCACCCAGTTTTTCACATGATTCTGTATTCTGAGGATTTATAGTTACTGCCATTTCCTTAATCTGTTCTTTCTCTGATTTTATAAGCTTCTGCTGTTTTTTTCCCCCCACTGCTATTTGAGGTACTAATGGCACAATCCCTAAATCCTGCAGTTTCTTCTGTTTTGGGCTTTTCATGATTTCCACATTCTCATCCTTCTTTTTCACTTTTTTGTGTTTATTTTGATTATTTTATCAATTTTGTTTCCTTTTTCCTTCTACTTTATCTCTTCCTGTTGGGGTCTCAGGTATGTTAATTGTAGAAAATGTTAATTTTTGTACTTCCATTTGTTATTTTATGTTCTTTATTTTTGTGTTCATTGTTTCTAGCTGAGATTGTACTAAATTATAAAACCCATCCAGTTTACTTCTTATATCATTGAGGGCTTCTAATAATATTACATTAGACATTACTGGATGAGAAAGGACCTTAATTGTGTACTTCAATAAACTATTCGGGCAATGTGTCAAGAAGTCTGCCTCTAATTCTATTTGTTCTACTTCTTTATCTAATTTTTAGAAAACTGTGTTCAGAGAACCTGCCAATATTGCATTATCATTCTGAGCTTGTTCTTGTAAAGTTACAACACTTAAATTACAAGAAATCACTAATGGACTAAAGAGCTCCAAGTTTGTGTCTTGCTCTTTCTAAGTAGCTTACTGGGTGCTCAAGAAAGAGTTTGGACAAGCATTAGTAGAGTTGTCAAGCTCACTTTGTTTGGTTCCTTCTCTTGTTCAACCATATCTACATTTGGTTTAGCTGATATCAGTACAGGAAAGAAGTCCATTATGTCTTTCTGTGGGACCTTTTGCACTTTTTTCTGTTTCCTTTTTTATTTCTTCTTCCCTTTTTTATTAGAGTAGGACTAACCTCATTTACATTAATTTCAATGTTTACATTCTGTTTATAATAGCTACTCTGGTGAAGGGGTTCAGACTGGTTGGAAATCTTAGTTTTTGTATCAGCATTTCTCTTCTTCAAATCTGTTGTCCCCTGAGTTTTTATTTGGTTATTAGGAGTATATTGATTACTAGGACTATCTTTGTTTTGATTTTCAGTTTGCATATTCATGTTCAGTTTTAAATTTTTCACATAAGCAAAAGTTTTTTTTTATTTCTGTTGGTGTTGAGGTAGTTATTTGTAAATCCTCTTTATAAATACTTCCATTTTTGTTATTTTTTTCATTAGTAGTAATCATTTGCCACTTCTTGTATACATATTCTGATAGTATTACTACATGCACTAAACAAGCAAACACACACACACACTGAAAGGCAGAGTCCAGGTTTCAAAGGGACTAAATTCTGATTACCATGAAGCTTCTTATGAAGCTTCCCAACCAGCACAAAATGTTCAAAAATGTCCCTCTTCACCAGTGGTGGCACTACACCAGGGCACACCGGGGCACATGCCCTGGTCAAAAAATGCTGTGTCCCAGTTTGTGTCCTGGTGCTCTGAGCTTCATGTCTCCATGTGTGCATGCTGTCCTTGCAGGCTGCCTGTGTGTGTATGGACCACCATGGCCTGTCCTTAAAAAAAACTAACTTCTGCTGGCCTTAGTGTCCCCTCCCTGGACTGCCCTTAGCACTCACACTGAGGTCAGCCATCAGGGTGGGCTGAGTCTGTGTTGCTGCCTGCTGTGCATCTGTGATGCAGAAGTCTAACTCCAACTTTACATGCAGTGGATCCATTTCCTGTTAGTTTTGAAGTCAGGTTGGACTTCTGCTGTATGACATGTTGATGTTGCTGCACCTGCATAATACCAGCACAAATTGCTACAATTGGATGTGCTGCTGCTCAATGGGAGTGCTCTATTTGCTGCCTCTGTCAGCAAACCTGTGACCTTACTACTAGCATTAGCAGCATAATCTTTCTTTTTCTTCTCGGCGACCGGTGAACCTTACTGACAAAACCGGTCCAAACCTCCAGCAATCCTCTCCCTTCATCAGCATGGGTGCTTAAAGTTTAAACTGTCCCGTTATGGTGGACAGTCATCAAGTGCCATTGATTACTGCTGTAAGCTGCTAAGTGGTTCAGATCTGATGTGGCAGTGCCAAGTGATGGTGATGAGTTAACGGACACAACAATTCTAGAGGCAGTCCATCCAGTCCTGACAACGCTGGCAAGAACCAAGAAGAAAGAGATCAAGACAGAGAAAAACAGCAAGATGCCTGCCTCTGAGCTGAGAGGGAGACTCATTAACCTCCTCCAGTGCTCAGCCTCCTCCTGATAGTTACAACAGTCACAGGAGCGAGCGAGAGTCAAGAGCAGCAGTAGCCCACCCCAGTAGCCTACTAGCCAGCCCACTACTGCTAGCCAGCCAAGCCACCCTGCAGTGCTCACTACCAGCAGCCACCCACAGCCAGTAGCTGCTGCAATCTCACACTGTGCAGCACAGAGCCCACTCCAACAGCTCCTGGAATTTTTCCGAGGCAGAGCCAGCAACTACAATACAAGGAGGACAAAGAGAAAAGCTGCCTGCCTGCAGAACAAAGTTGAACAACCAGCAGATAGAAAGGGTCCTGACTGAATCAACTGAGTCTGCTTGTGCCTTGAGCTAAGTGCCTGGGTTTATTGAATATGGTTCAGTATATGGGATGGGGACTCAAGGGAGAGAAGAGAACACACAGCATCCTGACACTGTGGGTGAGCAATCCATGGGGAACCAGTTTGAGAGGGGGTGGTGGTGGATATCTGCTGGAAAGGGACATGATGGATGTCCCTGTTTCACCTGGCTCATGGATGAGGAATGGCTGTGGTTCTCCTGGCCTGGGGAAGGGCCCTGCTTTGTTTGACTCAGGGTGGGGGTATGGTCCTGATTCTTCTGGGGGGATGTCCCTGCTTCACCTGGCTTGTGGATGGGGAATGGCTTTGGTTCATTTGGCTTGAGGAATGGCCCTGATTTGTTTTGCTCAGGGGTGGGGATATGGTCCTACTTCTGGTAGGGGGCGATGTCTCTGCTTCACCTGACTCATGGATGGGGAATGGCTGTGGTTCTCCTGGTTTGGAGAATGACCCTGCTTTATTTGGCCCAGGGGTGGTGGTTTGGTCCTGCTTCTACTTTCAGTTCTGGTTTCTGTATGTGCCCTGGCTGCCAACTGCGGTGCCCACCCAGTGCCCTGGCAACCAGCAGAAGCTGGAGCTGCCACTACTCTTCACCAGCTCTTCACCAGCTTGATTATCAGAATGACGCTTAAGTTATCTTTAATTCTTTCAGTGCTTTGTTCCAAATTATTCTTCTCAGATAATGTCCGGGTCACTGTTCAATCTTTTTAACTTCTTTCAAAAGAAAAAAACACTCCCATGTGGTACTACTCTAGTTGAACAATTATTAACCCTATGTCCTTTTCAATTTCTTTCTTATGAAATGCCAGTCAGAGTAGATCAGCAGGAAACTGCAAGATTAATGTGAAGTAATCAGGAAAAAGTAACCTACTATTCTAGTTTATCAACTACTTACAGTATATGCTTATGAGCTGACCACTCTTTCCCCACTTCTCTACTTTCTAGGTTTTCCACCCTTTGCTTTAATTTTTGTGGTGAAATCAAACATAGCTAAATTAAATTGAACTTTAGTCCTGTAAATTGACAATAAAGTGTGCTGTGGTTTATGTTACACAGCACATTAATTACTACTGTTATACATATGTATACTTGAAGAAACAATGAACTAGCCCAAATCATACAGTCTTCATCACTAAAAGCAAGTACCAAATGCCAACAAGTGTTAATATTAGAGGGTGTTTAAAGTGTGCACAGGTATAGCCTTGATTTCGTTTTTCGCCAATTTTAACTAATTCAAAATATGAACTTACAGCCGTGGTTTCATTTCCTATGTCTCCCTTTTAAATGTTTCCGAGTACCCCAGGAGTCTGTCTTTCAATAAGACTCTCCAGACCACAGACCATGGTCCTTTATGGTCTTGGGTGTTTGTTTTCTCTCCCTCAGTAAAATAAATTCTTTACAGAGCTCTTCACAACCAACAGTAAAGCTCTTTGTCGCTAACAATATTCAGCTAATGAGTAGGGCTAGAATTACACCCACTCTGAGGAGAATGGAGAAATCAATGCCTAGATGGCGTTCTGTAAGCCTGTAGCAAAATGGCAAACAGTGAACGATAGTGCATGTGCTTTATCCCTCTTCTATAGGAGTCACATGACAAAACAAGCACTGCATTAAATTTTATAGTGGTGCTATTTTAAGCTGTAGTAAATCTGGTGACTTTTAGTATTTTATAAAATTTAATTCCTTACTTTATCATCTCAGAGAAATCAGTATGTAAGTGTTAGAATTCTTACAATCATACTCCTTAATAACTCTCTCTTTCACTAAAAACACTACTGCAATATTAACAAATAAAAACAAATGATTTAAAACTCCTTATAGCCTTTCTTTTATCAAAAGAAAAAAAAGGAGAGATCAGCATATAGTGAAGTACTAGAAATGAAGCAGAAACCAAGAAGTAGAAGAAGGCAAAACAAAATAGCCCCCAACTCCATTCTACTCTGTTCAGTTCCATTCTTGTTCTTGTTCTATTCCATTCTATGTCCTCTGTCCTCTATTTGACATTCCCATTAAAGAAAAACTTCCATATTTTTTCCAAGGTTATTTTATATCTTTTCTACAGAAATGAGCACTCTATTTACACCTCCGTCTCCATCTCTGGCAGTTTTTTAAGTTCCCTAGTTCAGTATTCCTGTAACTTCAGCAATATCCAGTAGTATCCAGCAGGGTTCAATGGCTTTTCGATCCAGTGTATCCAATCCCCAGTGGGATTGACTTCCTCACTTCAGTCAGTGGTGTTGGCTCCTCCACCATGAGGACTCCTTCACCTGTGAACTGGGGACAAAAACACAAAGACAGATACCGCTGTTTCCAATAGGCAGCTCAAGGTAATCTGGAAAGGAATGCACTCTTAATAATCAGGCAATGGTGGCAAACCTGCTATCATTTATTTTTCTTTTTTTTTGGCCTGGCCCAGCTCTGCTCCTGCCCAGCCCACCATCCACTCCATGCCCAGGATTACCCCCATGTGTGGGGTCCCCAAGGGGAAACTCCTCCTAATGGTCACTTGGGAACTTGCCCTGGCTTACCACCCAGGGTGAGGCCACGTGAGTGGGACCTCCCAGTGGGCAATAGGGGAAATGTAAATGGAGGCAGAGCAGGGCATCATGGCTGGATCCAGAATTTGTGGATGCTTGCTGAAACCCTGGAGGCAGGATGTGCAATGACATCCTCAGGAAGAACTCGATTTCTGTCCTGCCTCCAACAGTACTAGGTTCTAGTCAGCAAGGATCCTCTGGCTTCTGCCAGGGGGCACTGATGCACTGCATGCTCACCCACCCTCCTCACCAGAGAAGGAGAGCTGCCCTTTGGGTGCTTGATCCTTCTCCCACCTGCTGGCCCTCCAACTCCCAGGTCCATTCCCAAACCCAGGATGTCAGGTTGCATGCAGATGCCTTGCATTGCACCAGTGGGCCAGCACCTGCTATAACTTCTAAGTACCTGTACAATCCCTGCTTCAATGATTCCTCCTTTGTCCTCACAGTGTGTAGCTACTATCTTGGAATCCAATCAGCAACTACAATATAAACTACTCAGTTTGACATCAATACTGAGAAAGATTTTTAAAGTCATTATCAAGGAGAGAATAATGAAGCTTTTGGTTGAGGCCAATTTTCTTGTCCCTTTTGAACATTGCTTTCTGAAGAGAAGATTAAGCTAAACTAAGTGTATTACTTTCTTTAAGGAGGAGGCAGGAAGTGGATAGGAAAAGGACCATAGACATAGTCTATCTGGATGTCAGCAGGACTTTTGGCACTATGGCAGATGACAAGCTTCTTGGCAAAATACATTAGTTAGGTTTACACAAGGCATATACAGGGTGGATTATTAATTGGCTTGGGGCAAGATGCAGAGGGCTGTGTAGGATGGACACAACTCTAAGTGGAGAGATATACTCAGAAGCCTTCCCTCATGGATGTTTTTTGGGGCCACTGCTGTTAAACCTTTTCTTCAATTATCTTGAAGATTAGTGATCAATGATCATGAACTATCATGAATGATCATGATCAATGATTCAAGATCTTGACACACAGAATTAGTTAATTGCTGTATTGGTCCTGAAACAAATGGGTTGATCCCTTTTATTGGAACAACATAGATGTAACAAAAACAAAAAAAGAGCTTAAGCTCTTGGACCAACCAAGTCCTTTCTCGGAAGCTTATGACAGTTGTATGGAAAATCACATTCTATTAACACCCAGATCATACATGAAAACAAAAACCAGACAGAATTATCATTGGTTTAAAATACCTTTTTTAAAACATAACTGAGGTTTAAATGCAAGGAACCATTTGAAGTAAGACAAGCACTCCAAGGTCAAATGTCAACAGAGGCAGATAATATGAATCCTTCAAGAGGCCAGACAGTTTTACTTACAAATGAATGAGTGATTGTATTATGAGAATACACTCTTAATTTAACACAAGACCTTTAGATTTAATACTAACTTAAGTACGTGTTAAAAATGTGATAGTATTCCTTGTTAAAATATAAAACAGAAATTTTCTATCTATGGCAATAGAAGGGAAAAAGGAAAGTTTCCCTAGAGTGAACTAACTGTTTCACACATTCATACAGCATTAAACCTATCTGGAGACAATTTATCAACTATATACTCTCCATAAACATTAAAACCTTAAGTGGTGCAACATGATTTTTTTATAAGAAATATCCATTGTCAGAATTAGAGCCCAATAAAAAAACAAAACAAGGATCCCGTAGAAAATGAGATGACTCATTCATTTGTAAGTGAAGCTGTCTGGCCTCTTGAAGGATACCTCATATCTGCCTCTGTTGACATTTGACCTTGGAGTGCTTCACAGAAGCCAGTTGACTTCAACTGGTTCCTTGCATTGAAACCTCTGTTATGTTTAATAAAAAAATGTATTTTAAAACAATAAGAATTATTTCTGGGTTTTTTTTATGTATGATCTGGGTGTTAATAAAATGAGATTTTCCAAATAACTGTCATAAGCTTCCAAGGAGGGATTTGGTTGGTCAGAAAGCTTAAGCACTGTTTCTTTTTGTTTATTTGTTTTGTTACATCTACGTAGATCCAATAAAATATATCAAACCATTTGTTTCTGGATCAAGATCTTGAATGATCTAAGGTCTCCAGAAGGCTTCTTCAGTTCACTGACAACATTACTGTATCCAAGATGGCAAACTACCTTGATGATGGAGACAAAAATCAGGAGGATCAGAACAAGCTGAATGATTGATCAGATTCCTGGAGTCTCAGATTCAGTTTAGCAAAATGCTAAGCACTACAGTTTGGGAAGGAAAAACAGAGGTAACACTTAAAGTACACTGTGTGAGACTCCTCTTGCTGCAGTGGAGGAGAAAAGAACCTCAGAGCCATATAAAGAAGATTCTAAACCATAACAGTCAGTGCATGACCACTATCAAGAGGGCCAGCAAAAGGGAGCAGACGAGTATTATTGGGTATTACTGGGTTTTACAGACAAAAGGCCATTAGCCTATCAAGATTGTCTCCCATGGAAATCATGGGTGGATTAGACCATAATGTGTTTTGAGTATAAATAATTATCAAGCCCAATTTTAAATTAGTTTACTGTAGTTCATTTGACAAGCTCTTTTGGTAATGCATTCCATAATTTGGTTGTCCGCATAGTAAAAAAATTTGGTAAGGTAGAAGAAATAATCTTACTACTGTATGAGGCCATGGGCTGGACCCACCTGGAGTACTGTTACTACTCTGTACCATTCAGGGCCTCTCAATGCAAATTGCAATCAGGCAGTCAATACGATGCATCCAGGGCCACCAAAATGATCAAGAGTGTGGGGGTGAAATGCTATGAGGAGAGGATATTGGCCCTTTTTTTACAGTGTCTTGTACCCCTAAAGTCTAAAATTTAAGCATTTAAATCATCACCCAATAGCATGATCAATGCCTCCACTAAGCAATTGTATTTTGCAGGCATCTCATGGACCGAAGAAATAAATGAATCCTGCTTAACAATGCACTGCATGAAAAATAAAATCTGGTTTTAGGCCCTTATATTGGACATTGGACAATGGCATCATTTTGTCTTATATTCTTAACAACATGTTTGAGTTATAAAAGTAAGTATTTTGACTGTGTTTGTGAATTTTACATCAATTTGTAATGCAGAAATCATCAAAAACAAGTCACAAAACCAAAGATTAAATACAAGTGACATCATTTACTTCATTTACCAAAAGGGTTAACACTCACACCAACTGCTAGACTTGGTTTTGGGCTCTCATATGGCTCATTATCAAGAGTGAGGGATTGTGTCTCAAACTTGTCTTTTTATAATCATATAATTAAATATTTACAAATTTATATACTATTACACATGCTTAACTCTACAAAAAAAATAATGGTCATACTTTAAATTACACACAAACCCCATATGCTAAAGTGCTCAACTGACAATATTTTGAGAATGATTAATTGAAAACATAACAAAATAGCACCAATGATTGAAACCACAACTATTGCACAGTTATATCCACCAATGTCAATATAAAAAAACATTGTTTGCATATATTTGTATTGTCTTTTATTTCCAGACTTTCACTTCAATGCTTTTCAGAGGTGCAATTTTGCAAAAGTGTACTTGATAGTATGCATATAAATTAATTGATATTTGTAGAAATAAGCTTGTGCAATGGTATGTAAATTTATAGATATTTTAAAAAACACATTTTACAGTTGCTTACCTTTTCAACAATTCATTGATGTTGCTGATAGTTTTATTTGCTTCCTTTCTTAGAAGAACTGAAATATATGCTAGTGATGAAATTATGCTCTACCTTGTTTTGCTTCAAAACCTTGATTTATTCTTATTGCATATTTTTTGAAGATTAGGAACATGGTCAAACAGTATAGCCACTCACTATGCAATAGTCTCCTCTTCTTCTGCTGCATCTTGAGTGTCTACGCTGTGTTGGGGTGTTCCTAAGTCTGGAAAAGATGCATTGGGAATTGATCAAGGACTGTAAATGGATACATTTTTGTGGTAATAGCAGCATGGTGGAAAGTCTATATTTCACTTTTAAAAGGAAAAAAGAATCAGAATCAAACTGTCAGTCACATCAGTAAATAAAGAATATGAGCAGTTATACGATGTGCTTTTAAAATTAGGTGTAATTTGAGGTCTAGTGGGGCTGACAATGTCGCTCTAAGTATATGATTATAAAAGGACAAGATTGAGTCACAATCACTCACTCTTGCTAATATGTGAAACATTGAGTGTAGCTGTCAGTGTGAGTTATAATCATCACTTGTAACTTCTTTTACAAATAAAATAAATAATGTCACTTCCATTTAATGACTTGTTTTCAGTCGTTTCTGGGTGCTCCTGTATCTTTGCAACACAGATTTGATTTTGTACATATAGCATCAGATAATCTGATCCTCAAGCTGCTTTTTTCACTGTGTATTTTAAATCAGCCTCTAAAAATGGAAATCCAAATTGATTGTCACACAATATATATATTTAGGGCCAGGAAAGATTCTTGACACACACACACACACACACGTGAATCAGAATAAAAAGTACATGGAAGATAAGACACAGGTCTTTTTATTTTGAGGGAAAGAAAATACTATATCTGACATGCTGTCACATTCATGGAGATAGACACACAAGCTTTCTGTTTATGCAGTTTACACAAACATCTTAGGCCTTTTGTCCTTCCTTTGAGATCTGAGCAGAAAGTGACTCCCAGGATGAAAAACCATTTGTCTTTTCTTTGTTCCCTGACTAGAAATGTTATTAGTAACACCATGAGAATGAGCATGGAAGACAGATCAACAGGAGGAAACCCATCAGAAATTTTCAGAGACTAGACGTTTAGATTAGCATCCATCTAAAACACTTAGGCTGGCACCTCTGTTGTCTCAAAGGGCTCTTTAAGAGGGGCAGAGAGAGAAGATAAGACACATTCAGAGAACAGAGAGGCTGCCGAAGTATTGCAGCAGCTGGCCATTTGCCTGGAGCCCCTCCCTCCCTGGACCTGGTCAGTAATAGAAGGTGCTGCCTCCTGGGGTGGGCAACAGGCTTCAGCAATGCCCCAGGATGAGGTACCATCAGACTACCCTCAGAGAGGTGGCATCTGTTCGGGGGGAGGAAACAGAGGGATTAAATAGAACCACATGCCAGCAGTTCACCCTCTTTCTCCTCCTTCTGTCAGATTCCAAGCCACCCACCCTTGTAAAAGCATGGTAAGGGGTCAGGCAGGTAGGGTCCCCTTTGACCCATTAGGGTTGACTGCATTAGGGATGGGGAGTGATTTTTCCTGGTTTTCCCTCTTAAAAATGGGTTTTCTGAGTATTTTACCTCCTCTGTTGAGATATAAACTTAGGAGGTGATACATAAAGAGCAATAAATGATCAAGGAAAGTAAAGTGTACTGAATAAGTAAGAGTCATGAGAAGTTACAAACTGTCACAGCTGTGTGTGGTGACTTGGGAGGAGCACAGACCTATGATACGGGGGGAAGAAGGAGAACAAGGCCAATTCTTCCAAAGGACTCATCGCCTCAGGTCAGCATGAGGACAGGGGACAGCAAGACTCAGACCCAAATGAGGATCATGGTTTAACCTTATCAGGTTATTATTCTGAAAGGACAGCAGCATAAGATGAGTGGTGGCCTCAGGAGCTTTGGCCATACGACCTCTCCCAGGAGGTAAGGGAGATACTCAGGCATACACCAGGGGTGACCCAGGATTGAGGGCAGGTGTGGAATGCCGGATGAATGGTGCATCCACCTGGTAGTGCACACTGCTGAAAATGGTAGTGAAGCGAACAATAAGTACATGTCTGCGGCCACTTCATCCAAGATCTGTGGATGTGTTTTGATTCATGGAAAGGAGGTTGTGGGGGGCTAACAAGAAAACTAAGTCTGAATCAGAGCAACTATCAGTTAAGTCACAGAACACTGTATTTTTAACATTTATAGCACAGAACATGTCTCTTGAATTTATCTTGCTACAATTAACCTCTCTAAATAATCAATAAAGAGATAACATTTTCTTCTAATATTGTCTATGTGTGTGTGTACTGAATTCCATACCTTAGGCAGGGAAACCACTCATCGAAGACCTGGCGACAAAAGGCAGTCTGATACATCCATAGTAGAGAAGTTCTGTGTCAACATCAGGCAGCCTTAATGGAGAAGAGTCATAACCCTAAAGGTGCATGCATAAGGTCGCATACAGCCAACAGACCTCAAAGAAAGCTTGATATGCTATTCTCTTGGTAAAATTGTTTCACAGTGGCAGTGTGCAAGTTTGTCTAAAAGACCTTGAACTAAGCATGGCCATCACACTTTGTAATTTCTGATATAATTTCTTCACCTTTTCCTTTAGATACATTTGTCATTTTGCCATCTTTCTATATTTTCTTCTTGTGATACTTTTATGTTCTAAATGTTTTCATTCATTCTACACAGTTCATTTTTATTCTTAATGGTCTAAGTGCAGTAATGCATAGCAGGGTTTTGAATGTGAAAGTGAAAATGGCTTCTTCAGAAATTGAAACAATTTCTATATATTTTTTTCTCTTTATGCCCCCTTCACCCCAGTACTTCCTTTCTTCGGGAGACTCCTGTATTGGCCTTGTACGTCCCTGTTCCTCATGCCAGGCATCAGTGCAGTCCAGCCCCCCCCATGGAGCCTTGGTTGTACTCCCCAAGCGGGTACAGGACGGGATCCCCCATTAACGTCCTGACGTGTCTGCATTTCGTCGGAGGGATGCTGTCATCAGGCGCCAGCTGGGGCAATGGGATCGGGGCCTTGGAGCTCCATCTACAGGGAGCACTGCAGGGTTCTTCTGCTTTTTCTGTCCCCTCCCACAGGACATAGGCATGCTAGGGGAGCCAAAGGGGCAGTGCACGTCGAGATGTGCAAGCGCTCCAGCTCCCGGCCCATGTCCCCCCTCCCTTCTTTTGTGCAGTCCCGCTGCACCTCCACCCGTGGTCATCCAGGTGGTGGTAGAGCGGTGGGACATGCATCCCACCCCACCCTGGAAGAGGAGAGCAGCCTCTGGGTGCTCAATCCTCCTCCCCCCCGGCTGACCATGCAGCAGCCCGAGTCCATTCTTGAACCCGGGTCGCTGGCGTCACAAGCGGTAACCCTACCGCTGTGCCGACGGGCCGGCTCCCAATTTCTATATTTTTGATACAGATCACCACTCCTATTACCAAGAGATTATCAGAGTGAAGTGACTAGTATCTCAGAGAGTTTTTTTGTTGTGTGACTCTTAAGGCAGAACTATTTAATTATTTAGTTTTTGTTGACCGGGTAGGTGCACTAGCCATAAACATGACTATTTTCAGGCACGACCCAGGAGGTTACAAGGAAGGCATTACAGGTAAGACAGAATGCAGTAGACAACAGGATACAAAACAGTGTATGGTACATAAAGTGCAGCAGTAAAATTAAACAAATCTGGTCTGAGCATAGCAGCAATCAAGAAAGGCAAGACAGGTAGTAGAGAACATCAAGATACAAAACACGGGGTTAAATCATGGATATACAGCATTTCATCAAGTATAATTAAGGTCAAAAAGTTTCTTCAAACAATTCAAATCAAACCAACAGTAATGTCAAGAGGATAAAAGGCAAAGTAGTGAGGATAGAAGGGACACAAATAGGAGTAATCAGTGGAAAATAGAACAAGCTGAGGGAGGATGAGAATTGAACTACCGTGAGTGTAGACTAGATAGAATACAGCAGACAAATCAGGAGAGAGATAAGAAATAACTGATAAGTGCAGAGAGGAGGAGTGGCAGAGGTGGGAGCTACTAACAGCCTTCATACAAAAGAGTGTTACATGCAGATATAAGGTTGAGATATAGAGTAAGGGCAGACAGCAGGGAAGGGGCAAGAATAAATGTGTGGGGGAGGGGTGGATGCTGGGAATAGGGCAGAGGAATGGTAGTACATGAAGTAGGGATTATGATGGGAGGCTGTGAGCAGGAACACTTAAGGAGTTGGATGAGGGGTCAGTGTGGCCTCTAATAGTGGTGGAGGGCTTGTGGGTAGGGCTAGAGGGAGATGTAAGAGACAGAGAAATGCAAGGGTGAAGGTGATGGCTGTTAAGCAGGGGGCAGGAAACCAGTTTAGCAAGGTAGTGGGATATTGAGTCTAAGATGGATTGAAGCATGTGTAAGCAGCAAGGTCAGCTAGTAGATAGCGAAGTCTCTAAAGGAAGATGCGGTGGCTGGGCGACTCACAGGTCTCAAGTGGTAAGAAGTTCCAGTACTTAGGAGCAGTATTGGAGAAAGCACTGGTGCCTATAACAGATTTACATCTAGGGACTTGTAGCAGAGACAAGTTCAATGAACGCAGGCCATACGAGGAGGACTGGGGAGTGAACAGGAAGGCAAGTTACTGAGGGGTGTTGAATCTTATGATACCATCCATCAAGGATCCTAGGGCCATAAGCTGATGGGAGAGGGGTGAGACTCAATTTAGGTCAGCATAAAGCTGACAGTGGTGTTTGAGTCGAGGAGACGCAGAGGCGTACTGACATATGTTGTTGTAGGTAAGAAGGTTAAATCTCAGTTCCTGTAATTCTATTTGGGTCTTGATGGGATTTCAGTTTGAGATTACTGTAAAAGATTAATGCAGAATTCCTGGCCACTGGGGCTTGTGCAATCTTCAGTTCATCCATGATTAAAGGACAGCACCAATGGCTTGTTTGATGAACAGTGTTGTTCTTATAACTACTGTAAATCCACTTCAACACTTAAATTCATAGTTGTGGACCATTAAGTTTTCTAAAGTAATTGTCATGGATTATGAAGGTTTATTTTTAAGTGCATTTTAGGAAAAGTTGATTTTTTTTTTTTTTGCTTTCGAAGCTATGACCATCTTCTATAAATGTCTTGGCTAAGAACCATGCCTCCATTGCATTTGAGAATATATAAGGTTGCCAATAACAGGCAGCCACAATTGTCATGTGCCCCCCCCCCAGGAAAGAAGAAAGGACAGGGGGAGAAGAAAGGGGAGTGGGGGAGAGGAAAGGGAGGATGAGGTCATCAAGGGCAGGGGAAGGATGATGATGAGGTCAATAGGTGACTCATATGACACATAGGTAGTAGGAGAACAGCACAATGGTCGGAGGGGAGTGGCTTGTATGTTGCTTGCGGGTGGGACTTAGAGGGGTATGAAGGTTTGGGTAATCCTCCAGCAGCCCTCTTTTGCTGGAAATTTTTCCAGTGAGGATTTTCAGCACATCATGTGGCAAAGAAGGTAAGGCACAAGCTGGGGGTCTCCCTGGGGTTTTCAGGCCACATGGAACTGCAGTTAGGAATTTTATTGGACAATGTTTTGGTAAATTACCTGTGGTATAATGAGATGGAAAAGGTAAAGGGAGCGTTTTTGTAAAAAAAGAAGGTTTTACTGGTACCAAGAAAGACACAAGTGTATAATTTTAATTCATTTGTGCATCGCTTAGAAGGTTTTATCCTTGAAAGAAAGATGCAAGTGTATGATTTTAATTAATTTGTGCATCACTTAGAAGGTTTTATCCTTGAACTGTACAGAAGTTTTTGTGCTTTGAGATAGTTTTGTGCTTGGTCAGCCAGGGTCTTTGGCCACGTGGAGCCGTGTCTCAGTATAGAGCCTGGCTGTGTTGTGTCGGTTGGTTGCTGCAGAGGGGAAGTTCCCAAAAGTAAAGAATGGAATTTGTGGGCAGGCGGTGAGTTGGCAGCTCTTGGTGGGGTGTTTTTCTTGAGACATGAGACCCGGTGGCATCAGAGAGTCAGTTCAGGCCACCAGAGCATTGTGGCATAAACAGCACTCGGTGGGCCTAATCCAGGAGGCACAGTGTTTGGACACAAGGAGTGGCATTCAGTGCAAGGGGTGGGAGTAGGAGGCAAGGCATTCGGCAGAGCTTTTGGCAATGAGGAGTGGTGTTTTTTAGTGGAAAGGTCAGAGAGTCGGAGGTGAGGATTTCCACTGGAACATTTGGCCACGTGGAGTGGCGTGTTTTGTTCAGATGCTGAGGATTCAGAGGAGAGACCTTTCAGTGGAGAGGAATGGAGAGGCATGGGGGAGATAAGGCAAGCGGGAGCTCCCAGGGGGTTTGCAGATCGGGCACAAAAGTGCAGATTGCAGGATAATTAGTTTAAAAGAAGGGGAAAGGAAAACAGAGCAGTAACACAGGACAAGCGAGTACAGAATGTTGGGGCCCACTTGGAGCGGTGATCTGTAGGTGGTGGCCCCATGGTTGGCAGGAAGTCAGTGGAGGTGGAAGGGCGAGCAGGCCTGGAGGCCATGGATGGTTGCAGGGAGAGGGAGGTTGCATACGCAGCAGTTTTGAGGAGGGGGACGGGATTTAAAAAACAAAACGAAACAACGGACAAAGAAATTAATGAAGAAAGCAGGGAAGGGGGCAGAGGAGTGGCCAGAGATGTTGTTGAGGGTGGAACAGGCTGAGACAGGCCCTAGGCAACCCGGACCACGTGATACTGGGCCACTTCAGGCAGGGAAACCTTGGAAGGCCCAGATGTTCAGGAGAATGCGAGGAGGCGGGCGAGTCTGCAAGTGGGGGGCACCAGGCTTCAGGGCCTAGATAGGAAAGCTGCATTGGGGAGATGGGCCATGCAAGATGGCAGCATCTGGGATCATGAGAAGACTTTTGTTGTAGCCGCTGGCTCAATTCTGGTTGAGACACATTTAAAAAAAGAAGGAGGAAGGGGGCACAAATAAGGAAAATGGAGGGTGTCTGGCCACCACTATGGGCCAGCTTGCTGGGCATGGGGTTTCCCACATAGGGTTATCTCCAGCCCTGTCACAGGGCCAGGTCAGTGGGGGCAGCCCAGCAATTATGGGTCTTGGAAGCTATGCGAATTGGCAATCCACTGGTATTTTGGAAATCCTTGGATCTTGGGGGACAGTATGGTGTGAGTAGGGAGGTATACAGGGTTTTAAATAATCGATTAGCAGTTTTTTTCTTGGGACAATACTAACTGTACAGAAAGTATTTATATAGGTTTACTAGAAGTGTTATGTTTGTTAAACACTGTGAAGCAAGTGCTATGCATTTTCACGATGTTTTAACACTTTTATGAGCAAAACGCTAATCAATTTTTAGAGTTAAATAAAACCCTGGGTATATATAGTTAATATCATTGATGCCTGACTTGGATGCTCAATTTTAGTTAAGGAACACTAAGCGTGGAGCGGACGGTCCCCATTTGGGAGGCTGGGAGACAGACAGGGCAATGGGCGTCCTAGTGGAGAGGCATTCAGAGGATGCCAAGGGAGCACAGCAAGAGATTATGGGCCAGGCAACGGGTGAAGTGTTGGTGGTGTGGAGAGGGCCTGGCAAGTTTTCCACTCATGGTGTTCTTTCCCCTTGATAGTATTGCAGCAGCAGGAATATGGCACCAAAGAAGGCCCGGTTGCCAGCACCAAGATGATGGAGGAGGAATCCAAGCTAATGAGTAAAATGACAGAGCTGATGAAGGCAGCAAAGTGAAAAGAAGGAGAGGAGGAGGCATCCAAGAAAAGAAAGGAGAGAGATGAATGGGCAGGAGGGGGTAGAGGGGGGAAGAGGCCATGGAGCTGAACGACTTTTTCCTGCTCCTGCCGCTTAGAACCACACTGGAACCATGCAACAGGCCCGAACAGGGTAAGAGCAACAGGGATATCACAAATGAAGGTGATCTGAAGGAATATTTGAAAGAGCTAATAGGTGACATGGGGAAGTGTTAAAGAAGATGGAACAGCAGGCAATACAGGCGAATTGAAGCGATATAAAAAAGGAGGATGGGGAGCCGGAGAACCCGCCAGCAAAGAAGAAGTTGTACGAAAGACTCACGGGTTTTACTCTGGGTGACTACATGCCATCTTTTCTCAAAGAAAAATATCTGGAAAGGGGAATACGTGGATATTTTTGGTTTGGTGGATGAGGACACTGCCAAAAAGTATGAGCAGAAGGAGTCAGTAGGAAACTCTGAGATGGCGGTGGTGCTAGCAGTGGTGAGGCACAAGGAGGAAGAGGATAAATACAAAGGGAAAAACATAGACACATGGCCAGTGGGTTTCCTCATTTACAGAGCACTGATCCTGGAGAAACAGCCGGAGCTGGCAATTCCTTTATTGACCTACACAGCAATCATCAGAGATGCATATAAGGCCAAACTGGGATATGGGTGGCTGAAGTATGATGAGGTATTTAGAAAGCATATGGTAGCAAAGGATGACCTGAGGTGGGACTGTACACACTTAGCGCTATGGGTGAGGATGATCTTGGGCCCAGTGGGTGTGCCCATGGTGGAACACAATAAGAAAGGCACCACTCCCCCTCCCCATCAGCGAAGACATGCTGGTGTTTCAACAAGGCCTCGTGCATGTGGGCAAACTATAAGTTTTGGCATGTTTGCTTGTGCTGTGCAGGCCCACACGGAGTGGCGAACTGCCAGCAAGAGAGGGATAAGAGTGTACATCGGGGGGCAGTACCAGGAGCAGTCCTTTTGGGGGATGGATCAGACAGGTGCAGGGGGCACAGCAGAGGGGGTACATTTCCAATTACAAGGTGGAACTAATGGGCAGGGTGAAAGCAGGTGCTGGGGCTTTTCCTTGGCATGCACCCCCATAGTAGGGAGCATAGTAGAAGCATGGACGCAGGAGTACCCAGACACAGTAAAGGTGGATTTCCTGGGGGCAGGTTTCAAAATGGGTTTCAGGCTGAGTTTTGAAGGGGAGCGCAGGGCAATGAGGGTGAAGAATTTGGGATCAGTAAAAGGGATGGAGAATATAGTGCAGGCAAAATTTCAGAAGGAGGTGGTAGCGGGGCAGGTGGAGGGACCTTTTCCTGAACCCCCATGCCCACAATTCAGGGGTCTCCTCTGGGGTGATACTTGAAGAAGAAGGAGGTGAGTTTCAACTCATACACCACCTTTCCTATCCAGAAGGGGCATCGGTGAATAAAGGGATTCCAGATGACCTGCGGGTAGTCTCCTATGTGTCCCTGGACCAGGTGGTGGTGTTGATCAGGGCGGAACTGGCGGCATGGCTAGCAAAGACAGATATTGAATTTGCCTTCAGGCTACTACCAGTGAGACTGGAGGATTGGGACTTATTAGGTTTTCAATTTGAGGGAGGGCTATATTTTGACAAAGCCATGCCAATGGGTTGCTCGGTGGCTTGTCCACTTTTGAGACTTTTAGTTCATGGGGGCAATGGGTATTTAGTTGGAGATATGGGCACAGGAGGGTGGTGCACTATTTGGACAATTTCCTACTTATAAGAGGGAGCCAGGCAGAGGCGGAGGGGATGCTGGCAGACTTTAAGGAGATGTGTGAACACATAGGGATTCCATTTGCAGAGGGGAAGACACAAGGTCCGAGCCAGCAGCTGGAATTCTTGGGGATTGAAGTAGATATGGTGCGTGAGTGCTTTCGCTTGCCCAGGGACAATGCGACCCATCCGAGGGTTTGCGATCTCTGGTAAAGGGAGGAGGAGGGATGCCACTGGTATTAGTACAACAGCTGCTGAGGCACCTCATTTCACTTGTAAAGCCATCAGCCCAGGCAGAGCTTTTACCAGGAGGCTAGCAAGGCTAGCAGGGAAGGCAATGATGCCTCATCACTGAGTGGACATTATGAAAGGGGTAAGGGAGGATTTAGGGGTGTGGGAAGAGTTCTTGGAAGGGTATAATGGGGTTACATTCTGGCAGGATGACTGGGAGTACAACACAGAGTTGGAACTGTATACGGATGCATCTGAGACCTTGGGTATGGGGGCCTACTTAGAAGGGGACTGGATCTGCGAGGCATGGCCAGGCACTTGGAAAGAAGTCTGTATGCTGAAGGACATAATCTTCCTGGAAATCATTCCCATCCTAGTGGCTTTGGTAGTTTGGGGGAGGCAGGATGAGAGAAAAATGGATACTTTTTTGGTGCGATAACAAGGGGTTAGTAGAAGTAATAAACAGACAAGGGATAGTTACCAATTCAGTGGCAGGGGTTATGCATCGTTTGGTCCTACTGGGTCTGCAGTTAAATGTGTCATTTAAAGTGCAGCATATTGAAGGGATTCAGAATGATGTGGCTGACAGTCTTTCCCTTTTACAGTTGGACAGGTTTCGGGAGTTGGTGCCACATGCAGCAGTACATTGGACCAGGGCCCTGGACCTTCTATGGGAGATTGGAGGGAGAAAGCCAGATGGTTGTACTAGAGATCCTGGGTGCCTAACATGCTGAGGGCATATGAGGGAGTGTGGGTAGCATTTCAGGACTTCCAGACTAGGGCAGGATGGGACACGGTGGGGCAGGTGTCAGTTGACCAGGTGCAGCAATACGTAGTAGAGAAGTGGGAAGAAGGATTGGCCCATACCACGATGGGGGTGCAGCTGACAGACATAAGCTGGGCATGAAGGCAGTGGAGGCAGTATAGCGCAGTTGTCTAAGGCAGGAGGCAGTATCGCGCAGTGGTCTAAGGCTCTGAGCTGCAAATCTGGTGATATCAGCAGACCAGACCTGGGTTTGAATCCCACAGCTTCCACTTGCATACTGTGTGACCTTGAGCAAGTCACTTAACCTCCTTGTGCTCCCAGGTCGCTCCTGTAAAAAAGCTATCAGCTTAGTGTGCTATACCTGGTTAAACAACTAAATAAATAAATAAATAAATAAATGAAAAGGCTGGAATTGGCCAGATGCTGCAGCTTGGAGGAGTGTGAATCGGATGGTCATGGGTTGGTAGAGAGGGCATGGGGCAAGGAAGGATAGAAGGAGACCCATCGGGGGACAGCGTCTGAGGAGGATGATGGGCACCTTATAGCATGTATGCACCACAGCAAAGGAAATGTGCCTATTTATGGTGGTCTTCGCAGTCATGATGATGGGAACTTTCAGGTTGGGGGAAGTAGCAGCCCCGAGGAAGTCAGGGATAGGGCAGGGGCTACAGGCAGGGCACATTGAAGTAGGCCAGGGCAGGGTGGCCATTCATTTGTCACGATCAAAGACAGACCAAGGGAGCGGGGTGAAACC
This sequence comes from Neoceratodus forsteri, assembly GCA_016271365.2. Taxonomy (NCBI): domain Eukaryota; kingdom Metazoa; phylum Chordata; order Ceratodontiformes; family Ceratodontidae; genus Neoceratodus; species Neoceratodus forsteri. The sequence continues at coordinate 980,772,405 of CM028131.1, read as the reverse complement.
ATGGTCTTGATCAGGCAGGGACCAGGCAAGGTATGTGCAGTCAAGGAACTACAGGAATATAGGAAGATGGAGGAGCAGGGGATGGGACGTGGTTCCACCACGAGGATGGGAGCCCAGTGACAGGTTTTCAGGTTGGGGGTGTCCTTATGAAGGCTCTCACCTTAGTAGGGGAGGACCCCAAGGAATTTGCCCCCCATTCTTTCTGCATGGGCAGTATCAAGCGGCATCCGGGGTTGAAAGGGAGGTGAAGCAGGGTGGAAAGATGGAGATCCAACTGCTATAAGAAATATGTAAGATAATGGCATGACAGTTTTCTCACCCTAGTGTTTTTCTTTTCCTGCAGGAGGAAAATGACAAGTCTGGTTGGTGGGGCACTCATTTATCTTCTGGGCCAAGAGGTTTGCGGCATCAAGGAGTGGTAGGATGCAACTGTGAATGGATATGCAGTACACAAGGGTGCAATGGAAAGGATTGAGGGGAATGAGGTGGGCACAATTGATGCCGCTCTTAGAGGAACTTCAGATCCGGTGGAGAAGGTCGGATCTGTTCATCATCCACTTAGGGGAGAATGACCTGGACAACACATCATTGGGGGGTGTTAGCACAGGACATAACTGCAGACTTAGAGAGGCTAAAAGGGTGATGGCTGGGACTGGTCATCAGCTGATCTGAGGTCACTTCCCACAGGGTATGGAGGATACATGGAGGGGGGCAAAAGATGTTAAAGCAGTTGAGAATGGAAGGAAAATACTTAACAGGAAGGTTGCTAGGGTAGTAACTGAGATGGGGGGTGCATATATAGCACAGGGACATATCTTTCAAGAGGGCAGAAGTGTATTGGTTGGATGGAGTGCACTTGTCTGACTTTGACGTGTGCCTTTTTCTGAGACACATGATAGACCTGGTGGGGCATGTCGATCATAAGGGACCTAGATACTAGCCCACAAGGGAGGAGCCCCATCTTCCATTGCCAGCGGGAGATGGGGCAGTGGAAAAGGGGGAGAGAGGGGAGCTGGGAGGGAAGGGGAGCAGGCTGATAGGGGGAGGAGGGCAGGCCAACACGTGCTGGGGCCAAAGTGGCACCCAGGCATGGGATGAAACTGGGTGGGGGAAGGAGTAGAGATTGAGGGTCAGATCATAGTGTCTGGACCTAAAGGGGGAGGTCCTGGCAGGACAGTACCTGGTACTGGTGATAGTGTGGGGGAGGGGTCTGGTCAGAATGTCCGGACCCCAAAGGAGAAGCATGCAAGAAGAAGATGGACAGGAAGGAAGAAAGTTCTGGAAGAATAATGGACACCTTTAATATACTGTATAAAATGTAATAAATTCTTTGAGAAAGAATTGGAATGTAAATATTAAATAGTGTCTAAATAAATTGTTGCCATGAGTTCCAAGCTAGCAGTAGTGGAGTGAGTTTTATTTCCGGGGGGGTGTCAGATAACAAATAAGGTTACCAATAACAGGCAGCCACAATTGTCAGATAGCTCTCCCTCAAGGAAAGAAGAAAGAATAGGAGAGGAGAAAGGGAGGGGAGAGGGACAGGGGGATGAGATCACCAAGGGCAAGGGGAGGTATGATGATGAGGTCACTAGGTGACCTCATATGACACACAGGTAGTAGGAGAACAGCACATTGGCTGGGGAGTGGCTTATATGTTGCCTGGGGTGGGACTTAGAGGTATAAAGGTCTGGGTAATCCTTCAGCAGCCCTCTTTGCTTGAAATTGTCCCCACCCACCCACCCAAAAGGGGACAGGCTAGAGGGAGTCATCAGTGGGGCAGGCATAGGAATCTGATAACTAGAGCAACTAGGGGCAGTTTTGTGGTGGTACCACTGGGGGGCCCGAGGGAGCAATGGAAGCTGCAGAATGGCAACAGTCCTTACTGTGGCTGACAGAGCCTGGTTGGTGGGCAACATATGCCCGGTTTTGCTGAGAGAGCAGGAGAGGGGGAGGGGAGAAAAGAGGGGAGAGGGAGCCAGAAGAGGGCAGACAGATAGAGGGAAGAGAGCAGGCCAACTTGTGCTGGGGACAAGTGGCACCCAGATGTGGGATAAAAAGGTGGTGGGGAAGGAGTAGAGATTAGGGGTTGGATCATAGTGTCTGGACCTAAAGGGGGAACGTCCTGGCAGGATGGTACCTGCCCCCCTAAACTACTTGGTGATGGTGTGGGGGGGTTGGATCAGAGTGTCTGGACACCGAAGGCAAAACACACAAGAAGAAGATGGACAGAAAGGAAGAAAGTTCCAGAAGGATAAGGGACACCTTTAATATACTGTTTAAAATGTAACAACTTCTTTGAGAAAGAACCGGAATGTAAATATTAAATGGTACTTAAATAAATGGTTGCCAACGAGCATCCAAGCTAGCAGTAGTGGAGTGAGTTTTATTTCTGGGGGTGGGGGGATCAGATGACAATTGTAATTTGGCATTAGAAAAAGGTTACGTCATTTTGAGTTTAATTTTTGGCCTTTGAAAAAATTATTTATCAGGCACCGATGGCTATGATGATGTAATTGAAAATGCATCCTGCCTTAATAATATGTAGACCAGTAAAGAGACTTTGTGGTTATTATAGGTAGGTATATAATGCTTTCTGATTCGTGCAGCCAACAGTGAATAAAGCAAACCATATGCTGAGATCCATTAAAAAGGCCATAGTGAATAGATTGTGTAAAACAATAAAATACTTTATACAAGGCACCAGAGGCCACATTTGCAGTATTAGATGCAGTTTGGTTTTCCACAGTATAAAATGAGAATGGTTGAGTTGGAGTAGGTGCATCATAGAGAAGTATAACTGATTAGAAGACTGCAGGACTCATGTCATAAGGAAGTGTTGGAGTAGCTGTGAACAGATGCACTAGAGGACAGAAAAATATGGGAATCTTATGAGAGGAGTGTTTTCTATTTCTATTTTAAAATGACATAATATGGTAAATCAAAGCGTGCAGTATTAGTACGTGACGCCAGCTCAAGGGACCATAGCTTAAGCTGTGAGGGGAGAGAAAGGAGGAAACATGAAAACACATTTCCTTTCTCAGATAGTAGTGAGTACAGTATGTGGAACGAGCAGCTATAGAGTACTGTGGAAACAAATTGTATAATTCATAGATTCATAGATTTATGCGGGCACAGGAGGCCAAGGTCTGTATATGGTCCACCACTTTTCAATGGATGCCTTGATACTTCTTCATTCCCATGTACCTATCTAATGATGTTTTAAACAGGTGCATTGTTCTACTTCTAACTATATTTTCTGGAAAGGCAATCCAACTAGTAATAATCCTCTGACTAAACCATTTCTGTCTCTTTAATAGTTTTGCTAACAGCTCCCACTAATGTTAATGAGTGTGATCTTGTGTTCTTAATATAATTATGTTTAACCAATGCTATAGTTTTGAACAGTTCTTCATTCCTTGTTGCACTAAAGACCAAACACAGGTCTCCTCATAGCCTTCTATAGTGTAAAGAGTATAGGTTCAGCTATATTAATCTATCGTAATCCTTATTTTTCATATTTTTAATTATCCTTGTTACCCTTCTCTGTACTCTTTCCATTAATTGTACACCACTTCTGCTTTGTGGTGCACAGAATGGAGAGCAATACTTCAGCTGTGTTCTCACCAATGATGAATACAGCGGAAGTATTACTGATTCATTCCTACTCTTTATACATCTAAATATACATGCCATAAATTTATTAAGTTTTTTAACAATTGCCCTAGCATGTACATCAAAAGTAAATGTGTTTGTCACCATCACTCCCATCTTTCTCACTGTTAGTCACCTGCAATATACTGCCCCCCAGTTCATATGCAAAGAGTTGGTTTTGGTGTCCCAAATGCATTACCTTACATTTCTCTACATTAAAGGCTAGTTTATTTTGCATTGCCCAAGTCTCTGTATTTGTCAGTTCCTTCTGCAGCATTTCTGCTGCAGCCCTATTATTTATCACAGCCCCAGTTTTACTATCATCAGCATATTTTCCTATCCTATCTCAGAAGTTTGCACATTAGCGATAAGTATATTGAACAATGTTGGCCCCAAGACTGATCCCTGAGGGGCCACACTTGTAACATCTCCCCACTCAGAATAATTTTTATTTATTTATTAATAAAATTTTGGTGACTGGGTAGGCCCACTGAGTCCCGAAGGTCCCTTTTTCAGGGGTGACCCAGGATAACAATACATGTTTTGATACAGTGGAAAAACATTTGGTTACAAGATTATAAAGGTTTACATGGAGGTTACAGACATGGTTATCATCATGACACAGTTTTTCCTAGTTACTGCATGGTATAGTTTTATACATGGCAATCAATTTGCAGTTTACAGGAGGAGAGCAACCTCCACTGCAAAAGTTATATATAGGATAATAGGCCCAAGGTATCCTAGATCTTGAGAGGAGTACCTGGAAAGGCTCACTTTTGGAAGGGTTAGTGTGGGAAAGGGGGGCAAGTTATGAGCCATGGCAGTGGCATGTAATAACCTCTCATCCCGACTTCCATTCTGAAGCCAGCTATGTATCCAACTCACGATACTATAGTGTAAATGAATGTTATCTAACTGCTCTAACAAGACTCTATGTGAAACGGAATCAAATGCCTTAGTGTAATCGAAACATATATTATATCCACCGAGAAGCCTTGATCAAGGGCAGCACTAACTGGTTCAAAGAAATATAATTGATTTGTAAGAATCGATCTCCCTCTTACAAATCCATGTTGTGTTGTATCAAGTAACCCTTCTGTTTTAACATGTTCTATAATTAGGTCATGTATCATGCCCTCCATAACTTTCCCCAAGACAAAAGTCAGACTTATAGGTCTATAGTCACTGATTTGTTTTCTGTCTCTCTTCTTATAAATTGGTGTCACATTAACTACATTCCATTCATCAAGAGTTTTACCTTCTTCGATTGATGCATTAAACAATTCTGTAATTGGCACACATAATTCATCTGCTAATTCCCTCAATAGTCTCGGGCTCAATCCATCAGGTCCCATAGATTTGTAAGGTTTAATTATCTTTAGTTTCTCCAAGATGTCTTGTTTGGTGAATATTATATTTTTATCTTTTTGGAGTCTATTCCCATCTAGATGATTATCGTTGGTTGTTTCTTTTGCTGGAACGTTGTTAGGAAGTAGTTATTCAATTCATTAACTATGCCTTGTTCATTTTTAGTTATTTTACCATTCACTTCCAGGGGGCCCATATTCTTTTGGTTACCTATCATGGACCCTACATAGTTAAGGAAGCTCTTTTTATTGTCTTTAATTGATACAACCATTTTCTTTTCCGCCTTGGCTTTTGATGTTCTAATTAAATGTTTAGTTCTATTTACTGCTTTTTTATATTTTATCCAACTATTGGTTGTAGGATTATGTTTATGCTTGTTATATAATTTCTTCTTTTTCCTTATTGCTGTTTTTACTTCTTTTCCCCACCATTCTGGGACTCTACTTTTTTTTCTTGTTCTCTTTTCTCACAAGATGGCTGCCATGCTGGGCTGACCTCTAGACAGCAGAGTTTTTAGCTATTATTTTAATTTGTTTTATTTGTTTCATTTGTTTTATTCATTTTTTATTGTTTATTGGTGTTTTTAATTTTTATTTTTGACAGTTTAATATCAGTTAGGGTACAGTGAGCGTTAGTGAGATAGTTTTGTTTTTCAGTAAGGTAGTTACTGTTAGAACTTTTTTTTTCAGGAATTAGGTGGTAGAGAAACTAGTCAGTCTAGAACCTTGGACTTATGATATTATACACTATACACAGTACTTTATCACTATACACAACACTTTAAATGACTTTTGTCATTACTTCTAGAATATTTTGCCATACCATGACTAACATTGATTTCTGAGGTTCTTACTTCCAGGACTGGAGCTGGTGCGATCGTTACATCCAGAGGACTGAGGGATTTCCATGGATAATAAAGGAACAGTGGATCTGTACCTGATTGTGCCTCAAGGTGGAACTGCTGGTTGAGGAACAGGGTCAGACATGTGCTGGCTGAACTGTTTGGGCGTTGGAATGATTTGGCCTTGGTGGGACAGTTTGTTGGACGGACATATGCCAACTCTAGAACTGGGGAACTTTGTGGCTGGATACTGGATTCTGTGAGCTGGGAGATAATTTTGTTGATTTGGCTGATTGCAAGGGTCTTTCTGAGCTTTAGGGTGATCACTTGGGTTTTGCGTTCCATGCGGGGGTTTGGAACTGGGCTTGCTGGAGTGTAAGCCCATTGTTTCTGGTGCTCCCAGGCTCCCTGGTGGGTCAGCTGGTGGGCTGAGATGAATGGGAGACAAAGCAGTGAGCTGCAGGTAAATCTGAAAAGGCAGTTATCTCTGGAGTACTGGTGGGACCCTGCGGCCTGCCAAATTTTTTTTCTCCCAGTTCCCAGGTTGGAGGTCTGGAAGTCAGAAATCTGTTAAATCACATGGATTAATCTGGATTGGCTTACTGCATTGGATATGGTTTGAATTCTTCTTATTTTCTTTAGTTTGGGGCTGACTGTGCTGTGAGAATGCCCTGTGACTGTTAATATTCTTAAATAATTCTGCTACTGCTTTAGAGGGATATGTGAGAGATATCACCTGTTTGACTGTTTTGGCAGTGAGAGTACCTAAATTGACTAAACATTTTCATATAAATCTGTTATTCTTTCAGAAGGATATGTGAGAAGTATCATCTGGGAGATTGGTTTTGCAAAATATCTGAGGAGGTGGGAGCACTCCGGGTTCAGGTTTACTTTATAAAATCTGCTGATATTTTAAAAGACTGTGCTACTATTTGCTCATTATCTGCCTCCTCTTATAAATATTTGGTTGTTTTATTAAGGTTATATGGGGATGGGGGATTGAGTTTAAAGATATTTAGTTGTTTTTAGTAAGATTTTGTGGGTTATTTTATTTTATAATATTTTTTCTTTTTGGGTATTGGTTTTGTGGCTTATAATTAGGTTACCAAAATGTGTTGGAGACCTGCTCCCATGGTCGTGCACTATTCATCTTCTGCTCTTTACGTTCTCCACCCTTTTTTTTGCCTGCCTGCTTTAGTTTATAACATACCAGTGCTGTAGGGTGCTGGGTATTGTGTGTAGGGGTGGGAGGAGGGTGTGGGGTTGTGAACAGTGGAGGATGAATGAGGGGGGGTCCACTGCATTGGGGTAGTGAGATCCAGAAGATGCCCTGGGGTGAAATGGAATCCAGAATGTGGTCTGCTATGTCTGGTTTCCATACCAAGGCACTTCCAATTGTGGTAGGCTGATAGTCCAGGTGGCCAGAGAGGTTCATTCAACTCGGGTGGTGTTATACAATGCTAGGTCCATTAAAAACAAGACTGCAATTATTGCAGATCTTGTTAAATTGGTGGACCTGGCTTGCGTCACCAAGACCTGGCTGGTTGAGAACTCTGGCCCCATTTTGGAGGCTGCAATTCCGGCTGGGTATTTGGTGTTACATCGCCTGAGATTAGATTGTGGGGGGAGGGTAGCGGTCTGTTTCAAAACCGAACTCAACCTCATGAATGTGCCAGTTGGGGATACTGATTCATTTGAGTGTACCGTAGTAGAAAGTGTGGGGTGTTGGATCATTCTCATCTACCATCCACCAGAAGATGAGAAGCAATTTCTTCAGGAAGTCGTGGACTTCGTTGCTGACATGGTATTTGAGTCGCCCAGGCTGATGGTCCTGGTGATTTCAATACCTGGATCAATGACAAACTCTCGCAATTTGGTCAGCACTTCCTCCAGTTGATGACATCTCTGGGCCTTACAGAGATAGTTACCACTGCTACTCATAATTACAGTCACTATCTTGAATTAGTCTTCCTCCTGGGGATTGAGGCCTCCAACTTGGGGGTGGAACCAATTGGATGGTCTGATCACTACAACGTAGGATTTAATTTTAGTGCCCCCCCATGTAGGCCTACCCCTGTGGAGATGACTAGGTACCATCCTTTGCAAGATATAAGTTCTCAAGTCCTAGCGGTGGTGCTAGATCTCTTGTCCCTCTCAGAGGCAAACAGTGACCCAGAAGCCCTCATGATGTCTTATAGTTCGGCCATGGTGGCGGCCCTGGATATCATTGCTCCTGTCCGTGTTTATCCTCTCCTCCTTCACCCTCGATCCCAATGGTTTGATGGGACTTTGAGGGAGATGTGGCAACTAGGATGAAGGTTAGAGCATCGCTGGTGGAAATCCACCCTTCATGCCAACCGACTAAGATTGATGGACCATTATCAAGTCTGTCAATCTGCAATCACTCGTAAGAAGGCAGAGTGCCTGTCCGGGAAGATTGCTGTTGCTCAAAACTGACCAGCTCAGCTGTTCCGAACGGTGGACAGGCTGTGCAACCCAGCCTGTCTACAAGTCTGGAAAGTTTTTTCACAAGAAGACTGCGATGAGCTTGCTCAATTCTTTGCGACTAAGGTGGCTGACATCAGGGTGGCGCTCCATCCAGCACACTCTATGGGTGTTGCTGTGGGTCAAAGTGAGGCCACGGTTCATTGGTTTTCTTGGAGTACTTTTGACAGGCTGGCTTTCATGGATGTCATGCGGATTATCCAGAGTATGCACCCTACATGCTGTAGTTAGGTTCCGGGACCTACATCCCTGATTTTGGGTTGTATTGATTCTATCAGTCTGGTTCTAGCTCAGATAGTCTGGTGCTTCTTGGAGACAGGTGAGTTTTCAAGCTCACTGAAAGAGGCGGTGGTGACACCACTCTTGAAGTAAGCTTCTTTGGACCCAGACTGCCTTGCAAACTATAGACCAATCTCTAACCTCCCCTTTTTAGGGAAGGGTGATTGAGAAAGTAGTGGCCATGCAGCTAGAGGACCATTTGACCATCTATGACATCTATGAACCTCTCCAGTCTGAATTTTGAATGAAGCATAGTACCGAGACAGCGCTGGTTCAGGTGCTCAATGATCTCCTGATGGCTGGATACTGGAGGAGCCGTTCTATTCTGGTCCTCCTAGATCTCTCATCAGCTTTTGACACTGTGGACCATGGGGTACTGCTTGAGCATCTGAGGTTCATCTGTGGACTGTCAGGTACAGTCCTCAGGTGGTTTACATCATTCCTCATGGGAAGATCTCAGAGAGTGGTGTCCGGGATTTATTCCTCGGACCCAGTTTCTCTATCATGCGGGGTTCCTCGGGGTTTAGTGATGTCTCCCATGTTGTTTGCAGTGTATATGCTGCCCCTCGGAGACATTGTAAGATGGTATGGGCTGAGGTTTCATTGCTATGCTGATGATACCCAGCTCTACCTTTCTTTTACACCCGACCAGGATAAAGCTATCTCAGTCTTTAATAGCTGCCTCACTGAAATCCAGGAGTGGATGGATGCCAACTGGTTGAAGTTGAACTCTGATAAGACTTAGGTATTGGTTGTGGATCCAGGTCACCGGATAGGGGGGTCAGGTGTGGGTTCGCCCTCTCGACTTTTCCTTGGGGGCATGCCACTCCTGATCTCTGAACGGGTATAAAACCTGGGGTAATTTTTGATGAAGGGCTGACCCTGCATTCACAGGTGTCGGCTGTTGTCAAATCCTCATTTTACCATCTGAGGAATTTCTCTAGAATTAAGCACCTTGTTCCATCTGGCAGCCTTCTTACTCTGATCCACGTCTTTGTCACCTCATGTTTAGATTATTGCAACTCCCTGTACAAAGGGCTACCAGGGGTGGAAATCCGTCACTTGAGGCTAGTGCAGAATGTGGCAGCCTGGCTTTTGATGGGATCATCTCAGTCCTGTCATATCTCGTGGGTGCTACGTGGACTGCACTGGCTGCCTGTTCAGTGGCGGATCACCTCTAAAGTCAGTCTTCTGCCTTTTAAAGCCCTACACAGACTTGGCCTGGACTTCCTGAAAGAGCTTCTGGTCCCTTACTGCCCTGGGTGATTGCTCCGCTTAGCCGACGAGAGGTTGATAGAGATTCCAAGGGTATGTTTTAAATCTTCTGGGGCTAGAGCATTTGTGTATGCAGCCACACCTTTGGAATTCTTACCCTGTCAGTTACCTGAGTGCACGACCATCGAAGGATTTAAGCAGGCACTAAAATCTTTTCTATGGTGCCAAGCTTTTGGTAACTAATCATTGGATGATACCAGTTTGACATTTTGTTACTGAGATGTTTTTTTTTTATTTAGTTTTTTTAATATTGTTAAGGCACCTTAGTTTTTGAAAGATGCCATACAAATAAAGTCTATTATTATTAGTATTATTTATTGTATTTTGCTAATTCCGGTACCCATTCCCTAACACAGTGATCTATTTGTGCTTTTATTTTCATCCATATTGCTTTAATTCCCAGATCTCATAGGCCTTCTTCCCATCTCCATTCCTTTAGGTAATTTCTGATTTGTGAAAAGTCAGCTCTGTTATAGCACTTCATGGTCGTTCTCCCCTTAACATTGGTAATTTCCATACTAACCTCTACTATGACCCTATTATGATCGCTGTCCGACAAAGGGGGATCTACCCTAACATTAATGACTTTTTCCTCAAAATTACACAAAAACAAATTTAATATGTTTTCACCTCTAGTTCCCTCCATAAACATTTGGTAAAGTCCTTTTTGTATTACCATTTTTATAAATTTATTTTCCACAGCAGTAGTTCCTACCAATTTTCCCCAATTAATTTTTAGGGAAATTAAAATCACCTAATATCATATAGTCTCCCTCAATGTCCACTTGTTCTAAAATATCCATAATCACAGTATTATCTGCTAATTGTAAATTAGGGGGATGATAGCACAATGACATTGTTAGCTGTTGCATTGGGAGATGTATTTTAACCCACCTCAGCTCACAGTTATGTATTGTGTTCCTCACAGGTGTCATCTCACTTGCCTCTATATCGTCTCTAATATACAGTATAATACCTCCTCCCCTTTTTCCCATTCTGTCCTTACGAAAACTGTTATATCCCTTAATTTCTGTGTCCCAATCTTCTTCAGCAAACCAAGTTTTGGTTACTGCACATATTGCTATGTTCTCTTTAATCATATTATATTCTAGTTCATCTTTTTTTATTTCATAAACTTGTAGCATTTGTCAAAAGTATTTTTATTTTTGTTAGTTTGGGCTTTATTGTTTTGTATTTTCCCAAACTCTCTCCTTCCTGTTTTTGTTCTCCTTTATTGCTTTATCATTTCCTAGTTGTTGTTCCCTTCCCCTTTTTTTTTAGTTTAAAGCCTGTTTAATACTGTCCACAGTTATGTTTGCTAGTTAAACACTGTCCTTCCTAATGAGATGTAATTTATCATGGTGAAACAAAGATTTATTCCCCTCAAATAATTCCCACATTCTTATATTTATTATATCATGTATTAATGTCCATAGTCTAATCCAGTTGTTTAATTTAACTATTTTCCAATTAACTATCCAATTCATCCCAGGTATGGGAAGTACCTCTGAGAAAAGCAAATCACATTTTGCTCTAGTCTCCATGCTATGCATGACTTGCTTTGCACTGAAGATTTCTTCTATGGTACTACCTTTAACATCGCTTTCACCTATATGTATCAATATAATTGATCGTTTTTGTATCTTTCTAATCAAGTCAGAAAGGATGATTATCATATCCCTTACTCCTGCTCCTGGATAACAACTACTAACAACATTTTCTTTATTATTCTTGGTAGTAATGTGATCCGTGAATCTTATTATAGACTCTCCCAATATATAAATGTGCATTTATTTATTTATGTATGTATGTATTTATTCATTCATTCATTCTCAGATTAACAGTACCTTTGAGCACAAAACAGCTCATTTATAAAGGTTCTACTTCAAAGAGTGGAAGGGTAAAATGAACAGACAAAGGAAGGCAGAATGAAACATTCACTGATAACAGCAAAACAGCATTGTATCAAAAAATTGTAAATACATTCTCAGATAAGATTAAAATGAAAATATGATTAAGCAAATAGAGAGTGGAGGGGAAGTAGGGGCAGAAGAATAGGGAGGGTAAAGAAAAAAAGTGGGGAGGGTAGCAGCCCAGGGCTTTGTCAAGAGATAGCAAGTGGCAGGGAAGAGGGTGAGAGTAGAGAAGTAAGGAAGTATAGGAGGAGATGAGCCAAAGGAGAAGAGTCAGAGATGGTGGCCAAGAGGGTTGAAGAGGAACCGGTTAGGTTCATGTGGGAAAGGCTGTTCTCCATTTAGGCAGTCACAGGTGCTCTGTAGCAGGATGCATTGGCACAGAAGGTGTTTAAACTTGGACATCCCAGTTTGGCTTGTTAGATCATGGCCAAGGCCATTTAGCCAGATGGGGGCTCTGTAAAGGAAAGACCATTGGCTCTGTGTAGTTCAGAACCTTGGTACGAGTAGAAGCACAGAATCTGAAGCCTGGGTATGGCAGACCTTAAGGGCTCTGGGTAGAAGGCAAGAGGTTTTGGTAGGTAGATCTCCACTGAACACTTTCTTTGCTAGTATACATGAGTGATGCTTGATCCGACCTTGTAGATTGAGCCCACCAGTTTCTGCATAAAGATCACATGTGTGAGTGAAGTGGTCTGAGTTCATGATGAGCCTATAAGCTTTGTTAAGTGTTAAGTTCAGCCTTTTTAGAGACATGGGGGGTGGCTGCACCATATATTGCCAGGCCGTAGTCAATGGTAGATACTACTGAACTGTTGACCACAAGTCTAAGTGCTTCCAAGGTTAGATTCCTTCTATGCCTAAATAGAAGGCCTAGTTTCACATTCACAGATTTTGCCCAGTCCTGTCATATTATTTAATTCTCCCATATTTCCCTAATTGTTCAAACTTGTTGTTTCTCCTTGTGTCTGTGTCTCTAAGTTACTCTCACTCATTTCTACATTTTCCCCTTGTTGCCCATTACCCAGTTCCTCGGTGCTGTTTACCATCTGTTGTTCTTGATTAATTTCTGTGTCTTGTTCTATGATGTCACTTAAAGGGGTAAAATAATTATACATAGGTAATTGAAATTCTATTGCTCTTCTATCCTTCTTGTTATTTCTATTTATTTGTGAGGTTTGTACCCATTCACCCTCTTCTTGCTCTTATTCCTGTTGTTCCCTTATCTGTTTCTTACTCACACCTCCTTCATGTTCTATATATTTTTTAGCATCACCCCCATTTTACTTGCATTACCTTCCATAGCTGACTTGTGTAGACATTTAATTTCCAATTGCAAGCCTACAACCTTAACCTTTAATTCCTTGCTTTCTATACACTATCCACATGTTGTATAATCAAGGCCATTAGTAACTGTTAAACTTATTTTTCTATATGTATCACACATCTCTCCTATTTGGCCGTCATACAATATGACATATGTGGTGTCCATTATTTTTTGATTTTAGATGTTTCACCTACTATATGCTTCTGTAATCAATTTACCTTAGTCCCTCTCCCTTCTTCCCCATCTGACATCAGATGCCGCTGGCCTTTGCCCACATCGCCTCTGCTCTGCACTTGGTTCCGCTTGCTAGAGCCGAGCATTTTATAGCTGTGAGTGCAGATGTCACCATTGCTATGGCAATGAGCTCCCGTATACTTCCTTGTGTGGCGGACAACACATATAGTCTGCCTTTAAAAAGCAGACTAAGCAGTGCTAGGCAGCTGAAAGTCTTCTCCTGAGCACCAATGAAACACTGATGCCTGTCCAAATTCCTACCCCCTCATAAAATGGGAGAGTGAGATGCCAAACACAAGTACACCAACAAGCACAGTCAAATCTATCCCTCAGTAGCTACGTGTGCCTGCAGCCTCAGCCTGCTTTTGGAAATGCTGCAACACTCACTCCTGGGTCCCTGTAAAATAGCTGAACAAACACTGCCCTTCCTGCAGCCTAATTGCTACTTTGTAACAAAATATGATGGATTATGAGGTAATGTGAATTGAACTAGGCATTTTTATGAACACAAAGGGCAACAATTACAAAACATAATTTGGAATATGAGTAGGTGGAATAGGTGAATCCACTCAGCTCTGGGTTCTCAGAGGTTTCTACTACTGGCAGGTTTTTCTTTCTTCAGTTTCAGGATTATAGAGAGAATTGAACACATGACTGCAAGTGCATTACCCCACAGAAATCATCTACTGAAATGGCATCAGTGGAGATGGCAAGGAGACAGATTAAATGGACCATTTTATCTTTTTTTTGTCTCTTGAATCTCATGTTTCTGCATAATCCTACAGGGTTATGCTTTTTAAACAGTAGGAAACAGAGAGACATTTGTATTGGAGCTTATCATAATGGAAGAAATATATGGAGGAAATATACCTGAAATCAAATTAGGACCCTTAATATTCATAATTAGGGTACATTATATTACAGTTTTAAATCATCTTAGATTTAAATACAATATGTTGATAACACAAGCGTATGATATTGAAACCCAAAGTAATAAATCAGTTCAGAAGGATATTTTATTTGACTTCATGGGTCATGTTCAATTATGTTTGCTGAGTTGATTGAAAACTGAGGATACATTAGTTGATTGCAAAAATAAAGTGCCCACTCACTACCCTGTTAAGTTGGGTGATGCACATACTGAAAGTCTGGCTAGTGTTAACCATCTGGGATTGTCCAAAGTAATTAACTGACATGGAAAGCCCACATAAGAGAAATGTTTAATAAAGACAGGAAACAATGTTATTATCTGACTAAATGGAAAAGGTCAGGCCTGTCCCTTTAGCAGCTTTATTATTTTATAAACAGTCATCCAAAAGTCATCCAGCCTGTTTTCAAATATACGTGTGTGTTTTGGCATAACAGTCAAACCTATGAGCATTCAAATCCAACTGAAGCAATTCAGCGGAGCCATGTACTGTAAATATCATCTTCAGTTATAAGCTGAGATGTAATTACCAGTTGATGGTAAGATGATTACCATGCGGAGCCCCCAAAAAACTACCTCCACAATATTTTTTACAGGAATTTCCTAGAAATATCACAAGTTGAATCATTTATACATCTTTAGCAAGAGCTTAAAATATCACTTACAATTGGGTGAATGTTTAGTTCTGGTAAGAAAATTGGTATAATAAGGTATAATAACAATTTCCTTCAACTAGCCACTAAAAATTGTAAGACATCATTAACTTAACAGGTAAATAATCATGTATGAGTGGAAAATGTGGTATGGCATGACACTGTTGGTGATACATTGTACTGGAACGAAGTCATATGTGAGAGTAGCATTTGCATATATTTAATTATTTATTAATGATTTCATCAGAAGACCATACTGATCTGAAAGCAGATTTTGTTTTCCAGATGCATCTGGGGGAATATGGACAAGGCAGTAATAAAAGTAGCAAGGTACAGAAAGATGCAAAAGTAATTCAACTGTACAGAAGATGCCAGTGTCAGTGTCTCTTACATTTAGTCATGTCAGTCAATATCTTGAGTGAGAACCATTAAGAATAGTCAAAGCTTTCACTTTGCACTTGTTAGTCTTCAGGTCTGTGAAGGCACATACAGTATGTGCACAGCACTGTTACTGTACAATGCCACCCAATGACTCTTTAACAGTCCTACAGATGACATATTATATTTATAGCATTTTACAACAGTGACAAAAAGCATTATAACAAGTTGTAGTAAATGACATCATGATAGTTGTATCATATTTTTAGTGATGTTCAAACTTGATGCTGGGCACCACTAACATAATTAAATTCAAAACAGGTACTACAGTGAGAGGAGAAATACAACTAAAAATAGAAGTGCACCTGAGGCATGGCAAAACGTGTTCAGTAAAAAATGTAAATCCACCCCACCTCACCCCACCCCACCCCAGACAAGGTCGAAAATATGCATAATTGCCTAGCCTTCCTTTTCTGGTCAACAAAAACAAATAAATAAATAAACGTAGAAAATTATGCACAAGTGCAAAGAAGACTGCAAAGAGAGCAAACAGGGATAAAACTGTACAAGAATAATTTAAAAGTAAAACTACTTTATATGTGGTGAAACAATACAGAAATCAAATGGAAGATACAGAGAGGTGCTACAACAACTTAGGAAGAAGGTATGTAGTAAAAATTAAAAAAGAGAGGTAAAATGGACTGTATAGAGAGAGACAAACAGAAAGACAGAGAGAACGAAAGAGTTATGAAGGAGGTCAGGTACAGCCACAGATGATAGAAACATAGAAACATAGATGATGATTGCAAAAAAAGACTGATGGTTCATCTAGTCTGCCCATATTACCATATCATACCTCAGGACCTATTGTCTCTGTGGGGTCTACTCTTAGCATATTCCCCTTTTTGTAGCCCCTGTTTCTTCCTCCCTCATCTTGATGAGTAACTACCATACCTTAGCTCTAGCCCAGCTGTGGTTGTAACTGTTTATGGTTCTGGCACCCACCACCTCTGCTGGCAGACCATTCCATAGCTCACCACTTTTTGTGCAAAATAATACTTTCTCACATCATCCTTTTTAAATCCCCCCCCATTAACTTCTACTCATGACCCCGTGTCTTAGCTTCTCTGTTCCTGATACACAGCTTTGCACAGTTCACCCTGTTTATTCCTTTCAGGAACTTGAAAGTCTCAGTCATATCCCCTCTCCCTAGTCTAGTTCTGAGTTAATACATGTTCAATGCCTTTAGCTGATCCTCATAGCATCTGCCTTTCTGGCCCTGAATTATCATGGCCACCCTGGCTTATTCCAGCTCTAGCCTGTCCCTGTCCTTTTTCAGGTGGGGACTCCAGAGCGGGGCACAGTACTCCATGTGTGACCTTACCAGTGTCCTATACAGAGGTAACAATACCTCCTGCATCCTACCAATGAATCCTCTCCCAATGCACCCCAGTGTCCTGTGGTGAAGGCTTTGTTACACTGGCTGGTTTGTTTAAAGGGGTCAGGAAATGTATGCTAATTGGCAGAAGTTGGGAATGCTCCTAGTAAGAGAAGTGATAAACTTGCCTTCAAATGAGCCATGTTTAATTGTACCTTAATAAACACTGATGTGAAAAACTGTGTTTTCAATTGCTTTCTTTTTATGAACAACATTCTTCACAGTTCTCTTCATGGAACCAGTGAGTTGGAGTGTTTACTATGTCACAGTTTGAGTACAGAATGCTAAATGTGAGCTATTGTCCTATCAGAACCTTGCTTAGAGCTCTTTTCTCAAACCGTGACATAGTTAAAACTCCAGATTACTGGTTCCGTGAAGAGAACTACAACAGAATACTGCCCATAAAAATCAAAACACTGCAAAATACTGTTTTTCACATTGCTTTTTGTTCTGGTACAGTTACCTATGGATCATTCAGGCTTATGGATATTATTTCTTTAAGTGGTAACATTTTAAACAGCTGCATATTAGAACTCATTTCTTGTCCTCTTTAAGGGAGTCACTGATGATGACTCCTAGGTCCTTCCCTCAGATATTTTTTCCAGCTGAACCACTCATCCAATATTCTGTTCTTTTTTTTTCTTCTTCAGTGCATCATCTTGCACTTCTTAACACTGAATATCAGTTGCAGACTTTGGACCAATTTTCTAGCTTTTGCAGGTCTCTCTGGAGCTCTCTTATCCCCTCTTTGTCAGTTCTACCACACAGAGTTCAGTGCCAGCTGCAAAAACACACAATCTGCCCTGTATCTCCTCACATATGTCACTGATGAACATATTGAAGAACACTAGGCCCAGGACAGATCCGTGTGGTACTCTGCTGGGGACCTCTCTTCCTACTAATCTGACCCTGCTCACCACAACTCTCTGCTACCTCCCCTCTAACTAACTTCCTACCCACTTTGCTATTTCTCTAGCTGGACCCACATCCTCCATCTTCTTCAGCACACTTTAGTGTGGCACCAAGTCAAATGCCTTGCTGAAGCCGAAGTATAACAAGTCTAAAGTGTGCCCCTTGTCAACTACCTTGGTTACTCAGTCTCAGAATAAAATAAGGCTGGTCTGACAAGATCTCCCTGCCACAGACCCATGCTGATTACAATCCTGAAGCCCATTGTTCTCCAGGTATTCCACTAGGTCCTCTTTACTAGTGTCTCCATCAGTTTCACTACCATTGAGGTAAGGCTGATGGTTCTATGGTTTTCCAGCAGCTCCTTGTCCCCCACCTTGTGTAGTGGAAATATATCTGCCAACTTCCAGTCCTTGAGAACCACCACTTGCTGCAAAGAACCACTGAATAGCTCCACCAGTGGTTCACCTAACACCATTGCCAACTCCCTTTGTACCCTCAGATGCATTCCATCTGGACCCAGGGCCTTCAGGGGTGCTAACCCTTTTCTTACTCTTTTGCTAGTTTACTTCTGTTTCAATCTAAATAAGGCATTTGACACTGTGGACCACAGCCTGCTTCTTTCATCTCTTTGGAATATTGGCTTAGATGCCCTAACCTTAAGATGGTTCACAAACTATCTCTCTGTGGCCGATTTCAGCAAGTAGAGGCTGATGGAGAAGTCTCTTCTTTAAAACCCTTGCTGAGGAGTGTACCACAAGGTTCTATTCTGGGACCCTTGCTTTTCACTATCCATGTCAATAAAATTGACGCTAGCATCAATGAAGCTAAAATACATCTATTTGCAGACGACACAATGCTTTACATCAGCAACCCTTCCCCTGGCGCTGCCTGGAAAACCCTTCAAAGTGAATTCAACCTGCTGCAGCTATAGCTTCTAAACCAGAAGTTACTTCTAAATGCTAAAAAAAACAAAGCAATGCTCCTCTCATCACTTTCTCATGCATCAAACCCTTCTACTGACGGAATGCTTCCACATATCACCACTATCCTTGGGGAGCAGTTGGATTACATAACAAAATTCAAATACTTGGGGTCTGGTTAGACAACAAACTCTCATTCATTGATCATATAGAAGAGCTTTTAAAGAAACTTAGGCAGAGACTTGGTCTTTTCTTTAGGATCAACAACCTACTCACTAGAGATACCAAGCTGAAGTTGGTTCAAACCACCTTTCTTTCCTTACTTGATTATGCAAACTTCTTATATGGCCAGGGTACTGTAGGTGCTCTAGCTAAACCAGACACACTCTATCACTGAGCCTTAAGGTCTGTCACAGGTCTACCGTACTCTACCCATCACTGTTCCCTGTACACGGCAGTAGGATGGACATCCCTTAGCTGCAAATGACAAAGAAATGCTGCGTCCTGGACTTACAAAGTAATTATAGGAAAACTGCCCCAGTACATCTCCGTCTGCCTCCCAGTATGTACTCTCGGCAAGTATGCCCTGAGCAGTGCTTCCTATATTTCTCTGTATGTGTATATATATATATATATATATATGCAAAATCACATTTCGGCAGAACAGCCATAAGCTATGTATTACCTCAGATGTGGAACAAGCTGCAAAAGACCTTGAAATTAACTTACCCTGTCACCCTATCAGCCTTCAAATCTCTGTACCTAAGTCACAACAAGGAGCCATGCACCTGTTTTACCTGACTCCTGATATTCCTATCACCCTAGCTCATAAGAGTCCTTGCTACCACAGATATACTATAATTGATATTACTAATTTGGTGCCCCCCCCCTTGCCTCCCTTTACCCTCTGCTCTCGCTCTCACCTCATCTCTCATTTACAGTTTGTATAACCCAGAACTCAGTTTGCTTGCCATTCTCCTAGCCCCTCATACCTCTCTTCTCCTCCTGGAATCCCATTGTTGGCTGAACATTGAATCCCTGCTATTGTGGCTGCCCTCACATCAATTCCGTATGCTTGTTTCCTTTCATTTAATCCCCCTATGATCCTGATCTTGCCAGTACCCCTAACCTGTCTATATCCCCTCCTTAGAAATACCATCTAGAGTAGCCTTGTAGCCTTTGCCGTTATCCAGGACCTCTACATATACTGTATATTGTGTGCTTTTTAATCTGTTTTACCCATTTGACTGTTATATTTATACATGCATACTCTCATATATACTTTCTATGATGTTACTACATCCCTTGACCTATATTCCAACTGTCACTCATTACTGTCCATGCCTCTTATTGTATGTATTATTTATTGTATATATTCATGCCTTGTACATTGTTCAACATATCTTTCTGATATGTTTCTCCTGAAAACCCCAGGTCCATTTCAATAATTAGTTATGCTCAATGGTGATCGCCTGATTAAATAAAGATTTTGATTAATTAATTGATAAAATGACTTCTGCAGTCTCATTTCTGGGACCCTTCTGTCAGCTGCCTTTATGTTGCTGTGAGGCAAGGGCCCACTGTTTTTTTTCGGTGAATACTAACCAGAAGTACTCATTCAGCACAGCTGCTTTGTGTCCATCTTCCTCTATTACCTTGTCTCTTCCTTTAGCCTTACAGTCCCCTCCTGACTTTTTTCCCTTCTATATCTAAAATACTGTTTTACCCTCCCTTGACCCCTCCACAATATAAATTCTCTGTCTGCCTTTATGATATTTACTGCCCTCGAAGTATGTTCGATGGAAGTATGGTCCTGAAGAATAGATTCTTGTGCAGGGTAGATTGAGGAGGAATGTGTGGAGAGGTAGTCTAGATCAAATATAGGGGATTCTGTAAGAAATAGTAGCATTCTTTGTATAGAGTTTATTGCAGAGCAGAGCAGGTTAGTGGAGTCAGAGTCTCTGATGTGTTAGGAGGAGAGAAAAAGGACAAGAGTGAACTGTTAAAGCAGGAAAGGAATTTAAACATAGAAACAGACTTTGATGGCAGATAAGGACCACTTGGCCCACCCAGTCTGCCCATTTCCCTACCTACTGGATAAGCTGCAGATCCTAGTGTTACCAACAGCCTACTTCCTCCTACCTCCCACTAGACTTTCCTTATGTCTGTCCCATGCATTCTTAAATTCCCCCACTGTAGTTGACCCCACGACCTCCTCAGAAAGGTTATTCCATGTGTCCACCACCCTCTCTGTGAAAAAATACTTCCTCACTTTGCTCCTGAGTCATCCCCCCCCCAATCTTCAAATTATGCCCCCTTGTTCTTACACATTTCTTTTTCTGAAAGATGCTACCCTTTTGAACTTTGTTGATTCCCTTGAGGTACTTAAAAGTTGCTATCATGTCCACCCTCTCCCTCCTTTCCTCAAGGGTATAAATATTAAGCTATTTTAGTCTCTCTTCATATGGCTTCAGATGCAGACCCTGCACCATTTTAGTTGCCTTCCTCTGGACTGCCTCCATTCTGTCTATGTTCTTGCTGAGATGGGGTCTACAGAACTGTACACAGTACTCCAGATGGGGTCTCATCAACTGTCTGAACAAAGGGATAACAACTTTTTGTTTTCTACTGGTGATGCCTCTCCCTATGCATCCTAGTATCTCCCCCAGCCCTCCTTACTGCCTTCTCACATTACTGGCCTACCTTTAGGTCATCTGATATGACTACCCCCAGGTCATTTTCCATTTCTGTTGTTGTTAATACCTCCCCCCATTACGTACTCTCCCCCAGGGTTTTTGTTTCCCAGGTGCATTACTTTGCACTTCTTTGCACTGAATCTAAGCTGTCATACTTTTGAGCATTCCTCCAACCTTACCAAGTCCCTTTTCATCCTTTCCATTTTCCCTTGTGTAGCAACCCTATTGTAGATCTATGCGTCATCTGCAAAGAGGCATACTTTTCCTTCCAGTCCCTCCGCAATGTCACCTACAAAGACAAAAGGAGAGGGTGGCAATGTGTGTGGGGGGGGCAATCAAAAAACAGAGGAGGGGAGTGTTGGGGTAAGGAGGGGATCCAGCTGGAGGGTGGTGTCACTAAATGCATGGAGCTTGAGGAACAAAATACCTGAGCTTCAAGCAATAATGGCAGAAGGGGAAGTGGCTATGTCTGCCATCACCGAGACATGTGCCAACCAGCACCATGACTGGAACATCATGTTACTGGGATACAGACTCTATCCCAGGGATGGGACAAGAGGGAAGGGTGGAGGGGTGGCTTTATTTGTGAGGGAAGGGACAGTGAGCAGTAGGGAGAAGGGAGGCAAGGGAGGCCGGAAGCCTTATGGGTTCAATTGCAAGACAATAAAGGTAAAAGGGTCAGACTTTGGGTTATGTACCAACCACCCTCACAGTCAGAAGGCATCAATGAAGAACTGGCAGATCAGTTACAGAAACACTGTGGAAGGGGTGGCACTATGGTGGTCAGGGATTTCAATCTACCGGGGTGGATTGGAAAACCATGTCTAGCACAAACATTAGGGAGCAGATCATTCTGGAAACCTTCCAGGATGTACTCCTATCACAAAAGGTGGAGGAACTGACAAGGGAGGGGAACATCTTGGATCTTGTCCTGACTGATGGATACTACATACAGGGCATATGGACTGAGGACCCCCTAGCAGGTAGTGACTGCTGAACAGTGTGGTTCTCCTTGTATATGGGTAGGGAGGGGATGTCTTAAAAAAACCAAGACAGTGGACTCCAAAAGGGCTGACTTCTGCAGGATGGCTGACATCCTCAGGGTGCATTTAGCTAGCTTCACCCCTGTCATGAATACTAGCAAGAAATGGACCATCCTGAAGGAAGACCCGTTAGCGGCCACAGACACCTACACAAAGAAATGCAGTAAGAAGGCAAGGACCTAGAAGCCATGTTAGTGGTCAAAAGAGGTGCAGATATGGGTGAGGGAGAAAAAATGGCCTACTGAAGATGGAAGGGGTCCAAAAGAGAGGAAGATAGGGAGGAGAGCACAAGGAAAATCAGGGAGATGAGCAGGGCTGTGAGGACTGCCAAGGCTTCAAAGGAGCTAAGGCTAGCAGAGGGGTTTAAGGAGGGGGACAGGGCCTTCTTCAAGTACATAATGGAGAAGGGGAACTGCAAGGAGCAAATCACCAGGATAAAGAAGGATGGAGGTTGGGTAGATAAGGGGGTTGAACAGGCAGAGGTGCTCAATGAGTACTTCTGCTCAGTTTTTACCAAGGATAGAGATGGGTCAATACAGAAGGGGCAGGGTAACACTGGCATGTGAGGAGATATGATAATGGATGGGGAGATCCCTGTGAGCAGAGTGCTTGAGGACCTTAAGTCACTGAACATGTACAAGGCTCCTGGGCCAGATGGGCTGCACCCTAGAGCCCTGTGGAAGTTGACTGAGGTCCTGACGGCACCGCTGGCAGACTTGTTTAATACCTCCCTGCAGATGGGATGGGTGCCTCAGGACTAGAGAATGGCACATATGGTACCCCTGCACAAGAGTGGTTCCTAGGATGAGCCTGGTAACTATAGACCAGTCAGTCTGACATCCATTGTGGGTAAGCTCATGGAAACGATCCTAAAGAAAAGGTTGGTGACCTTCTTGGAGGTGAACGGTCTTATGGACGACAAACAGCATGGCTTCATCTCAGGGAGATCATGTCAAACAAACCTGGTTCACTTTTTTGACTTGGTGACAAAAGAACTAGACACCGGTCGGGCTGTAGATGTCCTGTATCTGGACTTTGGTAAGGCCTTTGACTCGGTACTGCATGGCAGATTAACTAGTAAATTGAGGAACCTGGGAGCAGGTGAGAAACTGATTAAGTGGGTTGATAACTGGTTGGGGGATAGACATCAGAGGGTGGTTGTGGAGGGGACTCTCAACTCATAAGGCAGTCACCATTGGGGTCCCACAGGGTTCAGTGCTGGGACTGGTGCTGTTTAACATCTTTATAGCTGATATAGCAGTTGGAGTTAAGAGCAGAATCAGGATATTCACTGATGACACCAAGATGGGGGCAGTTGTGGATGAGGTAGAGAGAGGAAAAGGCCTTCAAGAAGATTTGGGAAGGCTTGAGCAGTGGTCGGTCACTTGGCAGCTGGGTTTCAATGCTAAGAAGTGCAAGGTCATACACTTTAGAAAGAGGGATTCTGTTTACAGTTGCCATCTGGGAGGGGTTCAGCTGTCTGTCTCTGAGGAGGAAAAGGATTTTGGGGTAATTGTCACAAAGAATATGAACCACTCTTCTTAATGTAGGAAAGCAGTGGCAAAAGCCAATAGAATGCTGGGGTGCACTGCTAGAGGAACCATCTCTTGGAGGGAGGAAGTCTTTCTGCCACTGTACAGTTCACTGGTGAGGCTGCACTTGGAGTACTGTGTGTAGTTTTGGAACCCATACCTAAAGAAGGACATCAGGTTACTGGAGGGGGTACAGCAGAGGGTGACTAAAATGATCAGACATATGGAGGGGAAGCCTTACTAGGATTGGTTGAGGGTTCTCAACATGCACTCATTGGAGGAGAGATGGGAAAGGGATGATATGATTGAAACCTTCAAGTACTTAAAGGACATCAAAAAGGTTAGTACAGATGGCATATTTCAATTAAATGGAGAAGAGATTACTAGGGGGCACAGCCTGAAGTTAGTGGGGAGATAGAATCAGGAGGGAGGGGAGGAAGCATTACTTCACGGAGAGGGTGGTAGGGGAATGGAATGCTCTTCCTGAAGAAGTGGTATCTTAAAACAGTGGTGAGCTATAAAAGGGGGTGGGATAGGGTTAAGGACAAGATATTAGTCAGGTTGAAGATGAGAGGGGAAGAGAGGGGGCGAGGGTTGGAGGGGGAGCAGCAGGAGTCTAACCTCTGTGCAGCACAATCAAGCAGACATGATAAACCATTGGCCTGTATCTGCTGGCAGTTTAGTGTGTTCGTATTAAAGAGGACCAGTCCCAGTACAGAACCCTGGAGTACCCTGCTATAACCCCCCTTTCTTTGGAGTGGACTCTGTTTACTATTACCCTCTGCACCCTGTGGTCCAGCCAAATGTTTACTCAGGTCACCACCCTGGGACCCACTCCCAGGCTTGCTAACTTGTTAATTAATCTTTTGTGTTGGACTGCGTCAAATGCCTTGCTAAAGTCTAGGCAGGCCATGTCCATAGCCCCTCCCTGGCCTACTACTTTGGTCACCCAGTCAAATAAATCTATTAAATTTGTCTGACATGACCTTCTCACTGTGAATCCATGCTGCCTTAGGTCCTGTGCCCCACTGGCCTCTAGGTACTCAACAATTCTTTCTTTCAGAAGTGATTCCATCATGTTCCCTACCACTGAGGTCAAACTAACAAGTCTGTAGTTTCTTGCCTTCATGCATTCATGCACATGACTTTCCAAACATGACTATCCCTCTTTTTTTGGTCCTGCCCAGTGTTTGAGCATTTGATTGCATTTCCTCCTGTTCCCCTTCCTTCTAGATGTTTCCTTCACTCTGCATGTGTCCCCTGAGTGTGTGTGTGTGTGGGGGGGGGGGTTGTGGGAGAGGCAGCAGGTTCCTTTAGTGCTGCCAAATGCAGGAACTGCAAATATTGCACAGAAGTAACAATCACAAGGCCCTATGTGAGTCCATTAACTAACAGGTAAGTCAAGGTTAGAGGCTTCATCACCACAGTACAGAAGGGGTCATGCATATGGTTAAATGCAACTGTGATAGCTTTTATTTGGGCAAAACAGAGAAGGCATTTAAAGTCAGAATTGGGGAGAATAGGAGAGCAATTGAAAATGGGAATCAGAATAAGGCTCTTGCAGCCCACACACATAAAATGAGGAACAGGACAGAGCATCATTTCACATTTACTGGCATCAAGAAACCTATTAGAAATAGAAGATAGGGTAACTATGGAAAAGTGTTTTTAAAGAGAGAACAATAATAGATTTTATCTCATAGAGCCACAGAAACCCCTGGCCTGGATCATAAACTGGAGACTACCCTCTCAATAGATGCATATAGATACACATGGAAATATGCCTACATGAAATAATGCATGACTCCTAAGGTAAATCTGCAGTAAGATGGTGGATGTTTGAAAAACTGGGAATTTATGAATGAGTGCAATGTATAAAAAAAGTATTTCCTGTTAAAAGTTGAAATACTGCACAGCTCTGCTTTGTAATTAACTGAGTTCTGTCTCCGTTTTCACAGAAGTGCAGAAGTTGCTTGCTCAGAAAATTCTGGGAGCCCATATTCCCCACTTAATGGATATGCCTGAAGAAAGATATATGTAAAAGTCAATTTTGAAAGCTGGACCCCACTTTCAGCATTATGTAATTTATCCTTGGCTGCTTAAAGTATGTGCACAAAATTTTGTTTCTTTGGTGTTGAATATTTCATACAATTTATTTTATGTTGGCACATTGAAGTTTTGATTATAAAAAGTAGAAATATTACAGACAAATTGCTACTTATTTACTTAAAATCAGGTTTTCTTGGTGCTTAAAAATGATTCATAAAATTTATTTCATGTCGGCACAAAGTTTTGATTAAGAAAAGTAGAAATATTACAGACAAATGGCTCACAGTATTTGAGACACTGTACATTGATTTTGCATAATTCAGTACTCAGAAGTCTAGAGCAATATAGTGTCAAGTAAGAATCTTAAAATTATTAGTCAAATCTTGTTTGAAATGTCCATGAATGTTTCTAAATTGCATTTATTATTGTGTTTTTGCACTGTTGAGCACTGACACACTTTTTTCACTATTGCCTGTCTGGTACTGTGTCTTTAAGAGACGCCAGATAAAAAGGGCAAAGTCTCAGATGTATGTCAACCTTTGAAAAAGCACTGTTGTGCGAATTGTGTCAGGTGACAGCAGGAGGAGGCAGTGATTCTTCCAACTAGTCATATTGGCGTTGTTTTTCTCAGTATAATTTCAAGCTAAAATCTGGTGATTATAAAGGCTGCACAAACTGCACAAGCACTTTCTTTCACAGCAGTAAGGCAGCTCATTCAGGTAAACTGTTTCTTTTGATTTTGGGTGGTGATATGGAAAACAGATACTACATGTAAGCTGATAGCCTTAAGCATGTTCCGGTCATCTGTTGATCTCTCTCTCTGGTGTTTATCTTTTTTTTTTTTCTTCTATATGCACTTTATCCCTCCTTTGGGAAGCTGTCAGGTGCCTCTGGCCCCTCCCTCAGAGGGGACTCATCTCTCTGGACAGGCATCCCCACACCAGTCCCACCCGGCAATTCCCCCATGGGTTGTCCTCCCCATGACCAGGCTGGTGGCAATCAGCATTGACTTTTCCCCCACTCCTGGAAGTCAACATCTAGATCTCCCGAGGGCTGGTGCAGGCGCAGCTGGTCATCATGGAGCCTGCCAGGTCTGTTCTTTTTCCTCCAATTTTCTCCACAGACTCACACATGTGCAATGGGCAGGGTGACTGCTTCCACCTCTGTGGAGGCAGTCTTATACCCTCTGTGTGGGTCCATCCCATTCTGAGCAGTGTGCTTGTGCTGACCCCAGCCTCTGCTGGGTGTCAGTCAACAACACGCAGCATTGTCCAGCTGCCCTGAAGAAGGAGAGCTGTCAGCAGATGTTCAATCACTCTGGTCTACCCTCGAATGACCCAAGTCCGTTCCCAAACCTGGGTCACTGGTGTGGTACGAGGTGTGGTGTCCAGTGCCTTAGCACCACCGGGATGGCTTTCTCTGGTGTTTTTCTGACTGTGGCACTACCACTCCCAGGTTGCAGTTCCCAACAAGCATTTCTCAAGTCCCCCAGGTACCAGTGATCACTGTACAGTGTAGTTTAACATTTTGATGGGAACAGTGGCAAACCACACAAGGACAAGAGTTGTGGACTTTAGGAGTGCAGATTGTAAAGAGCTGAATAACTGTATCAGGAACTGCCTCATACAGGGTGATTGCCAAGGAGGGGTAGCAGTACAGTGGGGAAAAATAAGGGAGGGCATAATTAAGGCATTCTGCCTCTGTGTGAAGGAAGTTAGTAAAAGTAGAATAATAAAGAGACTGTTCTGGTTCTCTAGGGTAGTAGCCAAAGTGGTGTAGAAAAAAAGCAGGCATTCAAGAGGTATGAGGAAATGCAAACAGATGAAAACAGGGAAGTCTTATAAGTGAAACAGAGGGAAGCAGGAAAGGTAGGTGAGGGGAGCAAAGGCACAGACAGAGGAAAGGATAGCCAAGGGGGTACAGGTAACTAAAGGGGATAAGACTTTCTTCATTTACACAAGTGAGAAGAGAAAGGCAAGGGGAGGGATAGTGAGGATAAGAAGGGCTGCAGGGAGGGGGGAAACTGTGCAGAGGATGACCAAGAAAAAGCAGATATCTTGAACAAATACTTCTGCTCAGCCTTCACAGTGGAGGAAGGGGGCAAAACAACAAAGTAGCAGCAGGAACAAAGACAGGAGGTCTACACAAGTCCATTTTCAGAGGAAGGAGTTTTGAAGGGACTTGCAACTGTGAAAGTGGGCAAGGCTATGGGACTGGATTGGGTTCACCGTATGGTATTAAAGGAACCCAGGGAGGTAAGGCTGCCTCACTTATGGCCTTATTCAACAACCTTCTGAAAGCAAGTGTGCTTCTGAAGGAGTGCAGTAGAGATGTGGTCCTTCTACATAAGAGCGGCATCAGGGAAAAGGCTAGCAACTGGTCAGTCTCCCCTCAGCGGTGGGAAAATTAAAAGAAACACTGTTAAAGGAAAGGTTGCTAGAGTATCTTGAATCCAGTGGGCTGCAAAACCACAGGCAGCATGGATTCGTGGGGAATGTCATCTAGATGAATCTGATTGATTTCTTTGACTTGGTGACCAGGGAGACAGATCAAGGTGGGCAGTGAATGTGGCCCACCTGGACTTTAGCAAGGCCTTCAACACTGTGCCGTACAGGAGACTGCTAATGAAACTGAGTAGGCTAGGGCTGGATTCAAAGTGATGAATTTGGTTAGAAACTGGTTAAAGGATAGGAGACAGAGTGTGGTGGTTAATGGCACTGTGACAGGGTTGGTCTGCTCTTTGCATTCCCCATCACTTAAAAGACCAGTGGTTTTAGTGGAAGCCAAACTAGGATTTTGCAAGTGATGTCTTTTTGGAGTTGGCCTTTAAGAATACTTGTGCAGAGAGGCCTGCAAACTTCCAGTCAGCCCTTAAATTGGATAATTTGGAGCAGCTGATAATTGGGAACACCTGCAGGCTGAGGAGCTAAATAAAAAGAACAAAACTTGGTGTGAAAAGATTTTCATTTTGGGCTGGAGTCTGCAGAAAGGGAAGAGGTAACACTGCACAGCAGAGACCTGAAGGGGAGCTCTGAAGAACTTGTGGCTGAATGTATAGGAGGGATTAATATCTTACCAACCAGAGACAGGTAGAGTTGGGGAAGTCTGCTTGGAAGCCTGCTTAAAAGCAGTGAGAGCTGATGAACATTTCTTTGTGAGGAACAGTTCAGTGTATGCTGAACTGGGTCTTAGAGTTAGTGGCCAGAAAACCCAAGGAAATCTTTGAGAAAGAATTGATTCAGTATAGGCTAGAATTGGGGCCTTAGGGTTAGTGGATAGAGATAATGAGGGAGAGGCACTTTATTCCTGCAGTATAAAGAAGCAAAACTGCTGATGAGTTTTTTGTATTGTTTTGTTCTGAAAGCTGGAAAAAAAATCATTTAATGTTGTACTGTTGAAACAAATCTGAAGAATTTAGGTGTTTGAACTTTGCAATCTGTCTGCCCTACAACTTGGAATGTTCCCAGATAGCCTAGGCTGTGCAGTCACACACTACCTGTCAAAGGTACTCACTTTAACAATGAGAGAGTGACCAGCTGGGTGCTGCAGGCTCAGTACTGGGATCAGTCCTCTTCTATGTCTACATAAGTGACCGCAGAGAAAGTAAAAGGGAAGGTATGTCTTTTTTTGGATGACAGCAAAATCTATACGAGTGTTCAAGTTCAAAATTCAAGTTTATTGCAGTAAAAAAACATCATTGAGCAAGCTCATTCACAAGGAGGTCCTAGTAGACACAATATAGAAGTAATACGTACAGCATAATATACAAGCAGATTTACAAGGCAGAAGAATACGTCACATTAGAATGGTGACTACAATCAAAAACATGCCATTGGTACAAACTAAAGCAAGCCAAAGTGCATACAGCATATATCTCAGTGATACAAGGCAAAAATATACATCCGTGCAATGGTGGCTACCAGCAGAAACATATCATTGGTACAGAGAAATCCATAGATAATACAGTTGAAACAGAATCATTAGACAACATGGAGCTTAAGGGATGAAGGGGATTCAGGGGTGAAGAGGGGAACTAAGGTGCTTAGCAGACAGTATGGTTGAAGTGCAATCATTAGGAAACATAGAGCACAAGGGAGGAAGGGGGTTTGGTGGTGTGGAGGGGCACTAAAGTGCTGAAGTGCATATCTGGGCTATAATGGGGAGAGGGCTGGCCATTGCGGAAATGTCAGGATACTGTATGCCAGGGGGTTGAAGAACTATAGTTGAAGAGATATAAGAAGACCATTTAAGGGGGACAGATTGAGGACTGGGTTATTTACAACTAATCAGCTATCAGGCAAGGTGAAGATGAGAGGGGAGGGGGGTTCAGGATAACTGAGGAACGGGTGCAAGATGCTTATCTGAGTGTACAGGGAAGAGTACTTAGCCGCTGTGACAACAGCATGTTACAGTAAAGGTTTTCCTAGCCACGGACTTCAAAAGATTTGCAGAGATAAGTTCAGTAAGTCTGAGCACAGACTGGATTTTATTCCAGACTAACAGGATAACATAGCTAATAGAACCTCTGCCATGAGAAATGCATACTCTGGGCACATCCAAAAGGATAAAGGCACATTTCCTTAGTGAATAATTACCTTTTGTCCTGTGCATGAGTGAGCAGATATACTGTGGCAGTTTGTTCCACAAAATCTTCAGCATCCATGAGCCAATGTGGAGCATCCGTCTTGTGGTGAGGGACATCCAGCCTACAGCCTGGTAGAGGACACAATGATGCATCCTGTAAGGTGCATTTGTTATAAAGCACAGAGCATGGTGAAAAAGTATGTCAAGCTTATGTCAGTTAGATGCTTGACTGTAGTTATATATATTGTCCCCATAGTTTAACAGTGGGAGGAAGGTGGCTTGCACCAGTCGTCGTCTAATTTCTGATGTGAAAAGAGATTTGTCCCTATAAAAAAAAAAAAAACTAGCCTCACTTTCAGTTTCTTTGTAAGAAAGTCAATGCGAGCACCAAAAGTCAATTTACTGTCAAGCCAAATTCCCAAACACTTAAATTGATCCACAACATCCAAGCCATCCCCAAAGATGGTTGTGATGGGTGCTGGTATAATCTGTTTGCTTAAAAATGCTGACAGATGGGTAGAGGTGAAACAAATGACCTTAGTTTTTTTTTGTGTGTCAGTAACAGTTTGGAGCAAACAAGGCTGAGCTGAAGTTGATTGAAATCAGACTGCAGCTCAGCGTGTGCTTCGAGCAGTGAAGGTTTGTAAGTGTACTGCACCGTATCATTTGCAAAGGAAAAAAAAGCTTGGATTTGTGAATGTTATTGCCAAGGGAATTAATATAAATAGAAAACACTAGCAGTCTTAATATGGACTCTTGTAATTGGCAGGGGATCTGATAGGAGCCCATCAGCTTTACTCCATTGTAGCCTGCCCATGAGATAACTGGAAAACAGTTTACAGAGATGCTGTCCATACTCAAAAACCTAAGACTCCAAAGGAGAAGGCTGTGGTCCACCATGTTGAACGCATTACTTAGGTCTAAAAACACAGCCTTCGTAGATTGCTTGGCATCTAGGGCAGTGAACCAGTCATTGGTGACTTTGGCCAGAGCTGAGACAGTACTATGATTCTGCCTAAAGCTGGACTGCAGAGGATTAAATAAATTAGAGCTCTCCAGAGACTCCTTTAGTTAAATATTATTGTTTTCTCAAGATTTGTGAACAAAACTGGTAGGATGGAGATGGGCCTATAATTATTGAGATCACTTGGTCACCTGACTTACATAAGGGCAGCATGAAAGCTGTTTTCCAACATGAGGGAACTGTGGCAGAAGAGATAGACAAATTAAAGATATGCAAAATTGGTGACATTAACAAGTGACTACCTAGGTTTAAAAATGTGGACCCAATGCCATAAACACCAGCACATTTCTTTGGGTCAAACTTCCTCAGGAGGTCCTCAACTTGCTTATAAATTGCTGGAGATAGCTGGAAGGAGTCCTGGGGCCCCAGAAACTGGGAGGGGGGTGCATCCATGTGTGTTGAGCTACCAAGCAGCCCAACGGCTGGCAATGAATCAAATGCCATAACTGCTGTGGTGAAATGAGCATTACTTTTTTCTAAGATGGTGCCTTGGTCAGAGATCACGATACCATCAGTAGTGATTTTTACTCACTCAGGAGGAGGTGGAGATAATGTGTAGGAATACTGGGAAATTTGAGGACTGGTCAAGAGTATGACAATTTGGGTTCAATGCAAAAAAAGGGCAAAATTGTGCACCTAGGGCATAGGAATCCTGGAGCTGAGTATAGGATGGGGAGGTACTGGTATTTGAAAAGCAGAAAAGGGCCCTTGGAGTTATCATATCTGATGACCTCAAAGTTGCAGTGTAGTGTGACAAAGCAATGGGTTGGGCTAGCAGGATGCTGGTATGTATACAGAGAGTTTCCTCTCAGGGGTGAGCAGGGTGCAGGAAAGGAGTTTCTTTCAAATGATAAAGAGCATCATGTCCAGAGGAAATGTAATGAAGCTGGGGGAGAGAAGTTTAAGAGGGATGTGAAGAAGTGCTACTTCACTGAAAGAGCTGCAGATGCCTGGAATAGATTGATATTGGAAATGGTAGAGCCAAAAACAGTAAGGGGCTTCAAACATGCTTGGGATATACATAGGGTATATTAATACACAGGCACGGTGGAAGGAGAGTCACTGGAGACCAGTTTGCAACAGCGGAGACTATCAAGGCAGGGATCTTCTGGGCAGAAAGGGTGGGCCAAGTGATCCTTCTTCTGCTAACAAATTCTGTTTCTGTTTGACTTATTAACACTATTTATTTCCAGGATTGTGATCACATTGTCATAAATCACCGTCACTGTTCTCCAATGTTGCATGCACAGTTTCTCATATTCTTCTTCTAGGTCCCTGCTGTTTCTCTCTGGTGCCAGCATCTACCTTTGATGGACAGTAGGGGTGTGCAGACAGTTCTTATTTAAATCAGAACCCTCCACCCCCCGATCCAGCCCTCACTCCAGAACTCGGATAAATAAGGACTTACCTTCTGGAGTCGGATTACAAGTCCTTATTTATTTTACAATTGTTTGGGCCAGAAAAGACACATCAAGCTGAAATTCATTTCCAGTTCATCCTGGGAGTACTAGGAAGTTAAGTGAGTTGCTCAGGGTCACACAGTATATAAATGGTGGCTGTGGAATTCAATCCCATGTCTCCAGGTTTTTCCAGGATTCCTTTAATTAAAGCATCAAAAAATTGTAGCTAGGATTAGGAGTTAGGGACTGGAGTCATTACGTTATCACCTCCTGCCTCCATTGTTGGCAAGTGTGATTCAAGGGTGCAGCAGTGCTGCATTTCCACATTTCCATCTGAAAATGCATTCTGTTGCATAAGCAGCCAGGGCATTTCTACATTGGGGGGGAGGAGTTGAGGCTGAGTTGCTGGAACAGATGTGAAGCTGAGGTGGTCAGACAGCCATGAGGCAGGGCTGAGCACCATTTAAAAATTAGATATTTTGGAAACAGGCAAACCTAGGACATTTCCCCCAAGAGAAGAGGGTCCTTTAAATCTGTGACTTGGACACTGGCAGTAGGTTAACCCTGAGGTCCTTAGTGAGGGTCAGCTTTTCATGGTTCACCATCACTAATCTCCTTGGCAATGGCTAGAAGTGCTCTGTGACTCAAATAGTGTGAGTGACTGACTGTAACAAATGGTGAAGCGGCTGGTACAACTAACTTCTTAGGTGAAGCTTGGTGACAATCAGTGTAGATTGCATTGTTGGTAGTACTTGTTAGGGGTGGGTGGGCTGTTCCATGAAAAAGTGAACCCCTCCTGGATCCAGGACTCATTCAAGGACTTGGATCAATAGAGACTCAGATGCCAGAGTTCGGCTCTCAAACCGTTAGTGAGCTGTGGTTTTCACTTTCAGTACTTTTTAATGCACTTTACTGCCACATTCCCTCTCACACTTTTCAGTTCTCATGAATGCTTTATGTGATTGGGTGGGTGGAGTCTGGAACTAGAGGCGGTCACCTGATGTGACATTTTAGATGCTGCATCTGGCTGAACATGGTGGGCATCTCGTTGAGGATATAGCTAGGTCTGCAGTTTCACAAGTCTTGAGTCATTCCTCTCCCTTACAGAAATAATTACATGACATGTTTTCATGCTGCACACATAAAATTAACCATGTGATATGCATGCTGCAAGCATGATTTAAATGTTAAATTGGAACTGATTGCATGCATGTGGCATGTGTGCAAAAACCAATTGGTCACTGATAACTGCACACATAAAAGTTAAGTGACTTGCTAAGGAGCACATCATACACAAGTGGGGTTGATGAGATTCAAAACCAGGTCTTCAGGTGTCCAACTATCCTTGTTTGCAGTTCAGTGCCTTTAACCACTATGCTATACTACCTGCATACATATGGCTCACTTGCACTTCAATACAAATCTGCATATCTTTACATGCACGCAGCATGCTTATAGCCACTGTTATACTTTTTGGTTTTCTTGTCCCCCCTCATCTCAGCTGCACAGCTGAACTGTAGCACATATACCAATGGAAACACATGTGGTTCTTCCCACTCCCAATACACACACTTACCCACAGAACTACTTAATTACTTCTGTCTGCCTTGTACTACTATTTTATCTCCATAGTTTTGAATGCTTCCATGCAAACAGACTTTAAGGGGCAAATACAAAAGCAGCAATAACTTGACACCCCACCCACCCACATGCCCAGTCCCCCCCAATGCACACACTGTAGCAGATGCGGCCATGCTTCTTACAGACAACCCAACAAGTATAGATATAAGTTGAGAGTCTCTTACCTGAGTACTTGGGAGCCAGAGGCAGGAGTCTTTAAGAGATTACGTCTATGGGTCAGAGTGCTGAGGCTTACCACTTGAAATGAATGGAGTTATTTTTTTTTACTATTTTTTACATTATAATGGTAAGTTGGAGAATAATGAAGGCCACCATTCTACTAACAAGGCTCTTGTTAGTTGAATTATGGCTGTCATTAATCTCCAACTCTCCACCAATAACGTGTAAAATAGTAATAAAAAAATACACCCATTTATTTCAATGGTGTGTGCCCTTGCAGTCTCCCTTGCCCTATGTCATAATGTGTCTGAGTGTGAGGATGTGGAGGCCAGCTTCAATGGGGGGGCATAAGCCTGACTATATTGGGGCTGTAACAGTCTGTGCATACCATACAGCTCAACTCTCCCTGAATGCAAGGGACAGCTCTTATTTAACCCCTGAAAACTGCTCTGCTCCTCATCCATCCCTCATGCGAAACATGCTGCTCACAATGAGGATGTCCTGGAAGTTAAGATTTTATGGCAGGGGTGCCATTTCAGATTTCAGTAGGGGGAAACCAATAACCAGTGGAGGCCAGGTGCTAGTTAGCCACTAGGTGGCAAGCTCTAGAATGTCTGGAACATCTCTGAAGGGTAACACTTATTTGTTGTGACTGAAAAGTGACACACCAATCAGGAAAAATTGAAATATATAAGATTCATTTGTCTATACCTCAGAGCAGTGCATTAGATTTGGGCTTAAACCTACCCAGTTACTAACTGATTTTTTTCCTGGCTGAAGTTCTGACCCCTCTCCCCCAAAAGAAAGCTGTTCCAATTTTTCTCCCCAACTCCATTCCATTCAATACACATCTCATATGGGTCGTGAAGCCACCCAAAGGTGCAGATATGTGAAAAACACATCAATATTTCACTCCATCCTCCTCCTTCCCTAATCCCCCTGTAAAAATATTTACTTTTACTGACCTAGCCATCTGGCCAGAACCTTTGGCCTGGACCTGCGTGGCACCAACCTAGTTTTTAGTCCACTCCTCTTCTGTCCTTCTGCCAAAGAACATTTATTTGTTCTGCAAAAGCCTTTACAAAACATACAAACATACAATTGTGTGCACATTTCATTAATCAGGCATTCTAAAATTAATACACATGAACAAGAATTCAGTTTACATTTAAAAACTGCCCAGGTGCATACTCAGAAATGGTAAATTATTTTGAAAGTATAATAAAGGAATGAGAAGAAGAATAAACCAATCCAATTAGAGGGTTATTTCATCTATAAAAGATCAAAATTCAGAAGGCTATAATTAAATCATTAAGAGTAAATCAATCTTTGGGACCTTGAGCATCCTCTCCAGAAGTCTGTCGGACAAATACATGTCTTCTCATAACTGAAACCACTCTGGTTTTGTTGCACTATACATTGATCAGGCCCCCAAAGTATCAGTCCTTAAATTGATGATTCACAGGTTCACTAGTTTAGGCCCCTATGTAAGCCAGTCACAATTGGGCCATATATGGCTTCTCTCTAGGCCATTACCAGTCCTCCAGTGTAAACCAATTCAGAGAAGCTCATGTTAGGGCTTAATAATCAATCAGGTGTGAGTTTATACCATAGTCTGTCCCAATATTTCTGAGCCCAGAATGCCCAGCTAGCTATCTGACATTTAACGCCCAAGGTCACTTACATGATCGACTTCAGACACAAAGATACAAAATAGCCCAGTCTCTGATATAATACATTTAAATAAAGTCCCCAATAACACTCCCATTCCCATTACTTAATTGAATTGCACTTTAGTTTGGTTAAAATTTGAAATATTAGCTTTTAATTATCAGAAAAAACATCAAGTCCTATTACACTAACTGTGGTCCTTTAAACTACAATCTTATTGAGCATTAATTCAATCATTAAGTCTGCATGATATAATATATGTATTTATACTTGGCAGCAACATGCAGTATTAAATAATCATGAAAGCATCAAATATACATAATAAAAAAATAAACTATTATACAAACATTTGCAGCTCCTGGCTATGAAAGGAAGACCTTTCGTATAACAAATTCAATTAAAATAATTCTCACAAATCACAAGTTCATTACTTTAGCTTCAACTTGCCCATGTACATCAGCTGACTATGTGTTTTAACTACAGACTTCCTCCACACTGAGTTGAAGCTGATTCCATGAAAAATGTATTGATCAATTACTATTAGTCAGCTAGCTAATTGATCTTTTTAGTTCTGTAGTCCGAATATGTTTCAAAATAACTATGGTTTTATTATTTTAAATCCTTGAGACTCAGCCATTCCAAACAATCATTTAGTGAATATGCTCTACAATAATGTTCAGAGCATTAACATTTTTAAAATGCCATTAATGCACTTCAGCAATTAAAAAATCAGTAACAAAGGTCCCATCTTTCAAATGAAGTACCCAGGCTTCCCAAACTATCAAATATACGAGGTACATTAGGTACAAAATATTCCCGGGTTGAGTTCCACATAGCTGCAACAGAAATATTTTTAGTATCAGAACCACACAGAATCACACCTGTAACAGGTAACTAAAATATTTTGAGTTATAATGCTCCATGTTATAGTTTCTATAACATGTAAAGTACCTCAAGGGGGAGAATACCTCAACATAGCTCTCTCACAAATTAAGAGTTTTCTTCTATCACCACAAAAGCCACAAGAACAGTGGTAAGAACAAAGACAAAAGCGGCTACCTAAAGTATGACTTTACTAGCCCCTATTTGCCATTCAGCTGCACTGACCATATTTCTCCAATATTTTGCAACAGAATCCAGCTCCATCCATGAGTCTATATAGAACCTCAAACCATCCAACTCCCCCTGCTGGGTCCATTGTATAACCAATTTCTACAGAAGTACCTTGTGTTCTGGGAGCAAAAAAAAAAAATCACTGCTTACTCCTTTCTCTTTTTAGTGGAGTCCAGGAGACAACAAAAATACACCTCCTTCCTTGAGGTCTTCGTAATTACACCAGTTTAAAATTCAGCATATTTTCCAAGTGAAGTTCTCTTTAAAGGAGCCTCCATTCCTCCAAAACAGAACACTTACGACTCATTGACAAGTTCACCTCAAGGGAGAGAAGAGAAGGAAATGCTCCTCTGAGCGTAATAACTTCAAATAACTTTATATTAATTGTTATAATAACCCCCCTAGGCAAAGATATCATACCTTATTCAGGCAGAAAACAGCATGTCAGTGCTTCAAGTGACTCCGTTGCTATACAGGTTTACAGGGGTGTCCATGAGCCTTCTCCATCTTCGTCTCAAAGGGGTTCAATGCCCCTCGTTCTTTCTGGGCTGTAGTGCTACTCAGGTGCCACACAGCACCTGTGTTGATGAACCAGTGGTTATCAACCATTTCTTCACCTCCAGTATCCACAGCACTAGGTCATCACCCTGGCATTGTCAGGTAACTTTTAACTAGTGTAGTAGCACTGCATAGTAGCATCCTAGGACAGAACACAAGCTGCCTGTCCAATAATTTATTTAGAACAGTCTTTAATGTTGTAGACCTCAAAAGACATCAGAAAAGACTTTCCAAGGTAGAAAATGCCATTAAAAATGGTGTTCAATACAGAGCTTAGATGCAGAGCAGAGCAGCAGCGTGGTCAGCTTGCTGCTCCACCTCAGGTCCATCTGGCCAGAACCTGTGGTCTGGACCAGTGTGCCGCCAGCCCAGTTTTCAGTTTTCTCCTCTTTTGCCTTCTGCCAAAAGCTAGATGCTACAACAGACCAGCCCAGGTCCCCAGCATGGTCCGTGACCAAGTCATCTCATCAACTGAACCCACCCAACCGGTGTTGCTTCTTGCTTGGCTGCTGTCATGGCTGCTGCTGCACTGCACTTATCAAGACCTATGAAGGTTGCCCACACCACTGATACCACTGCTGCTAGACCTAGCTTGCTGCTGCATGGGGCCTGTGATTTTTTTTTTTTGAGGCTAGCCTAGTAGACTAAGTAGATAGCCTAGTCTCAAGTTAGCTTCTAGCTCACCCTTTGCCCCTTCAGACACCAGGGGAGATAAAGACTCACTAAGAGTAGATCAACAAAATTATGTAGCCACAACATTGCTATTGAGAGTTCAGTGCTCACTGACTCCTCCAAGCAGTAGTGTGCAGCCTGTCTACTCTGTGGCTGGAAAGACAGTGTCACACTTGCATGACTCATGTGCTCTTGCTTGGCTGGAGCTCCTCCATGTCACATGTGATGGCACCACCACTAACAGTGGAGATAGTGGACAACACAATACAGTCAAGTCAGGAGTGCACCTGCAGCGTGAGCACACACAGGCCAGGGGGGCACTTGTGCAAAAGATTAAATCCAAATTTAATGTTATTATTGCTTACCATAAGAACAACCTAGGCACAAATGCGGGGGGGGCAACTGCCCCATTCTGCCCCACCTAAATAGCACCCCCACTTTATGGTAGAAATTCATTCTCTGGTGCTAATATCAGTATACGTAAATACAATTGTTTCTACCGTGTTCTGAGGTACTGTATCTCCATGTTACATAATGTGTCCTGATCATCATGAGGGTTAGTGTCCCTCATTGACCCTCATTTTGAGTGCCATGTCCCTCATTTCAGTGATAAAAGGTGAGGTGTAGTGCATGCTTCCAAGACACTACTCAGCACAAAGAGTTCTGAGCTTGGCCATAGTGTATATGCTCCATACAAAATGACAAATGGAAAGTAACTGAGCTGAAACAGTCATGGAGAAACACATTTGTAGCACTAAATATGCATAAAGGGAATTGCATGGCCTAAAACTAAAAGGTCAGACGTATTTATTTATTTATTGAAATGTTTCACCAGGAAAGGCACACTGAGCAACAGGTTGCTCATCTCACATTGTGCCCTGGGGGTAAGGGGTAAGGGAAATAACTGAATGCACAATCACAAAATAGTACATAAGATACAATATATATGACAGTCAATCAATCAGGAACAATTACAGAATTGTAACATAATATATCTATGTAACATTATAATTCAGTATAAGAATCAGTAATCATGAGTCAAGGGAATAAGTGCAAATTGCTTGTGAAAGCAATACCCAAGGTGAGATACTGCAACATAAAATTCACTACTTGATGGAGGAGAAGACAGGACTAGGGGCAGGAAGCTGATAGTAGGTCAGCGGTGTGGATTTGTGCGTGTTGGTGGGTTAATTACAGGTATAGTTTACAGTGAGGAAGTTGTGAAGCACAGAGGAGATTGAGTGGAGAGATGATGAATGGTGAATCTGATGTGGAAGTGCATTCCATAATTTGGGGAGGCAATGAGAGAAAGCCACCTGGCCAACAGTAGTCAACCGATGAGGGAGTACCATTAAATGAGAGTCATAGGATCTAATGGAGTGGGCAGGTGGGGGAAGGGAGGATAGCAAAGTGGTGAGACTTGGGGGAGTGTGTCAAACCAAACTTTTGATGTAAATTTCGTGCAATGAAGGTGGCGGCAGTTTTCAAGAGATGAAAAAGTGAGGGAGTGGTAGAGGTTGCAGTGATGAGTGAGAGGGGAGGCATCCAGGGTGAAACAGAAGGAGTTAAAAAGAGTGTCCTGTCTGGTTAGGAAGGACTTGGGAGTGGCACTGTAGACTACATCACAGTAGTCTAAGGTAGGTAAAATCATCTTCTGGACCAGTTCATGCCTTGCTGGTAGTGGGAGGCAGCTACAGTTCCGGTATAGTGCACAAAATTTGGGGTGCAGCTTTTTCAGGATGGCTTCAACATGGCCAGAGAAGCTGAGGTGTTGGTCAAGCCACACCCCAAGGTATCTAAAGGAAGATGTATCCTCGAGGATTGTCCCATCAAGGGTGTGGAATGAGGTTAGTGAGGGGAGCCTAGAGAGACTTTGCCTTGTGCCAAAGGTCATTGAGACTGTCTTCTTGACATTAAGGGACAGATGATGGGAGCTAAACTACAGCTGAACTTGGTTTAAGTCATGCTGTAGTCTGGTAGCCACATCATCAGGGGGACTGACCTGAGGTGAATAGGACCATGTCATCCACGTACATATGGATTAAGGTGAATGAACAGGCAGAAGGGAGGTCATTTAGAAATATGGAGAAAAGGATAGGGCCCAGCACGTATCCCTGTGGGGTGTCTATGTTAATGGGGAGGGAAGGGGATATGGAGTCACCAACTCTGACAGACTGGGTCCCGCCTATCAGGTAGACTCTCAACCAATTTGTGGCAGAGTTGTATAACCCAGCCTTGGAGAGAGTGGTTACAAGTAGGGTGTGGAAAATGGTGTTGAAAGCCTTAGCTAAGTCGACAAAAATGGCAAATGTGATTTGGCCATATCCATCCCTGTGAGGACAGAGTCAGTAAGCCTTATCAGGGAGGTGGTAGTGGAATGGTTCTTCTGGAATCCAGACTGGAATGGAGTAACACATTTAGTATTGGACAGATAGGTCGAGAGTTGTGAAAGAACCAGGTGTTCTTGAAGCTTAGACAGGGTGAGGAGGAGAGAAATAGGATGGTAGTTCACAGGGGCAGTAGGATGCTTCCAGACAGAAGGGATGATAGCAGCTGCAAAGGAAAGGTTGAGAAGTACAGTTAGAGGAAGAGCAATAGCAGGAGCAGCAAGGTAAAGCAGTTTAGGGTCCAGACTGTCAGTTGAGCTGCCTTTGGAGGGGTTGAGAGCATACAAGACTACTAGTGTGTCAGAAGGGGTAGTTTTAGGGAAAGAAAAGGTGGTGGATGGTGATGGTAGGCATGAAGGGGGGCTGGTCCACAATGGGGGGAGATGATAGTGAGGATAGGAGAGCTGAGGCACAGGAGGT
Organism: Neoceratodus forsteri; assembly: GCA_016271365.2. Lineage (NCBI taxonomy): Eukaryota > Metazoa > Chordata > Ceratodontiformes > Ceratodontidae > Neoceratodus > Neoceratodus forsteri. Next base: position 980,730,834 of record CM028131.1, on the reverse strand, counting down.
GCAATAGGAATTAAATTCTGTAGCAACTTCGAGGTGATCTGTGATGAGATTGTTGTTTACATTAAGTAGAGGTGTGGGGGGTTTGCACTGGGGAGTGAAAAGGGAGTGAACAACCTTCCACAGTTTGGAAGGTTTATTAATGTTGGTCTTAAAGGTGGAACAGAAGTAATCAGCTTTGGCTAGGCGAGTAGTTTTTGTGCACTGGTTTCACAGAAAATAGTATGTGTCATAATCTTTAGGGAGCTTTGAGACTTTATGTATTTTCCAAGCTTGGTCTCTGGCTTTTTGACACGCCAGGAGTTCCGGGGTGATCTAGGGTAGGTGATTTCCCCTTAACCTAGAGCATCACAGCGGGCCATGTTTATTCCAGACTTCCAGGAAAGTAGCTGTAGGCTTCATCAATGGAAATGGATGAGGTGATAGGATTTCAGTTAGCAGGAGCCAGGTCTTGAAGGAGTGGTGTGAGGTTCAGGGATTTATATGAACGAGGGACCAGAGTTTTGTGGGGGCCTTTTACGCTGTGTATGCTGCATACCAAGAAGATTGTGTGGTGATCGCTTAAGGCATCTGGGAGTATGCCAAATTTAATAACCCTATGTGGATTGGACATGAGGGCCCAGTCAATTAGGGAGTGGTTGCTGGATTTATGGTTCAAGTGGGTAGGTTCCGAGATAAGTTGCAACAAGTTATGTGTGGTAATATCGTTATGTATTTTGCTTAGGAAGGGGATAATTAATTTAAGTTGAAATCACCCATTATATAAACTTCACCTGAAGTGGTGAGGGAGACTATGGTGTTAAGTTCAGTTGTAATAGAGGGGAGAAGACCCGAGTGACAGTAGACACCTAGCAATATATATATATATATATATATATAGGGATAGAAAATGGAAGGTCTAATTTTAGGATGAGGGCCTTGTAGGCTCTTAGGACTGAAGCAGAAAGTATGGTAGTGAATTGAAATGCAGTTGAAACATATATTGCCACTCCTCCACCCCTACTGGCTCGGTCCTGCCTGGTTATAGTGTAGCCAGGGATGGAGAGGAAGGGGTCACATATTTTTTTTTAAGCCAAGTTTCAGAAAGAATGATAACATCATGGGCAAGGGAGATGTCAAGCAGTTGGAGTAGATCAAGTTGGGGAGAAGGCTGTGTATGTTTAAGTTAATGATTTTCAGGCCACGGGGGAGGGTGAGTGGGTTGCTCAGGGATGGCAGTAGTTGATCCAGCTCCTACGGTGACACAGGGACATTGCCCAGGATTTGGGTTTATGTTACCAGAGTATAGGAACAGTAAAGTAATGATCATGAAATGTATTTTAGCACATTTATACCAGGGTTGCAAGCAACTTGGGTGGGAAATAAATGTGGAGTATGGAGGGGTTGGAATTTTAGTATACATAATAAGGTGAAGTAGGTTGGTAGGGGCAAAAGTGAAGCACTAGGGTGGATAGGATTGTGTGACCAACTAGAGGCAGCTGATGAGGGAGTAGCCGTGGAATAGTGGGAGTGAGAATGGAGCATGGTAGGGGTGTGGGGGACAGGTAGGATAGGGGAAGGAATCGAAGTGAGGGTAAATGGGAGAAGGCAGAGTGAAAGGAAGAGGGTGCACAGGAACTTAGTGGGGGTAGGAGACCTATCAAAGGAGTCCCTCAAATGAGAGACTAGGGATATTATAAGAGGTAGGAGTGAGGTGGAGAGGAGGTTCAATGTGGGGGTAGGTTATTTGTGGTCAGAGACATTGCATCAGAGGAATACAAGTTTGAAATTAAAAGAACAGTAAACAGCACTATGTAGGAGAGACAGGAGCTATGCTGTTTAGAAGATTAGCTTAATTTGAAATAGAGAGGCAGCCACCATGGAGGGAGGGATTATAGCAAGAGATATGGACAAGACAGTGAGAGAGAGGTAGGAGCAGCAATTGGCCAAGATGTGCTGCAGGGTGGAGCCAAAAGTGAAGGTAGTAGATTTAAATAGTGATGGGGCGGGGGAGGGTGAGTGGGAGAAAATTTAGCAGAGGACAAACAAAAAAGTTACAGCTCCAGTAGCTGAGACTTACTGGGGAGCTCAGGCAGTGTCCCTAGCAAGAAGCATCCAATCAGGGAGTAGCAGTTGCAGCAACCCACCAATCTGTTGCAACAGAGTTGGCAGTGCAAAAACTTGAACTACATAGTCTAGAGGAGGTAAATACCTGTTTGCTTGGAAGCCACTCTTTGCACATCTGGAATGGGGGATGCTGGCTGACTATATCCTAGATATTTAATGCAGTAAGCAAACAATACTTTAAAAATGAATGGCAATTTAATGACAAAAAATCAAAAGCCGTTAAACAACTTGCAAAAGGATCAGAATTAATGAGTTTACCTAATTTTAATGGGAAATCAATGATAAAAAAGGTATTTTAATGGCTCTAATTGCTAGCAGTAGTATGAGAAATAGAAACTGATTTTTTTAGATGAGATTTGTACCACACCAGCTTAATTGCTGCACTCATGTCAAGTGTGCAACATGCAAACCTGATGTGATTTTTTTAGAAGATATTTGCACCAGCTTACCAGCTGCACACATGTCAAGCTTGCAGCATGAAAACCTGATTTGCTTTTTAGGCCTGGTTCACTTAGGTTCACTTTGTGTATGTGAATCACATGCAAACATTGCAGAACTAAGTATGTGGCATGCATTCTGCATGTAAACAGCACACATATTTCTGTAAGGGCTCTGTTGGCATTTCTCAGTGAGCCTTCCTGTGATCTGGCTCAACATGTTGGCATATGAGCAAGATCAAGGGAAAATGGAATTTTAAACATTTTAAAGAGAGATTGTGACTGAGAGAGAGAGGGAAGCTGGGGAATCAAAAAGCATATAAGACAGAACAGATAAGAGACAGACAATGCATGACTAGAAAGACAAATGGATCAGGTTAGAAACAGAAAGAGAGAGAGAGACAGAGAGAGAGAGAGATCTCAATAGAGAAATACTGTAAGGCAGCTCTGGACTTCTGAGTGCCTCTTTCAGCTGTGTGATCAGCACTACTTTGTTACTGTACAAAACAGGTTCTGGCCAGAGCTGACAGGGCTGTGACAAGCTGCCAAGTGAGCGAAGTTACACGTGTGTGCAAAAATTATTGAACGCCCGGGTGTAACTTGGCCATTTTTTTTGAGATGTTGCACCAAATTTTCAACATGGCTTTTTGGGGCCCCCTTTTCATGAAGAGTGCCAGCATAATTTTGTTCACTTGTCCTGAAAGGTGAGTTTGCAGAATGACCATGCCATTCTGTGCCACAGGTATGAAAACACATTTTGGGCAAAATGTGAGAAATGATAGCTGTACTGTCATAAAGAGGTGTGCTAAAATGGCAATGTTAAAAATGTGGAGTGACAATATAAAAAATTTGCAAAGTTAGGAGCGTGCATAGAAACTGCGTAATGCACACTCGTAACGCAGTAATATTTTGGAATTTTTTCACAAAATTTGCAACATGGTAAGTGCCACTGTTATTTCATGAATTGGTCCCAAAAGGTGATTTTGTGCAGCAACTGCAAAATCACTTTTTGGGACTGAGTAACAAAATGACAGTGAATGTTTTCGTGAGGTGGGGTCCCAAGAATCCCGTGTTGAAACTTTGGGGCAAAAATTCCAAAAACATGGCTGATTTATCAACATAAGTTGAAAACCCCATTGAATGCCATTATAGCATGCTTATCTTTGATTCTTCAGTTTGTGGTTCAGCTTTAAATAGTGCAGACGTGCCCCGGGTCCAGAGAAGATGACAGTGCCAACATCTAGATGTAAGTATGGGGTAAGGGGAGGTGGGTGCGCAGTAGGAGGGTGAGGATGGAGAGGGGACTGGGGTGATGATGAGGGACCATTTTCCTTTTTACAGATAAAAAATAAAACATGTCGTGGCATGGTTTTCTTTATTTACAGGGAAAAAACATACATATGGTCACACTGGGGTGGGCTCCCAGTGTACCACATGATTGGGGTGGGTGGGTACATAATGCAGACACAGAAATTGGGCACCCCAATTTTGGCAGGCAGTGGGGAAAAATATGTTTGGGCACACTATAGTGGGCACCCAGTGTGCCATATGAGTGGGTGTGCTACATAATGCAGACACGGGGATTGGGGACCCCGATGTCAGCGAGGATTCATCAGGGAGTGGTGGAAAAAAATACATTTGGACACACTGGGGTTGGCTCCCAGTATGCCACATGTGTCGGGGGGCTACATCATGCCGACATGGGGATTTGTGGACCCTGATGATGATGCAGAGATGGGAATGGAGGGAGCAGGGAGGACAGCAGCAGTAAGAGGGTATGAGATAGTTTTCTTTGTTGCTAGTGCTGGCAGCAGTGACGCAACTGTGCATGCATGGCACTTGTGCATGTGTAGTTGCAGTGAGTGGCATTTTGCCACTGACAACATGATGGTGCCAGCAGAACAGCACATGTGTGTGAGTTTTGCTTGTGCTGTTCATACCCTGGAATGCAGAAGTAACAGCCAAAATAGTCTGGCTGTTGTTCTGTAGCGGCCAATCATGGTGGATGGTTTCAAGCTCCATTGGACTTTTGGACCAATACTTCCAAAAGTCCAACAGAAGGTTCCATGATCGGCCATTTTTAGAGCTACAATCCCAAAATGGCTGTAGGTTCTGCCCACAGCCCTAAAAATGATGACCCAGCACAAGGAAAAAAATAAGCTGCAGAGAGAGAATGATCAAAAGATAGAAATATGAAACAATGTAAAGACAGAAAGTGGTTCCTGAAAATATACACACTAAAAAAACACTCAGCAGTAGCACAGAGAGGGAAAGAAGGAGGGTACGACACATTGGGAGAACTGAGAGTGACCAATAAGAGAAATCAAAAAGAGTGTATTACACAATGGCAAGAAAAAATGCTGACCTTTGATTGGTCAGTCTGGGACTGGAACCATGATGTTATCCCAGTACAACATCACAGCTCAAGTTCCAGCACACAGATGATCACATCTATTGTTAAATGTAATCACTCCACGCAGCCTGCTTCACAGACTCTAGCCCGCTCAGCACCCAATACACTGATTCCTGCTTGCCTTCATGGCACTACTCTACTGTTCTGACACTAATGGTATATTTGTAAATGAATCGTGATCGACTGCTAGCATTACACATAAAACAACCTTTTCCCCTTTATTTAATTCCATTTTAGAGTGCCTACACCCGCTACCTGTGTGAGCACATGCTTGTGCTCTCTTCTTTGAAATGAACGGCCGCGGCATCTCATTGACGCGCTTCCTCCCCCGACCACAAAGAAGCACTTAACACACATGACACTCTCTTCATAACAAAAAAAAAAGCAGATTTTCTCCAACAACTGTTCTAAGCGGCTATACGAACCATTTAAAACACTTTTTGTGAAGCGCTTTCAGTACTTGATCAAGGCACACTTACCGATGCGATGCGAATGGGAATCTGGAAGTATACACGTAGCTCCTATCATGTCCGTTTGCTGCATTCACATAAACTATTTTTAAAAATATACAGCTTAAGCTGGGAAGACTTGCTCGGTAAACAGTGTGTCTGTGTAACAGAACAGGAGGGAGAAACAGTACCAACTCAGGAGGGCACAGGGGTCACAAACACAGCCACAGACCAAAACAGGAATCCACACAACTATGTAGGGGCAGCACCACCTGTAGAACTACACAGAAACTAAGGATTTTTTTTTCAATAGGTATACGTCCCCTAGCAAAAAAGCAAAAAATAATAAATATTTTAAACACATGTTTACATTTTCTTTATTTGATAACAAAATGAGCCACTGTATAATAGCAATAATGCACGACAGGGTGTGTGTTGTGCTGGGATAACATCACTTTTGGGGTGATTAGTCACACTGGGCTTGCGGCCTCATGACTAATCACCCCAGGCTTGATGTTATCCCAGCACAACACACACCTTGTCATGCATTATTGCTTAATTATGTGCTGCTGTACTGGGCCTCAAGAGAGTGTATTATGTGCTGCTGTGCTTGACCCAGGCAGGTGTGTCAAGGGAGGTCACAAAGGAACTATCATATGCTGTTGACTGTGGTCCATGTGCTGTTGTTGTTGCCCCAGCTCCCTTCCACATTAGCAGTTCTACTTTATTTTTCATACAAATAATTTGTTAAAGTATTCCCTTTGCCCCACTGTGTTGAATACTACAGCGAATGTATGCTCTATTGTGCATTTTAGCACATCTATTAAAGTTTTTATGAAAAATCGGGACTAATCAGAGTTATTATTTAATTAGGGTCAGGACTTCTCTGAGTTCTCCCTGCCCTAATGGACAGGCCTTTTGAATATGTCCACCCTTAAAGAAATGTAAGTGTGCTCTGTATATGCAGAATGCATGTCACATGCTTAATTGTGCAATGTTTGCATGCGGTTCACATACACAAAGTGAATCTATGAGAACCAGCTCTAAAAAGCAAATCAGGTTTGCATGCTGCAAGCTTGACATGTGTGTAGCAGGTAAGCTGGTGTGCACATCTTCTAAAAATTACATCAGGTTCACGTGCTGCATGCTTGACATGAGTGCAGCAGTTAAGCTGGTGTGAACATCATTTAAACATCGCATCAGGTTCACATGCTGCATACTTGCCATGTGTAGAGCAGCTAAGCTGGTGCAAATCTCATCTAAAAACACACATCAGTTCCTATTTCTTATACTACTGCTAGAAATTAGTCTTTAAAATACATTTTTATTTGAATTCCCATAAAAATTAGGTAAACTCATTAATTCTGATCCTTTTGCAAGTTGTTTAATGGCTTTTGAATTTTGTTATTAAATCACCATTAAAGCAGCAGTACTACGAAAATAAATTTGCACTTTTTGGACAGTTTATTCCTTGTGCTCTGCTGATCATATACCTGGTATTCTTTCCCACTGGCATTGTACTATCACCGAGTAATTTGCTGTTATCCTCTGCTTTTTTTACATTTCTGCCACCAAGCATGTTGCACTGGAACCCCTTCTGCTGCCAACTGCACATGTGTATGACTTGCAGGGACATTGGGAATAGTCAGCAGAGGGTCCCACTGCTGTAGTCAAAATACATGATGCGACCTGAAGGAAAAGCGCAGCTGAAAATTAGTCAGCTGCCATACTTATTGTAGCGCTACAACAATTCAAATAAATTGCAAATATCTAATATCTAAAGATGGCTGAAAAAAAATAGTTACAGGTATGGAAACTGGAACTTTGGCTGCATGCTTACAGCATAAAAGCAGAATTTTAATAGATCACTTCCTGATTTGGTAGTACTGCTACTTTAATTTGCAAAGTATTGTTTGCTTAATGCATTAAATGCCAAGGACATAACCAGGCAACATCCTCTATTCCAGATGTATGAAGAGGGGCCTCTGTGTTGTGAAGCCTATCCTTTTTGTTTTGAACCATGCAAATCCCTTATTTAAATTTAGTTCTACAAATGTGTTTCTCCATGACTGTTTCATCTCACTTACTTTCCCTTTGTCCTTCTGTATTGAGCATATACACTATGACCAAGCTCAGAGCTCTGTGTGCTGACTAGGGTCATGGAAGCATGCATCATACCTCACATTTTGTCACTGATATGAAGGACATGGACACTCAAAATGAGGGACATTAACCCACATGATGATCAGGACACATCATGAAACATGGAGATACAGTACCTCAGAAGATGGTGGAAACCATTGCATTAGCACCTGAGAATGAATTTCTACCATTAAGCAGGGGTGCCATTTAGGTAAGGCAGAGGGGGGCAGTTGCCCCCCCCCCATATTTGTTCCTAGGTGGTTTTTATTGTACGGCAATAATGGCTTTAAATTTGTATTTAATCTTTTGCACACTAAGTGCCTACCTGGCCTAAGGGAGTGCCTGACTGTGGAGAGCTTTAAATGTACATTAAAAGCTTGTCTTTTTAATCTTGCTTTTCCAGAATATGCATGAATTTGTAATTGTTGTTAATTGTTGTTTTATTAAGGTCTTTTATTGTTTTATGTTATTATACCAGTGCTTTGATACATGGTGACTTGTGCTTTTTTATAAATAAAGTTGAAGTTGAAGTTGGCCTGTGTGTGCTCACGCTGCAGGTACTCTCCAGACTTGACTGTGTCTGTATTGTGTTGTCCACTCTCTCTCCACCCATTAGTGGTGGCACAATCACATGTGATGTGGATGAGCTCCAGCCAAGAAAGAGCACACAAGCCTTGCAAGTGCAACACTGTCTTTCCTGACACAGAGTAGACAAACTGCACACTTCAGCTTGGAGAAGTCAGTGAGCACTGAACTCTCAATAGCAGTGTTGTGGCAATATATTTTTGTTGTTCTACTTTTAGTGAGTCTCCATCTCCCCTGGTGGCTGAAGGGGCAGAGGGTGAGCTACAAGCTAACTCAAAACTAGGCTACCTACTTACTCTACTAGGCTCACCTTGCAAAAAAAAAAAACAGCGCAGACCCCCCCACAGCAGCAAGCTAGGCTTAGCAGCAGTGGTGACAGCAGTGTGGGTGGCCTTCATAGGCCTTGATCAGTGCAATGTGGCAGCAGCCACAGCAGCAACCAAGCAAGAAGCAAACAACCCAGGTTGGGTGGGTTCGCATGGTGAGGTGACTTGGTTGCAGACCACGTTAGGGACCTATGATGATCAGTTCTACCATCCAGCTTCTGGCAAAAGAGAGAGGGGGAGCAGACTGAAAACTGGGCTGGTGGCACACTGTGCCAGGCTTCAGGTTCTGGCCATATGGCTGGGTAAGTAAAAATAAACATTTTATTTTACAAGGGAATTGGGGAAGGAGGAAGGAGGAAGAACTGAAATATTGATGTGTTTTTCATGTTTCTTCACCCTTCAGCGGCTTCATGACTCATAGGGGATAAGTATTAAATGGAATGGAGTCAGGGAGAAAAATCAGGACAAAGTTCTTTTTTGGGGGGGCAGAACTTCACCCAGGAAAAAAATTGGTTAGTAACTTGGTGGGTTTAAGCCCAAATCTGATGCACTGCTCCTGAGTATATACAGATTAATTTTATACATTTGAATTTTTCCTGATTTGCATATCACGTTTCAGTCAAACCAAATAAGTAGTACCTTTTAGAGATGTTACAGACATTCTAGAGCTGTCCTTAGCATTCACAGACAGTTGAGCGGTATGGTATGCACAGACTATTGGCACCCCACCATAGTCAGGCTTATGCCCCCCCCAGTGAAGCTGACCTGCACATCCCCATGCTCAGGCACATTATGCACAAAGGGCAAAGGAGACTGCAGGGATGTGCACCATTGAAATGAATGGTGATATTTTTTAATTACTATTTTATACATTATTGATGCAGAGTTGGAGATTAATGAAAGCCACTGCTTGACTAACAAGGGCCTTGTTAGTAGAACAGTGGTCTTCATTATTCTCCAACTTACCATCATAACATATAAAATAGAAACAGAAAATAACTCCATTCCTTTCAAGTGGGTACGCTCCAGCACTCTGACCCATGACCATCATCTCTTAAAGACTCCTGCCTCTGGCTCCCGAGTACTCAAGTAAGAGACTTTTTACTTATATCTATACTTGGTGAGTTGTATGTAGTAGCATGGTCATACCCACTACAGTGTGTGTGCATGGGAGGGATGGGCAATGTGGGTGTGTGTCTTGAGTTATTGCTACTTTTGTGTTTGCACCTTAAAGTTTGTTTGCATGGAAGCATTCAAAACTATGTCGAGAAAATAGTAGGAGTACAGGCCAGACAGAAGTAATTAAGTGGTTTTGTGGGTAAGATTGTGTATTGGGGTGGGAAAAAACATGTGTTTCCATTGGTATGTGTGCCACTGTTCAACTGTGAAAATGAGATGAGGGAGAGAAGAAACTGAAAAGCATAACTGTGGCTACAAGAATGCCACATGCATGCAGATGTATTCAGATACAGTATGTACTGAAGTATAAGCAAGCCAGATGTGTGCAGACAGTATGACTTAGTGGTTAAAGGCACTGAATTGCATGCCAGAAGACTTGGAGGCATGAAGACCTGGGTTTGAATCTCATCAACCCCACCTGTGTATGGTGTGATCCTGAGCAAGTCACTTAACTTTTACGTGTGCAGTTATCAGTGACCACTTGCTTTTTTGCATGCCTACAGTCTTACCCAATTTAACATAAAAATCATGACTTCCACAATTGCTTGCTACACGCATGCTATATGCAGGTAATTGGTTCCATTTTAACATTGAAATCATACTTGCAGCACTCATATCACTTGGGTAGTTTTTTGTGTGCAGTATGAAAACATTTCATATAATTATTTCTGTAAGGGCACTGTTTCTGCAAGTGTCAGTGGCTCAGCAGGTAGCACACTTGCATCTGAGGCCAGGAGATCAGAAGGCTGTGGGTTCTAGCCCTACACCAGGCACTTGGATTAATATCCCACTACTGACACTGTAGTGCAGCATGGGGGGGTGCTGCACTCCTGAGGTGCCAACTTTTGGATGAGATGTTAAATCAAGGTCCCATCTGCCTGTTCTGGTGGTAGTTCAGGTGGATGTTAAAGATCCCATGGCACTTCTTGAAAAGAGTAGGGGAATCTTTATTGATGGAGAGGCTACATAACAAATATATACTGTAGATTATATATATATATATATATATATATATATATCTATATATATATATATATATATAGATATATACACACACACAGTAGGGGTGAGTGGTAAATGAGTTAGATAAAACAGTGTATCAACCACTGCAGTGTGATATTTTTACTGTCTGCTCTACTGTAATGATATCAACCATTTACACACACAAGTCACAAAAGGTCATCACTCTAGGCAGCTTTCTCCTTAGCATGCAAGAAACACCTGTGCTGTTACCATAGACACAAATGTAGAACTACTTCTGAGGTCTCACTACTGCATACAGCTAACTCGGTGAGCATTACAAAACACACCTACCCCCCCAACTTCCATCTCATTACTGTAATGCTGTCAGCTTGACTGCAGCCTGAATTCTAAACAGCACAGCTTCACGGAACAGTCTAAACTACTGCCTGCAGCTAACTCAACTACCACTGAAACACACTCTCACTTGTTCCTCAAACTCTGATTCTCACCCATTACAATTACTGTGATGCTTTCAGCTTGACTGCAGCCAGAATTCTAAAGAGCACAATTTCACAGAACACTCTGCACTCTGCCTGCAGCTAACTTAATTACCACTGAAAACAGTATCAGCTGTTCTGACACTCAGCCTCTCAGCTCATTACAATTACTGTGATGCTCTCTTCTTCACTGCAGCCAGACATCTAAACAATACAGCCTCACAAAAGTATCTTTCTCACTCCTACCTAAAACTAACTCATTTAGCATTGCAAAACACACTCATGTGTCTCCCAGAGTTTATAACACTGCCAGCCCATTCAGAAAAGCTCACACACAGAATGAGCAAACACATAAACAGAAACAGAACACAAGACAGCATAACAAAACTTCTAAAACTCTTGGATCTATTGTAAATATCAAATACATGATGGGCAGATCGTGTGCTATGGCAAATATTGTAACTCCTGCATCGTGAGCTGTGGATATCTCACTCGTGCCTTTGGCACTTGCGTGATATCCAGAACTCACTCTGCGGGAGTGACAATATTTGCCATACCACACTCATGCCTATCATATATCCTATATATATATATATATATGTGTGTGTGTGTGTGTATATGTATATATATATATATATATATATATATAATACATCCTTTTACAGCATGAAGCTCATGTACAAAATGCTAAGAAGCATTTGTTTAAACCTAAAAATAAATAAACTAGAAAATTCCAAACAAAATTACAAAACAGGATCTACTTCATTTAACATTGTGCATACATTGTTTGAATCAAGTAAAACAAATTAAATTTATAGTACTATCTTGTACCTTTTTCCCTTCAATGAGGATCTTTCCATTTTTCACAATACAACCATAATTGTCTGTATTTTTATATGTTAAATTTTTATAATCTCACTGACCAACCTCCTGTAAGGTGGTCTGAATATTTTTCTTCATCTCTATTTAATGCACTTGTCTCTGAGTGACCCATACATATCTAGACTGCCATATATAGTACCTTATAATGGCAAAAATTATAAAGTTTCTGAATGATACTTCCCCCATTCACCACAGAATTCACCATACATTAGGGTAGGGTACGTCAAAGTAGTTAGTAGGGGCTCATTCCACTCGGCTGCTGAGAAGGCCCAAAACTGTACACTATATGCACACTCTAGAAACAAATGAGCTTGTGTCTCAAGCATCTGTACACAAGTATCCCTCGAACAGTATCTCTCAATTACTTGTTTGTGTTTATTATTATTTTGAACACTTAGCTGCCCATAACTCCCTAAACACATCAAGTCCCACACAAACTCTGGAAGTCTTTTACATGACAGACTATTAATAACTTTCTGCTTACCCTCTTAGAAGCAATCAGGGAAAGTTACAGTCTCCTTCATTTCTGACTGTAATATGTGGAAGTACGACCCTTTCCTGTTGGATGTTTGTATTTGTAAAATCGAGACATTCCATTTTAGTAAGTTTTTTTATTTGCTCAGACCCATACCTGGGAAGATTGGGGATTTTGTTCAACATTAAGGCCTTCCTTTTACTCCAATGAGGTATACATCGTGAAAACCAGTCTAGGACATGTGGAGCCCAAATCTTATTTCCTGGTCTTAATGCTTGCCCAAAGTTGTACCATAAGAATATGCTGCAATAAAAGGCTACAGCATTGGTCATATCTAGGCCACCCTCCTGAATCTTTCTATATGTATGCTCTCTCTTAATTGGGTTTAACCTACTCCCCCACAGCCCTTGAAAGAAGACACTATATAGTGCTGTACGAACAGTTAAGGGGGGAGGAAAAATATAACAAATCTACAACAAGATGGGAAGTAGTAGGGTTTTAATCAAAAGGACCCTTTACTTATTTGCTTTTTGTTGCCCCTTCTATGAGGAAACTATCCTGTTGGCCCTAACCAGGCCCACTTCCCAGTTATGTTTTGCCATGTCCCCATTACTATATTCAATGCCCAGAACAGAAATGGGACCTTGTTCTACTGGTATCCCTGCATAATTACCACCCTCCAAAATTGGGGTTTCTCCTAATGTGACCATAGGCATTTAGCATAATTTTTCATTGTCCTAGACTTTGAGAAAGCTACCAGTGTTTTAGAAAGTTCCTGCATGTCAGAGGTAAGAGTAAAAACCAAAATTAAATCATCAGTGTAAACTAACAGCTTTACACGTGGAGTCCCTGCAGTAACTTCAATACCATGGATTCAGTTGTTCTGCGTAATAAGTCTTAACAAAATATCAATAGAGAAGGCATATAGTAGAGGATTAAGGGGGCATCCCTGATGCACTCCCCTCTGTATTCTGACTGCTTTCCCCTTCCATCCATTAATGTTTGGGATAACAAAAGCATTCTTATACAGTAATTCAATCCATCCTACAAACACACTTGGTATCCCATATGCTTTCAGTGTTTCAAATAGATATTTGTGGGAGAACCCTGCCAAAGGCCTTCTCCTGGTCACTTCCTAAAACATATCCCTGTAATTGGACCCCTGGGCCTTTTGAAATACTTCCCTCAGTATAATCAAATTATCATTTTGAGATCTATTCAGAACTGAACATGTTTGTTGTGGGCTTGTTAACCTGTCTGAAACTCTAATTAATCTGGCTAACAATATTTTGCACAGGATTTTTAGATTTGTGTTTAAAGACTTAAGGTTTGTCAATTTCTCAAGTCTTCTTTTGCCCCTTTTTTATACAATAAAATCAGAAGAGCGTGATTCATCGACTCAGCTAGGGATCCCCCTCCAGCATGCAATTATACATGGTTGCCAAGGCTGGAACAAGTTCTTCCACAAATGTCCTATAAAATTCAGTACCTAATCCAAGGGGGGGGTGCTGATAAGAGGCAGGAAATGTCAAGCCTCCCCCCACAAAACATGGCAGGTAGTAAGGTAAACACTGAGGTACAGAGCTCAACACAGGGCAGGACAGGGGTAAATGGAAAAATAGACAAGGGCAATAAGAGCAGGGATGGGGGAAAAAAGGATAAAGCCAACATTAAATGGAGGGCAATGAGTACCAATGCCTGTAGTCTGGGAACAAGCTTCCTGAGTTAGTAGCCCTGATGGAAGATGAACAATTGGATATTGTGGCAGTCACAGAAACATGGTACACAGAGAACCATGACTGGACAGTCAACATACCAGGGTACACAATCTACAGAAGGGACAGGGAAGGTAAAAGAGGAGGTGGAGTAGCTCTATACATAAGGGAAGGGATCAAAGCTACAGAACTAAAAAGTAAAGGGGGAGGAAAAGAGGCACTCTGGGTCACCTTGGAGACAGGGAATGGCATCACAACCCACACAGGACAAGAAAATAATAGAGGACATTCTCAAAATGGCTGAAAAAGGGGAGATACTGTTGATGGTGGACCTGAATATGCCAGATGTTAACCGGATGACATGTACTGCAGCCACATCCAAGAGCAGGGTCATTCTCGATGTCCTGCAAGGGGCAGGCTTTAGACAGCTAGTGTTGGACCCACTCGGGAGGGAGCAATACTAGACCTGGTACTCTCAAACGGAGAGAGGATCACAAATTTAGAAGTCAGTAGACATCTTGGGACAAGCGACCACTGCAGTGTGCTTCACAATGAGCACAACCATGGAGATAAGTCATACAGAAACAAGGATACTGGACTTTAGAAGGGCTGACTTTGGCAAAATGGGTGAATACCTGAAGAATGCACTAGGAAATGGCCAAAAAGGAGGGGTGGAAGAACAATGGAGAAAAATCAGAACTGACATATAGGCAACAAGCCTTTGTGTGAAACAAATAAAGAAAACAAAGCGGAGCAAAAAAACACTATGGTTCTCAAAAGAGGTGGCAGGAAAGGTTAAGGAGAAAAAGGCTGCATTCAGAAAGTATAAGGAATCACAGAAGGAGCATGACAGGGAACTGTATCAATTAAAGCAGAAAGAAGTGGGGAAGGCAGGCAGAAGAGCAAAGGCCCAAACTGAGGAAAAAAATAGCCAACTCAGTTAAGAAGGGGGATAAAACCTTTTATAGGTACATTAGGGAGCATAGAAAGGTTAAGGGAGGGATAGTGAAGATTAATAAAGGAGTGGGGAGGTGGGCAGAGGGAGACAGTGAAAAGGCAGAGATGCTGAATGAATACTTTTGCTCAGTATTCACAAAAGAAGATGAGGAGGAGTTACCTAAACCAGACAATAGAAGCACTCTGGGTAGGGGGGTTGACACCAGTCCATTCACAGAAGAAAGAGTCCTGAAAGAACTCCTAAAACTCAAGGTGGACAAAGCAATGGGGCCTGATGGGATTTACCCCAGAATCCTAAAAGAACTAAGGGAGGACCTAGTGACACCACTGACCACGCTTTTTAACAAATCATGGCAGGATTGGATGGGATCTGAGGACTGGAGGAGGGCAGATGTGATTCCCCTTCACAAAAGTGGGAGCAAGACAGAAGCAGGAAACTACAGACCGGTAAGTTTGACCTCAGTGGTAGGGAAAATGATGGAATCACTTCTGAAAGAAAGAATTGTCGAGTACCTAGAGGCCAGCAGGGTACAGGACTCAAAGCAGCATGGATTTACAGCAGGAAGGTCATGTCAGATGAATCTAATTGATTTCTTTGACTGGGTGACCAAAGTAATAGACCAGGGAGGGGCTGTGGATATGGCCTACCTAGACTTTAGCAAGCCATTTGACACAGTCCCGAACAAAAGATTAATAATCAAGTTAGCCAGCCTGGGATTGGGTCCCAGGGTGGTAGCCTGGGTAGCAAACTGGCTGCACAACAGAACACAGATGGTAATAGTGAATGGAACACATTCCGAAGAAAGGGGGGTTACTAAAGAAGTACCTCAGGGCTCAGTACTGGGTCCAGTCCTTTTTAACATCTTTATAGGTAACATTGCAGAGTGTCTGGAGGGAAAGGTATGCCTTTTTGCAGATGACACAAAGATCTGTAACAGAGTTGATACACAAGAGGGAGTAGAAAAGATGAGAAGGGACTTGGCAAGGTTGGAGGAATGGTCAGACATATGGCAACTTAGATTCAATACAAAGAAGTGCAAAGTAATGCACCTGGGAAGCAAAACCCAGGAGAAGAGTACACAATAGCAGGGGAGGTACTAACAACAACAAAAATGGAAAGGGACCTGGGGGTAGTCATATCAAATGACCTAAAGGTGGGTAAGCAATGTGAGAAGTCGGTAAGGAGAGCCAGGGAAATACTGGGATGCATAGGAAGGGGCATCACAGGTAGAAAAAGAGAAGTGATTATCCCTCTACACAGACAGTTGGTGAGACCCCATCTGGAGTACTGTGTGCAGTTTTGGAGACCTCATCTACGCAAGGACATAGACAAGATGGAAACAGTCCAGAGGAGGGCAACTAAAATGGTGCAGGGTCTGCATCAGAAACCATATGAAGAGAGACTGAGAGAGCTTAATATGTATACCCTTGATGAAAGGAGGGAAAGGGGGGACATGATAGAAACTTTCAAGTACCTCAAGGGAATCAACAAAGTCCAGGAGGGTAGCATCTTTCAGAAAAAGAGATGTGTAAGAACAAGAGGGCACAGTTTAAAGATAGAGGGGGGATGGCTCAGGGGTAATGTGAGGAATTTTTTTTCATGGAGAGAGTGGTGGATACATGGAACTGCCTTCCTGGGAGGTCGTTGGGTCTAAAACGTGGGGGAATTTAAACATGCATGGGACAGACATAAAGCAATTATAGTGGGGGGTTGCAGGAAGTAGGCTGTTGGTTAACTAGAATCTGCAGCTTATCCAGTAGGTAGGGAAATGGGCAGACTGGGTGGGCCAAGTGGTCCTTATCTGCCATCAAAGTCTATGTTTCTATGTATCTGTTCCTGGGGCAGAGCCTAATTTCAGTGTAGATACTGCAATGCTGTCTTAACTTCCTCACTTGTAATGGGGCCAGTCAGGGCCTTGCATTCTCTCTCCTACTTGTGGAAGTGCTAAGTGTTCCCAAAGTGGTGATTCTAGACTGAATTCTGGTGGTTTATCAAATAGGGTGCTACTATATTCTACCACCCTTGATAACATTTCTGCGCAGGAAGTTACAATATCCCCTGTATCTGTCGCTAATTCTGTAATAATCCTGTGGCTTACCTTATATTTGCATTCCTTAAAAGGGTCTACCAGACCTTTTTTCATACTGATGCCAAATCTGGATTCCTGCTCTAGGGACTTAGCCCTATCATATTACATCTGGAACATCTGTATTTTTTATATTAATTTGTGAACTATAGTCCATTTTATTGTTTTCTGTACATTAAATTAATTTCTGGAGTTGATTCCTTAACTGTAAATAAGTTAGACCATCTTTGCTGACCTTGTTCCTAGACCTGTATTGAAATAAATTACCCCAAGATTTTTTAGCATCCTCCCACCATGTCGAAATATCATCATACATACTAATAACTGATAATCTGGCTTTCCACTCTTTCCGCCAGGCTTTCCTAGTACCCTCATCTTCTAGACTGCTATTATTTAGCCTCCACAAATTCTTATTGCACTTTGGCAAAGTTTCCCACCCTAATTGTACTGATATAGACCTACGGTCTGAAAATTCCCAAGCCTACAATTTAACCTTCCTAACCTGTAAAGTAGCAGAAATTAATATAAAACCTATCCTCATAGATGAGTCCTCTAAAATATGTGTGTCCCCATCCTTGTTTGTTTCCCTATATGAGTCAGTAAGGTTAGCTGTATTAATTATGTTTTGCAAGCCGTGGGTATCACAATAGTTTGTCTGTTCTCAGGCCGCTGTCTTTCCTTGAGAGACCTCAGTTAAAGTCCCAGTCCATATCACAAGTCTAGAAAAATGTAAATAGGGTTGTACAGACTTAAACAGGGCTGCTTTCTGTGCCTTGGTCTGAGGTGCATACACCGTAATAAGTCTGTAGTGTTCCTTGTGATAGCTTATGTTTAAACGCAGAGCTCAGTCTGGCTGAATCTCTTGCAAGTCTAGAAACTTGGAGGGCTGAGTTACAAAATAAAATTCCCTCCCCATCACACATTTCATCCCTGCTAGACCAAAAGGAGGCCCCATTTGTCCATATCCTAGATGCTTGTTGTAACTCCTTCAGAGTTTTTAGTCTTGTATCTTGGATTCAGAAAATGTCACTATCTCCCTCTTGTAGGAGTCTAAAGAAAGTAACCATTTTTTTATAGCTCTTAACACTATTTACATTAATAGTGGCAATTTTCAAAGAGCCCATTTAATCTTATTTGGGAGTGGCATTCTATATCCGAGGGCTTTGAAAACCTTCTGCGCCTAGTACGCCTTGAGATGTGCTCCTCTACCCCCCCTTCCTCTATATCTGAGGTAATGTCAGTAGTTGTAACGGCAATTAAGAAAGAGTCTGACTCTTCCCCTCCAGAGTCTTCCCCTTGTGTGTCAGTGGTTAGCGCAGCATATTTATTCTCAGTTTTCCAGGGTTGTTTACCTTTCCCTTCTCCCTTTGCAGGGGTGCTTGCCTTCGGGGGGAGAGTCTTCCCTAGCCCATTTATCTTTTTTCCAACAACTTTTTTTAAAGGGTTGGGACTGACTTAGGGGAGGGAGGGCATCTCTGGAGTGCTATCATCCTCTACAGCTGAAACCACTGTGGTGCAGCTAACTGAAGATTCTAAAGCATTGTCTGACCTCTGTATGTCTTCTCCCTGCTCTGGTGGTACTATATCATTCTCAGGGTTTCTTTCTGTTGCTTCTTGTGCTAAAGTTTGTACAGAAGGATATGTAGTTTGTGTCACATCTTGAGCAGCATTTTGGGCCATCACCCTCTGGGCTTGCATCTGCTGAGCTTTATTTATCAGCCCTTTGTGAGAAGGACATTCTTCCCTGTTGTGCGAAGCCCAAGTGCATTTTTCATATCCATGCCGTTTTTTTCTCACAGATTACATTTAAATAGGTTGAGACATTTTACTGCCACAGGTCCATAATCTAGGCAATGGCTGCACTGGGAGGTATCGCAGGCAGAGCTCAAATTGGTCCTTGACCCACATTTAAAGCATGTCTTCGGTTGGCCTATATAAAACAATACCCCCATCCTTCCCTAGAAATAAACTACTGGGTAAATGTGCAGGACCATTATTTGTACAGTATAACTTAACTGTTATTCTCCACTCCCCATTCCATATCTGCTCACTATCCAGGATAGGGGATGGCAGATCTAACACTTCACATCACTGGCATAGCCAGAAGAGGATGTCCTTCACATTTACCCCTACATTTCTGAACATTATAGTTATATGCTTTACTGCTGGTTTTGTTAGGGGAACAGCTATATTGGGTATCCTGACTGGATTATTATTTACTATCTGGTACTTGGCAAAGAATCTGTCTAGGCAAGAAACTGTCTTAAAACTCACAACATAATTTGCATTCCCTAGATGTATCAGGGTGAGTATTTCTGAAGAGAAATACTTCATTGAGCCTTTCGGTAGCAGCTTAGCTACAAACAGCCTGTCAGGTGGAGATTTCAGCCCCCCTTTATAAATTAACCTTACAGCATTTCTATGGGGGGCTGGCTCCCCTTTGTTCTGAAAAAGTTCTGCAAGTTTAAACATAGGTCTTAACCAGTTACTCTGTGCTGGATTTTGCAAAGTGTCCTCTGAGGGCCTGATTCTAATAAAATCTTCCCTGTCTGTCTGGGGCCTATCAGGAACACATGAATCTTTAGCTATGTTGGCATTCTGCTGAAATCTTTCATTGGGGCCCATAGCAGGAGTAGCAATAGTGATCTATTGATTTACACCAGTCTGGGAGATTTCATCAACAAATAAATCAGCATTGTTACACATAATAAGGCTGTCCCTCACATTGCCCCTTCCTGTTTTTATCTCTGTATGTCATTATCTTCCAAGTCAGGGACCCACTGTCTATTTATTTCATGCACCCATCCCACATTTTGAAGAGCTCTGACTGGTGACCAGTTCCCTGAAATATCCACAGGATTATATACTTCTCCCGAGACTGTCCTGAGCATTTGTTGCAGATGATATTTCATTTATTACAGGTACAGATGTTGAGGGAACTACTACATCTGAATTTCCATTATCATGCACAGCTTTGTTTGTGACTGCTGGACTTCGGCCATTCTTTGTCTGTTCTGAGCTTTTTAAAGCTCTCTGTTTTGTTTTGGGGAAAGCTGTAGGCCAAGCCTCGTACGGCTCGTTTTTGCCATTCCTAGCTTTCCCCTTTCATCTGCATCTTTTGGCTCTCATCAGTTACTGTTTTCTTTCATTCTGCCAGCCAAATTCACTTTTTGACAGTTTGATTGAAGGTGGATTGTACTTCTGTCAGTGGCCTTTGATGCTGCTGTGTCATTCACCAGCTGAGCTCCAGCTGATGACTCAGTCTGTAACTCTGTCTGTGGTGCAGTTTGCAAGGCTTCAATCTCATCCTGATTTGCCTCCCTACATTTTCTGCACTTAAGCTCTTCTTCAGCAAGCTCTTTTAAAATGTATTTCCTTCAGTGAGAGAGAACCACAACCCACAATGTTTATAGAGTCTGATCGTACCTACAAATCAATCTGTGCAGCAGCAATGTCCTGTGAACTTTCCGTGCCTGAATCCTAAAACACTTCAGGTTGTTCCATGATTTCCATTCCTTCCTCAGCATCAAAGTCAACCTCTTGCAAAGGAGAGACAGAGAAAGAGACCTGCCCCTCTGTCTCTATAACATCCACCTCTCCTCCTGGATCTACCAAAGTGGCCATCTTAGATAGACAGCCAAGAGTTTCCCCTACTGGCAGAGTGGGGAAATTTCCCTGGTGCCCTGGCCAAATTTCCCCCCATTAACTAAAAATACCACCAACAGCTTACTCTGGTTCAAGGTCAGTTGGCATTCATCCCCCTGCCCTGGGTCATGCCTGAAAATAGGCAGAATTTATCTAGTGCACTTACCCGGTCAACAAAAGCTAAATAAGTGTGGTAAACCTCATTCCTGAATCAACTCTCTTGGGGTTTATGTCCTTCTCTCACAGTGGTAATACTTTTCACTTGTATAAGCAGTCATTGAAGCACTAAGCTTGTGCACACATATCCCTAGTTTATCATTTTCTTAGGGGGCAAAGACAGCTGTTCTGAGTAAATGGTGGTGCTGCCTGTAACAACAGTCAGTTTGTGAACAGAAAAATGCACACTCACCATATGGTGCTACACACTAATGAGGACACTTTGCTGTATGCAAAAAAAGTGTTTATTCCATAGTAGTAGTTAACACGGCACTATAAAACCCAGGAAACATTGGGGCAAATTACATCTCTACATTTCATGTGTGGAATCACGCTTTCCTAAAAGACCTACTGGTGCTCTCTACTGGTAGCATTTAATAGTGATACAAGCTGACCAGTTAAAGGTACATAATAGTCAAGTGCAAATCAATGCATATTCTTTCATTTAAATACAATGCAAATAACATTGCACAAATTAGTGATGGACACTATATATACTGTATGTGTGTATGTGTATATATATATATATATATATATATATATATATATATACACAAAAATTAAAAACATGTATAACTGAGAGAATTTCAGGCATTTTCCATTATTTCATTGTCCTTAGAACATTGACAAGCATATGTTATTTTTGTACACTACAATGTGGCTGTATATCTGCAAGGACATAATGAACATAATGCTAAAATGAAATTAACCTGATGTACTGTTTAACACATTAGTCAAGCCACTATGACAATATTTTTGCTGTCTGACTGAAACTGACAACTTGCTATACACATCATTTTGCAGAGAAACATGCTGATCAATGTAACACAATGTTTGTGTTACAAGCAGCAACCCCAAGGGATGAGGTTGTATCCATTCACAATGGACCACATGAGGTCAGTTCAGCACTTGCTATCCATGTGCATTCTATGGGGTCTGCAGTGAGCTATGATGGTCCTTTATTTCCATAAAAATGGTGGCAGTTTGATAGTGGGATGGGTATATGGAAAATCTGCCAGCACACAGGGAGTCATTTTGAATCTTTAAAATGAGAACCACTATTCCTCCAAGTCTAAATGAGAAATTTGAGCTGGCACCACTGTTGTGATTTGCTTAAGTTTTCAAATGACCTGTTTGACAGCCCGTTTGCCATGTTTCATTCCCCTTCCATCTCCTTCCCTCATTCTTCTTCTCTCATTTTCTCTTTCTTCTTTTTCCCCCTTTTCTCCTTCCCCCCTCCTCCAAATTTCATCCCTTGGGGTTACTGCTTCTGCTTGTAACACAGACATTTACATCGTGTTCACCAGCATGTTTCTGTGCAAAGTGATGTGTGTAGCAAAACTGTCAGTATCAGATAACAAAAATCGTGTCATATTGGCTTGAGTAATGTTTTAAAAAGTACATCAGGTTTATTTACTTTTAATATTATAGAGTGCATGGTTGAATGTTCTTATGTATGGAAATCCATACATTCAGAAATGTTGTTTTGCTGTGGTAGTGACATACTGTAACTACTGCAGCACAACAAGTTTTCATTGTGACACAGTGGTTACCTCATACAACAGTGATGGTGCATGGCAATAGAACAGTGAGTGGGAGAGTGAGCAGTGAAAAAAACACCCTCCAAGAGTGAGGATGAGCTGTGGGGAGGGTTGAGGTTGGTGAAGATGGAGCAGATATCATGGGGCGTGGACAGTACAAAAGAAAATTAAAAAATGAATGAGCCAGGGGGGTGGCAGGTGATAGTAATGTGTGGCATTGGTGAGTGTGATACTGCAGCCAGGGATGACAGGCTGCTGAACAAGCTGTGGTGGAGCAGGGGGGCATAATCCAATAGATGATGTGATTGGAGATGACTGGAAGAACAGGAAAAAAGTGTACCAGAGTGGATCAAACAAATAGTCATTTCTGCTGTTTTTGTTTTGGTTGCCCATACACTCTAAAAAATAATGTACAGGCATCCATACAGTCCAAGGCTGTGTTTCCACCTCAAGGTTGCCAGGACAACAGGAACTAAATCTTCAATCTCAAGGTCACTCTATCATCAAAGCAACCTATCAGTGGAAACACAACCTTGTTGCATATGGTGGACCACACATTATTCTGTATGTTCATTATGTACTTGCAGATATACAGGCACATTCTATCAGTAATTTGCACAGCATGTTACTTCCACTGTATTGAATTTAAAGAATATACACTGATTTGCACTTGTCTATCATGCACCTTTGTCAGCTTGCAACACTACCAAATGCTACCAGTAGACAGCGCCAGTGGATCTCTTGAGAATGCTTGGTTCCATACGTGAAATGATGAGACGGTGTTTGCCCTGATGTTTCCTGGCTTTTACAATGCTGTGTTAACTACTGACTATAGAATAAACACTTGTTTTGCATACAGCAAATTGCTCTCATCAGTGTGCAGTACAGAGAGTGCATGTTTTTTAGTTCACAAACTTCATTTTTTTCTTGTAACTGCATGGCATCTCTTGTTGCAGTCTCCTTTGCAACTGCAATTTCCATAGCTTTACAAAACATCAAGTCAGCTTCTGTGAGCTGCCATTTTTGAATCCATCTCATAGGGAGCAATGCAAGTTATCCTGAAAAATACAGTGTTCAGAATACTTCCTCAGTTCATCTACAAAAGCACCGATGCTTTCTCCCCCGGCTCATCATGCTTAAGAAATCTGAATCTCTCTGTTATTACCAGAGGCTTAGGTGACAAATGAAACCATAAAATGTCCACAGTCTCATCAAAATACTTGTTTGCTGGTTTCTCTGTTGTTGTCCAGTCAGGAAGTGCCCCCCCCCCTCCAAGTTGGCACTCTCTTTCCTTGCACTGTCTTACTAGTGATAAAATATTGCTCTGAGTGTTCAATGTATGTTGACCAGCTTTTGACAGCCTCATCCAGCATTTCAATTCCTGTGATTAACCTTGCCATGGTTTTCACCTTTATTGTTTTTGCCAGCATACTTCTCAACCTTTCATCCCCAAAATGTGGAACATTGCCTCTCAAAATGTGGAACAAATGAGCAAAATGTGGTATACTTAATCAAATCTTTATCTAGGAGGCTCAGAACACTGCTAAAATGTTTGCATTTATGTTCAGAAAGTCTGTTATTAATTGAATAATATATTTTTTGCATCATTTACTATAGATTTTTGCTTTAAAATGTTAATACTGAATGTGGAATAAGTCCTCACAATGTGGAACAGGGAGCTTTTGTGAAG
Organism: Neoceratodus forsteri; assembly: GCA_016271365.2. Lineage (NCBI taxonomy): Eukaryota > Metazoa > Chordata > Ceratodontiformes > Ceratodontidae > Neoceratodus > Neoceratodus forsteri. Next base: position 980,706,532 of record CM028131.1, on the reverse strand, counting down.
TAAAATGAGGAACATTCCTCGTAATGAGGTACAGTTGAGAGATATGTTTGCCAGTCTTTCAATGCAGTTTGCATTCACATAGCTCCAGGCTTTCCTGGTGTCTACTGCAGTTCAACAGATCCTCTCACAGTATCTGCAAAACTCTCTTCCACAGTTGTTTTTTGTCTTGTCTCTACTGCAATCACCATCTCATTGCCATTTGAAGTAAATTGGGCCCAACACATAACTAATAGGGATAGGATTACCAGACATCTGGTTTTCCCTGGACATGTCCTCTTTTCAAGCTGTGAATTTTTGGCTGGGTGGATTTTTTCCGAAGTGCTGTTTTGTCTGGCTTTTGGGTTTGGCACTATGATTCAAACTGAAGTAGTCTGTTGCCAAGAAACTGTCCCAAACTGCAACTCATCCCACCACACCATGCCATGGGACCACTTGCAGTTTGGCTAGTTGCTTGGCAACAGAAAAACAACTAGTTCATGATCACAGTGCCAAAGCTGCCAGCCATAGGTGATAAAAAAAAAATGAAGAAGCCTGGCTCATCCTGTCATGCATGGTCCATCCAGCCCCTTTCTGTGTATGACTGTAGTAGTTAGTTTACCTGCGTGCAGGATTTAGGCAGTAGAGACAGTACAGTGCAGAACACTTTGTGGAAGTTTGTCGACTATCTGAGATTATTCCCAGTGCATGACCAGGCAGAGCAGTCATCCTGAAGGTCATGAGTCACGACCCAACCCGTCCCAGTCCTGAGAGTTGAACTTGTATTGCAGCACTGTCTGTCTTGGGCACTCTGGACACTCTCACTGATCTTGAATCAAACACTGTTGTCCTGATCTCAAGACTCCTACCATTGGACCCCCACCTCAGTCTGTGTGACTGACAGTCAAGTCTGCAGCAGAGCAGCCTCAAGTCAAATGCTACCAAGTGGTCCCAATACCTGACTGGAGACTGGAGAGTGAGGGGTGTGTGTGGTTGGTAGGCTTAGACTCAGAGTTGACAGTAATTGCAGAGAGTGAGCAACTGATTGCAGAACAGTTTACTACACTACTCACCCAGCAGCCCAAGTTATTTGGTAAGTAGTTGAAATCCAGAGACCGGAGACCATGCTCACTCTGGCTTGTTGCTGAATCTCAATATAAATGTAATATCACTGGGCTGGGTGGGGAAAGCAGTGGAGTGGGGTGTGGGCAGTGTCGTCTTTTTGGTGTCCCAAAATCTGTTAACACTAAGTAGGGCACATACTGAACAAGCAAAGATGCTGAACACAGCGACTGTTTATTAACTTGGAAGTTGCAAGTTGAAAACAGAAACACAGAGCTTTTCTGCACAGGCATCTTATTTGCTTAAAAGGAATACATTCCAAATAATAATAAATTGGAACTTGTAATGAAAGTACTGTAGGAATCAAACAGAAAAGACACTACAGGAACTGCTGTGATTGTTCAGGATGGCTTCATCAGATGCACTAGGTAGCTGGCTGGGAAGGCTGCTTACACTGAAATGGGAGTGCAATCAATGGATCTCTGAAGGCTAATGACCATGGTTCCTTTAGCAGTACTATTATGTACCAAATAGCCCTTGTTCTCACAGTTCCATAGCTATGACAACCAGTCCCTGTTTCACCATGAAAAACTCCAGTCTCCACCACCTTTGATTGCAGTACCTATACTTGGTGGAAATGGGATGGCAGAACATTTACTGTATCTGCTCCTTTTCTCTCCTCTGCATCCCTTTTACCACCTGTTCCTCTCTTCATGTGTTCTATGTGCATTAACAACACATGCATGACAGATGATGGCATAAGGCATTGCCACTTGTTGCTGAAAATCATAACTCACAAAAGTCATCACTCATTCTTAGATACATATGTGACATGCATGCCCAGCAAGTAGAAAAGACATAATGCCGTTCAGCTCAGAAGGTGATACAGAAGAGTGGCAGCACCAGTCCAACTCTTCACTTCTAGAACACACCCCACACCAGTGAGAAATCTTGTGACTCGCACTGCAGTCTACTTTACTTTTCACTCTTTCACTCACTGATTGGCTGGCTGGCTCAGCAAGCAGGTGAACATAAAATGATAGGTTTCTGCACCCTGCTGTACCACCAGTAGTTAGTAAAAATTTTCAATTAATCCTTTAAAATCCCTTTACACCTTTTCCAGTCTGCTAAATTCAGTGGACCATGTTCCTGCTGCAGGGAGAATATAAAATAAAATAAATACTGGTCGTGGAGTTTTGTGTCCTCTATACCACCAGTACTCTGTAAAAAATATTTGTCATATAAATCTTTTAAACATTCCCCAACACCTTTTCCAGTCTGCTAAATATTCTGCTCCTGCTCCTGCAGCAGGCAAGGCCTGCAGTTGCCAGTACAGGCTTAAATTGTGCACACGTTCCTCTCCTCTTTAGTATAATTGCACTAGCCTGCTTGCCTGAAACTACAGTTACATATAGTGAGAATTATCTGAGTGGAATGATAATGCATGATTGTGATTGGTTGGCATCCATGGCACTCCAGACATTACCTCATGGGTTACAGCCCACCTGATAGGCTAATGATGCACATGACCCAGATCAGATTTCCAGTATATCCAGGTCCCAGGAACCCCTGCTCTCCAGTTTTGAATCGTGCATCTGATTAGGCAAGAAGCATACCAGGAATCCCTGTCTGCTCTATACAAGGTAGGAACCAGCAATCTGATTTCTTTTGTGCAATTGTTTTTCAATCCTTGGTCTTACCTAAAAATGATTTTTTATCAGGGCTCTCAGAGCCAGTTCTAATTGTAAACTACGTTTGTTTTTTGTGGCTATCTTAAAGTTTGTCCAGGATTGCATCTGTGTTTGCCTAGAAATGCTGTTGTTCCTTATTTAGATGGCTACCTTAAGGTAACAAGTGGTATAGCCCCTTATTTGCTTTTTTTCATGGGGCTCCACTATTAGAGCGGCTTTCTTGTTTAAATTGGCCACTCGGACCTTTCTTTTTCGGCTCCGCGGCTCCCCAGCCACGTGCGTGGCCCATTCTAGCATTCAGGGATGCTCCCTCTTACCGCCGCGCTTACCGGCATCTCCTGGGCCTTTCTCGGCCCTCTCTTCCATGCGGTGGGCCAGCTATGGCCTAGGGACTCCCTCCCTCCACCCTCGCCCCTTGCGGCTGTTTTTTCCTCCGGCCCAGCACTGCCTTCCTTCCCAAGTGCTAGGTCCAGCGAGCCGCAGTAGGCCGCAGGCCTACTTCCTCCCCCCCTCCCTGAGCAGCTCCGGGACTCCACGGATGAGAAAATAGGAAGCGGAGCCTAGCCGAGGGCCTCCCAGAGCCCAGAACTCCCTCGTCGCCTCTTCTGCCCTCCGCCTCCTCTTGTCCTCCCGGATGTTTTCGGGAGCGAGAGGCGATCCCTCGCTCGGGTGTGAGAGATATCAATGGAGTCCTCCCACGCAAGCACCGAGGGCAAGACCTCCCAGCATGGTTTCCCCGTTGTTCCTAGACGCTTTCTCTATCTCCATCGTAGGGGAGGCGGGACATCGCAGTTCTTTGCTGCAGAAAAGAAAAAAAGTGCTGCTGAGATTCATTCTGGTGTGGGTGGATCTTTTAAAGAAAAAAAAAAAAATTTTTCAGGGCAAACCAGGGGTCCCCACGCCAGCTTTCTTCCACACCCAGGGATGATCTCTCCCAGGGGCAGCTGGTGGGGCAATATGGCGGTCAGTCCTAAGCCTGAGTGGCAATTCTGGTGCCCCCAGCCAGACCTGGTTTGAATCCACAGCCCCCCCCCACAGTGTTTTTTTCTGTTTTAAAAAAAAAAAAGGGGGAAAGACAAGGAGAAAGGGAGCACACCATCCTTAATCTGCTCGGGTCCTCACATAGCGACCCCAGTAGAGCCTCTGGAGTCCCTCCTCCAGATGGTGGCCCTGGCCCTCCCACAGCGGGCCTCGGTTCCACCAGGAAAACATGGCTCCCTCCCTAACTCCCTGCGTAGGGTCCTCCCATAGCACCCCTATTCTCAGGCACTCCTCTGTTTCCCGCCATCTTCCCCTCGCTTCCATTGGGGGCATAAGGAGAGGTTTATATTCATACAATGGCAAAGAGAGAGGGATAACAGGTTATCGGCCTCCTTACAAGTCTACTTTTCTCTAATTCCAGATGGTAAGGCCAAGAAGTGCTCCGTGCAGCGCCAACCTCCCCAAACCCCGGGCCCTGTCAGCGGCCTGCCTGTTGGATGATGACCTTCTCTCAATGGAGAGACACCACCTCTGGCACCCTCCAACCCGGATCCAGCACTTGACGTGGGTGGACCCAGGCCCTTTGATCCAAGAACCAACAAGCAGCAGTGGCCATGATGGAGAGCCAACAAAACTTCATGCTCAAGATCATGGAAAAGCTGGAGGCCCTCACCCAGAACAGAGCGAGACCACCCAGCCCGGAACACACCCGGATGAGGGTGCACCAGAGAGCCATCCATGCCTGAGGACTTCCCCGCCTGCCTCCACACGACGGCATGCCAGAGGAAGGGAGAAAGACGATGCAGATGAAGAAGAAGAGGAGGAGGAGGCTGGGATGGATTCGGACACAGAGGACATGGACCTGCAAGCAACTCCGTCCCCTGACTTCCAAACTGTGCTCCTTCCGACACCATCCCGGCTCATGAAGATAATCAAGGCCACCATGGGCCTGGGCACTGAGGAGCCGGAAGAGGGCAAGCCGGAGTCGAAGCTCGATCCAATGATCCAGCTAAGATCCACGACAACAGAGACATTTCCAGTATGCCCAGCCATCGAAGAGGTTGTTAACACAGAATGGCAGTCCCCCGATCCGGGCAGAATGCTGAACCACAGAAATTTGAACAGAATGTACCCGGTACAGGGCGATAAATTGGATGTTTGGTGCAAGGCACCCACTATTGATCCACAGGTGGCGGCCCTGAGCAAAAAGACTGTGCTACCATGTGGCACCATAGCCCTCAAGGATCTGACAGACAAGAGAATTGAGGACATGCTCAAGAGGACCTTTGAGATCGAGGGAACCACGGCCAAGGCAATGACCACTGCCATTTACACCTCTCGGGCCCAGATTTGCTGGCTCGAGGAGCTCCAGGAGCAGGCTATCCCAAAGTCTAGAGAGGCAGAACTGCTGGAGTGCACCCTGGAGGCAGCCAAATATCTGGCTGATATGGCAGTGGACTCACTACGCCTACAGGCAAGGGCCGCCGCCATCATCAACCGGGCCCGCAGAGCCCTGAGGTTAAAACTCTGGGACGCTGATTCAGAATCCAAGACATTATTACAAAACTTAACGCTCAAGGGAAATCATGTCTTTGGGGAGGGACTCCAGAATTATCTGAAACAAAGGGAGGGAGGAAGGTAGGGACCTCCTTAGGAATAAGTCCAAATCCTCCTATCTGCCCTCCACAAGATGGAGGTTTCGGGGTGGAATCAAGGGCCAAAACCGCAGGGACTCCTTTCTGCAGAGCCACTCCTTTCGGGGTAGAGGCTCCACTTCCAGCTCTCGCGGCCCCTCCTTTCAGAGTTACCAGTCCGCCTCCTTCAGACCTCGGTGACAAAAATCCGGAAGCCGAAGTAGAGGCTTCAGAGGGAAACAGTGACTCCCAATGGCCAGAGAATTGCGATCAGGACCCGTATCCCCCAGTAGGACAAAGACTAGCCCTGTTTGTCCACCGCTGGTCGGCCACCACATCGGACAGGTGGGTACGGGACGTAGTATCCAAGGGATACGCCATCGAGCTATCCCACACCTCTATACCGCACCGGTTCATTTCATCCCCCGTGTCCAGAAGGAGAGCCTCTCCTCACCAAGTTCAACGATTCTAGCAGAGCTAATCCAAAACAGGGCCATCCAGCCCGTCCCGAGCCAGGAACAAGGAATGGGCATGTACTCCATCTTCTTCCTGGTCCCCAAAAAATCTGGGGAGCTAAGGCCCATCCTGGACCTAAAACTCCTGAACCGACACGTGGTCCCCCACCGGTTCAAGATGGAGACCATCCGGTCCACTCTACAGGGCATCAAGGTGGGCGACTTCATGACATCCATCGATCTGAAGGACGCCTACCTCCACATCCCCATCATCAGAAGACACAGGCAGTTCCTCCACTTCCACATTCTGGGACACCATTTCCAATACAAGATGCTCCCCTTCGGCCTGTCCTCGGCACCCAGAGTCTTCACCAAGGTCTCTATAACTCTGGTGGCCAGACTCAGGAGCAGGGCCTAGACATCATTCCGCATTTGGACGACTTGGCTCATCCCCGCCTGCCCAAGGACCAGGCGAGCAAGATACGGAACTCGCCTTGCAGGCTCGAGGACCATGGCTGGGTGGTGAATTGGGAAAAGAGCCACCTCCGTCCCACTCAACAGATAGAGCACCTCGGGGCCATCATCAACTCGGCCGAAGGCTGGGCAAAACCATCGCCGGGCCAAGTCCACAACCTACGAGAGCTGGGCGAGTTGATATCGCACACCCATACCACGGTGGGGAAGGTGGCGCAACTTCTGGGCTGCATGGCCTCCTGCATCGACCTCGTGCCCTGGGCCAGGTGGCACATGCGCCCACTCCAAAACTACGTCCTGTCTCGCGGGGCGCCAAACGAGCACAACCTCCAGTGCGTGGTGCCACTGCCCGTAGCGGTAAGATCATCCCTGGTCTGGTGGACAAGACTGGAGAATCTGACCAAGGGAGTCCCCTTGGAGGCCCCTCGCCTGATCCCCATAGAGACGGACGCCAGCCTCTCCGGCTGGGGGGCCTGTTTAGGGGACGCTGCAGCACAGGTAGCGTGGTCTCCAGCGGAGACACAACTCTCCATCAACGTTCTGGAAATGAGAGCAGTATTCCACGCTCTGAGGGCGTTCAGACATCTCATCCTGGGGCGCTCGGTACTGATCCGGTCCGACAATCACGTGACGGTGGCCTACATCGCGAAACAGGGGGAAACCAGAAGCAGGGTCATGTCGAGGGAAACCGCAAGGGTGATCAACTGGGCTCAGACTCGCCTATCACACCTGGGAGCAGTGCACCTGGCAGGGAAACTGAATGTCAGGGCAGATTGGCTCAGCAGACAACAGATTCCCCCGGGAGAATGGCGGTTGCACCCGGCCCTCTTTCAGAAAATCCAGGCGGCGTGGGGACCAGTGTCTCTGGACCTCATGGCATCTCAGAACAACGCCCAAGTCGACATGTTTTACTCACGGTTCAGAGACGCCCACTCCCAGGGCACGGACGCCCTGTCACAGGCCTGGGGCCGGGAGTACGCGTACGTTTTCCCACCGCTCCCCCTGCTACCACAAGTACTGACCAAGATCCGAGAATCTCGTGTCACCATTATTCTGGTGGCCCCTTACTGGCCACGCAGATCATGGTTCGCGGCGATCAGCGAGATGTCGCTAGCCAGCTTCCGGATTCCCGTCCGGCCGGACATGCTGTCACAAGGACCGATTCTCCACCCGTCCCCTCGGACCCTAAAGCTCACGGCTTTGCTCCTGAAAGGGAACGATTGACGACTACCGGGTATCACGAGTCGGTCATCGGTACGCTACTCCAGTCTAGACGGGCCTCCACCACGTCCACGTACGAGAGGCAATGGGCCATCTTCTCACAGTGGTGCCAAAGGATGGGTCGGTACAGACAAGCTACCTGCCCACCATTCTCCTATTCCTCCAGCAAGGAGTGGACAAGGGCTGGCCCTTCCTCCCTGAGGGTACAGCTGGCGGCCATTGGGCGGCCAGAGGACTCATGGAGGGCACCCACCGAGCCCACTCGGATGCCATACGCCCATGAGAGTGGTAGAGCCTTCGCCCAGGACCAGACCAACCATTGCACCATGGGACCTACCTCTGTGTTGGGATCCCAAAAGCTTACACCCTATGAACCGCCTCCTAGAGGCAGACCTTCTGGTCGGACTAAAGACCGCTTTTCTTAGCCATCTGTTCGGCCAGAAGAATCGGTGAGCTGGGCGCCCTGTCGTGCGCGGAGCCATATACCGTCTTCACCCCTCAGGGGGTCAGGCTGAGAACAGTGCCGGCCTTCCAGCCAAAGGTCTCGACAAAGTTCCACAGGGAGCAACCCATCGATCTGCCAACCCTGTCATGAGAAAACCCTCAGGCTCAGGGAGGGACCCCCGATTCCCTGGACGTCGGGTCGACCTTATGGGTCTATCTGGCCAGGACCCACCCCATCCGCAAAACGGAGAGGCTGTTCATTGTCTCAAAAGGTCAGAGAAGGGGGCTCGCGGCCTCCAAGACCACAATTGCAGGATGGCTCAGACGGGTCGTCCAGCATGCCTATACGGCAAATCAGTTGACCCCACCGCAGGGGATCAGGGCACACTCCACCAGGGCGGTTGCCACGTCTTGGGCGGAGAGGGCCTCGGTTTCATCAGAGGATATATGCAGAGCGGCCACCTGGAGTTCCTTGCACACCTTCGCTAGGCACTACAGGCTGGAGCAGCTCCGACTTCAGGTCAGCCTTCGCAACCCAGGTCCTGTCAGCGCCTCTACATCCGGACACCCGACCACCCTGCCTCTACCCAGAGTGCTAACTCGCTTCTTTCTCTATGAGGTATACTGAGTGCCATGGATGCCAACCAATCACAATGGGTGTTTACTCACCTGGTAAAGGTGATTGTGTTGGTTGGCATCCATGGCACTCCAAGGCCTCCTCGGGGGTGTTCGGGCGTCCGCCTTTTAGGGCAAACAAGAGGTCCCTACTCAACTACCGGTGCCTCAAGGAATTGCCGACACTGTTAAGTTCAGTCGAACCACTGGTTCAATTAGGATGTATATAATAGGAAATAAACGCAGGCTTCTGGCTTTTCTTTTGTAACATGTCGTGGTAGACCTCCTTTATGCGTGGCTATCTATATACTGTTTGTTCTTTGTCTTTGTATTAACTAACCTTCTTTCAGCTATGGAAGATTCAAACTGGAGAGCAGGGTTCCTGGGACCTGGATATACTGGAAATCTGATCTGGGTCATGTGCATCATTAGCCTATCAGGTGGGCTGTAACCCATGAGGTAATGTCTGGAGTGCCATGGATGCCAACCAACACAATCACCTTTACCAGGTGAGTAAACACCCATTCTGTGGTAATTTCTCTAAAGCTATTCTATTTCCAAATAAATATTATTTTTCAAACACAAGGTACTCTTTCCAGTCATTAGTCCTTTCCCCATGAGGGAGAGCTGGAAATTGCACTGAGAAGTGTGCAGAAAATGGAGTTTTCAATCTCCAGCATCACTGATTGACTGCTGCAGGTAGCCTACAGTAGCTTGCCAACAACTTACACAGAAACAGAATTTGTCAGCAGAAAAGGACCATTTGGCCCACTAATCTGCCATAATGGTCCTGGCCTAGTCTGTCTCTACAGACCCTAGCTGGTTTCCGATGACCCTCCCTCCTCTCTGCCTATTTACTAAAATTCCCCGTTGTCTATCCCACATATGCTTGAAGACCCCCTATTGTTTTCACCTGCACCCCTATCAGTGGCTGGCTATTCTAGGCATCCACCACTCATTCAATGAAGTAGTTCTTCCTCACATCCCTCTTAAAATACACCCCTGCTTCATTACATGCCTGCTGATCCTAGTGCTCTTTCTCATTTGAAAGTGACTCCCCTACTGCACCCTGTCCACCTGCATTAGGTACTATTAGGTCTCTATCATGTTCCTTCTTGTTCTTCTTGGTGGTTCTTCCATGGTGTACATGTTGAGATCCCTCAGTCTCCCTCCAAAGGACTTTTGATGCAACCCTTGCACCATTTTAGTTGCCCTCCTCTGGACCACCTCCATCCTGTCTGTGTCTTCTCCGAAGTGAAGCCTCCAGAACTTGATACAATACTCCAGGTGGGTTTTCAAATGTGAGTGATTTAGTAGCAACACCACCTCCCTCCTCCTGCTGAAGGATTTTTTCCCCTAAATATTTTGAAGGATAAATAGGAAATTTCACAAAATCGCTGGACAAATTCGGCATTACTACTGTACCTATACATTCCAGAACTGCACTGACCTTACCCAATGATTTGTCACATTGCCTGCCAGTTTCAGGTCATCAGATATGATAACTCCAAGGTCTCTTTCCTGCTTAGTGACTGTCAGTACCTTCCCTCATCTTATACTCATTTCTTGGGTTCCTATGCTGTAGGTGCACGATTTCCCCCTTTTTGGCGCTGAACTCCAACTGACATGCTCATGACCACTTTTCTAGTTTCCCGAGGTCCGTACACATTCTCTCCACTCCCACCTGTGTGTCTACCCTTTGACATCTTTTGTTGTCATTTGCAAAAAAGGCACACCTTCTCTTTCAGTTCTTCTGCAATGTCACTTATGAAGAGATTGAAGATGACCAGTCCCAGTACTGAACCCTGTGGCACCCCAGTGGTTACTCTTCCCTCATGAGAATGAGTGCAATTAAGCAACTTGAACATATTCACTGTGTGCTTCCTGTAAACAGTGCTACATGATGCTGAAATGCTAAAATGCTAAAGCGAAACCAAGTTCATATGGACTTACTATGCTGGCATCCAAAATGCTAGATTTCAGCACATTGACCAAATGCAAATTCAGTACTGGTTCATCCTTACCTGCCTTCCCTATGTTCTTATGTTAGGTATGTATTGGGGAGATCCAACTTGGCTCCCCTTGTGTGTCCCTCTGCTCTATCTGTTACACTGCACTTCCTTGCATAGTTAAAAAAAACACTTGCTCACTGTTACATCGATCAAGCTTCTGCCCTAATGCACTGGTTCACGAACAACCCACTGTTTTCCCAGAATAATCCCCAGTCAACGGAGTAGTGGAACCCATCATCTTCATACCAACACTTTAACCATGTGCTATACTCTTTGATTTTATTCCTTCTACGCTGTTTTGCATTTTGCACTGGTAGAACTTCTGAGAATTAAGGCTGTGGTATCTTGTAGCAGTTTCAACACACTGCCTAGATACCTGAAGCTGATATTTGCCACCTCTACACTGCAGTTTGCCAGGCCAGTTGTTTCTAGTTATAGCACAATGCTTTGCTTTCCCTCTTCCCTACTTATCAGTCTCACCAGCTTTGGAGTTAACTAATCTGCAGATGCCTGTTGGAGACAAAGAACACAGCTCTCCAACTGACCAGCATGAAATTTCACACTTCCCATCCCTAAATTTATAGCATCCACTATCACTATGATGTGTTTCTTGCATCCCCCTGATGCTGCACAACACCCTTTCCTTTGGTAAATCTTATCTAAATGGAGCCACACCCTCAAGGGTAACAACTTCTGCTTCTGTGGTGGAGCAGTTCTCTGGAACAGATTCTAGCAGTGGCATGAAGAACAGTAATTCTGGATTTGTACAACTAGGGACCCTCATGCTGGTTTCACTCCTTCTCCACATCATACTCTACTGTAGTTCATCTTCCAATGCAGACACAATGGGGGCTATTCTCTAAGGTGCGGCGTGGCTACTCACCATGTATCTGGGGTGCGTAGACACTCTGCAGCCGCTGTGTCCCCTGCACCTGATGCTCCATGGAGGCATGGGGCTGATGTGTGCTGGATCCCTGGTCCCACCAGTGATCCCCACGTGGGGTGGTCTGGGGGGTAGTGCAAGGGGTGTGCCCACACTCCACGCTATTCTTGAAAGCATGGAGTGCCAGATGGGGGGAGGGTGCAGGCTACACCACCATGCCCCCCCTGGAAACACAACAGTCTTGGTGAAACATAGGCTTTCTGGCAGAGCAGACTCACCCAGGTTTTCAGGTGCCCACAGGCTTCTCTCTGGAAAAACAAACTAAATTCTGGGTGTCTCAGCACAAATCTTCTAGGCAGCTTTTCTTCCTTCAGCAGGGCCAGGGGAATTGCCCCTGAAGAACTGATCTTGTTCTCTCCACATCTCTCTCAGGGATGGGACACTGAAACAACTGGGGGACGGTCTCAACCACTTCAAGCAGGTATCTTTTCTGTCTCTATCTAGGGGTGAGAACACGCACCCACCACAAAGATAGCTCTGTTACAGAGCTGAGGGCTCTGAGGGACTACTAACTGCAGTGCACCTCCTCCCTCCACTGAGTCTCCCTTTAGACGACTTTGAAAAACCCCAACTTTCTAACCTAACTCCCTGCTGCAACATTCCAGTGTGGCCTGTGCTGCTGCGAGAATTCTATATGATGTCATCCCTCCAGCTAAGCTGAGACTAAGGACAGAGTGAGACAGTGTGAACCCCATTTAACTGGTGTTTAACAAGCTGCCTTCCCTGCTTGCCACTAAATCTAAGTGGGATTCTAGTAACCCCGGGTGACAGGGGGGTTACACATAAAATAATAATATATATAAACAGGTATTAAACAATCAATAGAAACTCTATAAATCTATAAAACATCTCAATAAAAAAGGCAGTGCTTCAGGAAACTGACAAATTATAGCTGATTTCCAAAAGCTTCTCCAAGTAAATGGGCCTTCAGACCCTGCTTAAAAACCTCCACTGATGGAATCTTCCTTAGATCTTGGGAACAAGTTCCAGAGAGTGGAGCCAGCCACTTCAAATGAGCGATCTCCTAAGGTTTTCAACTGGGTCCTTAGAACTGCTAATAGGTCCTCAGTGGAGGAGTGGAGTGGACCACACATGGGTGACAGGGGTCAAGAGATCACTCAGATAACCAGGGTTTGACCAGTATAGGGCCTTATACGTGAGCAAACCCACCTTGAAGGTGATTCTCCACCTCACCAGAAGCCAGTGCTGGTCACATGGCAAGACCACGGAAGGCCTGTCAACAACCTGGATGCTGCATACTACACTAGTTGCAGGTGACAGAAAATCCCCTCACTGATCCTGAAGTATAGAGCATTATATTAGTTGAGCCTGGATGTCACAAAGGCTTGTGCCATTGAGGGCAGATCGCCAGGTGAAATTAGGGCTTCAATCTGGGTGACATTCCTTACGTGGTAAACACTCTAGACAACGGATGGAGGAAGTAGCACATGCCTTGAAACCCTGGTGAACTGGATTTGGTGGCCTATTGTCAATACAATATACCTAGTTAATAATTTTACAATACTTTGATTTGGGAAGTTGCTGTTTGCTATTCAGTTTATTTTTGTCCTTTAATATATTGGCCATGTGGAACAGACCTGCTTTAGGAAATGTTGCTATTGGCTGCTTTACCTGGTACTGTTATACATCAACTTGAAGTCCTAATTTTGCAATAATAATGTAGAATCTGTTGGTGGAAAAAGTCCCATTGGTCCATCATGTATGCCCATTCCTACCGAACTAATCTTTAAAACAAGAGCCCTAGAGGCTCTTCACTTGCCCCTGACCTTTCTGTTGTGGTCTTTACAAAGCTCTTGTGCAGTATCTATCCCACTGTCACTTAATTCCCTCCACTGATTTCACACAGGCCACCCTGGTAGGCTATACCACCCTCTCTGTGAAAAAGTACTTTCTCGTATCTCTGTTTAATTTTTCTTCCTGCCAAGCTTCGTGGTGTTGCTCCTAGTGTTGGTGTTCCCACTCACTTTGAACAATTCCCCACTATTCACCTTAGGTACCCTGTGGAGGTATTTGTGTGTAAGTTTTGTCCCCCCCCCTCTTCTTGCCTCAAGGATGTACATGTTCAGACCTGCCAACCTCTCCTTATACAGTATTTCATTTCCTTCAGTCCGTGGAGCATCTTGATTAACCTTTTCTGCATGGCTTCCACTCCATACTGCACATAACAGCTAATATAAGAACAAACGAGCAATCTGTATTATGATAGAAGCAACTAATTTCCATGCTGGCAACCCGCTCCTTATCTAGTCCATCATTCTATTTCCCTAACCTACCACCATAGTGCATTGTGCTGAACTGCCTACAGACTGTTTGAAATGATTACCCATAAACCTATTTTCTCTGTAAAGATTTCCATTACTACATACAGCATTCTTTATTCAGTTATAGAATTGTTTGCACCATGTACATCACCTTGTTCTTCTTGGCATTAATTTTATCTCAATTACTTTTGACCACTTTTTCAATCTACCAAGATCCTCTTTCATAATTTTGATACCCTCTTCGCTGTCTTAGCCACATATATTAGTATCATCTATGAAAAGGCCCACCTTGTCCATAATCCTTACCTTTATGTCAATGATAAAGATGTTGAAGATGACTGATCCCAAGATTGAACCCACTGCACTAGTGACCCCCTGAGAATTCCCTATTAATTACCACCCTCTGTGTCCTATCACCTCATGAGTTTTACACTGACCTAGTAATTTTGGCCCCAACTTTGAGGCCCTCCTTCTTCTTAAACAACCATCCATTTGGGTCAGAATCAAATGCTTTAATGTCCACTGTCTTTCCCTTGCCCACTGCCTTTGTCACCCAACTGAATAAAATTATAGTACATTTGCAGTCCTGCAGTCTTTGGGTAATATCCCTCTGACCAGTGAGCTGTTGAATAGCTCAGCTAGTGGTTCAGAGAGGACCTGACCCATCTTCCTAAGCACATGGGGATGTAGTTTGTCTGAGCCCATGGACTTTATCCACTTGAAGTGTGTGGAAGCCCTCCAGTAGCCTTTTAAATGGAATGGGATCCATATTGTCCTCTTCTTTCCACCTTGAACTGATGGCACAGTCAGACATTGGTCCCTCATCCTCCACTGTGAACTCTGAGCAGAAATATCTGTTTGGAATGTCCACCATATCATTATCTTCCTTGCCCCACTCCTCTCCTTGCTTCAGCCTGACTCTTCTTTCCCTTGTCTTCCTCTTCTCCCTTATGTAGTGAAAGAAGGTCTTATCACTTCTCTTTGCACCTTCAGTGGTTCTCACTTCCATGTAGCCTTAGCCCTCCTCACTATCCTCCTGGGTTATTTCATCATGCTGTGAAACTCCACACTGTCCTCCTCCGCTTGGCTGATTCTGTATATTTAAGTGCCTTTTATTTATCTCTCGCAACCTCACCTAATTCCCTTGTGAACAATACTTTTTACCCCTCGTCTTCCAAATTACACATACTGAGAACTGTAACCTCTGTTATACCATTTGTGATCAAATCCCATTAAGATTCCATCCTCTCTTTTGCTCTTATCCCCACTACAGTAGCTTCCCCTGTAGCAACTCTCATTCTTCTGAAATCAGCCCTCCAAAAGTCCAGGATTTTAGTCTAAGACAGAGCTATCTGCCTCACATTTGATGCTTAATCAAACTGTAAAATGGTAGCTGGTTTCCAGTGGTTCCAGCACCATTACCTTTCCCACACTGTCCCAAATGGAAATGTAACATTTGTAACCAGTTAGGGAGGAGAATAGCTGTCTTCTGGCACTGTGCATCTGACACTGTTGTCCCTTATTTTGCTGATTCAAGTGCCACAGATTCCACACCAGTACCACTGCTAAAAAAACAGAGCAAAAAAATTAAAACATAAATTGCATACCCTTAAAATAAAGTTTTCAACTTTACTATGGTCATATATATCATGCAACAAGAATCATATGGCATCCATGCCACTGCTCCAAGCTCCACCACAATGGTCAATGTCAAAGAGTGTCTGACATCTTCCAAACCATTTGCATACAGCAGGGGAGCACAAAAAGTACAAGAGTTAAAATCTCCACAAAAAAATGCATTTTGACTGAACCCATGATCATATCATGGTGCTCCATTGCCATATAATATGATTATGGGTACAGAAATGTATGTTTTTTTTTATTGTTTCACAAGTGTGTCTTGTACTATGTGGGCAGACAGAACCAGTCAGCTTCACTTCACGGTCTTCCCACTCAAACAGCACAAGCGGCATTTGTGAAACAGTAAGAAACACACTTTACTTTACTCCTAATTGTATAAAGGTCTAGAATAGCTGTCTCCCTGGTAGACTCATCTACTCTTTGTTCTAGGACTGTATCTTGAAAGACTTCTACTGAGCTGGCCCAGTGGTGTAGAAGGCTGAGGCATTGCAATGTGCCTCACCTCTCGAACACCAACAACCTAAGTTGGAAACATGCTCAAGTCACTGGAGCTCAGCTGTGGGGGAGGGCTGGGAGAGGATCAAGCAGCCATCAGGCAGCTCTCTTCCCCTGGAATAGGGAGGTACATCTTTCCTGCTCTTGGCTGCCAGTGGGTGAACATCAAATTGTAGTGCTGATACTCAGGGTGCTGTTGTTATGCGGGGTGGGTGGAGCAGGGCTGGTTGTTCCAGAGTTTATGCATGACTCCATGTGCATGCACTGTGTTTGCCATAGCCCCTTGGCATCAAGGGAGAAAATGGAAAATGGGTAAGCATAGGATACATTAAGCCCTACCTCCATTCCATGCCACTACCCAGCCACCGACCCAAAGGCTGGATGAGAGTCACCCGAAGGGGGAGGAATATCCTTCCCTTCCCAGCCCTGCTTTGGGGAGTAATCTGTGAGGGATCTTGGTTCAGTAGTTCGGGGAAGGTGAGTGCAGGATGAAAGGAGGTGGGGACAGGGCAGAAAGCCACCTGTGTCACCCAACTGAAGAAAAACTTATATGGGGAAAAAAAAGAAGTACTCCTACCAGCTGCTGGTTTCTGTCATTGCTGCTACTTGGATCCTCCAGTCCATGTCCAGCATGTTGAGGTCCCCCAGTAGCAGCACTTCTCCAAGCCCTGCTGCCCTTTTGATCACCTCCCCATCACCAACCACTTCCTATTTTTGAGATGAGGTCACTAAACCAACCTAATTCTAATATTTCGTCCCCTTTCTGTTAATATCTGCTCCCATATTATTTCTGTGTCCCCGTTCTGCCCCATAGCCTCAATCTCTGAAACGTTCATACTATTTCATACATATGCTGTAATACCACACATCCTCTCTTTCGCATTCTATCCTTCCTGTACACAGTACCCCAGTCATGGTACTGGGCAGTCAATGATTCCTTGATCACCACCAGTTCCTAGGTTGCCTCAGCCACCACAGCCTCCAGATCAATGATCCTATTTCCCAAGACCAGGCATTATAAACATAGTCCTTCAGATCATTTGTATCCCCCACTGAGCCCAGCCCATTGTCCTTTCCCCTGATTTCCAAACCGTCCTTGCCCCAGTCTCCCTTCTGCTACCTCCTATCGGGTGCCCCTGTGGCTTCTGTTCTGTAACGTTTCCAAGATTTCCCCATTTTCCCCTACCTTAATTTTCTGTTTCTCCTTTTTCTTTCTCTAGAACTGAAGATCATCTAGACACCTTTTACAGTAAGTACACCTATCCTCTGCTGATTTATCCCACCCCCTCGCTAGTTTAAAGGGTTCTTGATGTTTTCTTTAAATCCATGCCCTAGTCTCTTGGTACCCTCATCAGAGGGTTTAAGGCCATCCCACTTGAATAGCCTTGTGTCTGTCCAAGAGTGGCCACACTCCCGATGTACTCCTATCCCTCCTACACCACTCCTTCAGTCATGCATTGAAACTTGTGGTGAGAACACTTCTCTTCTCTCCTCTGTTCCAAACCATCTGGACCTCAGAAAAGATCACTAAGGCTGCTGCCTGTTTGTGAGCCTATCCCTAGCTTTCTAAAGCTATCTGTTAACTCCCCTAGGGGTTTGTAAGCCAGATTATTTGTCTTAAAAAGGACAGTGATGTCAAGGTTACACCTCCTTCCTCCTCCTTTCACTGTCCTTTCTACCCTGCTTGCATCTATCTCAACTCAGGATCCTGGCAGGCCCCTTATCAATCTAAGCCTGTGCTCCCCTTATCTCACTACTCCTTCTGTCCTGTGTACCACAGAGTCCCATATTACAAGAGCATTCCAGGTCCTCTCTTTTTCCTTGGACTCCAGTCATACTTCAAGTGCATTCATCATAAGAGTCATTTCTAGTATCCTGGAATTTACTGGCTCAGGCCTTCTGACTGTGGAGACTGGAGTGACTGAATCACACAGGGCGTGAACCTGTTTGCTGTTGCCACCCTAGGTTTTTCACCTACTTGGGACTGCCTCCCCCCTAACAAATGCAGTCCTCTCCTAGCCAGGAACCCAGGTTTATTATGGGAAAGAAGGAGTAGTGGTTGCCTGCAATAGCAACCATTGGGTCATTCTTCAGAGAAAGTTAATTACTGGCTTCACCACAGGCAGATCCTCAATGAGTGCAACAAATCTGCTGCACACTGGGCAACATCATCTTTTTCAGAGGACTTTTTTGGAGATAACTGCACCACAGGTGTGCTCCACACCATATTGTTCTGTTTCCTTTAATAATATTTGTTATCCCTTGGCTACAGGTACCTCTGCCTAGTAGTCCCCTTTTTTGCTCTGACCTGTTTTGTTTTGGTATGTGACCCATTTGAGATGTATCCAAAAAGGACTGTTTCTAGGATTTTTAAAAACCATTGAATCTTTACTTCTACTCCCTGTACTGTTTAGCCACTTTCTGTTTTCCATTTTTAACCCCAGTGCAGGTTGCAATACAGTACTGAACAAATAATCACCTGAGTGTAAAAGATGTAAACAAACAAGTGTAGAAGGGAACAGATGATGCTAGACACCTTCCAGGATAACTTCCTGATGCAGTTGGTCAGCAAACCAACTAGGGAAGGGAATGCATTGATCTCGTACTGTCTAACAGGGAGAGGGTGAGGGATATGAGGGTGGAGGAACCACTGCCAGGGAGTGAACAGTATGGTTCCAGTTGCAGCTGGGCAGAGAGAGGGAGGCAACTGGCACACAGGTGCTAGACTTTAGAAAAGCTGACTTCAAAAAGATGGATGAAGTGGTGCAAAGGTTCCTGGACAGAATAAAGCCTAATATGGACATGAATCAGAGATGAGAACTCATTAAGCTGGGGACAGTGCAGGCAACAGATTACTGCAGCAAGGTTCAAAGTAAAAAGACTAGGGTGAATAAACCAGCTGGATGAGCAAGGGTGTCGTAGACAGGGTGAAGAGGAAAAGAGTCACCTATAGCAGATATAGGAGAACTGTGAGGGGGAGGACAGGGAGGAGTACCTGAAGGAAGCAAATGAGGTGACCAGAGAAGTAAGGGCAGCAAAGGCAACAAGAGAGCTCAGGTTGGCAAAGGGAATTAAGGAGGGGGAGAACGACTTCTTCAGGTACATCAGGAAGAAAATGGGTTGTAAGGAACAGATAGTAAGTATTAAGAAGGAGAGGGGAAAGGGTGCAAAAAGGGGACGAAAAGGCAGAAGTGCTTAACGACTACTTCTGCTCAGTTTTTACTAAAGAAAAAAGGGGGGGATATCTAAGGTTGGGGGGAGGCTAGGATCAGAGGGGGAGGGAGTGACAGACAGGGAAATCACAGAAAGTAGAGTGCTAGAGGGGTTAAGGCCACTGAGGGTGGGCAAGGCACCAGGACCAGATTGCATATACCCCAGGGTACTGAAAGAGTTGGCAGAGGTCCTGGCAGGCCCATTGGCAGGCCTATTTAATGCCTTTCTGGACTCAGGGTGTGTACCTCAGGATTGGAGGATGGTTCACGTGGTTCCACTCCATAAGAGTGGTCCCAAAGTCAAGCCAAGGAATTATAGACCAGTGAGTCTCATGTCCATAGTGGGGAAACAGATGGAAACAATCCTGAAGGAGAGGCTTGTGACCCTGCTGGAGGTCAGTGGGGGGCAGCACAGTCAGCAGCATGGCTTTGTTCAAGGGAAGATCCTGCCAGACAAAACTGTTGGACTACTAATGGACAAAGGGCATGCAGTGGATGTCCTGTACCTGGACTTCAGTAAGGCATTCAATTTGGTGCCACATAGAAGACTAGCATGTAAGCAAAGGGGGATGGGGTGGGGGCAAAATTGGTGAAATGGGTAGAGAACTGGTTGCAGGAATGGCAGCAGAGAGTGGTGGCAGGAGGAGAATTATCATCCCCAAGGGCAGTAAGAGAAAGGTCCCACAGGGGTCAGTGCTGGAGCCAGTGTTTTTAATTTTTTTTCATTTTAATAAACTTTATTAAAAAAACAAATTCATATAGTAGTCAACATAGTAATGACATCCAGTACAGTCCATAGGTACCAAATCTCACAAAAGACAATAACTAAAATAGAAAAAAGAAAATAACCACCCCACCCACCCACTCCACCTCTCTGACTGTTGCCAAATAAAACAAGCATTTGTCAATGCCAAATGTTGATTGCATTAGTCTGTCAAGCTCGCTCAGGGGCCCTCTGTCACTGGCTCAATCTGTTTGTCCCGGTGCTGCAGGCTGCTCTTTTGTACTGGGCTGCTGCCTGCATTGGCACCTTGTTCTGCTGAGTAAGAAATCCGCAGCTGTCCCGACAGAGCTCCATTGAGGTTGCTCACTCCCCCCCTCTCACTCGCTCATTCTGTTTCTCCTGGCGCTGCAGGCTGCCCTTTGGTACTGGGCTCCTGCCTCTGTTGGTGCCTTTTTCTGCCCACAAAGAAATCTGCAGCAGTCTCGACAAAGCTCCGTTGAGCTCGCTCACTCCCCTTCTCTCACTCGCTCATTCTGTTCTGCCGGTGCTGCAGGCTGCCCTTTTCTACTGGGCTCCTGCCTGCGTTGCTGCCTTCTTATGCCCACAAAGAAATTTGCAGCAGTTACAGTACAGCTCTGTTGAGCTCACTCACTTGCTCATTCTGGTTTTCCTGCCACTGTAGGCTGTCCTTTTGTACTGGGCCCCTGCATGCATAGTTGCCTTTTTCTGCCCACAAACAAATCTGCAGCAGTCCCAACAGAGCCCCGTTGAGCTCACTGACTCACCCTCCCTCACTCGCTCATTCTGTGCCTCCTGGTGCTGCAGGCTGCCCTTTTGTACTGGGCTCCTGTCTGCATTGGCAGCTTTTTCTGGCCAGAAAGAAATCTGAAGCAGTCCCGACACAGTTTGCTCACTCCCCCTTTGTCACTCTCGCATTCTGTTTGTGCCGGCGCTGCAAGCTGACGTTTTGTACTGGGCTTCTGCCTGTGTTGCCACCTTTTCTGCCCACAAAGAACTCTGCAGCAGTCTCACTAGAGCTCCGTTGAGCTTGCTCACTACTGCTCTGTCACTCACTCGTTCTGCTTCTCTTGGCGCTGCAGACTGCACTTTTGTATGTGGCTCCTGGCTGCATTGGCACCTTTGTTTGTCCACAAAGAAATCTGCAGCTGTCCCAACAGAGCTCCACTGAGGTCGCTCAGTCTCCCTCTCTCATTGCTCATTCTGTTTGTCCTGACACTACAAGCTGCCCTTTTGTACGGGGTTCCTGCCTGCATTGGCACCTTTTTCTGCCCACAAAGAAATCACAGCAGTCCTGATAGAGCTCCGTTGAGCTCACTAAGTCCCCTTTGTGTCACTCACTCGTACTGTTTGTCCCACCAATGTAGGCTGGCCTTTTGTACTGCGCCCCTGCCTGTATTGACACCTTTTTCTGCCCACAAAGAAATCTGCAGCATTCCTGACAGCGCTTCAGTGAGTTCGCTCACTCCCACTCCCTCACTCGCTCTCTTGTTCTGTTTCTCCCAGTGCTGCAGACTGCCCTTTTGTACTGGGCTCTTGTGTTGGGGGCTTTGTCTGAACACAAAGAAACC
This sequence comes from Neoceratodus forsteri, assembly GCA_016271365.2. Taxonomy (NCBI): domain Eukaryota; kingdom Metazoa; phylum Chordata; order Ceratodontiformes; family Ceratodontidae; genus Neoceratodus; species Neoceratodus forsteri. Next base: position 980,685,081 of record CM028131.1, on the reverse strand, counting down.
TGCACCAGTCCCGACAGAGCTTAGTTGGGCTCGGTCACTCCCCCCTCTCACTCGATCAATCTTAATCTGTCCCAAACACTGATTTCCTAGAGTGACCATGCTACAGTCTGGCAGGAGTGCAAATACATATTTTAGCCAGGATGTGAAAAATGACAGCTGTAGTGTTCATAAGGAGTTATGAAAAATGCCACAGTTGAAAATGTGGCGTGACAGTATTACAAATTTGCGAAGTTACAAGGGTGCGTGGAAACAACTCAATGCACGCTTGTAACACAGTCATGTTATGGAGTTTCATCACCAAATGTTCAACATAGGAATGTTAGGACCTCTGCTGACGGACAGTGCCACTGTCATTTTCTTAATCTGGCCCGAACACTGATTTCCCACAGTGACCACATTATTCTGCGCCAGAACTGTGAAAACACATTTTGGTCAGGATGTGAAAAATGACAGCTATACTGCTTATAAGGAGGTGTGAAAAAATGGCACTGTTGAAAATCTGGTGTGACAATATAACAAATCTGCGAAGTTACAAGGGTGCGTGGAAAGTGCGCAATGCACTCTCGTAACACAGTCATTTTATGGAGTATCATTACCAAATTTTCAACACAAGCATTTTAAGACCTCTACTCATGAACAGTGTCACTGTCATTTTCTTAATCTGTCCTGAACACTGATTTCCCACAGCGATCACACTATTCTGTGTCGGAAGTGTGAAAACACATTTCAGCCAGGATGCAAACAATGACAGCTGTACTGCTCACAAGGAGATGTGACAAAATGTCAACGTTGAAAATCTGGCATGAAAATATTGTAAATTCGCGAAGTTACGAGCATACGTAGCAACTGTGCAACGCACACTCGTAAAACAGTCATTTTTTGAATTTTTTCCACCAAATTTGCAACATAGGCTTTTTATGAGCCCGCCTCATGAACACTGGCACTGTCATTTCATTACTCAGCCCCAAAGGGTGATTCCGCACAGTGACCGTGAAGCCACATTTTGGGGCTGATTAATGCCATGACAGTTCAAGAATTCATGAGGAGGGTTCCCAAAAACCCCATGTTGAAAATTTGGTGAAAAAATTCCCCAGAATTCCTGAGATATGCACTAAAGTTGAAAAAACCCTATTTATTACATTAAACAGCTTACCGGCATTTCCTCAGTTCGCGGTCAGCTTTGAAGAGTGCAGACGAGTTCTGGTCCACTGAAGATCATCACGCCGAGTTCTGCAGGTAAGTATGGGGTGAAGGAGGGTGTGAGGAGGCAGGGTGCACAGTGGGTGGTTGAGTTGGTGTGGGGCAGGAGTGGCCTGTGGGGACCGTTCCTTTTTCAGGGACCAACAAACCAAAAGACATTGTGTGGCAGTTTTCCCTTCACAGGGGCATCTGGCATGATGGGGTGGGCTCCCAGCATGCCAGCAGAAACTCTGGTTTTGAGGGGCCAGTAGTAGCCAATGGGGATTAGGCACCCGTTAGCATCAAGAACAAGAGGGGTTTCATTATGCCGGCGGGGATTGGGCACCCCTGAGCAGGAACAAAATGGGGTTCATTATGCTGACAGGATTGGGCACCCCGTCAGCAGGAATAAAACGGGGGGGGTTCATTATGCCGACGGGGATTGGGCACCCTGTCGGCAGGAACAAAATTGGGGAGGGTAACAGAATGCCGACTGGGAGTCAGCAAGTAAACATGGTGGGGGTTATATTGTTTGTGAACACGGTGGCAAGCCGCCGCCATGTTCACAAACAATATCAGGGGTGTCACATCCCACCCTGCAATGATGGGTCACTCCCTCATTGCAGCGGATGGCTGACACTGCAATGATGAGGTGGCCCCTGATTGCAGCAGCTACTTTTTTAGAAGGTCGTGGTACGCTGGCTGAACTAGTGTCAGTAGCAGCATGCCATGGCATTGGGGAATGGGGGACAAGCCTTTGCAGGCTGTGGGGGCATTGGGCACAACAGTGCCACACCTCCACAACCTGCTTGTGGAGAAATCTGATGCAATATGTTTCTTGCACATGCACGCAATCAACATAAAAATTGAAGTGAACACATCCCCCCCGATAAGGAAGCTGAGCTATATCTAAGTAAATGGGAGAGGTGTTATAAATCTGTCTGGTGTATAAATACCCTGAAGCAAAAAAAAAGGAGGTAATCCTGATTTGTCCTGTAGGTAGCATCATCCAACCCGAAGGGGGATGAAAGTGAAATTTACTTCCCTGCCAAATAATTTGAAAGAGGTTCCCAAAAGGTACTGAATTGCTTAAAATTATGGTATTGTATCACAATGCTTCTTTCAACGTTTAATGCTGAAAACATTTCTTGTAACCATTCCTTCTGAGATGGTACAGTCTCACTAATCCAGTGTCTAAGCAGAAGGAGCTTATCTACTGCTGAAATGACAGTCATATAACCTCAATGATTTTGAGATTTAATGGCTGTATAATTGCCTATTATACAAATCAATAAAGAGAAATAATGAGAGCGGCTAAAAAGGGGTAACATCAACAGTTTGATCTTATTCCTAAAAGAGGCCATGCCTAAGCAAGTCCAAATCATATGAATAAGTGAACTATCCTCCTGAGAACATTTATGATAGGAAGCTGTAGGGCAGATGCCCGTATGATACATTCTAAGTGGTGTGTAGTATAAATTATGTAGAATGTTAAATTGAATCAAACGTAGTCTATCATTTTAATATATTTATAGGTATCCATCCATACTAACTTCCATACAGTTTTGTTCCAGGACAGCTTTGCAGCTATCTGCCAATAAAATGCAGTTGGGGAACTGGAGGACCAGAACCTGGCTCCCATTTCCTTACATAGTCTAGAGATTGGCCTATCCTTATGCAGCTGGGAGGCCCGGAAGTAAAGCCATTTGGAAACCTCTTCTGAACATGGTGGTGCCCCCATAAATTAACTAATACAGTGTTTCAACTGAGTATAGCTGAAAACCGAGAAGGCAGGGTGTTGAAACTTTTTTCTGAATTGTGGTAAGGTAAGAAAAGACTTATCTTTAACTAAAACTGAAAGAGATGATGCTTGAAGCCCTTTCCAGTTCCTTGGTTCCAAGGTTTTATGACCAATTGTGAGTTTTAAATTGTGGAAAGACGCTGTCCCAAATCTTTCAGACATTTAATATTGAAGAAATTACACATTTATTGGTGGGCTCTAACTGATCAACTAATAGGTGAACATTTTAAATGGATAGGAAACTTACTGAAAGAGTCAGAGAGAAGTGCAGGTAGGGATATTTTAAATTTGTTAACTCTAGAAAGCTCCATGTTCCACCAAGCCGGGGAGAAGGAGCTGCGGTTCATGTTGTCTAACCATCTCAAATATTTAGAGGAATGGAATGCAAGGTAATACAAGCAAAGGTGAGGTACCTGTAGTCCTCCGGTTCCTTTAGGTTAACGCAATTTCTCTAATGTTCTACGGGGTCTCTTCCAGTGCCACAAAAAGGATGACCAAATTGCACTGACCTTTTTAAACCAATTTTTAGAGAGAGGAAGATTTAATACTGATGGAGGGTTACATAAAGTGGGGAAATATAGCCATCTTCACGGTATTAACTCTACCCCATAATGTAAGTGGCAGATATTGCCAGCGAGAAAGGTCTTGTTCTACTTGTTTAACTATCGGGTCTAAATTTAATTTTTGTAGAAAACGCAAATCTGGAGTAAGTTCTATCCCTAAGAAATGTAATGATTTGGGAGCCCATTTAAGCCCCAACTCTTCAATAGCTGCTCTCAAACAAGAGCTTGAGAGGGCCAAGACCATCGTCTTGTGTCTATTTAGTTTGTAACCAGCTAAGGCACTATATTCGGCAATAATTTCCAAAGTCTTATGGAGAGAAGTGTCCCACATGGATAGATATAATAATATATCATCTGCAAACTTAGAAAGTTTAAACTCATGAGGTCCCACGGTAATTCCTTGGACTCCCATGGAACTAATGATTTTCCTGGCTAAAGATTCAATATATAGATTAAACAACATTGGTGATGGGGGACATCCTTGATGAGTACCACTAGTAAGGTAAAATAGAGAGGATAAAATACCATTACACAAACGTTTTGCCATGGGATAGCGGTATAGAATTTTGACCCATTGGATATATTCGGGTGGTATTGCGTATCAGGGTAGAATGTCGAATAAAAATTCCCATTTATTTATTTATTTAGCTTTTGTTTACCGGGTAAGTACACTAGACAAGTAGTATGCCTATTTTCAGGAATGACCCGGGAGAGCACAAAACATACAGTATACATACATGGCAACATTGGAGAAACAGCATGATACAGTAAAAAACAGCTATAACAACGCTTGTATAAGGGCAGTGATACTGCCACACATAGTACAAATTGTTACAGGACATAGATAGACATTAGAATCACTGAATACATATTTCATAGACCATCATGGACTCAGAGTGGACAATAGTGGACTGCAGAGTATTACATTACAGAGACTAGGAGCAGTCACATCTTGTTGTTTGTTTTAGGTGGGACCACGGGAGGAGCGAAAGGTCCCATGGGAAGGGGCAGAGCGAACAGAGTCCGAATGGAGTTCCAGAGCCTAGTCACAAAAGCTGCAAAGTCACAAATCCTCTATAAGGGTCCGAGTAGGGGGAACTTTACAACTCAAGGTCTGTGACCTGAGCTGGTAGGGGATGGCGTCCAGTTTTGGGAGGAGATGCGCCAGTCCCGACGGTATGCCCATGGCAAGCACTTTCCTGATGAAGTTTCCTACACCAAGGATCAGGAATTCCACAGGGGGGAGCCAGCTGAGTTTGTCAGAGAGCTCACATTGGTGAGTGAGTTTGGGAGCAGCAAGTGCAAACCGACAGATATCATTATATGCCGTGTTCCACCGATTAAGATGGATTTGAGGTGACCTGGCAAATAGGTGGTATCCATAACTAAGGGAGGGGAGAAGCACTCCCCTCACAAGTGCTAGCCTCGGCCCTGAGTCAAGTTGTATTTGGCCCTGTAGGCAAGGCCAAGCTTACACCTGGTGGTTCTGCAGATGTTTTGGATATGGCTTCCCATGTCAAGTTGTGGGTCGAGGGTGACCCCAAGATATTTAATTGAGCTCACTGTTGGAAACAGGGGGCCTCCATCACAAGCTATTTTGAGCATAGCTGATGGGGCTTTTAACTTGGCCGTGGAACCAAAGAGCATGGCCTGAGTTTTGTTAGGATTTAATACCAGTCTATGGTTGGTAATCCAGGCCGAGACTCTGCTGAAGTCTTCAGATAGGCACTGGTTAAGGTCAGCAGCATTACAAGCATGGGCCACTAGCACAAGGTCATCTGCATAAAGCGTGACTTGGCAACGAAAGGTCACCCGTGGGAGTTGATTAATAAAAAGTGAGAATAGGAGAGGTCCAAGTACTGATCCCTGGAGAACTCCCATGGTCACAACCCTAGGCTCCGAGAGGACCTTGTTAAAGCAGGTGCACTGCTTTCTACCCGTTAGGTAGCCCATCATCCAACTCATGGCATGCAGAGAAAACCCGAGAGCCCTGAACTGCTCCCCCAGTAGGTCATGGTTGACAAGGTCAAAAGCTTTTGACAAGTCAATAAATATAGCACCTGACAGTTTGCCCTGATCCATGGCAGATCTAATACTAGAGGTTACAGTAATCAGGGCAGTATTTGCCACCCTATCAAATGCTTTTTCCGCATCTAGGAAGATGAGCACCCCATCTTTGGTTGTTTCCCCAGACACGGAGAGAAGATGAAAGATCTTGTGAAAATGGTCATTGGAATATCTCCCCACTATGAATCCCACCTGTTCAGGGCTTACCAGACTCTCCCAAACCAATTAGAGTCAGTGAGCCAATATATTCACTAGAAGCTTGACATCAGTATTTAGAAAAGAGATGGGTCTATACTTTTTGGGAAGTGTATGGTCCCTCCCTTGTTTAGGTAAGACAACAATACGGGCCTCAAAAAGGGCAGTATCCCGAATGTTGTGGAAGAAGAGGTAATTAAATAATTCGGCCAGAATAGGAACTAGCTCCAATTAGCTCCAATTTGAAGGACTTATAAAAAGAAGACAGCAATCCATCAGGCCTCCGAGCCTTATCTACAGGAAGATGATCAATGGCATCTAGGAGCTCTTGTTGAGAGATTGGGCCTTTCGACTGGTTTTTTTGGTCCTTGGTTAATTGAGTTAAGTGTCAATTCCACTTAAAAAGGATTGCAAGGACTCTATAATTATCAGATGGTGGGGGAGTGGTATATAGGTCTTGATAAAAGGTTTTAAAGATTCCTGCCATCTTATCAGGGTCTGACGTCAAGAATCCTGAATTTGGATCTACCAAGGCAGTAATCCAACAAGCAAAATTTTGCTGTTTTAGCCTCTGGGCAAGAAGTTTTCACGCTTTTATCCTCCTGGCCATTGTATGTCGCCTTCATCTTAAGAGTGGAGAAATTGACTTTGTCTAACAGAGAAGCAGAATATAAGGAAGGAAGGAACTAGAAGGGGACAGGATCAGACGTGTTTCAGTACAGTAGCTGCTTCTTCTTGTTTTTACAGGGTTTCTTGTGGATTTTACTTGGTAGAAGGTTATTTCTTTTCTTTCTTACTACTTCTAAGGGGCTAGCAGGGTATTATTTTAGGGGCTGTTGGAAGTTTGAAAACTGATTTGGTGGCTGCAAGTGGGCTCATTTGTTGGCTGTTTCACTGTGGAACAGGCTGTGCTGGTGGAGGCCTATTTCTTTGGATTTAAAACCTATTTGGTGGGATTTGCTTGGGGCTGTTTCTTTGGTTGCAGGGCCTCGAGGGGCAGACACAGGGCTGATACACTCCCTCGAGAGTCGTGTGTAGGCCCTATTCCTACCCCTCCCTCCCCAGATCTCTGCTTATTTATAGGGGAGCACCTGCCCTGCAAGTGGAGGAAAAGGCTGCAGGTGCAGCTCATGTAGTTCTAGCCACTGGGGGTTGGATTTAAAGGCCGGAAGATGGGAGCTTAGAGAGTTGTTCACTTCCATTATACGTTTATTGTGTTGTACTGCACCTAGTAACAGGGTTACCGGTTTACTGTGGGACTGTATCTAGGATTAGTGGGTGACCTGATTAGTCAGTAGGGGTGTATCTTGGACTAGTGGGAAATGGTGGCTCACCCAAGGAAATCTACTTGAAGGGGGATGGGACCACACGTCATTAGGGCCGGCATCTTTGGGAGGGTGGTGGGGTGCACAGGGTGTGGGGCAGCCATGATACTGGACTGGGCTTGGAAGTTCGGTGGTTGCCCAGTGTGCTACCAGCTGGCACAGCATAGGGAGGAGGTTGCAGGGATTAGGAGACTGCTGGGGGAAGGGGGGAGGTATGGCTGGGGAAAGGGCAGGACTCACGGGGTTGCACCAAGTACTAGGGGCGGGGCATAGGAAAGGAGTGCAGGAGAATACTCTGGGGTCACATAGGGACCCTGGCAGAGGGGCCCAAAAGGAGAACACTACCAAGGAAGCAGGCAGGTGACTGGGACCCTCACAAGGGCCAGAGGGACAACATTCTCAGGGAAGTAGGCAGATGGCTGGGGCTGGACAGAAGGAAGCAAGGTGGGAGGTGGATCAGACCTTACCAGTAACCAGTTCAATTCTCTTCTTCTGCTTGAGGATGAGGGGTGAAGCCAATGACAGGGGTGGTTAGAGATGGAAAGGAGTGGGGGGCAGGAGGCATGGGCCAGATAGCAGGAGGAACAGGGGGGAACCTGGAATGCAGGAAAATGGGGGGAGCAGTGGATCAAAGCAGGAGGGGCAGGGGGAAGAGGGAAGAAAGTGCAAGGAGAAGGACCAGTTGGGAAGAAAGGGCAAGGAGAAGGACCAGAAGTACAAGGAGGATACAGTAAAGGGAGCTGAGGGTTTAGGCCAGGGGGAGCACAACAAACAAGGAGGGACTGAACGGAGACAGGAAGGAAGGGAGGACGAGCCAGGCTAGTTTAGCGGATGGGGGAGAAGAACCAGTCACGAGCAGTGAGGGGGGAGTTAGCGAGGCACAGAAGGATACTCGGGAGGAGGAGAGACATAGGATCGGAGAGGAGGGGATGGCCAGGGTAAATGAGGGGGCGGCATGTGGCACCCAGATAGGGGGAGGAACAAGGAGCTGGCTGGGTGAAGGGGCCGGCAGAAAGGATGAGGGACATGGAAGGGGGGGGAATGGAGGAAAAGGAATGGTCAGAGTGCTCTTGTTGGGGGATTCTATGATCAGGGGTATCAAATGGATAGGGAGGGGGAAACCTGGCCAGTTAGAACAAAATGCTTCCCTGGACTAAAGGTGCACAGGGACAAGCACGAGGTATATCAGCTGGCAAAGGATTGTGGGGGTTCCCCGGACATACTGATCCACCTGGGTACAAATACCATTGAGGGAAACAGTGAGCTAGAGATACAGGCAAGGTTCAGGGAGCTTGCCAGGGTCTTTCATGACATAGGGTGCACGATTTCCTTCTCGGAAATCCTGCCGGTGCCAAGGGCTAGTGGGGAACACAAAAGGAAGATTAGGGAGATAAACCAGTGGCTCAGGGAGTGGTGTGATGCCAGATGGTATGGGTTGATGGGGGATTGAGGGAGACCTGGGAGGATAAGGAGCTGTATGCTAGAGATAGGCTGCATCTCAATTTGGAGGGGAGGGGAATCCCTAAGTTGAAAATAGAGGGGTTCATTGGTGAAAAGTGGGGTTTAAACTTGTGAAGGTGGGAGGGATGGGAGAAAAGGCTGTCGAGGGGAGTCCAATAAAGGAGGGACTCTGTCTTCACGCCCCTGGAGAGCTGGAGGAGTGCAGGAAAAGGCCGACTGGTAAAGTGCAGACCAGAGGAAAATGGAATCCCCATGGGAACACGAGCGGGGTAAATGGAAGTATAAGGAAAGGGTGGAAGGTAGTCCTGCTAAATGTCAGGAGCTTGGGCAATAAAATGCCTGCACTCCAGGCGATGCTAACTGAGGGAGCGGTGGATGTGGCAGCAGTCACTGAGACCTGGGCCACCGCAGGACACGATTGGGACCTGAATCTGGAGTGTTACACTATGTTCAGGAAAGACAGGGGGGAGGGAAGGGGAGGAGGGGTAGCAATAATAGTCAAAAACTACATTGGCATAGGGGGAGTAAAGGAGGCGGAGGGAACTATGGAGGCAATTTGGGTCACCTTGATAACAAGGGGGGCAAGGGAGTAAAAATAGGAGTCGTGTATAGACTCCCTGCACTGGCGGAGGAGATGGAGGAGAGTCTGGTGGCAGATGTTGGAAGACACTGCAGATTGGGCAGGGGAAGGGTGGTGGTGTTGGGGAACTTAAACATGCCAGGAACAGACTGGGAGACTATGACATCCTCGGTGGCCAGGGAACAGAGGTTGTTGGATGTCTTTCAAGACATGTTCCTAACTCAGCAGGTGGTGGAACCGACCAGGGAGGCATGGGGTACTGGATGTGGTCCTGGCAGACCATGACTAGATTGGGGGCCTGGAGTTAAGGTACCCATTGGCGGAGAGTGACCATGCCATGGTCTGGTTCTGCCTGGACCTAGGAGGGGTAGAAGGCTGCACAAAGAAGGAGGTAACTGACTTCAGGGGAGTGGATTTTAAGGAAATGGGAAGGATCCTTAAGACGCATTTGGATGTGATTGAGTGAGACATGGACGCTGACAGTAGGTGGGAAATAATCAGGAGAGGGGTGCAGGATGCTACCAGCATCTGTGCCAGAGTAAGATGAAAATGCGGTAGGGCCCAAAAACCCTGCTGGTGGACCAGGGAGGTCCAGGAGGTGGTGCAGGGAAAGAAGGCAGCCTATAGGCAATTCAAGTGCTCAAGGAGTGAAAGGGATCGGGGGAGTACGAACTGATGGCTAGAAGGACCACTAGGGTGGTGAGAGCGGCTAAGGCAAGGAAGGAGCAGAACCTGGTCAGGGAAATTAGGAGAGGGAACAAGGGGTTCTTTAGATACATTGGGGAAAAACGAAGGGTGAAGGGCCAGATTAGCAGGATTAAAATGGGGAGAGATGGGCACAAGACCCAGGGGAGCAGGCTGAGGTACTAAATGAGTACTTCACCTCAGTTTTCACGAAGGAAAATGGGGGTGCTGCATCATACATGGGAGGAGACAGTGATACTGAGGAGTGGGGACCCTTACCAATCGGCGGGTCTGGGCAGAGGGGGAGGCATCACTGGCAGGAGGGGGGAAGGCTAAGCAGGGAGAAGAGGTAGCGGAGATGGAAATCACAGCAGAGAGAGTGAGGGAAGCCCTCAAGTCCCTTAAGATGGAGAAAGCACCAGGGCCAGATAAATTACATCCCAGAGTGCTGAAGGAACTTGCGGATGTCCTGGCGAAACCCCAGGTGGAGCTTTTCACCATCTCTCTGAGGACAGGGTGGGTGCCCCAGGACTGGAAGGTGGTGCATATAGTGCCTATCCACAAGGGAGGATCAAGGGAGGTGGCAGGGAACTACAGGCCTGTCAGCCTGACATCGGTGGTGGGCAAGGTGATGGAGGGCATTGTCAAGGAGAGGCTGGGGGGGACCTGGAAAAGTCAGGATGCCTGGATGATAGACAGCATGGATTTGTCCCAGGGAAATCATGTCAGACACACCTTGTGGAGTTCTATGACTGGGTGATGAGTGCCCTGGACCTGGGTATACCAGTGGACATCCTGTTTTTAGACTTCAGCAAGGCATTTGACTCTGTTCCTCACGAAGGCCTGTTGGATAAGCTGGGAGAAATTGGGGTGGGGAACCAGATGATCAGATGGATAGACAATTGGCTCCAGGACCGGACCCAGAGGGTCGTAGTTGGCGGGATAGTCTCATCCCCAAGGAGGGTCATTAGTAGGGTTCCACAGGGATCAGTCCTTGGGCCCCTCTTGTTAAACGCCTATGTCTCTGACATAAGGACAGGTATCAGGAGTGAGATGAGTCTCTTTGTGGATGACTCAAAACTGGGGGAGTGGTGGATGGGGAGGAGGGGAGGGTGGTCCTACAGGGGGACCTGGAAGCTCTGGAAAGATGGTCTAGAAAGTGGAAGCTGAGGTTCAATGCAGGGAAATGCAAGGTACTGCACCTGGGGCCAGAAACCCGGGCCAAGTGTACACCTTGGGGGAATGCTACAAGTCTCGATGGCTGAGAGGGACCTCGGGGTGGTGGTGGATATCAAGATGAACAACTCGGAGACTTGTAGGTGGGCAGCAGCCAAGGCCAACAGGATGTTGGGATGCATCCCTAAGGGGATCACCTCCAGAAGGAGGGAAGTGATACTCCCTCTGTATAACTGCTTGGTGAGGCCACACCTCAAGTACTGCATGCAGTTTTGGAGGCCACACTTAAAGAGGGACATTAAACTCCTGGAGAGGGTCCAGAGGAGGGCAACCAAAATGATTTGGGGCTTGGGGGACAGGACCTAGGGGGAGAGGCTCAAAGAGCTAAATATATACACATTGGAAGAGAGAAGAGACTGGGGGGACATGATAGAGGTCTTCAGGTACATGAAGGGGGTAAATAGGGGAGGAGCAGTCAGGGTGCTTTGAAGAGAAGAGGAGGGGCAACTAGAGGGCATGGGAGGAAGCTGGAGGGGGGGAAGATTCAGGGGAGAACTGAGGAGGTGCTACTTCACTGAGAGGGTGGTGGAGTTATGGAATGCACTGCCCGGGGTACTGGTGGAGGCAAAGATGGTGGAGGGGTTCAAGAGGGGGTAGGACAGGTACAGGGGAAGGGTTCTGGAAGAAAAATCCAGTGCAGTGAGAATATCTGGAACTAGGAAGGGAGAAGCCAGAGAAGGCACAGGGGGCAGCAAGGTCAGCTCCCAGGGTGGGGGCTGATCAAATGAGCAAACACGAAAGACTGTTAGGCCTATTCTGCTGGCATCTTAGTATGTTAGTAATATTTCGCTCTTAAAGAATGAAGCTCTGTCCAGAAATGATCTGCTGATCTGTCAGATAGCTGTGCCTCCAATTCCCTAATCCTAGACAGCCACTGTTCCACTTGGATTTGTGACTTATTCTTTTTAACTGTAGCTAGACGTATACATTCTCCTCTCCAGACTGCCTTCAACAAGCCCCAAAATATGTCCATTGCCATAACTGAATGGGCATTTTCCTGCAAAGATGTTGTAATTAATTGTTTCATATGTTTCAAAATATAGTCATCGGCAAGAAGAGAGATGTTGAGGGACCAAGTGCCAGTTCTAGGAGGTCGAATAGCAGGTGTCATGATCCAGATAGGGGAATGATCTGACAGTACTCTTGGATGTATACATACCCACACCATCAACCATATTCATATTATATCTATTTAGTAAAAAAAAAGAAATTGATTTGGGAGTATACCCGATGGGGCGGAGAGTAGTAAGTATAATCTTTCTCCGAGGCATGTAAGACTCTCCAGCGGTCTTCCAGGCCTACGTCGGTCATAAATTCTCATAGTCCTCGCTGGGCTGAGGAAAGTTGGGTCATGATGTTGAATGAACTATCTAAATCATTAGAAATAATGAGATTCCAATCCCTACCCAGTAGACAGGGGATATCTTCAATTGCTGACAGTTTCCCTGTTAGCAGTGGAAAAAAGGAAGGGGTGTCTACATTTGGGCCATAAATAGATCCAAGGATAATTTCAGCATTGTCTAATCTGCCCTGGACAATGATTTAGTGGCCCTCTGCATCATACCATTCCTTAATCAAGGTGAAAGGGGTTAATTTATTGATTAAAATCGCTATCCCTCCCTGCCTGGCACTTGATCCAGCACCAAACACTTGTCCCACCCACATTTTTTTCAAACTTTTTAACTGATCCCTCAGAATATGTGTTTCTTGCAACATTACAATATGAGGGTTGTATGTTTTTAAATGTCTAAGCAAGCAGTACTTTTTCGAGTTGACTCTTCCCTCTTTTATATTCCAGGAAAGAGTACTGAAGCTACCTATCCTAGGGACAGAATAAAACTAGTCTGATCACCCCCCTCCAGCAAAAACTGTAGTTATAACTTTCTGAACCCTCTCCCTCGCCCCATCCCACCCCTCCCTCTCTTCATCTTTCCTTCTTCCCCAGAAATGTCTACCCTCTATCCCACACCTCCCAACCACCCCACAATCTACCCAGGCCAAAAGCCTTCTAACTATCGAATCCATAACGTTCGGAGAAGAGTGACTTCGTGTCCAATAAACAAAATCTTATTTACCCCACCTTCTGAAAGTTAGTTCCAAAATGGGATTACACATAAGATTTCAAGATTTAATATTATTTGCTAAAGTCCACATGTGTTCCCCATACTCCAAAAATAATGACATCACTGAAAATAGGTCACGGTGTCTTATCCACTGATCCTTCTCCCTTGTTGTACCCCCCTAGGCTAAATTAAAAATGAACTATATATTATCGGGGGGATGTCTAAAAAGAAAATTAATAGAAAGGAGTTATGTGCGAAGCCTTCCCAACCACAATCCACTACGTAAGTGAACTTAAATGCCAAAACCTATGGAGAACCTGAAATATCTGCTTAAATAGCTACAACAAAATAGATCTAACATGGGCAGCAGTTTACATTCCTTTGAATTTATAGTAACTTGGCAGTTAACCATAGTTGAAATTAAGAGTTGATGCTGCCTAATAAAAAAAAAAGAGAGAAAAGACCAAACTACAGTGATAACTAGTAGTGATGTTATATCAGCACGCCAACCGGGCATAACATTTAGCCTAAACAGAACTTAGCTATGCTTAATTGTTCCACCAGAAAAAAATCTAAATTGCATATAGATAGCAATGTAACATCACTGACTATATTCTAAACAGCAGCTACTTTTGACCACTTTTCCCTGATATTGGCAAATAAAAAAGCAAAAGCACCAAGTCCACCAGGTAATATGGTGCAGGTTTCTTCCGGGGAATATACAAACCTAATTAGTTCACAGACCTGTGTAGGCCCTATAGCATAGCAGTTAAAAAAGATTAATTCAATTTCCTCTACACCTCCTCCAGAAATCCACTGAATGTTCAGGCTAAAGTTTTTAAACTGAGATAGAGTTTATCTCCATTTGAACAGCTTTTCAAATTAGACATTTAACAGGTATTTTACCCAAAACAGGAAAATAAATGCGGTATAAAGGCAATTCCATTAAAGAACTTTAACCAACTTCCTGAACTATAAATGACTGCGAAAAATCAAATGTTGAAGTAATTAAACCTGAGGTCTCAATGTTACAGCCCAGCCGAGATCTTTAAAGTTCTTGATAGGTGATGTTACGAAGTGTCACCTCGCAAAAGTAGATTTTAGTCCAGTCTCCAAAGTGGGCTTAAAATTCAGTCCAGGCAGGCCTAAGGAAAGTTAATGACCTCTAGAATGCTGCACAGAAAAAAATTCAATGAGGCCACGTTTTACTTTGTTGCAGATTATCTTACCAAAATACCATGCCAAGCTTGGGTCGTAATACTTTCATATTTTCACAAACTGGCCACTAGTGTCCTCAACCCCCTTTGTCAAATAACTCCAGTAAGAGTTTAGCCAGTTCTCTGGCTACGTGCTGTGCTGTATCAAAGTGGAATATTCTTGTGGGGAGAGTTACCCCGAGTCTGGCTGGGTACATCATATGATGCTTGAACATCGCTGCACATAGCTTGGACTGTAAAGGTCGGTAGGCCGCTCGATCTTGTCTCACTTTAAAGGTGAAATCTGTGACCAATCTGAGATGTTTACCAGACCATCTGAATTTTTCTGCCACTCTGGCCTCTTTTAGCGAGTGATCAAGGTCCAGATATTTAAGCACTTTAAATATGATGGGCCGAGGTAGGTCCCCGGGGGTGGCTTGGGTCTAATAGAATGATGCGCATGCTCAATCACATGTGTTGGGCCCTGAAGAGAGGGGCCTGCCAGTTTCGTGCACAGTTTTTGAATAAAAAGGATGGTAAATGCACCCTCTTCCCCCTCAGGGAGTCCCAGGAGTACTAGACTATTCCTTCTGGAGCATCCCTCTAGATCTTTCACTTTTTCCTCCAGTTTGTTCACTGTGCACCGTAAAACAACCACCTCAGGCTCTGTTTTATTAAGCCAGTCCTCCGCTGACGAAATACAGGCCTCAGCATTGGCCACCCACTCTGTGACCACAGACAAGTTTGGCTTCCATTCCCTAAACTCTGAGATTAGAGCAAACAAGGCAGTTTTAAATGTTTGCAGCTCTGTAAACACCTGCTCCTGGGTGAATGGTTGGGGAATAGCAGATGTGAGATCTAGTGGTGAGCTACTCCAGTGGGGCTGTTTAGCATCTAGGCCTTGCGCTGCATCCTGTTCACCCTTGGAGTCTTCGATCTGCAAAAATATGGGTCCTGGTGAAATGTCTGCCACCTCCCCATCATGTGGATCACTTCTCAGGTTAGTGCTGGGAAGCCTCCTACAAATGATTATAAATGCCACCGAATGTGAGAAAATTAAGGAGAAATTCAGCATCAGCAGAGCAGCTACTCCTCAACAGGCATTACGTAATCTCCCGCTGGTGCCAGTGTTATATGGGGTATTAATTGCAGACATCTTGATACGCATAAATAGCAAGATCAGTTTATTTGCAGATGACACCAAGATGGGAGCAATGGTGGATGACCAACGGGGGGGTGGCAGGGATTGCAAGAAGCTCTAACAAGGCTGGATACATGGTCTGCTGGCAACTTGGTTTCAATGCCAAAAAATGCAAGGTGCTGCATTTTGGGGCAAAGAATCCAAAGAGGAGCTACCTTCAGGGGTGGAGGATGCAGCTAGCTGTGACTGAGGAGGAGAAAGATCTGGGGTGCTCATAACGGGAGCAATGAACAACTCTGCACAGTGTAGGAATGCAGCAGCAGCAGTGGCCAACAAGATGCTGGGTTGTATTGCAAGGGGTGTAACCTCTAGGAGGAGGGAGGTGATTCTGCCGTTATACGGATTGCTGGTCAGACCCCACCTAGAGTACCGCGTTGAGTTTTGGTGCCCTTACCTAAAGAGGGACATTAGATTGCTGGAAGGGGTGCAACACAGAGCAACAAAGATGATCCACGGTCTGAGGGAGCTATCATATGAGATTAGACTGAGGGAGTTGAACATGTACTCTCTGGAGGAGAGGAGGGATGGGGGGGATATGATTGAGACCTTTAAGTACATGAGAGGAATAAACAAGACAGGCACAGAGGGACTGTTCAAGGGGAGAGTGGGGAGAGACACTTGGGGTCATGACATGAGAGTGGTGGGTGGAAGGTTTAGGAGGGAAATAAGGAGGCATTTCTTTATGAAAAGGGTGATAGCATAGTGGAACACTCTACCGGCAGAGGTGGTGGCCTGTAAAACAGTGGGATGCTTCAAGAGGGGCTGGGATAGGGCAAAAGGAGGGTCATGGGAGGGGGGAGGGTAGCAGGGACAGCTGCAGAGTAGGAGTGCTAGCTGCAAAAGTGAGAAGACTCAACAGACCAAATGGCCTTTTTCTGCTGGCAGTTTCGTGCACTCATAAAAAATGTTCAGCACACTATATCTGTGAAATGGAATCATGAAAAAATGTCGCACAATTGAAGCTGCTCTTGTTCTGTATTTCAGTAACTGAAGTGTAGATGCATCAGTAACTTTAGGGGTGATCTAGATGACTACTACAATGAGACCAACTAAGGTGAAGAAAACAACTGACAGCTAGGATCCAACATTCTTACTGTACAGAAAAACTACTTGCTAACAGTATGTAAAAAAAAAATACATTCCCTGTGAATAGACATTAAAACACACATATACAATTTGAAAACTTCATATTGAAAAATACTAAATTTACAAGGTATGGGGGTGAAGTAGGTGGGAGCTCCTATATCTTCAAGTGCAGTCCACTCCGGTATCTCTGCTTGCCATTATTCATACTTTATTATACACATGAAGCACTTTGTGGCTGCCCCTCCCCACACTATATATCAGACCTGCTGACACCTTATTATTTTGCCAGGCCTCTGTAATCCTCCAGCTGCAGCTTCAGACCCTTCCAACTTCCAATATATCCTCTACTTCTGGCAGAGTATTACGTTTCTCCACTTTCATCACTATGATTATTCTTGCAAATATTCACTATTGTCAGATTTAAATCACTCTAAAAGGGAAGATTCCATAAACCATTTTTTCTAAAAACAATGCAGTCAGTACACTTGCGCAATGAATGCTTCCATCACACCACATAAATTTCATCTGGATTTAAAGTTCAATAAACTACATTCTGTGCTACTGTGAAGATCTTCTTGACTCCTATACAGAGGCCATGACCTTACTCTTGTAATGTATCGTGGAACTTGGTGATGGTCCCATGCTTAAGGTGCTATAGTTCTACTTTATCTCTGCAGTGCCTTTATTTTTTCCTTTGCTCATGTTAGCTAACAACATAATGGAAACTGCAATTTTCGTGGGTTGTAGTGCGTCAGAGTTGAAAGAAAGTGCTTTAAAGGGAAATTGTTGTCTGTGATGTGTTAATTGTACTTTAGCAGGTTCAAGCTTTCAAGATTTATATTTAAAAACAGGAAGAGACTGTACAAACCAATTGAGCTTGCACTAATTTACAATGATTTCCAGGTAGGGGTTGGCACAAGAAGTATAAATGTTTCAAGTATAAAAAGTATAAATGTTTTAAACACTGACTTACATATAATAAACAGAATGTACAGTAAGTAAAGACAAACACTTCTAACAAAAGAAAACTATATAAATATAAAACAAATAGTAAAACAATTAATTACATCACAACCTGAACATATCTGTAAACTGGAATCACAGTAGACCAAGTAACCAGTCGCATCTGGAAACAAGCTTCGGCTTAGTGTGCTACTCCTGGTTAAACAATGTCCCCCTAACCCTCATTAAACTAGTTTTTGTATACATTGCAATGAGGTAAATGGCCCATCAACTGGGTGTAGATCCACAGGGAGAGATTTACAATATTTGGAACCTTTATATGTAAAGATTTGACACCCCATGGAGTTTTTAACAGTAGGGACAACAATTTCAGCTCTGAGTGATGATCTCAGATTATTTCTAAATAAGCAAAGGGTAAATAGCTCTTGGAGATAAAAAAGTGGTTACTGTTTAACACACTTCTGTGTCAAAGTGAAAATGTGCAAAGTGTGATTCAGGTCCAAACTGTACCAAGCATGGGACCTAAGTAGGTCACAATGGTGAGTATTCTTGGGAAACTGAAGACTGAGACTTGCAAGATTATGATAAGCCACTTCAGGTCTAGAAATATAAGTTAAGGGATGCTCTGAAATAATCGCAAACCCATAATCTATTAAAGGGAAAATCATGGATTGCACTAACATCAGGGTAACATCATAAGCAAAACAGCCATTGTCAATACAAAAATTATATTCTGGTACTTACTTTTTTAACAGTGATTATTATGTGATGGCCCCACTTAAGGCATTCATCAAGCTGTACACCAAGGTACTGTAGTTATAATATGGGACTCTCTAAATAACAGAATTGCTTAGGGTAATTAAATTTAGGTCAGGACAGGATTTTCAGTACTAGGGGGTACCATACTGTATAACCTGAGTTGTTTCCTTCAGCATAAGTCAATTATGACAAAAAAAGTTTGAACCTCATTAAATGATAATTGCAAGTTTGCTTGCAGATCCAAAAAACATGGGTTCCAACTGCAAATTATACTATTGTCAGCATGAAGATGTAAAGCCATAATTTTCTGAGTTAATTTTAAATCATTGACAAATAAGTTAAAAGACTGTGGACCCAGAACTGAGCCACTGGGGAACAGATTTACTCACAGGGACATCAAAAGAGTACCACTATATGAAACCATCTGATACCTGTCAAATAAATAACTCTTCAAGCAAAGGAAAAAGTTGAATTTTGACTCAAGATACTCAGATTATATAGCAGAAGTTTATAATTTATTATTTTATTGTGTCAAAGACCTTGCAAAGATCAATGACAATTGCCCCTGATATGGAAACATGATCAATTGTTACCTTTAAGTCAATAGTTAATTTAATCAGTGCTGACAGGTTGCTGTGGTGAGGTTTATAGCCACATTGGAATTGGTTAACATAGTTAATTTTGTTTAAGAATCTAGAAATGTTTTTTTTTTTCAGTGAGTTTCTCCAGGATCTTTGACACAATAGGGAGAAGGGAGATGGATCTATAATTTGAGAATAACATTTTAGTACCAGACTTATAGACTGGTATAACTTTTGCCAGCTTCCACAAGCTGGAAAAAAAAAAACAAAAGAATGGACATATTAAAAAGATATGCTTAGGGGTAACAAATTACTGGCACAGTATACATGTATTTAAAAAACCTGGGGCTTATAACTTCAGGTACTCACACCTACTTGTATCCATTTTAACAGTGAGGTGTGTACCTCCTGAACTGTGAATGGAGTCAGTAAAAATGATGGAATTTTATTTGGACAATAAAATATTTTGAGTAAAAAACATCATAATTAGAAGATAGTGAATAATAACTAGAAGAAACAAAATACTTGTTAAAATAATTAAAAATGAATCTCCAACTAGTTGATTTTGAATATTGAGATTTGAAATATTTAGGAAAACTGGAGGCTGAAGAAGATTTCAGACTCCTGACAGTTTTCCAAAAAGTTTTAGGATCAGAGTTTTTACTATTGTTTAATTCATCAAAGGAATAACTGTTTAGCCTGATGGATTTCTTTAATGTAACAATTTCTTTAGGCCCTACACAACTGCTAGTCAGAAGAAAGATTGGTACCCTTTGTTTATTTCCAGGCCTTATTACAAAAATTATGAGTTTGGGCCAACAAAGACATATCAAGGAGTATCATTGTTATGCACCAGGCTGTCAGTCTTTTCCTGAGAGGAGCATGGCTGTTGCACACTTCAAACTCAGTAGTGCAGTAGGTACAAGCACTATTCACATCAAGAATCAAGTGTAAGTGCTCCCAATTAACATTGTCCACATCACTCATAAATTGGTATTGTAAAAAAATGTAAAAGACCTAGGGCAGGATTTTCAAAGCATGGCACAGGTCTTGAGACAAGCCCTGCACCATGGCACTTCATTTCTGGTGTTGCGCCAAACCCATTTGCTGCAACTGCACCCAATTTTACAATCTTTGGCGAAGTTGCAACAGTTTCCACTATTTACAGTAGCTTGCGCCAAATATCTGGCACAAGCTCAATAAAAAAGACCCTTGGGATTGTCGCAAACTACACCACAAAAGTTGGTCTGGCTTGCAGCAAATGCTGCATGGGATAGAAAATTGCTGGTAGAAGCTGGCTGTCGCGCAGCGGTTGGATTTCACAGCTGACAAGCACCTGGACCTCGAACGACCTGCAGTCGGAGGGTCGCCAGGGGAGAAGGATTGAGTCTGCTGACTGCTCTCCTTCTCCGGGGAGGATGGTAGCATCCGGGCGATGGGGACTCACGAGGCCAGGAGCACCCATGCTGCCGCCACAAAGACTTCCTAGGAGGCGGGCGGACACTGGACGCCATTGCACGACCCCGCCTCCCCGAAAAGAGGAAAATGGACGGCTGCCGCCACCTCCATGAAGCCCGCCATGCTTTTGATTAGCCCCCCAGGCCAGTCCTCCTCGACCACGGTCTCTAAGTGGATGTTTCGCCCCATCCTGCAGCCCTCACAGGGGTAAGCCACGGGTATCGGAGGACCCGAGGCCGATGTGGGGGGGTGGAAGCCGTTGGCCTGTGACCGGGCTGAACATTGGGTGGCCGGCAGCTAGGAGGAGGTGGAAAATGCAAATTTAAAAAAAAAAAAAAAAAAATTGCTGGTAGGTGAATGCTCCAAGCTCTGTGTGACGTACATACGGCATACGCAGGGCTTGTGGTATTCACAAGCAGTTGAAAATCCTGCCCTTAGTATTTTTATATTTAGGAACACCCTTCTTTTTTCACTTGCTAATACAATGCACGAACTGATGGCCAGAATCAAAGTCAGGGAAAATACTGACTGTTCCATAACACTCTGGGTGACTGGAGAAAATTAAATACAGCAAATGAATCAATATTTTTGCTGTTAAGTCTACTGGGTTCGGATAGCAATTGCCCCAATCCCAAACTGCAGTCTATGTCCTCAAGATGATAAGAAGTGTAATAGTTACTCCAGTTTACACTGAAATCTCCCATCATTAACATTTCATGACTGTATCTGTAGGGAGAAATTAATTTTTCCAAAATTTCAGAATGCTGAAGTGGAATCTTAGGATGACAGTAAAAACCAATTAAGCTGACTGGAGGAATATTTTCCATGCACATCTATAAATGAAGAATCTTGGCATTGTTCTTCCTCACTGTGACTGGTAGCAGGTTTACATTGTAATTTTTGTGAGAATAGATTACCAACCCACCACTATTTTACCTCTATCTTGTCTCCAAGTATGATAATCCAAAACTGCCACTTCCTGAGAATTAATCTTTGAAGATAACCAAGATTCTGATATTACTAAAAAGTCAGGATTGTTCAGGATTTTGCAGCAGGTCGATCTTGGGTAAGACACTATAAGCATTACAATGAACAAAAGACATGCTGTGTGATTTAAAAGCCTCTGCACCTTGCGGGCTGGATACAACAGGACAGGATTAAGCTGAATATCACCACTAATTAGCAAAATGAAACTTAACGAAAGTCTAAATAAGGAAAATCTATTTCTTAATAGTTTTAACAAATTTAGCCATTTTCCATTTCCTATCCCTTATAGTTGTAAAGCACATCTCTGTAAATTTACATATTTTATTTTAGACAATGCAAGGGAGAGGCTCATCTGCTTCATAAAAATCTTAGTTGAAACAGTAGACAGCGTAGCATGATTTATAAATATATTCTGGTACTGTTTAAGTACAATTTCATTAAAAGAACATGTTACTTAGGGCTACATTTACTTAATGTGATATCCAGTTTATAGCCTACACTCAGTCTTCACATGAAACTGTCAGTTAAGCTAAAGCACCATAAGGAACACATTAGCAAAGCAAGAAACCCAAAATAACATAACGCAGCAGACTGAATTACTGTTTTAAATGTAGTCTTGTGTAACCCCCACCCAGGTATGCCATTTCTATCTGACAGGTCTACCTGGTGGGCTGGGTTCGGGGAGGAATATGTCACTCGGCACATTGGCTAGGTTTGGCAACTCTGCAATAGGGGCACCCCAGTAACTCCGGACAAAGGAAGCAATAACTGTAATGTCCAATACCAGAAGTGGGATTCTAAAGTGTGGCTTTTATTCACATCCAACAGAATAAACAAAGCATAGATGGACCCCCATGGGGCTACACTCCTGGTAATGCAGATTTAAGGAGACCAGAACACATCCTCATCACTTTAGCCTGAAGGTTCTGAAACACACCGGGCACACAGCCCGAACTTGTACACTGCTCTGGGTTTTCTCTGGCTCAGCTCCCTTGCCAGCCACTTGGACACTTTCCATATAGCATGGAAACATTTACTGGTGGCTCCCTAAACCACCTACGAGCACTTCTGCTCAATAAGGGAATCTTTCTCATCAATCCCACATCTGGGTACTTTTCTCAGGCACAGGCCAAGTACCTGAGAGAAAGCAACAGGTGTCCCAGAGCAAATCCGTAGAGATGAATTTGGTTACTACTGATTGGGGGTCTCCCACCTCTCGCTCCCATAATTCATACCCGGCCATTTCTCTGGACTGTAACACCTCATCTTTTAAAACACTTTGTTGTGTAGATTCTTTTTAAATGTATTCCACATTCAGTCTACTGTCTTTACATCCCATTTGTGCTGAACTTGAACATACTTAATAAGAGTCTGTGTCCATTACTTTAGACCCCCCACAGAGTTAAGCAGTCCAATCCCCCACATCTTCCAAACTGTACTTTGCTGTCTTTTCCTGACCCCACAGTAACAGTCCCTTTAGTTTCATCTTGATTCAGGTGAAAACACATGGCCCTTTAGTAGCACAAACTCACCCCTTGGTTGCAGGTGCCCCACAGGCATTTTCTCCTCAAGGAACTCTCATCCAGAGCTTCTGGTGCCTCAGCATGAACTTAAATCAGGCAGCTTCTTTTCCCTAGCCAGACCGGGGGGTTGCCCTTGGAAGCAGGCTGATTCCTTCCCCCCATCCCTGCAGGGATGGGGCCCTGAACCACTGAAAGCGGTCTCCACCACTTCAATGTGCTCTTCTTGTGTTCCTCTTCAGGTGAGAACACACACCTATACAACAGAAAATAGCTCTTTGACAGAGCATAGAGCTCTGAGGGCCTGCTTACAGCAGAGCACCTTCTTCTACTACAGACTGCCCAGACTCTACTCACTCTACCGACTGACTTCAAATTCCCCAACGTTCTACTCTAACCTTCAATTGCAACATTCCAATGTGGCTTATGCAGCTGCAACAGTTCTAAATGATGTCACCCCTCAGTCTCAGCTGAGACTGAGAACAGAGTGAGACAATGTGAAATTAATTTAACTGGAGTTTCACAAGCTGCCTTCCCTGCCTACCACTTGGTCTTACTGGGATTCTAGTAACCCCGGGTAATGGGGGGGTTACACTTGTACCAGTCCATTGTCACAAGCCTTCTCTCTGTTAATTTTAATACTGTTTGTTACTCTTTAGTATTGTATTTAACTTTAAGTGCTAACTTGTATTTTATAGACATGAGAAACAAAACCCCCGACATTTCAAACAGCCTCCCTGCTGGCCTCCCTCACTGGACTTCTGATAGAGGCCTCCATTACTGGACTTCTGAGACTGACTCCCGACACTCCTGTGGGAGCCACTCGTGCAGAGTGCCACTTGCAATGGCACTCTTTAGGGTGTACTGGCCCCATCCCTTGCTACACGTCACCACCCAGCATGGAGGCAGCATGAGGAAGACACTGGGGGTGACTAAGAATGGCAGCCCAGCAAGGTGGAGGAGGGTGCTTCAGGAGGCAGCAGCTTGCAGGAATGACAGCAATCTTTGTCAGTAGATGGTAAGGGCTACTGAAATCAGGGCTGGATTCTGGCTTGCATCAGCACTCTAGAAAGTGTACTGGCCCCACCCCTTGCAACATACCACCACCCAGCATGTAGGCAGCATTAGGAAGATACTGGGGGTAACTAAGAATGGCATTCCAGAAAGGCAGGGTGGAGTTTCGGAAGACAGCTGCCTTCAGGAACAAGAAGTCAGTAGATAGTAAGGACTCCTGGAATGAGGGCTAATCAGGTTACAGTACACACCACTTAATGGGGATGAGGATAATAAGGATGACCTGGTTAATTGGGACATTTTTGACACAACCAATTTCCCCCCTTTAATTCCTATGGAGAAGATGACTGGTTAATGGGTACTAAGCTACCTGGTTAGTTAGGATGATTGTGAGTGTTAACATGTCTTACACTGATTGGGGGTAGGTAGGAAACAGAGATGCCACAGACACAAAACTGTCTACAGCACCATGGCTTCACTAATCTGCTTTATTTTGTGGAACTGTAGTGTCTTTATGCCCCCCTCTCCCCAAATACATCTGCTGGCTACCCAATGCCACATCATTTGTTTGGAGGTTTGGAGCAGCACAGCCACAGAACTGGATCTCTGAATCCACGTGGTGACTTGGTAAGAGACTGCTCTGGTAAGGTGGTAAGGTGCCAGGTAAATAATGGGCAGGCAAGCCAGCTGGTTACTGTGGTGATCATTTTAAAAAGTATGAAGGGATTAAGTATTCAAGCAGCATCACATGCTGCTTTTTGTGGTCAAACAACCAGGGGGTACCTGGCTTTTTTGGGCTGGACTGTCTGGTGGGCAGAGGGAGGGGCTGTGGACATGGCCTACCTAGACTTTAACAAGGCATTTGACACAGTCCCACACAAAAGATTAATAAACAAATTAGCCAGCCTGGGAGTGGGTCCCAGGGTGGTAGTCTGGGTAAAACATTGGCTGGACAACAGGACTCAGAAGGTAAAAGTAAATTGAGTTCACTCTGAAGAAAGGGGGGGTTACTAGTGGGGGTACCGCAGGGTTCAGTACTGGGTTCAGTTCTTTTTAATGTCTTTATAAGTGACATTGCAGAGGGACTGGAAGGAAAAGTATGCCTCTTTGCAGATGACACAAAGATCTGCTACAGGGCTGATACACAAGGAGGCATGGAAAGGATGAGTAGGGACTTGGCAAGGTTGGAGGAATGGTCAGAAGTATGGCAGCTTGGATTCAATGCAAAGACATGCAAAATAATGCACCTGGGAAACAAAAACCCAGGGGAAGAATACACAATGTGTAGGAAGGGGGTAGTAACAACAACAAAAATGGAAAGAGACCTGGGGTAATCATATCAGATGATCTTAAGGTTGGCAAGCAATGTGAGAAGGCAGTAGGGAGGGCTGGGGGATTACTGGGATATATAGGCAGAGGCATCACCAGCAGAAAACAGGAAGTTGTATCCCTCTGTACAGACAGCTGGTGAGACCCCATCTGGAGTTCTGTGTCCAGTTCTGGAGACCCCATCTCCACAAGGACATAGACAGGATGGAGGCAGTCCAGAGGATGGCAACTAAAATGGTGCAGGGTCTGCAAGAGAAGCCATACAAGGAAAGACTAAAGGAGCTTAATATGTATACCCTTGAGGAAAGGGGGGACAAGTTAGAAACTTATAAGTACCTCAGTGGAATCAGCAAAGTCCAAGAGGATAGCATCTTTCAGAAAAAGAGATGTGCAAGAACAAGGGGACACAACTGAAAGATAGAGGGGGAGACAGCTCAGGGGTAATGTGAGGAAGTATGTTTTTCACAGAGAGGGTGATAGATGCATGGAACAGCCTTCCAGAGGAGGTTGTGGGGTCTAAAACTGTGGGAGAATTCAAGAATGCATGTAGCAGACATAAGGCACTTTTTGTGGAGGGTAGGATGAAATAGGCTGCTGGTTAACTAGGATTTGCAGCTTATCCAGTAGGTAGGGAAATGGCAGACTAGGTGGGCCAAGTGGTCCTTATCTGCCATCAAAGTCAATGTTTCTGTGCTTTTCTATTGCTCTGAAACTCAAGAGCTACATTCACTTATCAGGAGTGGGGTAGGAGGTATAATGCACACCTGCAGTTGCCTGCACTTATTAGTTGCCATTCACTGCAGTATCTGGGGCATTTTTCTAATGCTAACTCCAGAACTCCATTTAAACAGGATATTTCTGAATCCACTGAGGCATCCCCATTAAGTAGTATCTACTGAAATTTGATTATGTGCTGCAAAACCTTTCTGCTTTGCTTCATCATTATGTTTATCAAAAATCAAGTCACTGTTTGTTTGAGACAAGTTTATCAACTACTACAGTCACAGTATGGAACCGTTCTTCCGTGTAGGACTATGTGCACAAAACAGCAGCAAACTGACACAAAATATCAAACCGCATATAGTTAGGCATTTCCTGGTGATCCACCATACTCTCTTATTGTCAAGCAATTTTGATTTACTTGTCCAATAGCAGCCTGCTTTTTTTCCAACTAAAACTCAACCCCTGAAATATGTGACATTCAAAAATAAAGGACTTTTTGTTGTGTGGATGTTAGTTTGGATGTGGGTCATGGGTGGGCTGCAGCATCATGAAACATTTTTGTGTCTGGGGCTGGGAAGTGGCTGTCACTGTGTGGTGGGGCCCGAGGTGAAAAAGTTTGTGACTGACAGGGATACTTCACTTTTGTCAGTGTGCATGCTTGCAGCGGACGTGTGTGGACCCTTCATCATCATGTAGTTTTTTGAGTTGGTGGGGGGCTGTTGCTTTTTAACATTTTATAGTGCCTTGGAGGGGGGGTCAGCAGAGTTTATTTCAAAAAAGGAGACAAGCTTGGACAGGAAACACGATAAAAGGGGCTTTGTCAGGAGGCAGTATAGCACTGTGGTTTAGTGCACTAAACTGCAAACCTGGAGACCTGGGTTTAAATCCCACAGCCCCACTTGCATACTGCATGACCCTGAGCAAGTCATTTATATTCCTTGTGCTCCCAGGTCACACCTGGAAACAAGATTCAGCTTAGTGTGCCTTTCCTGGTTAAACAATTCCCTTTTTCCCTTTCCCCTTTGTCAGAGTATATACTGTAAGCAAGGGAAGGAGGAGGAAGAGGAAATTATGGTTCTCAAAGTAGGTGGCCAAGATGCTGAAGAAGAAAACAAGATCCAGCAGAGCGACTATGACTGTGACTGTATTAACTAGATAAGGGTGTTTCATGGGCTTAAACATAAAAATGTATTAATTTATTTAAAAAATATCAGATTTATAAACCTTTGAGTCAGAGACTCATTTACAAACGCACCTCATCGAAACTAATGCAAGGACAGCACAGTTAACAAGTCTAAAAACAATAGCTTGGAGAGCAGCCAATTATAACAAGCATTTACTGGAGATACATGGGTTGCAGTAGATAAACATATTACATAGTTTAGGCACACAGGCACCACATCAAGAAGACCAAAGCAGTTCAAACAATATACAATAGCTAAAGCAAATAGACTTCAGGAGTCAAAGAGAAGCCCAGAGTGTTCACATGAAGGCTGTTGCATACATTAACTGAATCAAAGTATAGTACATTAAGAAAGGGCATATTTAAGCAATAAGGCATGGCAGGGTGTGTGTTATCATGTAATAACATCATTCCTGGGATGGGCTGAAGGACCAAGCAAAGCCGAGTGTTTATTTATAAGCACACATTTATTTGATCCACTGGATAAGCAATATTTATACAAGCTGTGCCCAGTGCAGATTTTACAGCACTGGTCCTGGTTTGGTGATCTGGGTTTTACTCATGCCACACTGCATATGGCTTAGTGATGAAAAGTTTCCTAAATACTGGTACCTTATCCAGCTGTGTTCTGCTTGGAGTGTGTGTGTGTGTGTGTGTGTTTAAAAATGTAACTTTTTACAGTATATTGTATAGCACTGTGAATCCTGGCTGCAGTGTTTTTTCTCTGCTGTGGCTAAGCAAGATACTGTAACAAGACACGGGCCTGCTGTAGGGGCTCTTAGACATCAAACCAAAGGGTATGCTGTGAAGACTAACTTGGAGAAGATGCAATAAGATAAACTTGAATAACAGCCCCCAGATGTCATAAAACACCCAGAGAAAATTAGAAAAAAACTCATCTAACAGCCTAGGCAGAAACAAAACACTGGATTGAAGTGAGAACTCAAAACTTGTAGTAATACATATATAAAGCTAGCTAACTGGGGTTTCTGTAAGAAAACAGCTGCTAAATAGCTCTAATTCATTATTTGGGTTTTTGATGTTAAGACACTTCTGCGAGCTAGAACTGATGCACAGAGAAAACAAACATAGTGAATTACAGCTACTTAGTAGCTGTTGTCTTACAGAAACCCCAGTTAGCTTGCTCTCAGGTATCTGCTAAACTAACTGTTGACATTTGTGCTCCCTATATGAGAACAGTTACAAGGCTCTGCTGTTGCTAAACTAATTTTAAAGAAGTACACATGCTAAATCTAAGGGCATGGCTACATCACTGTCACATGAGACAGGGGGCATCAGAAAGAAAGCCAATAAAACTATTTGTTATGGAGATCCCCAGGGGTCATAAAATTACCATATAGCTAGAAAGCTAATTTAGGAAAAAATCATAATAGTAGACAAAGGAAAGGACACACTAGGATTTAACGTATATATTAAAACATTCTACATAACAACGTATGTTTTTTGCACATTCTGGGTGGACTACTCCTTTAAAAAGAAAAATACACTTCATCACAAAATGTGCCCTCACATGAACATGCATGATTTATCTGTAAAGACAATTAAAGAAATGTATTTCTAAATGCATTAGTAACACCTATGCTTTCAAGGTTATCTGTAAAGACAATTAAAAAATGAATTTCTAAATGCATTAATAACAGCAATGCTTTCAATATTTTGAAACTACTAAAAAGATAAACTATATGTATATAGATAGGTAGAATATGGTAAACAAATATTGTTAATCCCAAAAGCTGAACTTGGTTTTTAGTATATAAATGTTTAAGAAATACCTGAAAGCTGTCTATGTTCCTTAGTTTTTAGACACTTCTTAGTCTTTCCTTTTCAGACACCATGTGACTCTGATAATCATTTGTTCCAAGGGTTTTTAAGTTTGAAGGCATTTTAAGTATCTTCTATTCTAGTCCTTAATAAAATGCAGGGACTTCAGGCTTGTTGTTCTGTTCCTTGGCCCACATCCCAAACATGTGAATCTTCTTTCAGGATGATAGATTCACCTCATGCCCCTCCTACATGAATAAAAAAAGAGGTGGGATGGACCTTTTGGAGCTTCTTGGGTGGAGGTGGGGTGGACCTTACTTTCCCCCAAAAACACAATGCTGCCTCTCATTGCTCAGGTTCCAGTTCTTGTACAACCCATTTAAGAAAGAAAATAGTACCCTGCAACCATTGACTAACATGAAAGTGTATTTATTTGAGGGCAGAAAACATTTCTTGGAGGAGGGTAAGGTGGAGGAGACTATTTACACCTTCAGTCAGTTCCACGGACAGAAAACATGACATCACTCCTTTTGTACATGCAATACTCCTGTAGGATCTGCCCACAGTTGTAAAAAAGCATTTTGGAAGAACAAGGAATTCCAGATTGAGTGGAACAGGGAGGAATGTCTGGAAAAACTAAAGGAGGCAGGCAGGAGGGGCAGGGCAGCTAAGGAACAAACAGAGGAGATAATTACTAAGGAGGTCAAAAAAGGGATAAGACTTTCTTCAAGTATGTGAGTGAAAAGAGAAAAGCAAGGGTGGGATAGTGAGAATCAAGAAGGCAGGGAACTGTTTAGAAGAAGGTCATGAAATAGCTAACATTTTAAATAAATACTTTTGCTTTGTCTTCATAATGGGGGGCTGACAAATATGTATCAGTAGACACTGGGAAGTAGGGAGAGTGGATAGAAGTCAATAGTCCATAAGGGACTGAAAGCCCTAAAGGGGAACAAGGTAATGGGACCAGATGGGATTAACCCAAGGGTTTCAAAAGAATTGAGCATGGTGCTAGCTGCCCCTCTGGCAACAGTATTAAGCACCTCATTGGAAACTTTGGTAGTTCCAGAGGACTTGAGGAGGGCCGATATGTTCCCTCTGCACAAGGGCAACAGCAGGAAGGAGGCTAGCAACTATAGGCCAGTCAGTATTAGATCAGTGGTGGGGAAATTAATGGATACTCTGCTGAACGAGAGATGGATGGAGTACCTGGAGGCAAATGGACTGCAGGTCCATTGACAGCAGGGTTTCACAAGGGGAGGTTATGCCAAACAAATCTCGTAGATTTCTTTGACTGGATGAGAAGGGTGGTGTATCAGGCTAGGGCAGTGCGTGCGGCCTATCTGGACTTCAGTAAGGCCTATAACGTTGTGCCACACAGGAGGCTAATAAAGAAACTAAGCAGCCTGGTGGTTCGGGAGAAAGTAGAAAGCTGGGTAACAAACAGATTGAAATATAGGAGGCAGAGATTGGTGGTAAACAGCAGACACTCGGGGATGGGAGAGTGACTAGCAGGGTGCCTCAGGGATCAGTACTGGAACTGATCTACTTCAGTGTCTTCATAAGTGACATTGCTAAGAAACTGAAGGGGAAGGTATATCTCTCTACAGATGACACACAGATCTGCAACAGGGTGGATGCTTAAGAAGGGTTGGAGACACTGCAAAAGGACCTAGGGAAACTAGAGGAGTACTCGAGGATACAGCAACTTGGTTTCAGTGCCAAAAAGTACAAAGTCATGCATGTGGGAAGGGGAAACTTGGGAACTGTGTATGAGATGGGGGAGGTATTGACAGTCAACAAGCCAAAAAAAGACCTTAGGGTAATCATGTCTGATGATGTTAAGGTGGCAGGCCAGTAGGCAAGGCTAGTAGGATGCTGGATGCATAGGGAGGAGGATTTCTAGTTGGAGAAGGATGGTGGTGATGCCACTGTATTACTTATTACTGAGACCCCATAGAGAACTGTGTCCAGTTCTTGAGGCCACATCTCTGCAAGGACATCGACAGGATGGAAGCTGTATAGAGGTGGCCTACCAGAATGGTATGGAGGTTGCTCGGGAAGCCATACTGTATGAGGAGAGGCTGTGGGATCTCAACATGTCCTCCCTTGAAGAGAAGAGAGTGACAGAGGCATGATTGAGCCCTATAAGTACCTCACATGGGGAAACAAAATACAGATGGGGAGTCTCTTTCAGAGGAGGAAAACAACACAGAACACAGGGGCATGCAATAAAGTTAAAAGGGTCAGAAGTTTAACAGGGATGTGAGGAAATATTTCTTCACAGAAAGGGTGGTGGATGCTTGGAACTACCTGTCTGAAGAGATGGTGGGGCAAAAACCGTGGAAAGCTTCAAGCATGTGTGGGATAGGCACACGGGCATAATAAGAAAGGGAAGTGGGAGGGATGTTGGAGAGCAAATAGGGCCCGAGGTGTTGGAATAGACAAGGAAATATAGGGCAGACTGACTGGGCCTACCAGTCCATTTCTGAGGACAAATTCTATGTTTCTTTGTTTCTATGCTTCTCTGTGTGCTTACCTGTAAACAAAATAATTAAATGTGAGGCACCACCACCTGTAACAAGCTGGTAGAGTGGGATCCACCAAATAGTCACACAGCCCACACCTGGCCCCAAATAAATAAAAATGCCTCATGATGCCACATCCCACCCATTACCCATATTCAAGTCTTTTATTTTGTTATTTTTTTATCATTATTATTATTATTCAGGGGCAATCTTAGCTGAAGAAAAAAACTGATTGCCATTGGGCCAGTAAATCAAAATTGCTTGACCACAGGAGATTATAGTGGATCACCAGGAAATGCCTAACTGTATACTATACTATACTATACTAATTTGAAATGTTCTTTCAATTTGCTAATATCTTTTGCAATGTCTACAACATTATACACCATTTGCTCCTATGGAAGACATTTGGTCACAGTATGCTTATCAAAAAAAAGACACATTTCCTGTGCTGAAGAACAGTTTTGTACTGTTACTGCAGTAGTAGATAAACTCATCTCAAACAAGGTTACTTGATTTTTGATACACTGTGTGCTCAAGCAAAAAACAAAGAACTTGCAGTACATAATCCAATTAACCTGTGAAAGTTCATTACATTTATTTATTTATTTATTGATAGTTCAGAAACACCTTTGAGTGGAGCTCATTTACAATGGTTCCACGTAACATTTACAGAGCAATGACAGTAGAATTAACACATTACACAAACAATACAGAGCTGGTACAGTATTATTAGGACATAACACACAGTTCATTAATTACAGTGGCAGTTTGTACATTTCTGTTTGTCAGAGTGGCCACTTCAAGGAAGTGTTGCCCGAAGGGAAGGAGGGGAGAGGAAGGGAGGTACAGAATAAGACAGTGAATAGTTGAGGGAGGTAGAGAATGGGATAGTAAGTAGTTGAGAGGGGGTGGGAGGAAGAAGAATAGAATGCCCCATATGGAGGCATTAGTAGTAGTTAAGTGCAGATGCAGGTGGTTTTGTCAGAGAAATATCATTTCAGGGCTGTTTTAGTTTGGGTGGAGCCGGTTAACACCATGATAGAGGAAGGGAGCTCATTTATCCATGAGAGGGATCTAGCAGAGAAGGAGCACTTAGCCAGGTTAGTCCTTCGGAAGGGGACATGAAAGGAGTGGCTCTGGAAAGATCTAATTCCCAGCAGGCATGTTTGGTAGATAATGCATAGGTCCAGAGGAAGCCAATCCAATGTGATATAGAGGTTGTAGGTGTGCATCATTCTGTCTGCTCCTAGGATGAGGTGACACACGTTATTCAGTGTCACTCTTACTCTATTTAGGATTGAGTCTGCAGCGGCTGCATAAACCACTAGCACATAGTAAATTATCGGTAGTATTGAGGAGGTGACCGCCAGACATCTAGCCACCTATGTCATAAGAGATTTTTTTTTTTTTTTATTTAGTTGTTTAACCAGGTATAGCACACTAAGCTGAAAGCTTTTTTACAGGAGTGACCTGGGAGCACAAGGAGGTTAAGTGACTTGCTCAGGGTCACACAGTATGCAAGTGGAAGCTGTGGGATTCAAACCCAGGTCAGGTCTGCTGGATGTCACCAAATTTGCAGCTCAGAGCCTTAGACCACTGCGCTATACTGCCTCATTTGTGGATTTGTGTTGGTATAGGACACCCAGTTTTTTATTTACTGATTTCATTGTTTTACATGATGTGCAAAGGAGAGGTTGTCATCTAGGTATACTCTTAGATATTTGAAGATACTGACCTGCTCCAGAACAGCTCCCGCCTGATTAAGGATATTAAGAGGTTGTAGCCCTCTCTTTTTCTGAGGACAGGAAATCAACATTGCTTTAGTTTTCTTGCAGTTTAAGATCAGCTTGTTTTGGAGGAAC
Source organism: Neoceratodus forsteri (assembly GCA_016271365.2). Taxonomy (NCBI): domain Eukaryota; kingdom Metazoa; phylum Chordata; order Ceratodontiformes; family Ceratodontidae; genus Neoceratodus; species Neoceratodus forsteri. The sequence goes on along the minus strand of CM028131.1, from coordinate 980,651,755 downwards.
CAGTGCTCCAAGGTTGTGAAGCTCTGCTATAAGTTATATATGAGTTCCTGCTGGTTTCTACTGCCAAAGGAGGCAACAGTATCATCAGCATAGAGGAGTATGTGGAAGTCCAGGCAGGTCAGTGGGAGATCATTGATGAATAAACTGAAGGGAAGGGGTCCCAGGATTGATCCTTGTTGTACCCATTTTGAGACATGTCCCATGCTGGAGACTGTCTCATTGATTCTTACTTTCTGGGTGCGACCTGTAAGATATTCTTCCAACCAGGATACTAAGTCTTGAGAAAGCTCTAAGGTGGCAAGTTTATTAAGCAGAAGTGTGTGATTAAAAAGGTTGAAGGACTTTGTTAAATCAATGAAGATGAAGCCTACCAGATGGCTGTTGTCAAGGGCACAGTATGCGAACTTGGTGCATTCTAGTAATGCCGTTATGGTGATGTGCTGATTTCACAGACAACAACCCCCTTTCAAAGTACTTTCTTTCAACTCTGACACACTACAACCCTGACAAACAGCTGCTTCCATGAAGTCTGTACGTTAACATAAGCAAAGGAAAAAGCAAATACAAGGCAAAGATGAAAGTGAACTACAGCTGGTTCCCAAACACCACCAAAGTCCCAGTGTTCACACTCTCACTGAGAGTATCACAGACATGGTGCAGCTGCCTTAAAACTTAGTTCATTCACAACCCAGATACTGCACGCAGTGGTCCAAATTGCAGTGCACTCACTTTTCACTTGTAAACAGACGCAACTGGATAGCCTACAGTACTCTTGTGGGTCTTTTTTATTGTTCTACACCATCATACATCTATCACTGTTCACTCCGGTAATACTAATTAATTTCTTCATTGTTACAAGGATACAAGCAAACTCAACAAGTACCCTCGCTACAGGTATCCATAACAGACAGGAACCCAGTGGTGGAGTACAAAATGAGTGGAGTGGTATTGACAACTACTAAGCAAGAATGAGACCTGGGGGTAATCATCCATCCCCCGGACCTCGGTGAACTGTGCCATCCAAGGACTAATTCTGCAGAACTGTGAGTAAATTACAGGAATTTCCCTGCACCTGGGGACTATAATTATGTTTGCCCACTAGGGCAGCAGGTCGAGCTATGGATTAGAGGGAAAAGAAAAAGGTTTAGCTCTAAATAAAACAGAGAAATGTAAAAGGTTAATATTCTTCAAGTGCACCAATTCAGGCTACCAGCTGCACCTCAGGCCTGCAATTTTACATCTGGGTACCCAGATACTGGACTTTGTGGTTAAATGGACTGGGACCTGTGGGTCTGGGTTTGAACACACCTGCAGCAGTTAGCCAGTTTGACAGATCGGGTGGCTGCATTGATTGAGATCTGGGTTTGAAATCAAAGGGAAATGTGAATTTGGGGAAATGCAACTCTTTAAAATGCTTGAACTCTATTCCTCCTTCTCCATCCTAAGCCTTACCCCTTGTAAATAAACCAAGATGTTACTGTATTGCAGCAGAAACAAATCCAGATCCTAATTTTAGTGAGCATGTTATTTGTTTAGATGAAGAGGTAAATGGTGTAACAGAATGTTGGGGATGTTTGAAGCTTGATAAGTCAATTTTGGGGTAACGGCTGGGGAGGTGGGTTGGTACAACATCCTAAGGGGTTGTACTGCAAGCAATCAGACCCACTATATGTATTGTGGGTGGAGGCACCGCTATTTTATTTTAACTTTTGGGAAAGGACCCCTGTAGGTCAGCTATGGGAACCCAGGCCCCCCATTCTTGGTCTGGCCAGGAAGGCAGGGGCAGTACACTTCATTAATGTTTTTTTTTTCTGATGTGGGTAACAATAACAATACTTTCTCATCTGGTTCAAAAACACTTCCTTTTACCCCATGGTCAAAATATACCTTCTGCTGGTTTTGGGCCTCTTCCTGATTAATATGGGCAATTTCAACATGTTTGGCTAATTTCTTTCTCAGTGCACACATATATGCTGTAATATACTTTTTTGGAGAGGGGTTATCTTCCCATGTTTCTTTCATAACATTCAGGGGCCCCCAGGTTGTCTACCATACAGCATTTCAAATGGTGAAAAACCTGGTGATGCCTGTGGCACTTCTCGGTAAGCAAAAAGTAAGGTGAATACTGGTCCAAATCTTTCCCTTCACCTTTCACAAACTTTTTTAGCATGCATTTTTCGGTCTGATTAAAATGCTCAACAAGACCATCTGTTTGAGAGTGATAAGGGGAGGTTCTTATGGCAGTAACACCAAGTAATCGGTGTAGCTCCATCAGCAATGCAGCACCTAAATTACTACCTTGACCAGTAATAATTTCCATAGGTATGCCCACCCTGCAGAAACTTTTTGTAGGCTCTGCCAGCACTTTTGGGGCTGATACAGTGTGCAAAGGCACTTCCTCTGGATATCTAGTAGCATAGTCACATATTACCAAAATGTATCGGTTACCCCATTAACTTCTATCTAAGGGGCCAATCACATCCATTGCAATTCTCTGAAATATTACATCTATCAACGGTAACGGCTGCAGGGGCACCTTGTCTCGCTTAGACACGGGCTACTTTCTGACATTCAGCATATGACCTGTAATAAGTAGCCACATCATCATGGATCCCAGGCCAATAAAACCTGTACAGTACCCTGGCAAGGGTGTGATCCCTCACTGAGTGACCAGCCATAGAATTATCATGTGCTATCTGTAACAACCCGTTTATATACTTCTTTGGGATGACCAAGAGAGAAAAGCAAGTGTCTTCAGGGGGTTTTGTGATTTGGAGACCAAAGGCTACAGAGAGCTGATTGATGGTTTTCAGTTCTGAACTGAGAAATTGGACTTTGTTTTTAGAATGCCTATGCTAGAAACCAATATGTACATTTCTTTTTGTTTTAATTTTTTTGTTACTAATAATAGTAAAACACTACTTATGGATTTTACAATTTACCCTTGTCTGCTCATGATTCCTGACCCAAGCCTCAGCGACAGTCAGTGTCAGAATATGTGGATTTACGCCACACATATTCTAAGGCCAATAGTTTGTTGGTGGGTGCCAGACAAGTATGGATTCTCCAACAGAAAGACCATGAGTGATAACCAGAAGTATGGCAGACAAGCTAGCACAAACACAAGTCCAGGCTGAGATGGTACAGCCAGCACCAGAGATGGGAAAAGAACAGGCTTCCTGGTTCTATAGCTGCCTGTTCTTGTCCCATCTCAGGTGCTGGCTGTACCGTCTCAGCTTGGACTTGGGTTTGTTCTATGCGACTCCTATGCTTCCATAGTACCAGGTCTGGCACCCACAAACAAACTCTTGCCTTAGAGTATGTACAGTGTAAATCCACTTATTCTGACACCAGTAGTCACTGAGACACTTCTGACACCAACTGTCGCTGAGGCTTGAATCAGGACATGTAAGCAGACCAGGATCAATTGTAAAATCAATAAGTAGTGTTTTATTATTATTAGTAACAAGAGAATAAAACCAAAAACGAATATACAAACTGGTGCAGTCCAATTTCTGAGTTCAGAACTGAAGTCTACAATCAACCAGCTTTCTATTGCACCCACCCCCATCCATGGAAACAAATGATATTCTCGAGTGTCTTTTATGATGTTTCTCTTCTAATGTTAGTTTGTGGTTGTGCTTTGTTTAAGTTTTTAATAGAATGGAAAATATGTATGAATGTGGCCATCTTGCTTTATTTCTTTTAACCTGGTCACTGATTAATACCACTGGTGATATGACCACTCTCAGGTACAAGAGGGGAGTCAGACCTGGGCAACGGGTTGTTCTGATGAAGGCTAGGTGCAATACACTGGGGACATGCATCAGTGTGTGATGTAATGTACAAGTGGTACCCCCCCTTTCCCACTGACAATTATGTCATGGATACCTCTAGCAAATTAATTTTTTGAGTTAACTTGCACCTTTGTGGCAATTAACAAATGAATCATCATTATAGGAGTGAACTTTGATAGATATATGCTGGTGTTCAACAATAAAATAGACATACAAGAGTATGGTAGGCTAAGCATTACAAGTGTTTCCAGTTGTATCTGTTTACAAGTGAAAAGTGAATGCACTGCAAATTGAGCCACTGCAGTTCAGTATCTGGGTTGTAACAGAACTACAGCACTCTGAGCTCTAAAATATTATCATGTCCTATGATGCATTGCAAAAGTAGGATCATGACCTCTGTAATGGAGCCAAGCAGGTTTTCATAGTAGTACAGAATGGAGTTTAATAACACTAAATCCAGATGAAATTTGAGTGGTGTGATAGAAGCATTCATTATTCAAACCAATAGACTAATACTGTTTTAAATTAAACTTGTTTACGGGACCTTCCCTTTAAGAACTCAACTCCCCCATCTATGGCCTTCAGTTGTTAATTTTAATACTGCTTACCTTACTTTTGATTTGATTTGCTATAGTCCTACTTATTGCATTTCAAATCATTACATTGGGCTCAATTTTCAAAAGTACATCTTTGATACAAGGTGCCTGTCTCAAATGGGTATGACGCAAGTGGCACCTTGCGTCAAAGTTCACAGCAATCCCGGTTTTTGAATGCAAGTTGCATTGAAATCAGGATGCCATGCACCAAAGCCACCCTACACCACTCTTGCAGTTCAAACACTCATGCACCAGGTGGCAAGGGGGCTTGCGCCATGGTGGGGCTCCATGCCCCCCTTTTGAGTAATTTTAGAAGCTCTGTCATGGTCACAACAGGGGGATGCCCTTAGACCACCCAGGAGGTGGTCTAAGGGTGAAGCATCACTGCTGGGTAGGGTGGAAATTGGGGAGTCTGTAAGGAGGGGCCAGGGTCAGAAAGAGCAGAGGTTGTAACCTAGGGAGTGACGTGGGCACAGTGGCAATGTGCGGGGATGAGGTGGCACCCTGTGGGGGATATCCTGCACTACTATAGATAGCTGACTGGAAGGAAGGGACTGGGACTCAGCCTCAGGGGGACACAACCCTGGCATCTGCCCTATATGTGCCATTGACCTCAACACTGTTCGTGGGAGGCAGTTGCTGCAGGTTGTGGGGTGCAAGTGGTGGATGGGAATGGGCCCCCAGCACCATGGCTGTCCCCTGGTACCAGACACCCATGTGGAGGCAGGCTGTTGCCCACCGATGGTGCTGGGATCATTGGCACCTATGGGGCTGGTGCCAGGGCTGTGTCCCCCTGAGGCTGAGTCCTGTTCCCTTCCTGCCAGCCCTGTACCTGGGCTAATCAGCTGTCCATGGTAGCACAGGGTGCCCGTGCTGGGTGCCACATCATCACCCTCACATTGTTGCTGTGTCCCTGTCTCTCCCTAGTCAACCCCTGCATGCTTCTTCTGCCCCATCCCCACCTGGCAGACATATCCACCCCCTCCACTTTTGCAGCCCCTCTAGTGTTGGGCCTGGCAGGGAGGTTGATGGATTCCTTTGTCAAACTCTGCAGGTTCACCAAATCTTTGTTACAGTCCTGCTGCTGCGCCAACTCATGGGTTTTTGGTGCAGGGACCCCCAGTTTTAAAAAATTGGGTGCCGGGTCCCTGACACACCCTGAGTTTGAATCAGCCCTATATCGCTACGACTTGTGATGATCTTTTTAAAACTGAGTCATTATTTTTAGCCAGTCATGAGTATTTATTTTTAAACATTTCAGACACTTCTAACAATAGAGTCCCTCATGCAAACAATTCTAATATATTGAAGTTCTAAGTTCAGTTATTTATTTTATTTGTTTATTTCAATAGTTTTACCAGGAAAAACATACTGAGCTGGTATCAGCTTGTGCCAGAGTCATCCTGCAGGAGGGGAAAGAGAACAGAACAGTACAGACACAAAGTATAATGTACAAAAATGATAAAATATGGAAATAAAGTGTAATATAATATACAATTATAAGAACATTTAAGGATACAATTCCACACATTAAGTACCATACAGAAAACTGTGGACTGGCAAAAGAACAAATAAACACTGAGCGAAAACAAAAATGAGGAACAGGGAGTAGTATCTGATGAACTGGGCAGAGAGACAGTAATAGAGGTAGCATGTAGTGGAAGGCAGGTGTGGGCAGTCCACCCCACTATCAGAAGCAATTATAAAAGTAGGTAGAGAAGTCATGGAGGAGAGATTTAAGAGCCAGAAAGGAAGGAGCAGACCAAATGGAAGGTGGGAGAAAGCACCAAAGTTTAGGGAAGCAGAACAAGAAGGCAGTTTGGCCAACAATAGATATCACTGGTGGTAGTGCTAAACAGCCAAAGTAAGCATTCCGAAGGGAGTAAGAGGTGGGGGGGGGGAGGGACAGGAGAGAAGCAAGATATGAGGGGAGGGAGCCAAACCAAAATTTGGAGCTAAAGGAGGCACATAGAAACACAGATATTGATGGCAGATTGGGACCGCTTGGCCCACTTAGTCTGCCCAATTTCCCTACTGTACCTACTATAACACCACATACCCTACTTGATCTCCAGCTTCACCATCCCCCCTTTTCCTACCTCTAAGGTTCTCTTATGCCTATCCCATACATTCTTGAAGCCCGTTACTGTTTTTACCCCCACCACCTCCTCTGGGAGGCTGTTTCAGGCATCTACCACTCTTCCTGTGTCTCCACTGAATCTCCTCCCCTCCAGCTTCATAGCATGTCTTTTTTTTCTGAAAAATGCTTCCCTCTTCATCTTTATGTACACCCGTGAGGTATTTGAACGTTTCTGCCATATCCCCACTCTCACTCCTGTCCTGTGGGGTGTACATTATTTTTTTGATTTATTTATTTGAAAAGATATACCAGGAAAGGCACACTGAGCTGCAATACTGTAGCTCATTTCCAGGTGTGTCCTGGGGGAAAGGGAAGTGGAGAGGCCAACACTGATAAAGGTAATATGCAAAAAAAAATATCAGAGCAGACATTTTTTTATTTATTTATTTCATTTTTGTTGACTGGGTAAGTGCACTAGACAAATCCTGCCTATTTTCAGGCATGACCCGGGGAAGGGGGATACAGATGAATGCCAACTGACCTTGAACAAGATTAAGCTGTTGATGGTATTTTTAGTGAATGAGGGAAATTTGGCCAGGACACCGGGAAAATTACCTACTCTTTTCGAGAAGTGCCATGGGGTCTTTAACCTCCACCTGAACTACCACCAATCCAGGCAGATGGGACCTCAGTTTAACGTCTCATCCGAAAGGTGGCACCTCAGAAGTGCAGCACCCCCCTCATGCTGCACTATATTGTCAGTACTGGGATATTAACCCAAGTGCCAGATGTGGGAACTAAGCCCACAGCCCTCTGACCTCCCGGCCTCAGAGGCAAGTGTGCTACCTACTGAGCCACTGATACTGCCTAAATGGATATGGTGTAAGCTTCAGTTCAATGACAATTACAAAATTAAACATACAGTGGAACACATTTCAAGTATACAGTAAATCAATCATGAAAACAGGTAATACAATGTAATAGATCAAAAACACAATAATAACTCAGATAAACCAGACTATGTGCAAAACTATTTACAGATCAAATAAGTGCTAGGAACAAGCAGAAAAATACACATGTGAAAGAACAGCACAATGCAAAGGAGAAGGGCAGACAGTCAGGCCAACCCAGCCTTTTGGGATGTATGAATCCCGAAGGGGGGGGGCAGAAGTAAGGGAAAAATTTTGAGAGACAAGCATAGATATCACAGAGGAGAGTACTGCAAAAGTGGAAGGAGTAGGGCCTACTGAAGGGGCCAGCTCTCCCTTTCGGGATGTGTGAACCCCTCAAAGGGGAGGACTAGTGGGGAATGATGGAGGAAGTGGGGGAAAAAAGAGTAATGGAAAACAGTAGGGAACATTGAGGTGGGACTGGAAACACTAAGAATAGGAACAGAAAGGGTGCCACAGGGAAAGGGGGAAGATAGAAGAGGAAAGAAAAAAGAGAGGGGGAGGAGAACAACAGAAGAGGAATACAGTTAGAAGAATGAAGGCGAGGGAGAGAGTAAAGAAGGAGTTAGAACATATTGGGGTCCTTTAGTATCTCCTCATAGGGCTTGTGATGCAGACCCTGCACCATTTTAGTTGCCCTCCTCTGGACTGCCTCTACTCTGTCTATGTCCTTCTGGTGATGTGGTCTCCAGAACTGGACATGGTACTCTAGGTGAGATCTCACCAATGATTTATACAGCAGTAACACCACCTCTCTCTTTCTGCTGGTGATACCTCTCCCTATGCATCCTAGCATCCCACTAGCCCTCCCTGCTACCTTGTCACACTGTCTGACCACCTTTAGGTCATCAAATATGATCACTCCCAGGTCCCTTTCCTGTTTGGTGGTGGACAATACTATCCCCCCCATTTTGTACTCCATCCCTGGGTTTCTGTGCCCAAATGCATGATTTTGCAGTTCTTTGTATTAAAACCTAGCTGCCACACCCTTGACCACTCCTCTAACTTTGCTAGATCCCTATTCATTTTTCCATGCCTCCTGAAGTGTCTACCTATTAAAGATTTTAATGTCATCTGCAAAGAGGCATACCTTCCCTTCTAGCCCCTCTGCAATGTCTCCAATAAAGACATTAGAGTGGAACGGTCCAAGTTCTGATCACTGTGGCACCCCATTTGTCACCCTCCCTTCCTCAGAGTGAACTGTGTTTACCGCCACTCTCTGTCATCTGTCCCCAAACCAATTTGTCACCCAGTTTACCACCTTAGGGCCTACTCCTAGGCTTCCCAGATTGTTTATGAGTCTCCTATGTTTAACTGTGTCAAATGCCTTACCGAAACCTACAGTAGGTAGGCCACATCTACCACTCCACCCTGATCCAACAAATTTGTTTGACATGATCTCCAAGCAGTGAATCCATGCTACCTCAGATCCCGAAGGCCACTGGATTCCAGATATTATACAATCCTCTCCTTCAGTAATGATTCCATTACTTTCCCACCACTGAAGTCAGGCTGACAGGCTTGTAGTTGCCAGCCTCCTCTTTGCTTCCATTTTTGTGACATGTTCTACATCTGCCCTCCTCCAGTCCTTCGGAACCACTTCCATCTCCAGTGAGTGTTCGAATAGAGCTCTCAGAGATGCAGCCAGCACCTCCTTGAGCTCCCTCAATATCCTAGGATGCACCCAATCTGGCCCCATTGCATTGCCAGTTTTCAGATTTGCAAGTTCCCTCAGAACCCTCTCTGTAAATGGTCTAGTTCTTCTGTTCCTTTGATGATCCTGGTCCTTATCTGTGGCCCCTTTCCTCCCTCTTCCTCTGTGAACAGTGAACAAAAGTAGTTGTTCAAGATGTCCACTTTTTCCTTTCCTTTCCTTTCCTTTCCTTTCCTTTCCTTTCCTTTCCTTTCCTTTCCTGCTTTTGCTTAGTTGTCTGACACAGAGGTTTGTTGCCTTCTCTAACCTTTCTTTCATATTTGCTCACTGTTCCTCCACTCCTCCCAAGTTTCCCCCCACCAGGGCATTCCTGAGGCATTCCCCAATTTTTTTTAAATTGTCTATCCTGAAGTCCAGGACCTTCGCCTTTGTGTGATTTGATCCTGCCGCAGTGCTTACATTGAACCACACTGTACAGTGATCACTGGTCCCTGTGTGGCCACCCACAGTGATGTCTGCAATATTGTCCCTGTTGGTGAGACAAGGTTCAGTACTTCCCCTTCATGAGTGGGCTCTTTTACTAGTTGCCTGAGGAATGCCCCCTACAGGGAGTCCAGGCTGTCCCTGATCCTAGCTGAAGCTGCAGCTGGGATGCTCCAATCTACATCTGGAAGATTGAAGTTCTCCACCAGTAGCACCTCCCCCTTGCTTGCAATCTTTTGGATGGCTTCCACTAGAACCTTATCCAACCCCCCAGTTGGAGGTTTGTAGATCACACTTGTGCAAATAGCAGTTCCCTTCCCTTTTTCTAGGGTGACCCACAGTACCACCACCCCTTCCTGATTTTCCAGTATCTCAGTAGCCTTTATGATATCCATCACATGAGAAGCCACTCCCCCCCCTTCCCACCCTGTCCTTTCTGAACAGAGTGTAGCCTGCTATGTCTATATCCCTGTCATGGTTCTCTTTGTACCATGACTCGGTAATGGTAACAATGTCCAGGTCAGCCTCCACCATGATGGCCTCTAGGTGTGGGATTTTGTTTTCCAGACTTCAACCATTTGCACACATGGCCTTCCAGGATGTGCTTCCACCCTGTTTGTGGTCATCCCCTGTCACCTTTTGCCATCTCTCCTTACCCCCTCCACTCTCGGCCCCATCTTTCTTCACTTCTACCACTTTGTTTCCTTTTTCATTGGGTACCCTTGGGGGTTTCTTTCCCTTAGGTCTCTCCCTACTGTCTACTTTGATTTCATGGGGGGCAGTTTATGTCTCCTTATTTTCTTCCACCTCCTCCCTCTGCTAGTTTAAATGCCCATCAGTGAAACATTTAAACCATTTATTGAGGACCATGGTTACACTCTCAGATGGATGCAGGCCATCTCCCCTGTATAGGCTTCTATCCCTCCAGGTGTGGAACTGAACCCTTCCTGTCTGCACCATTTCTTCAACCATGTGTTGAAGCTCCTGGTACAGAGTACCCTATTCTTCCCCCCATCATAGACAGGTTGCACCTCAGAAAAGGCCACTGAGCATGCTATCTGCCTAAGACCCAACCCAACTCAATGAACTCTTTCAGTACTGTCCTAGCCTCATCCCTATCTAGGTCATTGGTCCAAAGGTGAGCCATGTTATCCAGTTGTCCCTCACATCCTGCTTCCCTAGCAATCCTTAGGATCCACTCCCCATCCCTCCGAGCAGTGGTGCCATGTAAGCACCTAACCTCCTTTCCCTCTCCCTTCCTGCCCCCAAACATATCCCCCTAGCAATTGAGTCCCCCACCGGGAGTTGCTTCCTGCTCCTCTGGGGTCCTCTACCACCCACCTTGGCATCTCCACTACAGAGCACCCCAACATCCTCATTGATCACTACTGCGGGTGCCTCCATGCAACAGTCCCACCCTGCCAGAGTGACATAGAAATTTTGTAGTGGAAACATGTTGGGGATGTGTCTCTACCACCATCACCCTCCCAGAGCTCACTGTAGTCCAAATTGTCTTTGTTCTTGGCATTCTTTGAGGCTGCAGTGGCAGACCTGGTGGTCCCTGGGTGGGGATACAGGCACCCCAAATCCTAGCCAACTAAGTCTGGAGTCTAGCAGCCTCCCTCCTCAGCCCAAAGAGGTGCATGCAGATGGGGTAGCACTGCAGTCTCCAGAAAGTCTCTCTGAAGACTGCTGCCCCACAGCCACTGCACTGCACCACTCCCAGCATAACTATGCCCTGCTTGCCTGTTTTTCTGTTTTGCCTCCTTTAGACCCTTTTTACTCCTAGCCCAAACTATAGCTTGAACCTAACTCTCATCTACCTTGCCTGTTTTTGTGTGGCACTCTTTGAACCCTTATTTACTCTTACCCCAGATTTGGAGTTTCATCTACACACAAACTACTGCTAGACCCAAGATTGACAATACCTCCCCTTTTCTTACCTTACTCCTACCTGCACCCTTCTTATTGCATGTGCCTGGCCCTCCTCACTCCCTTGCAATGTGTGTGCAGTTACAGGAGTTTAAGCAGGAAGCTTACCTCTGGTGTAGGGTAACCGTCCTGACATCCTGCTTCCTCCTGTCTTTCTCCTTTGTCGCTCCCCTGCCAGCTTGATGAGCTGCTTATTGTCTGGCTGCCAGCTGCCTTGCTGTGCTGACTCCAGTGGGCAGATGCCTCTGTGCTGTCCTTGTCTCGGTGGTTCTTCATGCGGGAAGGGGGGCTGCCTGAAGGCCAATTCCTTATGTAGGCCTCTGACCATCCTGGTTGGTGATGTTGCAGTCACAGCAACTGGCTGCCACTGGGGGAGGGAGATACAGCTCTGGCTTGATTGATTCTTTCTAAGAGCCTTCCTAGCCCTCCTCACTGCACTCCTGTTGCCTCCTACAGCTGACCGTGATCTCAGGAAGCTATTCCAATTCCTTTGCCATCCTGTAAGTGAACAGCTATTACTCCAGCTGTCCCTCTGTGAGCTGAGCTATTTAAAGCCCTCTGCTTTCCTGCTTCCTGGTTCCACACATGAGTTCTGATGCTGCTGCAATGATTGACTGCCACTGGGGGAAGAAGTGGTGGCTATGAGTTGATTGGCTCTTTCTAGGAGCCTTCCTAGCCCTCCTCGCTCTGCTCCAGGTGTCTCCTGCAGCTAACTATGATCTTAGGGGACTATTCCAATCCCTCTGCTCTCCTGTAAGTGAACCGCTCTTTCTCCACACAGTGGGTAAGGCTCTTGGCATCAAGAGAGGGGAGGGAGAGGGAGGTATACAGTGAACAGTGATGAGTATGCAGGGGTTTGTCAAGGACAATTATACAATGGGGCTTCAAAATCAATAGATCTGATTGGTTGACTGGCACCTTTACATCATTGTAAAATTCAACATTACCAATGCAAAAGATGCCAGCCAGCCGCATCTCAGTAACTGGAGAAAAAAATTACAAATCATTCCGAGCCGCTATGTTGTTTTCCTCACTAAACATTGCTGTACCAATTCAGCCTCTACTTGTCCAACCACAACAAAAAAAAAAGGAGTGCCGTGTGCCCACAAGTAACACTACAGAGCAGAGACCCCGAGTGCTGACGGAAAGAGCAAGATGAAGAGGCTGAATACCCACCACCGGCACCATTCTGACACCAATTCAGCCTCTACTTGTCCAACCACAACAAAAAAAAGTGGAGTGCTGTGTGCCCACAAGTAGCACTACAGAGCAGCGACCCCGAGTGCCGATGGAAAGAGCGAGATGAAGAGGCTGAATTCCCACCACCGGCATTGTTCTGACACCACCGCTGTATCTCCCAAACTGCTCAAACCCTCCCTGAAGACCAGCAGCAGGTACACCACAACTCTGACCCGATCTTGTCTCTGATTTACCAACTGTACTAACCATGTGTGCTTCACTAACATTTGCCTCGTATTCACGGCAGCCAGTTCTGACTGCAGTCCATATTGATGTGTGTTTTGTTCTCGGTATCCTACCGTCTTGTACAGATTCGGCTTACTGAGATGAGATGCTCAGAGAAAGCAGATGAGAAACAATTTAACGCACTTGGAAAAAGAAGAAATTTGCAGATTATATTATAACATTACAACACAGAATGAAACTAAATCAACTTTTTGTTGCTGTAGGATGTTTTAATGATACAGGCTTTGTAATAGGACCATGGCTCCACCAACCTACACTTTTTTTTAAACAAAATACACTGCATTATTTTTTGTAGCATAAGAACAAATTCAAAACAAAGCTATAAAAAATACAAAAATAATTATTTTTCTATTCATTTTTTTGAACAAAAAATTAAGGAACACATTGTATAATTGTAATAAACCACTCCAGGGAGTTGGTGATGCTGGTTTTACCCACACCTGGCGAGGTTTAGTCACTCAGCCTGCAGCCTCGTGACCGAACCACACCAGGCGTGGGTAAAACCAGCATCGCCAACACCCTGTCGTGGTCTATTGCTTAAATAAACAGAAGTGAAAGACAGGATCTCATCTAGTTAAACTGGACTTAGGTGCATCACTGTAAACAATGCCTCCATAGTCAAGAATTTGGAGAATCATCTTAGTGTGGATTTCTGTGCATGCTGGAAATGGGATGTTTCTGTTAAGGGTTCTGTTATTTCCATAAAGTGCTCCAAGTTTGGGATAGAGATTCTTGTGGATAGCATCCACATAAACAGAAAAATCAAAGTGGTGATCCATCCATACTCCAAGGCACAAGAAGGTGAAGACATTTTCAATAACTGTACTGTCAAGGGTTAGAAAGTAAAGAAGGTGGAAAATTCTAACAAGTCTCTGCTTGCTGCCAAAAGTCACAGAGATCATTTTGTTAGCATTGAGGGACAACTGATTTTCTTGGAACCAGAATTGGATGTTGTTAAAGTCAAGTTGGTGCTGGTTCATGCAGTCTGGGGAAGAGGATCCAAAAGAAAAGAGTACCATATCTTCTGCATACATAGTCAAAGTTCAAAATCATTTTATTGTTCAGCCACAAGCTTTTGCAATATACAATCCATAGTACAGAGTTTATAACAGATCATATAGGTAAAATATAGACATATTTTAAGTATCAGCATATAAAACAATTGAAAGTGTAATCCAATTGTAGCATTAATAGACCTCCCAGCATCTGTAAATAGTCCCGCAAATACAGTAAATATACATTAACTCATCAAACAGGCTGGGAGATCAGAGGGCTGTGGGTTCTGTTCCCACATCTGGCACTTGGGTTAATATCCCAATACTGACACTGTAGTGCAGCATGAGGGGGGGGGTGCTGCACTTCTGAGGTGCCATCTTTTGGATGAGACATTAGACCGAGGTCCCATCTACCTGGATTGGTGGTAGTTCAGGTGGATACTAAAGATCCCATGACACTTATCAAAAAAGAGTAGGGTAATTTTTATTAGAAAGAAAAACAATACATCACTAATACAAACTCATACAAAACCCAAAAAGAAACACAGGAGTTGAAAAAAGGAAAAAAAAATTGACAATAACCAAAATTAATGTTCATAGAATATCAAAAACAGTCCCCAAGGAATAAATTCCTGCAGCCTGTAATTCAAACTTTAAACAATACAGATAACTGCGATACAAAGATTAGAATAAGGTTCATTCAGGTTATCCATGAAATATGTTTCCAATAACTGTTAAACAGTTGCCTATGATTGGTGTCATATGCCAAAGTTTTCTGCCTGACTATGGCCTGTTCAATCCATTCAATTAAGACTATATTAGGGAGTATTGTATGTTGTAGAGAATACTGACACCTGGCTTGCCACATAAAGTATTTGATACATACAAAGATTAAAGTTAAAGTACTCATATGGTACCTCCCTGAGAAACCTGTGTAATCACCCAAAATCAAACTTTGATAAGAATTGTGGCAAGCTATACCCCATTTCCACTGTGATGCTAGATATTCCCACAATTGCTCTGAATAAACACATCGTGGAAAAAAATGCTCTTGTGTTTCTTCCTGACCAACACATTCAGGCCTAATGCATTGCCTGTCTGTGATAGGTTTATGCTTCAGGTTATGCTGAACTCCTAAGCTGCCATGGCAACTAAGCCATTGAACATCCCACATCTGTGATGGTATTCTTTTATCCGTTAAGGTGCAAAATGCCTGAAAGACCTTGGTGGGAATGTAAAAATGGAAATCTACCTGGACATAAAAAATATTACCCATAATTCCCTCCTAAAAATGTTTCCTGGAAATATCATGCAATTGGGCCTTGCCCAATTTCCATTCTCTAAGTTTTTTAACTGCTGAAACTGCATAAGATGGTGCAGCATGCCTGGAATTTAACTTGGGTATACCACCACCCTCCCATTGAGACATAAATGAGTGAAACAATAATTGGGTACAAACAGACCATGGATGACAATCAGGAAGGGAATTCACTTGAAATGAAGCTATCACAAAAAAACAACAACTGGTTAATCATCCCGAGTCCACCCTGTGAAACCTTTATGTAAGTAAAGGCTCGCTTTATGGGGTTTAACATACTCCCCCATAGCATTTGAAAAAAAACAACTATACAACCTAGTTTCCAGGGAAATCGGAATAGGAAAAACAGAACAGAGATGTAAAAAGACTAGGAATAATTTTTTTTTAATTACCATAACCCTTTTCTTTTTTGAAAGCCCTCAAGCTTTCCACTGTTGAACTTTTCGTTCACCTACAACTAGGTGTCTTTCCCAATTCATCTGAGCCAGATCCCTACTCCGGAAATGAAGACCTAGGATTTTTACTGAATCGGAAACAGGAATAAACCCTATTCTCTGTATTAGTGGAGTCCAGCCTACTGCAAGACAGACACATTTGTCATAATTTAGAATAGTGCAGTTCAATGTAAAAAATTGCTCAAGCATCTGAAGTGCAGGACATCTGTAACCAGTAAACATATGTCATCTGCATAAACTGACAACTTTTGGGCTGGAATACTCAATGATGGAGTCAAGCCACAAATTGCTTGATTATGCTCAATTTCTCGTATTACAGGGCCTAACACAAATGCATATGATAGAGGGCTTATAGGGCACCCCTGTCTAACCCCTTGTTTTAAACAGATTTTATTTCCAAGTAAGTTATTAACTATGGGACATAATCATGCATTAAAATACAATGTTTTCACATAATTAATACATTTTGTGGGGATGCCATACATTTCCAAGACTTGAATTAAAAAATCATGGGAAACCCTGTCGAAAGCTTTAGACTGGTCCAAAACCAATATATAACCAGATAATTTATTCTGGGTCCCATATTCACATATATCTCTGATAAAGCATAAATTTTGCTGTATCGACCTTTGAGGAATGGAACAGGTCTGTGCTGGATGAAGCACAAATTGTACTATAATTTGTAACCTCTTACAAAGAATGGAAGAAAGGATTTTATACTCAGTATTAAGCAGGCTAATCGGCCTCCAGTTACTCAATACAGTGATATCACCTTTTTTGTATAAAAAGGTAAGTACTGCTAAGTTAAATTTCACATCCCCCAAGCCAAATTGAAGAATATCATTATAAAATGTATCCAAAATCTCACTAAGGTCCTCTTTAAAGGTTTTATTGAACTCATCTGTGATATCATCCTCCCCTGGTGAGATTCCTATTTTTAATTTATTTATGGCTGTGAGAACTTCTGATGGAGAAATAGGCACATTCAGCCTTTCTACTTCAGTGTTTGGGACTGTGGGAACAGGAAAATGAAGAACTTCATCCCAAGTGGCTGTTAGATGAAACTTAGTGCTAAAGACTGAAGATAAATGTTCTATAATCAATAACATCTCGGTATCGGATGTTTTAATCTGACCGTTTATATTTTTTAAACCTGTCATAATTTTTTTGTCCAGTTTTTGTTTACATGCAGTGTAAGGATCCTTAAAAGGCTGTTGTTGCATACCAAATCTCATTTCGGCATACATGGAAACTGCCCTGTCATATTGGTATTGTTTCATTTTATGTTTTATAGCCCCCAGTTGTGTTTGTACATCCGAAGATGTCATCTGGGGGCTAGACAGCAATTTATAGTATTGGTTTCTATATTCCAAATATTGTAAGTAATCTGAATTACTCCTCCTCCTTCCATAAGAAATAAAAAAAAATATTTAATGGCAGTTTTGGTGTCTATCCACCAAGAATACCAGTCATCATAAAGGTCTGCAACTGATTTCCTGGAACACAGTAAATACTGAATTTGTTGTACAACAGATGCATCTTCTAGCATCCGTGAGTTCAATTTCCACCTCCTACTCATAGAAGGAAACCTTGTGGGTATCTGATCCAATCCTAGTACACAAAAAGTAGTTTATGGTCTGAAAATTCGCAATGACGTAAAGAAAAATGTTGCGCTACTAAATATTTAGAGATAAAAAAATAGCCTGTCCTTGTAGCGAAGGAAGCCCTCTGATAAGTAAAGCCATCAATCTTGTGAAGCCCCCTAATAGGCATCCCCAAGATTTGCTACTGCTAATGTTTGTGTGAGAGCATGAGAATCGCAATAAGTTTTTTGTTGAACATTATCCTTCATATGGACATCTAAACTTCAGTTCATATCTCCCCCCCAAATTATATGTTTTGCAGTAAATAGATAGGGTTTAATCTGTTGAAAAAGATCAATCCTTGCCATTTTTGCTTGAGGAGCATATGTGTTAATTAGTCTAAGAGAATATCCTTTATAATAACAATCGATGAGCAGAGCTCTACCAGGCATTATGTCAATAAGTCGAGTAACCTGTACTGTGGTGTGGCTAAAAAGGACCCCCAACCCCGTCAGCCGTATCAGGGTCAAAAGATCAAAAGGAAGGGCCCTCCCACCAGGCCTTTTTAGCTTGAGTAGCTTCAGCCAAAGAGGACAAATGTGTTTCCTGCAAAAAGACGATATCAGCCTGTAAATTTTTGCAATGCATTAAACAAATCATACACATTCTGTAATTCTTAATGCTACAACAGTTAAGCGATATCATCTTTAGGCAGGCCATGACATTTTAAGATAAGAGTAAAGGTTTATCCTGTTTCCGTTTCTTCCCTTTCTTTTTTTTTTTGACTCTAAAATGTCCCTTTCACCTTCTTTGTCCACCTCCATTTCAGAAAATGCTTCGGATTTAGAGGTTTCTGAACCAGAATCCCCCTCCATATCCACCAAGACTTGAAAGACATTTTGTGTGTGACAGACCCCTGAGGCTCCCTTCTGTCTACTAGCTGCCCAGGTAATTCTTCTAAAAGGGGGAGTCTGAAAATCAGTATTCGGTGGGGGCATGCTGGGAGGTTATCAGGGGGGTGAGAAGTACCAGGGACAAGTCCTGTACTATAAGCTGGAACCTCGGTCAGTAAAACTGGTTGGTCCTGATCTGCTGGCCTTGACTGCTCAGGCTCTGGCTCCAGAATCTGTGAATGACCAGACTGTGAGTCCTGAGGTGTATCCCCACCCCCCTGACTAGGAGGTTCAGTGTCTGTTGTCGAATGGTAAGGTGCCTGCGCCCCATGCCTGTCCTGTGCCTAATTTATTAAGTCCTCTTTGTTAGGGCCTCCCTGCCGATTCTGACCCACCCAAGGGCATTGGTGATAAGCGTGACTGGATCCCTCACATAAATTGCATTTAAACACATTTCTGCAAAGCTCCCTATCATGATCCAACTAACCACAAAGTGTGCACTTAACATTGTCGCATGCACTGCTTAAATGACGCTTACTGCCACATCTGTAACATGCCTTGGGCTGACCTGGATAAAAACAGACACCCCTGTCTTTTCCTAAAAAGAAACTGTTAGGTACATGCATAACTTCATTGTCCACAATATGCAATTTTACTTTAAAGCGCCATGCCCCGGTCCAAATTTCCTCTGAATCTACAATGGGCTCAGGAGGCCCTAAAACAGTGCATTTTTTCTCCAACCAGTACTGGATATCCCCCATGTTTACCCCTCATTCCTGAACATAATATTTATTGTTTTAAACAGAAGTCTAGTGATAGGACTTGACCAGAAAGGAAGCCATAAAGGTAAAGTCTTGCAGGTTTCGTATCTTTGCCAGAATTTATCTAGACCAGAAAAATGCTTAAAACTGATGTCAAACATATCTTCTCCATGGATGTTTATTAATGCATATACATCCGTGGCCAAAAAGTTCATGGAATCCTTCAGCAATTTTTTGGCAACATATGCCCTGTCCAGGTGTTCAGGCAAACCGCCCCTGTACCTGAGGTGCACAGCATTCCTATGAGGGGCCTGTTCCAGTTTATTATTCTTAAATAAATCTGAAAAACAGGGGCCCCACCTCGCATCAGTTCTGTGTGGTGAATGAGCAGGGGACTCTCTTGTCGGTTCCTCATAATGAGGTTTATCAGAAATGTTAATGTCATCAATTGCAGACTCTGAATCCACGTTAACGTTTGTGGGAAGAAAAACCAAAGGCTGACCTGTAGGGGAAGCTCCTCATTGAGTATCTGGAGGCATCTGAAGATCCAAAATCACAGGAGAGGAAAACGAAATCCAAGTGGGGTCTGGGACCCAATGACCATCTGGCTGCTGCATCCAACCCGCCTGAGTAAGTGCGGATTCCTTGGTCCAAGTTTCAGCAGTTTCCAAGTCTGACAGCCACCTGCTGGGACTGGCAGCGCATACAGACAACGCCGATACTTCCGCGTTCCTTTCCCCAGCTGTAGCAGTGACGCGTTCAGCATCAGTAACCTGGCGTTCTGCTGTCTCAGCTACCACTAAGCAGCCTGCATCAAAGGGAGCGGCCCAATCAAAGACTTTCAAAGAAGAGGTAGTCTCACCATCCATATTCAGGGACTCACTTGCAGTCCTAAGACATTTAGAAACCCTGACTGCATGCTCACTAGCATGCATATCCCCGTGAGCCGTCTACTCAGAAGTAAGTCGAGCTGATAAATCCTGACTCTCCTGTTTGTCAGTAACAATACTCTGCAGAGCTACAGTCTGCACATCTTGCTCCTCCACACTCCGAGAGCCGTCTGCCATGTTAGCAGTGCGACAACCCCCCCTACTGACAGTAACTCAGTAGAGGAATTTTTTATTCAAAACTTAAAACAAAATGTACAAAATTGTATTACGACATACAAAATCATAATGAAAGAAATCAAAAACATAAACAAGTATACTGCATATTTGAACATCAAACATAAATAATCCATATTCGTATATAACCCCTGTCCAATCCGCACTAAAAGAGTAGGGGAATTCTTTAGTAAAACTAGAAAGCAAACTAGATGCACAATAGTGTTACAGCACACAAAATCATTATACAAAGACAAAGATAAACATAAATAAGTAGTACAGCATACAGTCAAAAAAATAAATCGATGTTGTAGAGTCCCAAAAAAATCACAAATGCTGAACCCCCCCCCCTCCAACTAAAAGAGATGGGGAATTTTTTTACCCAAAACTTCAAACAAAATATACAAAAAAGTATTACTTCATACAAATCATAATAAGGGAAATCAAATTAACATAAAGGAGTATTACAACATACATAAGCTCACACATAATATTCCCTTTTTGTACATACCCAAGTACATTTCCACAAACAGAGTAGGGGATTGTTTCTGTCATTACTCAAAAACATAATTTACAAAAATGTATTTCTTCATACAGTACATCAAAATAATGAAAGATATCAAGAACATAAACAATTTTAACAAGGTGAATATGAAAAAAAATTTCTTTCATTGACAGACTTAACCTCTATCTTATTCCCACTAAGGAAGTAGCAGAGTTCTTTAGTAAACCTAAAGAACAAAACAGATGCAAAAAATAAACTTAAAAAAGTATACAACCAATGCTGTAACCCCCAGCTACAAGAGTAGCAGAATATTTTCCCTTTGAACATAAAAGTAAGAAAAATACATAATAGTGTTTCATCACATTCATACTTAGTACAGAAATTAAAGCAAAACTAACGATGTATTACAGCATCCATACATCTCATTCATTTCCTTTGTCCCAAAACCAAAATATTTCAATCAATGCTCACCCCCCCAAACGAGCAGGGGGTTTCTCATCTAGCCTTTAGAAAACCCCCAAAATACAGACAGTCTAATGAGTCCTGTCCACATAAAACAGAGGGGTTCCAGAAAATTATGTATTTCATTCAAATCTTTTGAGAAACAATTTCTCCCCCGACCTAAACCATAGCTCTTTACACAAAATTATTTTCCCCCTCCCTAAACCCGAGGGGGAAATATCCCCTCAACATGGAACATCCACTCATCAAACAATAGATCCTAAAGACCATTATTAGTTTACACTATCCTAGGTAGTGAGGAAAGTTCACCTACATAATAGAAAATACTGTAACCCCCCCAACCTCAAACTCCTCAAGAAGTCTTCTCCATTCAAAGTCCTCATTCTTAGATTACACCCTTATGTCTACATCAATACCCCTTCCTGCCCATACTATGAAGCCCACATACCCAAATGACACCTGCCAAAAGCGGTCTTTCCCCTTAACCCATAGCTAACCATGATGTTTTCCTCCACCATACCCTATACAGATCCTGATGAACCTTTTCCTTTTCCAACAATTGCCACTTCACGATATCTTTTTTAATACTCTGCACAATCTGAGCTTCTGTCTTCATCTGCTTCTGTAGTGTTAAACAGCAACATGCCAGCCAAAGCTGATACCCTATAAACCCCATCAAAAGCCTTATAGTGATATTATCATAAATCATCCATGCACCAGGCAACACTCCTTCAGTCCAAATATCAATGGACTGCCCCTTAAAAGGATTTAATGGCCAGACCATATGAAAGACAGACCAAAAGGATTTAACAAAAGGACAGTCATAGAAGAAATGAGACAGAGATTCTACCAGACCCAAACAAGTTTCCTCCCTAGGACAATATCTCTCAGCCAGTTCTTTATGTTTCAAGTTCCCTTTAACACCCAATTTTTTTGTGCAGACAAAGCCACAGAAAATCCCATATATATTTAGGGACTTTATTACTTGATAATAATTTTAATTTTGCATGTTGTACAGCCATGAGCAGATCCAAAAACCAAGGATCATCATAAAAAACATCCTGAAGTTCCCCAAAATATAGATGTTTTCTTGATTTCATACATATGGCCTGTTTTGTAAGTCTCCAAGCATTCAATTTCCCAAACAACCCTTTAAAGTATCCAGGGAGCTGAGACACCCTAGTCTGATGAGGTAAAACTGCTGAAATAACCCACCTTTCTATTAAACCACCAATCACATCAACTACCCATGGGGACCATACCCTAGACTCCTCTTTCAAAAGGGGGGGTCATATTATAAGATATAAATGTGACATAAAAAAAACCCCACTGGATTCATCATTCCCACACCACCCTCCTCTATCGGTAAATAAGTGACGCCCCTTTTTACCGGGTTCAGTCTGCTCCCACAAGCATGAAAAAAAAAACACATATAAAGAGGTTTCCAAAGTAAGCGGGGGTAGACTCACAAAACAAAAATGAGGCACCAAAAAGGTTTTTATAAGATAAACCTGCTTTGCTTTGGTCATTTGCCACCTATTCCACTTATTCACCCTATACTTAGCTACCCCCAACTGTGTTTCCCAATTATACCGAGGAGCTTCCTGCCCCCCAAAATAGATCCCTAGAATCCATCTATATCCTGTTTCAATGGGGATCTGCCAGATTAAGGCAACATCAACCACATCATATCCCACAGACAATATCCCACTCTTTAATGGATTAATAGCGGAACCTGAAATTCTTGAAAAGGTATTTAATACCAGCTGGGCTGCAATCGCCGAAGACCTGTCAGCCAAAACCAATACCAAGTCATCCGCATATGTTAATGTTACAATAGGAACATTTTCACATCCTACAGATAACCCAAGAATCTGTGGGTCCCCATTAAGAGCGTATAGTAAGGGGTCTAATGATAACACATACAGCAATGGGCTAAGAGGACATCCCTGTCGTACCCCCCGACGTACCATTATCCTGTTTCCTCTCCAACCATTTATACTTGGAACTAAACTTATGTTCCTATAACACGTTTTCACCATGCTATATACTGTGAAGGGAACCCATAACTCTGCATCATTTCCCCAAGATAAGTATATTCAATATGGTCAAAAGCCTTCTGTTGGTCCAAGCAAACTACATGACCAAACACTTCATTTGAGGCACCCTTCTGCAGGATCTCTCTTAGCAGGATGAAAGCATCCTGTACCCACCTCTGAGGAACTCTACAGGATTGGGAAGGATGAATCAGTGTATCCATAACCCCCCGTAATCTATTCCCCAAGATTTTCATTAATATCTTATAATCTGTATTCAATAATGTCAGAGGTCTCCAATTATCCAGATCCCCTTTCTCCACATTTTTATAAATCAATAACAATAGGCCTGTCTGCATGCTCTCAGGGAGTTCCCCGGACTGCAAACCCCCATTAAGTACTTCTCGCAATTCTATTCCCAAAATGTCCCAAATAATTTTATATACTTCATGGTGTAGTCCATCTGAACCTGGTGCAGTCCCTGCCTTCAAGGCCCATATAACTGACTTGAGTTCCTCCAAGGATATAGGCACAGTCAACAGACTTCCAAAAACCAGGGAAACTGAGGTAGGTTACACCCATTTAGCCAAGACTGTATTGCAGTGAGTGACAAGGGTGTACTACTAAAGGCTTTAGAAGCATAAGTATGTATTTCTGACAAAATACCTACACCGGAAATAGTTCTGCCCCCCCTGAGCAGTATTCAAATATAACATTCCACGGGACTCTCTCATAGTACTAGCTGTTTCAAATGGCAAAGTCTCCACCTTTTTCCCAGAAATCCCATACTTATGCTTTTTCTCAATTTCACTCAAAATGGACAGTTGTAAGCAGGCCAACTCAGCCTTTAATCCCTTAATCCTATCCCGATATTCCACGTCCCCTTGTCGGAAAGTGGACAAGATAGCTATATGTTTCCTTAAAAACCTTAGTTTATCATGTTTCAGTTTACCATTTATATGCCCTATTTTTTTAAAAATACAGCCGAATCTCACCTTTAGTATCCTCCTACCAGTCATTCATATTGTCATATAAACAAAAAACTGACTGACGAGCAACCAAAAGAGCATACAACTCCTCTTTTTATACCAGGGATATTCAATAAAGAAACATTTAATTTCCAGACCCCTGGGTCCCTTTGGGCCTCCGGCACATCCCCTACCCTAAGTTTCAACAATAATTGATCAGAAGTAGCCATCTCCTGCAGAATTTCAGATTGTACTACTAACTCAGGGGAAAGAAAAAAGTAATCAATTCTTGGTGCCCTAGGCCCACAGAAGTAAGTATTCTGATTACCATCCAGAGAAGATCCAAAAACGTCCACCAAAGCAGCCTCCCATATACCCTGTGCCAAACATGATGCATCGCAGTATACTTGCTTCCCCTTATCAGCCAATGACCCTGAGGGTAAAGTACAATTAAAGTCGCCCCCCAAAATAAGGAGAAAAGAGGTTTACAAAAAGGGAAAAATAGACTTAAATAAAGCCACTCTATCACATTTATTCTGGGGAGCATATATGTTAAGTAGCCAAATGAGGGTATTCCCCCATTTTATATCCAAAAGTAGGGCCCTACCTTCTACAATTTCTATATGATGCATCACCTTAACATGAGATATAAAGAAACAAATCCCAACCCCACTGCAAAAATCCTGCCCGTGGGACCAAAAACAGTCCCCCCACACTCACGGCATCTAATTCTTCTGTTGAGTGCAAACGTACTTCTTGAAAGAACACACAATCCAAATTTTCATGCATGAAGTGAAAAAATTCATTTCGCCTTTTCTCAGGGGATTTAATGCTATTAGCATTTAAAGATGCCACCCGAAATTGTAAAGGCTCCAGCATCAAAAACAAATATCTCACTTAACCTTGCTCGAAGCTCTTGTCACCCTACCACTTGAAACATCCTGAGGCCGTGAGTCAGTTTGGCCCTCCACCATAACCTGTGGGAGAGATTGCGGAAGGGATACTGCCTGTTCCTCCCCTGTTAAATCCTCCAAAAGCACCTCAAACGGATTAGGGTCTACCAGGGTAGGGATAGGGATTGAAGTAGTAGTTTTCTTAACTCCCCTAGTTTTCCCTTATACCTATTTACCCTTCTTCCCACTCACCATAGTGAAATCCTCCACCCTGGACTGCAAGACCAGGGAAG
This sequence comes from Neoceratodus forsteri, assembly GCA_016271365.2. Classification (NCBI taxonomy): domain Eukaryota; kingdom Metazoa; phylum Chordata; order Ceratodontiformes; family Ceratodontidae; genus Neoceratodus; species Neoceratodus forsteri. The sequence continues at coordinate 980,626,513 of CM028131.1, read as the reverse complement.
GGGGGATTCCTTGTTAACCTCTGCTGAAACTCCTGTTTCTATAAGTGAAAATGACCGAGATATGGGACCAAGGATTATGTCCGAGGCAAGGGCTTGAGCAGCCTCAAAGGCCTGATTTTCCACCTCTTGGCCCCCTCCATTTCCTAGTTTCCCTCCTGGAGTCTGTCCCTGTTTATCTGCTAGCCCAATAAAATGGTCCTGCACTCCAAAATCCACCTCTTCCATATTTTGTGCCACCACAGGGCATGACGCAAAATCGTGGCCTACCTCCTCACACAGATTACACTTCACCTGCTGGAAACAGTGAGCACTAGGGTGCCCCATCTCCCCACAGTGAACACATTTTAACACGTCACAGTTAGTACTTATGTGCATCTTAGATCCACACTTAAAGCATACCCTGGGCTGTCCCGGGTAAAACAGAAACCCCTTATCTTTTCCCAAAAAAAACAATTAGGTAAATGGATAAGATCTGTATCTGAAGAGTGCAACTTCACCCTAAATTTCTAGCCCCCATTCCAAAACCCCTCCTCATCTAAAATAGGGTCTGGATTACCCTGTACATCACATTTTTTCCCCAGCCAATGCATAATATCCACTACATTAACCCCTCATTACAAAACAAAATGGTAACGACCCAAAAACGTTGCTTCATAAGGGGAAATACAATAAAGTCAGACCAGAGAGGATTAGTTTTTAAATTTAAATAGCGACACCAAAATGTCCCTAATAAAGCAGGTGTCCAAAAACTGATGTCAAAGGAAACTTCCCCCTGAATATGTATCAGGGCATAAACTTCTGCTGGAGTAAACCCCATGCTTTGCTTTAGCAGAATCTTCCCCACATAGAAACGATCCGGGGGATTGTCCCTCGGTCCCACATAGCACAGCCTGATGGTATTTCGCCGTTTAGCCTGTTCCACAGTTTGATGGAAATGGCTAGCATATGTGGGCCTAGCCTGGGCATCCGAAGCCGGGGGCTATTCTGCTTCACGGTCCCCAACCCGTGCTTCTTCCCCCGGGACTCCACTGGGGGGAGTTCTAAGGGGGGGGACTCTAGTTGGGGTAAACCACCACCACCTTCTGCCATGTCCTGTGGCAAAATAGAATAAATGGTACTTATCTCCACCTCATGGTTAATCACGCCTTCAATAGACTCTTCCACTGGTTTCCAATGCCCTCCCGATACAAGGACCCAACCTGCCTCATGCAGTGCCCTCCCCGGGGACCAGGAAGCATCCATTATGTCCCCCTGGGACTCACCTGCCATTGTTTTACTCATTAGAGCTTTTTCCATAGACGCATACAGCTTTTGCGAGCCTTCCGATAACACAGCACTAGGGGAAGTGGCATCACGTTTCCGCTTCCAATCCTCCTCGCTCTTCTGTTTCCGTCCTTCCGTTGCCAATAATTCACTCACTCACAGTAATTCCTCCTCTAAGCTGTGACGCTGCTCCACTAAACTCAAGGGCTGAATTGGATTCTCTAAAACGGGACCGCTGTCTCGGGTGATGTGCTGGCCACCCAAAGGGTGCATCCCAGCCGCCTCTACAGTGGGTCCCTCCTCCTGTAGTACTTCTCTTCTCTCCAGCTCCTGGGCCATCGTAGCCCTCTCCAACAAACCTTCCTCCTCCATAGCTTGCCTCCGACTGACCACCAGACATGGTGTCAGGGGCCCCCTACCCTCAGAGCAGGGGAATTTCCCTGGAGTCCTGGCCAAATTTCTCCCATTCACTAAAAAATACCACCAACAGCTTAATCTGGTTCAATTTCATTGCTTACCATCTGTATCCCCCCAGTTGCCCCTGAAAAAAGGACTTCTAGGCCTAGTGGGCTTAACGGGTCAACAAAATTCAATAAATATAGGTGAGACTCCAGTAAATGGAAAAGAAAAAGCAGGAATAGTAATTGCCTTTCTAGGATAAAAGTCTTTAATGGATACTGATCTAATTCTAATCTAAAAATTTTGGCAGGCACTGATTGTGGTACCATAACTAAATGATACAATTTATTTAAAATGATTTCCAGCATTTTAGTATCCATAATAACCCATATTTTTGTCGTGTAAGGAATTAGAATACTGGTCTGATTTTGGTGCCTCCTTGCCACAAGAAAGCCCTTTGGGTACGACCCGAGCCCTGAAACTCTTCAAATTCTTGGTGCTCTCCAACGGCAGCTTCCCTATTGGTCTCTGAGCAGGAAAGCTCCTCCTGATTGGCTCCTACTCTAGCCAAAACACTCCAACAATTTTTCTCCAGTAGCAGCTGCAGTTAGAACTTGTGCCTACGCTATCCTCCTGGTTTTTGTCTGTTCATACGCTCGGCCCAAGTTTTTGCTCCCCCCTGCCCCCGGCACTCTTTAAATCCTTTTGCTGCACCATGGACTCCTCCCTGCAAGTGCATTTTTGACCAATCACAAAGCAACAGTACTCCCACCCTTGGATAATTTCTAAATCTCTCTCCTTGTTACACTGCGGACTGAGGCCACCCACAAAAGCTTCTCAGTTGAGTTACCCATTGTGGGCAGGACAGTAGTGTGGTGGGTAGGTAACTGGCTGGGCGGCAGGACATAGAGGGTGGTGGCAAATGGCTGTCACTCCACAGAGGGAAGAGTGACCAGTGGGGTACCACAGGGATCAGTGCTGGGACTGGTCCTATTCAACATCTTCATCAGTGACATTGCGCAGGGCCTAGAAGGCAGAATTCAACTGTTCGCTGATGACACAAAGCTATGTAACAGAGTAGACACACCAGAGGGTGTAGACAGAATGAGAAGGGACCTGCAGAAACTTGAAGAATGGTCAGGGGTTTGGCAGTTGAAATTCAATGCAAAGAAGTGCAAGATAATGCATATGGGGCACAAAAACCAATGGCACAATATATCAGTTGGGGGGTGAGGATATAGCATGCACCAAGCAGGAAAGGGATCTTGGGGTTATCATCTCCTACCTCAAGGTAGGGAAACAGTGTGACAAGGCAGCAGGTAAAGCAAATAGGATGTTGGGATGCATAGGCAGGGGCATCACCAGCAGGAAAAGGGAGGTCATAGTTCCACTATACAAGACACTAGTGAGGCCCCACCTGGAGTACAGTGTACAGTTCTGGAGACCTTACCTACGTAAGGACATAGACAGGGTAGAGAAGGTTCAGAGGAGGGCAACAAAGATGGTACATGGATTGCATCACAAGTCCTATGAGGACAGGTTGAAGGAACTGAATATGTACTCCCTGGAGGAGAGGAGGGAGAGAGGGGATATGATAGAGACATACAAGTATCTTACAGGAAGGAACGGGGTGCAGGAATACACTATTTTTAAGTGAAAAGATGTTCCAGGACTAGAGGGCATGGGATGAAGTTGGAGGAGGACAATTCAGAGGAAACGTGAGGAAGAATTTCTTCACAGAACGGGTGGTGGACAAGTGGAACACCCTGCCAGAAGAAGTGGTGGGGGCTGAAACAATCACGGGATTTAAGAATGCATGGGATAGACATAAAGGAATTCTGGAGGTCAGGGATAAGGGGCAACAGACTTCTAGGAAAACATAAACTGAACTTACAAGCTCAAATGGGCATACTGGGTGGGCCATAGGCCCTTATCTGCCGACACTGTCTATGTATCTATGTATCCTCTAATGCTGCTTCGTCCCTCTATTTTGTTTAACATTGTTTTCTGGTCCCCCCTTTCTCCCCTCCACCTAACTCATGGTGCTCTACTCTATCACCATGTTGCTCTTCCCTCCCTCACCTAACACCATCCTGCTTCTCCTACTAATGCACCTCCCTACAACCCCTACAACCCCTCTATCCTGCCCCTTCCCTCCACAGCTACCCTTGCCCAGCCTCTCCTCACCTACTCAACCCCTCCTAGTTTCCCCAAACAGCCCTTTTCACCTTCCCATCCCAAGGCCCACTCCTGTTTCCCCCATCCCTGCCCTTTTCCCACTCCTCTCCTCTCCTGAAGTCTTAGCCATCCCCCCCATTTACCCTTTTTCCACCATCATTCTTCCCTCCCTGCTCTCCTTCAATCCCTTCAATCTCTTAAACATAGAGGCCCTCTACCATTGCCTAAATCTCTCCAGCCCACCCTCTACATGTAATCCAGGCAGATCAAAATACCCACTGCTCCTCCGTCTCTCTCTCTCTCTCTCTCTCTCTCCTCCTCCTCCTATTTGCAGGTGACATCCAACCCAACCCCGGCCCCCCCATGCCCCAATCCTCTGCCACCTTGACCACTCCCCTTGTGGGATCATCCCCTTCACAGGCCTTGTCCTCTCTACCTAAAGGTCTCCGCATTTTCACCTCCATGCCAGGAGCATCTTCCCCAAAAGGGATGCCCTAAATGTATGATTCACCCAATATCCCCCTGACATACTCTGTATCTCCAAAACCTGGCTATCTACCAAAACCCTTAACTCCTCCCTTGCCATTCCTGACTTTAACCTCTTCAATCAGGATAGAGGTAAGTGAGGAGGTGGAGTAGCCCTGTACATTAGGCAATCCATCTCCAGCACTATAATCCTCAAAGAATCCATCCCCTCCTCCCATGAACTCATTTTGGCCCAACTATTCCTCCCATCCTCTGACCCCCTCTACGTTGGTGCCCTATATGCCCCACCCAGAACCCCACCCCCACTCCATCATCAAGGTCACCTCCTCAATCTCTGCTATCACTGCTAATGGAATACACCTGCTCCTAGGCAATTTCAATCTTGACTGGCTCTCTCACACTACCAAATCTACCACTCTAGCATTTGATGCCCTCAGCCTCTCTCAACTCATCCAGGAATCCTCCTGACTGAACCCACGGTCCCAAAACCAGTCGCTGCATGACTGGATTTTATCCTTCCACCCCCACTGTATCTCTGCCTCAGGCATTCTTTCAGACACCTTCAGTGATCAGTGTAGCACCTATTGTATTCACAAAATCCACACTCCCCACTCCACTCCAAAATTCATATGGACCTGCTCCTTCCATCCCCCTTAACATCACCGCACTGCAGCATAATCTACTAATTGAGGACTGGCTTCCAGTCTTTAGTGCACTGGATGTCGACCTTGCCCTATCCCACTTCCTACACATCTTTAACCTTACCTGGAACCATCACACTCCCCTTAGAAAAGTCAGGGTGAAATGACATCACCACCCCTGGATTACCCCACATCTCATTGACTTGTGCTGCTCCAGGGACAAAGCCTGGTGACTCTACAAAGCATCCAGCACCTCAAACTACCTCCTATCTTATAAACAACTCAGAGACAGGTGCACCAAGGCTATTCGCCTGTCTAAGGCCCCCTACTTCAAATCTCAGCTAGAGCTAAGCCAAAATGCCCCTGCCTCCTTCCAGGTGATTCACTCCCACCTGGATCCCCCTTCCCAGCAAGTCTCTCCAGTCCTCAAAATTTATGGTTCCCTGGTCTCCGACCCTACCACCATTGCCAAAGCATTCAATAAGTTTTTTATCTCTTGTGCCCTACCTGACTCCACTCTCCACCAGCGTCGGACACCTCTCTCAGCCTTCCTAAATCTCCCCCCTCACTGGCTACCTCTTTCCTCCTTTCACCCCTCATGAAGTTTATATGGCACTCATGTCACTCAGCCTCTCTAAATCTAGCCCCAACGGTCTCCACCCTAGACTGCTCCACATGCCCGCACCCACTATAGTCGCCCCTTTGACACACATATTAAATCTCTCCCTCACCTCGCTACTGTTCCTGAAGCCTGGAAATCAGCCAAAAAATGACTCCTACACAAGGGTGGTGATCCCTCTTCCCCTGGAAATTACAGGCCAATTTCTCTCCTCCTCTCCCTCACCAAAGTCCAAAAATCCCTCATTCTAGCAAAACTCTCAGACTTTCTCTCCACAAATAACTCTCTGTCACATGTGCAATCAGGTTTTTGGAAACAACACTCCACAATCACCTCCCTGTTGAGGGGTCACCAACTCCATCCTAACCGCTATGGACCAAAGCCATATCACTGCTGCTGTCTTTAGTGATTTGGCTAAAGCTTTTGACTCCATGTTCCACCTACTCCTTCTTCATAAACTTTCTTTTTTCAGTCTTGCAACACCCACAGTTGACTAGTTCTGCTCTTACCGCCATAATAGATGCTGGTCAGTACAACTAGGTGATGCTATCTCTACTCCTCTCCCTATCCTGTCCAGGGTCCCCCAAGGTTTCATTCTGTGCCCCATCCTCTTCTCTCTTTTTATAAATGATCTTCCCTTAGTCTGTCACTCCTCTAACTTGTACATGTACACGGATGAAACCGTCATCTTTGCCTCCAGTTCATCTCACAACAGCATCCTCCCCAATCTTTAAAATGATTTTGACATAGTACATCCTGGTTCCATTCAAATCAGCTTAAACTAAACACCAAAAAGACTGTCACCATGTCGTTTGGTTCCAGGCAGAAGCTGACCTCCCTCCCCACCCCGGGATCATCATTCTGGATGGTTCTCCTCGAGAGGGTTTCTACCTTCAAATACCTGGGAATCTGGCTAGACAGCCACCTCAATTTCTCTGCACACATCGACGCCATCTGCAATAAACTCTGGCCCAGACTTGTGGTCCTCTACCGCCACAAAGCCAGCCATCCTCTCCCCACTTATTGTGGACTAGTACTCAAAACAATTTTGCCTGTGTTAGATTATGGTGATGTAGTATACGGCACTGCCCCCATCTCTTCCCTTTCCAAACTAGAGACCCTCATCAATTCCTTCTGTTGCTTTGCCACCTCCTCCCCTTCCCTTACCCATCACTGCCTCCCCTATGCTTCCTTATCCCTTGCCCCACTATCTCACAGGAGAAAATTCCACTGCACCTCTCATTGCAAGGTACTGGTTTGGTTCCCTTCCTCCCTATCTCTCATCCCATCTTACTCCTGCTGAATCTAAAACTTACTCACTTCGACACAGGGACTCGTGCACCTTCTCCATCCCCTGTCTTCACTCCTCTGCAGGTCAGACCGCCTTCCTGTACCACCTCCCTCTCCTCTGGAATAATCTTCCATCTTGCATTCCCTCTCTTGTCCCTCAAAAGACTTCTCATACTCCTCCCCCTTCCCAGTACCTCCAATGCTCCTAACCTCCTGCATCTTTCCCTTCTATCCCTGTGAACAGTCCCCCCTTTTTTCCCCAACATGTCCTCTCATATCCTCCCTGTTGTGGCTTCAGGTCTCCATCAGCATGAGCTGGCTACCTCCTGTTTTATTTAATTTTTTTTTATTTTTATTTTTTCAATCTTGTATTATAATACCTTTGAGTGGGAGACCGCTCTTTTACAAAGGTTCCATGTCGTAAAGGTTGGGTATACATACATTGTGGGTTTAGGAGTATCTAGCTAGGTGAGTAAACATAAACCAAAATACATTGTAAATAGGAAACAGAGATGGCTTTAACACTAGGATAATTCAGGTAACAGTAGCAGCCTAGGTGGCATTGTTAGGTAAAAGACAGTAAGCAGCTATCCAGAAAGGAGAATAGGGGGCACTGAGTGGGGGAGGGCATGATGACTATTTGGGGGAGGTTGGAGAGGAGAGTGCAGGGTATTGCAGGGCAAAAATGGGGACAATTCAGGGTAGAAGGACAAAGTAGGAGTAATGAGGAGATGGTAATAACCTGAAAGGTGAATAAGACCGGGGTCAGAAGTGTGTGTGTGTGTGTGTGTGTGTGTGTGTGTGTGTGTCTGTGTGTGTGTGAAGTAATTCCCAATATCTGCCCCTGACAACCTAGTTTCCCTCATATGGGGCCTCAATTTGTCCTAAGGAATCTCTGGTCTCGTTATAAGTAATGTCCATGTATTACCTAATTATTACCATGCTCTACTTTTGCAACATTGTGCCTAAACCAGATGTAACTCCTGACTATGTCTGCAAACTTTGCTGCCATCGAAACTTTATAAGTCTGTAAATATTGGTAATTGAACTTATATATGTCTGTAAATATTGGTAACTGAACTTGAACTTGCACTTTAACTGCTAATTACCTTTGTGAATCTTCACGCGGGTCGCACCTGGAAATGAGCTTTGCCTCAGTGTGCCTTTCCTGGTCATCGAATTTTAAATAAATAAAATAAATAAATACTTTCCTAAAGTGCTCCAGATACTAAATATTTCCCTATTCATAAGTTAAAGCTGTTAAATGCATTAGAAGCCACTTACATTTTTGTTTGTAAGTACAGCAAATGACTTTTCAATTGAACATTTTCCACATATCTAACTCCTAAGTAATCATAATGGGCCCTATGTATGAATGGACAAGTTATATGTGCTGGAGGCACATAACCCTCCAGAGGAACTCTGCACATGTGGACAGGTGTGCACCTGCTGGAATTCACTACTGGCTGCCACCTATTCAAAGCCCCACCCCTGCCGGTGCACAGATCTGTGCAGGGCAGCCAGGGAAGGTGTAGCAGTCCCAGCCAGGCATTCAACTGGATGCCCACCCTGGATCTGCAGTGGATCACTTGCACAGCTGGGCATGAATTGCACCTGCAGACACCTGGACCCACGTAGCAATGTCCAATTGGCACAGGTCCTCAGGCAGCACCCGTGGTACAAGGGTGCCACCCGCGCCACCCTCCCCAGCCCAAGGCACCCAAGCATCTGTATAACAAGTTACCCCCCCATGCACACACCGCACACTGGTGCACTTGCCACCCCATGCAGGTGACCCCGATCCCACACTCATGTTTCATGGTGCCCCCCCACAACCCCTTACCTGTACCTGCAGGTGTTGAACTGTGAACTGGACAGCCTGTGGTACAACCCTCCTCACACCTCCATGGTCTCTGTCTGGCTGACCTATGTGGGCATGTATCAGCTGCACTCCCCTGCATAGGTCAGATGGCTGGTGGCTGTGAAGGTGTGCGGAGGGCTGTGCCACTGGCCTTCAGGAGCTTCATCATAGATGGGAGGGTAAGTGGACACAAGGTGGGGCAGTGGGTCTCTGTGCCGTTGGGGGGGCACAGGCCATTTCCCAATGGTGTTGGTGCTGGGCTACCAGGTTGGGGGTTGGCATGTGTTTGCCTGTCCAGGCACAACTGGGGGGGTCATGGAATGGCACTGCCAGTATGGACCTGGATCTTATTTGTCCGGGTAGTTGGCCTGTCAGCTGCCCCAGCCCCCAGTAGCACCCTGTTGGGCTGGGGCATAATGCAGTTTGGTTCCCATGTTCCACCGTGACTGGTAGAACATGTCCAAAGGGGTGTGCAGTGGGTTATGGCAGGGTCCCAGCTGCCGTAACCTACTCCACTCTGTGCTCCCCTACAGAGTGCCTTGGTGCATGGCACGTATTGCTGGTAAGTCCCCTGCCCTCCCCAGCGCATTGCTGTCCATGTGGCCGGGGGAGCAAGTACATAGCTGACTTGTGCCCTGATTGTGAATGCCACATGGGGTCTGCAGGATCCCACTCCATGGCATTCAGACATAGCAATGCTAACATGCTAGGTATATGCGGCACATTGGCATTGTGCATAGGGACCACTATTTGTCAGTTTTAATCTTCTCCTTGTTTTTTTTTTTTAATCTATTTTTCCTCCTGCTGCTTCAGTGCCCCCCACTCCTTCAGGTCTGCTTGGGTCCCAGCTGACCCCTACTGACCTCAATCGAGTCCTGTATCTCCTCTGTCCTCATATTGCAGCCTCTCCCTAGGTATCCCGGCATATCCCATCACCGGGTGAGTCCCCCCTCCTCCGAGAGGGATTGCACAAGTGTGAGGCTACCTGACACTACCTGTTAGGCCCCAGGATGCTGCTGAGGTGAGGGGGACGGCTTACTGGAGGGCTTCAGTGCCACCGGGGAACTGGCAGCCATCATCCGGTGGGCACTGAGCTGTTTCCTCACTTTTCTTCCTTGGGGTGGCATAGTGATGTCATGGCAAATGCTGATGTCCACCCCTCCCCTGTTGCGTACTGGGTATGATTTCCTGCTGTGCCTCCAGCCTCCGCTAGGGGCCAGCAGGATCCGGGGCACATCCTCACCCTCCCCCCAGGAGAAGGAGAGCTGTCTCTGGATGCTCTATCATCCTCCCCCCAGCTTGCCCTCCAGTGAGCCTGGTCCATTCCTAAACCTGGGTCACTGGCGTTGCAGATGGAAATCCAACCGCTGCACTGACAGGCCGGCAGGATCTTATCCTTGTTAATAAAAATACTTTTTTTTTTACTTTTATTCCCAGAAATAACTATTTTTGCCTTTCCCCCATTAATATTTAAACTGTTAACCTTACATAGATCTTCCAAGGAATGCAATTTTCTTTGCAGGGCAAGAAAGGAGGTAGACAGTAAGACTTGGTCATCCGTATATGCAAGACAAGAAATCTTCTTGTCTAATACTTTAAGAGAATGAAAAATGTGGTTTTCCAGCTCCTATCAAGAATAGAATTGATATATAAGTTGAATAAGGTGGGTGCCAGCAGACAACTTGGGCGAACCCCATGATTAGTAGAAATAGAAGAAGTTATGCTACCATATTGATTGAATTGTATTGTTATCCAAGTATTTAAATGAAGACGAATCAGAATGTCTAATAACACTGGACAACAAAACAGCAGTAAAGCTTGGTTTTCTTTGCATTCACATATTTCCAAATGAAATGAGATAAAACAAAGCAATATTGAATTGTTGACCAACCTGCTCTGAAACCATTCTGGAGTTCTCTTAAGATTTGATTCTCATTTATCCAGCCATGAAGTTTCTGTAAAGTTATTTTGCAAAACAGTTTTTGGGATGCATCTGTAAGACTGATAGGTCTGTACATATTAAGATCAGATGTTTTACAGTTTTTAAATATTGGGTAAATAATGTTGCCTTTCCTGCTGTTGGGAAGAGTACCACCTCACACAAAATAATTGAATAATGTTCATAATATAGGGACCCACCAATCTGGAAAGGATCTATTGATATCTACTAGTACTTGGTCCAGTCCTGAGACCTTGTTTGAAGATGTTGTGGATATAGCTCGTCTTATGTCTTCCTCCTGTATGCAAATCAGGTAACTGAGGAGAGCCTGAATTGTGTTGATTATGGGAAATGAAATTGTTATATTCCCTGGCCTCTAAGCTTGAGAAGTATAAGGATCAAAAGTGCTCTTCCCACATAATGGAAGAAATATAAGCTTCAATGTCCACAGTATATTTATTATACCCATGGCTAACTAAGGACCAGAAAGATTTAATGTCTCTCGTGACTATCATTTTCCTAAGTTTTGCTCACATAACCTTAAAATATTGTCCTCGTTCCTTATCAAGGAGCATCTTATACTTTTTCTTGCTCTGTTCAAGTTGGTTAGGTCTTTCCAAGATTTAGATCTTTTACAGTGATGGACAAGTATATTCAATTTATTTTTAGCTTGTTTAAATGTTGTATTGAAACAGATAATAGATCATTTCTTCTGTGTCCGGCTGGTTCTAAAAAAGGATCTAATATAGTTGTTTATATCTTTCCACTATCATTAAATTCTATGATATCACAGTGTAAAGACTGTGGAACCATCTCGCTGAGCCCATCCACTTCTTGGATGCTCATTCTATCTTCAAATTGTACCTCAAATCCTGCCAGCTTGATGAAACCAAGTACTGTTGCTCACCCAGCTAACCCCTCTCCCCCGCTGACCACTCCAGTTCAACTCCAGTTTAGATAGTTTGGCCACCCCAATGTTCACTTTCCACCATCTTTGTGATCTGTCTAATCTCCCTCAATACTTGTTCATGTACTCCTCTCAATCAGTGTCTTGCGTGTTTCCTATGTTTTGCACTTACTTATTCTTGTCACTTATCCTGCTGTAAATAGTACACAGTTAGTTTTACTGGCCCTTATGCATGAATGTGGTGTAGGTACATGTGGAAAGCATGTACCCCACCTGCAACCCTGTGCCCTGCAGACAGGTGTGCCCACACTGGCATTCACCATTGCTGGCCACTTGTCCATGGCTCCTCCTCCCTCTGGCATGCAGGACTCTACAGGGTGGCCAGGGAAGGAGTCATCATCCTGGGCGGGCATCCAAGCTCCCCTGGGACCCATAGTAGATCCCACATGTAAGGTGGCACTGGTCTGGGGCTGTACATGCTGATTGCATGCACCCGGACCTGCGTGGCACCATCCAGTCCTGGTGCTGCCACTCAAGGAAGTTCCAGGCACTTGGCCATCCATCCACCCCTGCCACCTCCTGCAGCCCAGCAGTCAGGGGCAGCACGGTGTGCCTTATCATAGACCCCCAGTGAGTCCATGCCTGTGTCTGTGCCTGTGGGTATGTACAGTGGATTATGGCAGGGTCTTCTTGGCTTATCCTGTGCCACCTTCTGCACCCATGCAACCAGCACTATGCAGGTTAGTGAATACCTCTTAGTGCTGGAATGCCCCTGGACCACCCCCAGTGTGGAGCTGTCTGTGGATCAGATGCAGTGGATCTGCATGCCCCCCTTCATGCAGGCCATGCAGAGGTGCAGTGGGTATGAGGTGGCTACGAGCCCATGTTACATGGTGCATAGCCACTCCACACCTTCATGTATAGGGGCCATTGGTTTTAAGTTTATCCTGATGTTTACTGAGTTTACTGAGTTTGGAAGGACAAAAGAAGGTTCAAGGCCCATCAAGATTGTCCTCCACAATAAGTGGGTCATTAGGCATTCGCTGATGTGGTACTAAGCCACAAATCAAGCTTCTTTTTTTAAAGGTTTCAAAAATGTGTTGAATACACAAGTTCTTGTGGTAATAAATTGCACTGTTTAGATCCTCTTAGACAGAAAAAGTTGTCGCGCTTGTTTGTGTTAGCCCAGTCAACAGTTAGCTGCCGGTTATGCAGTCTACCAACAGTACGTTTATTAGCGAATGAAAGTCCGCATTGTGACATTAGATTAGGTGAGTTTCATAGTTCAAAAGTAAGGAGAATATCACCCCTGCATCTTGTAAAATGCAGTGGGGTGTAATCTGGCTGCATTCAATCTTGTATTACAATCTTTGGTTGCTAACCTAGGAATCATCTTAGTGACTCATCTCTGAACCTGCTCTATATGGCTGATATCGCCCTTAAGGTATGGACTCCAAAATGGATAACCATAATCTGCATAGGATCTAATATATACCCTACATAAGGAAACAAGACAATGTTCAGATGTATTAATAAAGGTCTTTCTCACCTGTTTCAGAATGACATTTGCTGTTCTTGCTACTTTGTTGCAGTGATTAGAAGAGGAGAGTTTGTTATTAATTAAGATATCTAGGTCCCGTTCACAAGCAGATGACTTAAGAAGAGAGTTGTTGAGGTAGTAATTATTATTTGGATATTTTTTGCCAAAATGAAGTACTGTACATATCTCAACATTAAATACCATGGAACTGTTAGCCCAGAGTTCAATTGATCTTACATCATTTTCAAGTAATGATACATTAGTTGGACTATCAACTCTACCTCCTAGTTTGGTGTCATGAGCAAACTTGGAGATAGTATTACTTGCATTAATTACCATGTCACTAATAAAGATATTAAATAGTGATGGTCTGAGCACAGAGCCCTGGAGTACACCACTTGTGACATGGCCAGTGTTGGACTTAACACCGTTCATTCTAACTACTTGGGTTTTCTTTGAAAGCCACTTAGACACCCAGTTAACTAGGCAAGTAGAGAAGCCAAGGTTGTGTAGTTTGTTAATTAATAAGGAATGCAACACTTTGTTGAATGCTCGACTGTAATCTAATAGAATAACATTGGTGGGAATATTTTCAGCAAGACATCTACTTATGTTATTATACAAGGATATCAAATTAGTCGTGCATGAATATCCAGGCCTGAACCCATGTTGGGAATTGTCTTGTATACCCAGCCATGAAATTTCTTGCTCAAGAAGAGATTTAATCAAACACTCGATTAGTTTCCCAATGATAGATGTTAAGCTGATCAGGCAGTAATTCTGAACATAGGATTTACTCCCTTTTTTATGTGAATAGGTGTCACTATGCCACTTTGCCAGACATCAGGAATATCATTCTCTACTAGAGATGTATTGAAAAGTACTGTAAGTGGGAGGACCAAGGATTTGGTTGTCTCTGTCAGAAATCTTGAATGTATACTATCAAGACCCAGACTTCTTGTTTTTTTAAGAGTGGACAGGACTTTAGTCACATCAGAAATGTCAAACTTGAATAGAGTTGGGACAACATTGTTATATGTTGTAGAGTTGGTGTCCTTTTGAGTAAAAACTGAACATAAATAATTATTAAAGTGATTTGCTGTAGCAAGATCTGTGTTTAGAGTTATACCATTGTCAGTTATTGGCCCAACCATTCTTGAGTTACCTTTTTTGCTGTTAATGTATGAAAAATGGATTTTTGATTATTTTTGAGTGTGCTAGATTAAATTTAAATATTAATTTAGACTGTTTAATCATTTGTTTAAGTGTTGAAAGGGCTAGTTTATATCTAGACAGGTTAATAGGACTTTGTTTTTTCCTAAGTTTCTTAAATTTGAATTATTTAATTTTATTTTAATTTAATTTAGTTATATTTCTTTAACTTTCATTTGTTTGCATGTAGATTTGGTTAGCCAAAGGAGGATTTTACCCTTTTTATTATATTTGGTCTTGGTGGGCACATGTAATTGTTCTAAATTATTCATTATTGTGTTAAACTTTTCCCAAGCAATACAGTATTAATTGGCATATTTTTAAATGTTTCTTCCCAGTTTATTTTGTTTAATGAATTGTAAGTTTTTTGAAGTTAGCATTATTATAATCTTTGTATACTATGTTGTTTAATGATTTTATTGATTTTGTAATAATACTAAACTGGATTGAGTTGTGGTCACTATTACTAATGGATTATTTAATGCTGATATCCTACAGGAGAAAACACTCACCATTTATTATAGTAACTTAATTAAATTCAGGATCCTCGGAAGTTCAATGATAAATCAAGTTATAAGCTGAGATTATCAGTATTTAAATAATATAATGGTAAAAATCTACCTTAACGAGCTAATTGTGGCAAATTTCATTTAAGAAAAGTGACTAAGCATTCCCCTGTTATAACAACATGCCTGTTCACCTGAAGTTCAATAGTAAACTGGGAGTTCAAGACCAGACAGGCTCCAAATGGTGTACTACTACATGGAAAACAGACACCTTTATACCTCCACTTTACCCAATTCTGGAAATGTGAGAATACTCAGTTATGATAAATTCATTTTACCTTGAGCAAAACACACATTAGCCTTAAACAAAATGCTTCTCAGCAAGATAGTGGAGTGAGCAAGGTGTGTCTTGTTCCCGGGGCTGCTCCAAAATGGTGAATGCAAGGGACAGGACACCAATGCCCATGCAGTTATGGCTGGTTATTGGTCATGTGATCACATGGAATTCAATGTGGAAAACTTTAACATTTACACTTAAAAACCTGCAAATATTGCTTTTTAAAATTTCAGAATAACATGGGTCTTTAAAAAAAAAAAAGTAAAATAAATTTACCATCATTTTGGTGTGTCCAGCTTGTTATGGGGTCTGACTACTGGCAACCACACAACTCAACAGAATGATACCTGGGGCTGAACCCATAAATGTAAAGAAAAATATTACACTATGCAAGACTCAGGTGTTTAAACAAAGTATATCCCACAGTGGCTAGATGCTTGGGGGACACAAGTAACACACAAATAAGAGAAGAAAACTGCTTATAAAAATAACAAGTAAACCAGATTAAAGGTTTTCTGATAAGAGCATGTAGTATGTACTGTTTCTATTTCAGTTGCATCAACAGTAGTCTGAGGCAAAGTGTGTGGAGACTACAAGGACACTGTCAGAGATGAACATCTGTAAAACCAACTCTGTTGCATTTCTTAACTGTCAGCAGCACCACCACAGTGTTCACCCTCTGCAGGGTTTATCGCTTTCAGGGCTTCATGGGAATCCTGCCACCATGGACTCCTCTCAGAGAGTTGCTGAAGCAGAGCTTGTAGTATGATGACAAAAATACTAGTGACACAAGATAGTCTGGAAAGTCTGTGCAAGAAGATTACAGCACTAAGTGCTGATAATAAAAACGGTCAGTGCAGAGGTACCAGTGGCACACCTACTGGAATCAGATCAACACTGTAGCACAGCCCTGCTCTCATTGCTTCTCCACAGCAGCAAAGTGTTCAGTCACACCTTTTCCCAGCATCCTCTGCTCCCTGTACATATTAATAGACACAGAAGAGCAGGCAGAGGTGAGGTAGTTTAGAAAAATAGTGAAAAGAACTGGCCCAGCAAAGTCCTTTAAACACACAGGCCGTGCTCTTATTTCCACAAAGAAAAACATTATGATTTTAAATTCAAGTTCCATATAATAAAAACATAAGTTTGTAAAAGGGTGCTCCACTTTGCTTTGCATTTCTCTCATCCTGAGAACCTGAGAAGGCACTCCTACCAAAATACAACTGGCTATATAAACATATAAAAAATGATCTCATGTTTGATACTGCATGCTTCGTTTACCTTGTAGTTGCCCTACCAGAATCCATCCATTTATTTATTATTCCCATATTTTTTGCCTGTACACTTATCTTGCTCCAGGTTCACTCTGGGGGTTGGATTTTCGAAGTGTGCACAGGGATTGCACCAAGCCCTGCCTCACAACACTTAGGCTGGGATAACTGTGACAGTTTCCATGTGTTTATGGCAGCTTGTGTCGTATATCTGGCTCAAGCTCCATAGAAAAGGCCCCTGGGATTACCGCAAGCCAGACCACAAAAAGTTGGTCTATGTTGTGGCAATTAGCGCACAGGATAGACAATCCCGATCGCTGACCAGGAGAATTAGGCAAGCCTGATATGCCATAACTTTGGCACACCTGGGGCTTGTGGCATTCTTGCCCAGTTGAAAATCTGTCCCAAGGACATTGCCCATTAATAAAGTGTTTTATGATACAATGCATAAAGACGACATATAAAATGTATGGCATTGTATTTTATATTGGACATCACTTTCTATAACACTTTATTCATCAAGAAAGCTACAGTCTGACAAGCATTCATTTCTAGAAGTGGATCACTTTATATAAATTTTGCCAAATAAACAGTATTGGGGGGACACCAGACAGCTTGTGTACTGTATATTTGGTTCAAAAATATTGCAGGAAATTAGTGATTTGTCTTTCAGAATTATTCAATTTGCCCAGGTGTATACATTTTCACCAACAGTGCTCTAATATGAAATATTCAGATATTATACAGTATGTTATTTAGTCAAAGTGTCAAAATGGGTTAAACATCAGTTGCAGATTTTTCCCCATCTGCTGAAAGCTTTCTTATGCTGTAACGACTTCCTGATACTGAGCTGGAAAAAGTCCATTAATGACAGATGATGGTAAAGTGAAGTGGAGTTTGCAGTTCTACAGTTGTCATGTCAAATAATTACATCACTTTTTAAGTTTAAATATTTACAGTACCTATCTTCTACACCACTTATGTAATTATCATCTAGCATTTAAATCTGAAAGCTTTTAAAGTACTTTTTTTATTTTAACAGCACAAAGAGAAACCTTTTTTACCAGTCATGAATGCATTTTTCACCTTCACTACCTTATGTTAAGAATATAGCACCATTTTCCTTTCCTTTTGCATCACGCCCTTATATATACTCAGTAGTGTTTATATGTCAATTGTCCGATAACATCTGCGGTACTTAAGAACTTAAGGAGAAACTTGGACTCTGCTTAACATGTTTATCAAAGTAAATCACAGAACAAGAAGTCAGAAAGAGTTGCCAAGCAGTTGGTAGACAATGCATTTCTACAGTTTAGAACATAAGAGGGATTTAGGGGTCTAGGCATTTGTATATTATTGTATTTGTCTGCTAAATGGAGCTGTAAAATGCATGAAGTTTGACTTTAAAATAAAACGTATTGTAGTGCATTTAGAAATTATTTTCCTGTATGTTACAAATTTAGTCCTCCCATACAAATCAATCACTTTTACAGCTGCAGTGGGCGGAGCCTGCAGCCATCCTGTGGAAGCTCTAAAAAAGAGCCACTGGAATGACACCAGAGAAAAGTTGTTTTGGAGTTGCAGCACAATCATTCCACAACTCCAAAACAGTCTGCTCACTCCATGCCCTCCTCTGGGAGCACTATGTTGGTTGCCAGTTACCTGCAGTGCTCAAGATGGCCACCAATGCTTAGTGTACATGTGAGAGTAGTTGGGCATGCGCAACTGCACTGTGGCCATTTTGGGCATGGTGGACTGTTTTGCCATGAACTCACTGTATTTGCTTTTAAAAAAATAAGGGAATAAGGATGGCAGAGAGTGAAGCCGATACCCCCAGAACACCAGGGGAATTTGAAAGCAAGTATTTTGAATATAATGGGATGAGGCTGCCACCCTTCTGCAGCAGGCCCATTGCCAGCTGGGATTCATCAGGATCTAACTAACCCCCTTTTTAAAGCGCCTCCATTTTTGTCCCTTTAATATAAATCCCTGCCAGTATGGTGTGCAGGGTCCTTGCATCTCTGACTTTCCAGTGCCACTCCCCCAATCAATCAGTTTCCTAATCAGAGTTTTTTGTGACATCAGTTGTGCATAGTATCTGAGTCCTGGACAAATCCAAGGAAAAATGGTGGGTGACATGAGATGTTGTGACAGAAAAGGCAAGCAGATGACTGTCAGCTGATTAAGCTGCTCCTTTCTTCAAGGACCTAGCAGGTAATTAATCCCTCTCCTGGCTGCACTGCACTATGTGTCTGAACTACTACACTCTGGAATCATTCTGGGTGGGCAATGTAAAAAAAAAAAAATAACCAACCAAGGGACAGTAGGACATGGTAGTGCACAGAGCAACACCTGTTGGAAAAAAAAAACCTCTAAAAGTGTTACTCATGCCAGCTGTACTGACAGCTGCTGGCCCCTGGCCCTTCACTGCATCTACCAGAGCGGACTGAGTTTGCTGTTCCTGGAGAATGTCTGATGCTGTCAATGATCTTAGAAGGGGAAAGCTGGTGCAGGTCTCACTGCCAGCATTGACATCAGTGAGAGCTGCAACAGCAGTGATGCAGATGAAAGCTACATGACACAGAAAGCATGGAGCAGATAAGACCAGGGACAGGGAAGCAAGCCAAGTAGCAGATCTCATATTTTGCAGTAGGGGTGCAGGGGTTAGAACTTGGTGTTGTGACTTGGATGCAGTGCTTTTTTTAATCAGATTTTAAATGGCAAGGCAATGTATTTATTTTTCTATGGTGCACAATTCAATTAGGCTCAGAGCTCTTTACCTGTATCAACATGACATGAAATATATAG
The DNA here is from genome assembly GCA_016271365.2 of Neoceratodus forsteri. Lineage (NCBI taxonomy): Eukaryota > Metazoa > Chordata > Ceratodontiformes > Ceratodontidae > Neoceratodus > Neoceratodus forsteri. The sequence goes on along the minus strand of CM028131.1, from coordinate 980,607,256 downwards.
GTAGTAATATTAAAATGCAGTAAAGGAGGTGGGTGGGTGATGGGGTGAGCAGTAACTCTGAGACAAAGTACATGGAGAGTGGATCATGCTGAAGCTTGTTTATCTGTGGCATAACTGCTGCATTGACACCAAAATGGAGACCATTCTTTGATGCTGTGAGGCACTCCTAGACCACCATGTGCCTGAATAATAAGACTAGAGGGACTGATGCATGCATAATGAAGCTACTAATCCATGCCAGTAGTTTTATGTCTAGATAATTTTTGCAACTGAGGAGGTTCTGTGTGTCTGCAGATGCATCAGTGAAGATGATGGGTGTTAGTACATCTATTTTTTCAAGCTGTATTTAGTCTGTATTCTTTTTGTTTTTACTTTTATTGCCTGCTATCATCCCATTTCACTAGTCATTCACTATCCCCTCCTTTCCATTCTGTCAAAGTGCTGGTAAATGCTAACCTTAGGCTATCAACTCCTATTCTCTGCTGACCCCCTCCCAATCACTGGTCTTACAGTTGCCAAGCCCCCAAAAATTGCCTGGCTCTAGTGGTACCCCCTCATACCTGATTGCCAAGATGATCACCACCCCAGCCCCATCAGAATGTGCAGCTTACCCTCCCATCCCAACTGATCACTGCCCCCTAACTGGCACTGTGCTGCTGATGGTGATAGACAAAGCCATTATGCTCACCACCATAGCTAACTACAGTCTGAAGAACAAGGTGCAACCCCTTTGTGCTTGACCATGGTGATGAGTGGGGGGGCTTTGCTGGATGCCCTCAGTGGCATAATGAAGTATAAATGTGTGACTTGTGCTACTTGGGGGGGGGGAGTGATCAATCAGAATGAGAGGATTAGCTGCACATTCTGTTGGGGATGGAAGTGGGAATCATCATGGCAATCAGGGATGAGGGGTACCACAAGAGCCAAGCAGTTTTAGGGGGTTGGTAACAGTAGGTGGGGGGTGGGGGATGGACACCAGGAAATAGGAGTTGATGGGGTTAGGAAAGGAAACAAATGAATTTATGAGCGCGCGTTAGCAGAGCTCATGCAGTGACTTGCACTGATGCTGAATAACACACTAAGCCTGCTATTAATGAACATGCATTGGGACCTGGAAGAGGAGGGACATTTACTTCATGCTAAATGTGTGGCACTGAAAGTCTTTGAGTGTGAGACATGAGATGGTGCAGCCAAAAATAAATGAGACCTGCAGAAAAAAATGGACTTAGGTCACAAAATAATGAAATATAAAGGGAAACAAGTGCAGGTTAGTACAAATCTAGAGCGGGAACACTTAAATCAGTCAAGAAAAAGTGATTGTGTCTAACTAGTACTGCTGCTTTAAAATAATCCTAAAATACTGCAGTGTTGTGTCGGGAAAAAATACCAACAGTCAAAGGCCGGAAAAACAAATACGCATTTACTCATGTGTTAGGGAACTGTCACTCAGGTGTCACAATGAGCACAGGCTGCTTAAAAGGGGATACAGTTAGCACTAAGAGCGCCACACCCATGTGTAGTAGCTGTTCATACCAGTTTGCACTTTGTGTGAAAACATATTTTTACTTGCTGTTTACTGTAGTATATTAGAATGTATCAGACTAATTATATTTCAATGTGCCTGTGCAACTGGTTTCATGCTTGTGTAACATAGATAATCATTGGCTGTTTGCCTATCTATCCATGGGATCTACCACCATGTAGGGGTAAGAAGGTAAGGAGGAACCCTAGAGAAGGGTTCCACTCCTTGAGATGCTACAGAAGCGATTCTCTTGGCTAAAGGTACCTTAGGAAGAAGCCAACAGGAGAGAGAGAGAGAGAGATGTACCGCTGGAGGAGGAGGGGTGGATGGAGGGCAAGGAAAATATGTTTGTGTATGGAGTGAGGAGAGGAGCCCTTACATGGGCTGAATCGGGGTGTGGCCAGTTGCACTGCCTCTTTGAACAACAGGCTGTTGCCTTCCAATTCAGTGTGCCTGTGCAACTGCTTTTGTGCTTGGGTAACATAGATAATCATTGGCTGTTCGACTCTCTATCCATGGGATACACCTCCCTGTAGGGGTATGAAGGCAAGACTCTAGAGGAGGGTTCCACCCCTTGAGGTGCTGGTGATTCCCTTGGCTAAAGGTAGCTTAGGAAGAAGCCCAAAAAGAGTGTCAAGCAAAGTGTACAAGGTGGTAAACACTTATCGGGCTCAAAGACCTGTGTAGGTTGGTTGGTAGTATGGGTTCAGTTGGTAGCATGAGTCAATGAAGACCTGTATATAGGTCAGGTGGTATCATACATTCAGTTGGTAGCATGGGTCAATGAGGACCTGTACATAGGTCAGTTGATAATTTGGGTTCAGCTGGTAGCATAGGTCAGTCAGTTGTATTGTTTGAGTAAAGGAAGCAGGAAATGACAGGTGAATAGTGGATCACTTGGAAGTCTGACTGTAAGGCATGGAGGCTTGTCTTCCTAAGGAGAGAGAGAGAGAGGGGGAACAGCCAAAGGGAGAGATGGGATGATTAATGGACAGCCATCAGACTCCATCCAACAGCCAAAACCTACCTAAGTGGGAAACTACTTAAGTGACCTAGGGACTACAAGGATGCTTATCTAGCATTATGGCCATTGGCATGGAGAAGAGGAAAAAAATCCCTTGAGGAGAAAACCTCTGGGGATCCAAGGCCTAGGTCACCTTCCCTCCAGGATTTGGCACAGTTTTGGTTAGTGACAGCTCTGCTACTGCAATTTAGTAGACTAATCCAGGGGAATTGCAATTTTGGGGAACACTCTCCCTCAATCCCTCTAACAGGAATGCCTTGGAGGCTTGCGAGCACACTTTGCAACAAGAGTCAACCAAGGCAGGAGGAGGACAGTAATGACCGCAGAGGCACTCAGCTGGCCTACTGATCTATGAACAAACCAGGTGACCCACAAGCAGTTGTAGGGAGAATAGCATGAAAGGATGCCTCCGAATCCACTTGGGCAGCTAATGAGACCCTTTCCATGAGAGCTCCAACCCTTCACTACTGAAGTCTTAAATGCTACCTCAAGAGGTGCCAACAGTATGGTTGACAACTGAAGGCCCACCAGGAGTGAGGACCATCTTAACTATGGACCAGGTGAGAAGGACCCCACCCCAAGCTTCACATGCACAAGATGTGGACTTTGGGGTGCACAGAGAGAGAGAGAGACTGTCTGCCACAGGGCTAGCCTGGAGTCCTAAAAGTAATGGATATGGTCAGCATGTCTCCAAAATGTGGAGGTGTGAGTAGTAATGAGTATGGGACCCGCATGTGGGTTGAGATGGATGATAGCAGACATGGTCAGACTGAGCACTGTGGACCATCTTGTGGGTCTTGACTGGATGAAAACTGATGTGGAGAAAGCTGTACATAGGTCAGGCTGATCTATATGGACCCTCTCATGGGTCTAGGTAAGGCAAATAGCATTTGTCAACCACAGAAATGCATGCCGACCAAGTCCATTAGGAAGCCAAATTGGAAGTGAACTGAATACTATGAGTAAGAGAACGGAGAGGCCAGGTGAGGCTTGGGGCTGATGGTTGGAGAGGAGGAGACTGTAAAACTGGTTAGGTAGGAGAAGGCTGCAATGCCAGAATGGTAGGAGATGTGGTTCGAAGCAAGTAAACATGATATGCTGCCAGACTTGGAAGTGGATGAGCATTGCTGGTAGTGCAAGGGACAGGAAGGCTGGGATGACTGAGTAAACCAGGTGAATAATATTTTGGAAAGGATGGTAGAAGGCTGGGTAGAGCCAGAAACCCTTGGGTACAGAGTTGCCTAGAATCGCTGGTTGGGTATTGTCATAAAGGCTATGCAGAGCAGCAGGAGGAGGCCAGGTGAACCTGGGGCTTAAACAATACACTACAAATAGGAAGCTGCTCCCTCTGCCTGGGGCCACAAGGCCCACTGTGACTTCTCAGTCCCCCACTGTAGGAAAAACAAAGAAGCCCCGAACATGACACCAAGCAGCTAATGAAATAAGTTAAATATGTGCCAGCCATTAAAGCAGGATTAGGTTATCATCAGAAACAGACTGCTGTGGGTTTGGTAAAAGTAAGGTTTGGTAGAAGTGGGAGCATGATGAGACCAACAGCAAGTGTAATAACAGTAGGGTAGGGATCTCCAAGAAAGGCATCTTTACAGGCAAGGTCCTAATGAAGGACAAGCCATAGGAAGGCAAGCTGCTAGAGCAATGGGAACAGGGGAAGCAAATTATTGACAAAGGTTCAAAGTAGTTAGATTCAGAAACAAATTGCTAAAAGGCCTGCAGCTGGAACCGAGACCAGGCAGCCAGTGTAATAGCTGAATGTATCAGTAGAGCAATGCAGCAGTTGGGCTAGGCTGAGCAAACACAGAATAAAGTGAGCAGAGCACACTGAACTCCAATACTGAATGAAATGAGCAGCACTGAGTGGAGCAAGAGCAGATCTGGGAGAATACAGAGCAACAAGGAGGGGCAGGGTGAAGCCTGACCAGGTGCAAAGGATTAGGCTGAAAGCACTGGAGTTAGCAGGCAAGAAAACAGCAGTGGAAGCTGACTGAGGGCTGGGAAAATCTGGTGAGGAAATACAGCCAGAGAGCACAGGCACAGGGCAACTGAAGGTAAGGAAACAACATAAAGCACAAATAAACAAGGTAAACACAGGTGGTAGAAACTAGAAAGCCCAAAAGAAATAAACAAAGGAAAACACAAGTAAAGGAGTATGTAGGAAGCACACAGTAGCAGGAGGCAGGTAATACGAACCAAAAGCAGGAGAACACAAAAACAGAAGTCCCGCTCAAAGCACAGCAACATGGGGGGGCAAGCCCCCAGTAAGCTCCAAGGGAGATAACAGAGCCTCTGGCCAGCAAGGAAGAAATGCTTGTGTGTGGAGTGAGGAGAGCAGTCCTTAAATAGTCTGAATGGGGGGTGGTGGCCAGTTGTACCGCCCCCTTGAACTACTGGCTGTAGCCTTCCAATCTCTTCCATGCTGACATTTGCTGTAGCCATTAAAACCCAGAATCCATCTCCTGATGATGCAGAGCTGCTGCAGTAGAAGGCTCAGTAACCTTCAGCACATGTTAGAGTTTTTATCAGCTCAGATCTTTTGTTTACTGGTTCTACTGTCCTTCTGGTACTAAGTACAGTCACAGGGGACTACTCAGCCCTGGAGAACAGCAGGACTGACAAATATCTGATCAGAGCTTATAAAATTTCTCACATGGACTAGTCTGCAAGCTATTGAATCTCACACTGCTGTAGCCCTAATCTGTCAGATGCAGCTGACTCTGGTTACAGAAAATGACAGCTTGGAAGGCAACGGAGTTACCTTGATACAGTCTTTCATGCTGCAGTAAACAGTAAGTTAAAAAAAATGTTTTTGCACACAGTGTTTGAATCAGGACCAGCACAACACTTGAGTGTGGGGCTCTTAGTGTTAACTTCACATTTTAAAATGATTGTGCATAATCCTTGATGGCTATAAGGGCTAGGAATGTTGTGTGCCATGTTTAATCAAAAGAAACGGGTAGGCATAAGGGGTGAGCAGTAGAGAACAGTACTATGCCTCAGGTACAGTACATTATCAGCATCTTGCTAGTCTTACGTATTGAATAATACATGTGTATTCAACCTGAAGCCAGTCAGATAATAATTTTCCTTAGAGCAAGGAGTGGAAGGGAGCTCAGACTGATGAGTTATTTACAGTAGCTTCAAAATAAGCCACAAAGCCTCTAGTACCCCAGGGCTTCTGGTGGCCTGGAGGCCCCCAGATGTCCAGTTTGGAGCAAGCAAGCACAACAGCAAGTTTGTACTACTGCACTCAGCCAATCACAGCTGCAGACTGTGCCTCAGGTACAGTACATTGTCAGCATCTTGCTAACCTCGGCTACTGAATACTCATATATATGTATACAACCTGCAGCCAGCTGGTTAGTAATAATTTTACTTAGAACAAGGAGGGGTGGAAGAGAGCTCAGAGATGAGTTATTAAGCTTAAAAATAAAACTACACAAAATGCACCACAGAACATCTGTTACACCAGGGCATCTGGGGGCCTAGCGACCCCCAGTCCCTTGGCCTAGAAGCCAACAGGTACAGCAGCAAGGAGCAGCTGTGGTAGGCTAGCTATTTTACTACCTAAGAAAAGTACACTACCCAGCTTACCAAAGCTGCTTATTTTGCTTCCTGTACAGTTATTATGTGTGGTTCATAGCTCAGTGCTTATGTAACATATAGTGGAATGATGTAGATGGTTGGTGAATACAGAGGCCAGCATAGAATGATTTGTGCTTAGGTATTTTGATGCTTGAATTGAGTTATTTGATACTATTTGTTGGTTTTGGCCTTTCTCTGCATCCCACCTGTAGGAAGGAGCCTTGGATTAGAATTATGGAGCCCCACTGGTGGGATAAGAGTGCCACAGAGGGAGGAGGTGTCAGGGAGGATGGTTGGTGAATGCAACTCGCTCAAAGCAGAGCAGAAGTCAGTTGATTTATTTAAATAGGCTGTGGGGGAGGAGTTCTTCCCTCACATAATTACAGGCAAGCCATTCAAGTATGTGTGGCTCATAGCTCAGTGCTTATGTAACATATAGTGGAATGATGTAGATGGTTGGTGGATACAGAGGCCAGCATAGAATGATTTGTGCTTAGGTACTTAGATGCTTGAATTGAGTTGTTTGATACTATTTGTTGGTTTTGGCCTTTCTCTATATCCCACCTGTAAGAAGGAGGCTTGGATTAGAATTATGGCGCCCCAAAAATAATAAATATCAATGATTGTTCAGTAACTGAATGCTGAAGAAGTCGTACATAACACCTTAATAATAAGAATATACGATCACCTCCTCCAACTCCGGAAAGTGTGACCAGTAGCACTCAGAAGAGGAAAAACCCCCTTGGGGGAAAACCTCTGAAGACCCATGGCTATTGACCTGCCCATCCTTCTGGGCATACTAAAGGAGAGAGATCCTAATTATACTAAATTAATCAGCTAAATCTGAATTCAAATTAGTAGAATTCCATCCAGATGAATGGAGCTTAAGAAAGCTGAATTGTAGATGTCCATTGAATGATTTGCTTCTAACAAAGTCCGAGTCCGAGAATCCATGTATAATTCTGAATGATGGAGAGTAAATATTGAAGAACCGTCTTCTGTACTTCAGTTGATAGAGGGCATAATCCAAGGATTTGAATGATGTTTTGAGATGAAGTTGATGACTGACGAAATCAATACAGGAGACTAGAAGATAACTGCATCCAAGCTTGATGTCTACAAGGCAGAACAAATTAGAAGTAGTACATAGAAACAGAGAAACATAGACTTTGACGGCAGATAAGGACCGCTAGGCCCATCTAGTCTGCCCATTTCCCTACCTACAGGATAGGCCGCAGATCCTATTTAACCAACAGCCTATATCTTCCTGCCCCCCACAAGAATTGCCTTATGTCTGTCCCATGCATTCTTGAATTCTCCCACAGTTTTAGACTCCACAACTTCCTCAGGAAGGCTGTTCCATGCATCCACTACCCTCTCTGTAATAATACTTCTCACATTGCCCCTGAACCGCCCTCCTTCTATCTTTAAATTGTGTCCTTTGTTCTTCAAGTCTCTTTTTCTGAAAGATGCTACCCTCTTGGACTTTGTTGATTCCTTGAGGTACTTGAAAGTTTCTATCATGTCCCCTCTCCTTCTTTCCTCAAGGGTATACATATTAAGCTCCTTTAGTCTCTCCTCATATGGCTTCTCTTGCAGACCCTGCACCATTTTAGTTGCCCTCCTCTGACTGCCTCTATCCTGTCTATGTCCTTGCGGAGATGGGGTCTCCAGAACTGGACACAGTATTCCAGATGGGGTCTCACCAACTGTCTGTACAGAGGATAACAACTTCCTGTTTTCTGCTGCTGATGCCTCCCATACATCCCAGTATACCCCGGCCCTCCCTACTGCCTTCTCACATTGCTTGCTAACCTTAAGGTCATCTGATATGATTACCCCAGGTCCCTTTCCTGTTTTGTTGTTGTTACTACCTCCCACCTATTGTGTATTCTTCCCTGGGTTCTTGTTTCCAGGTGCATTATTTCACACTTTTTGCATTGAATCCTAGCTGCCATACATCAGACCATTCCTCCAACTTGCCAAGTCCCTTTTCATCCTTTCCATACCTCCTTGGTATCAACCCTGTTGCAGATCTTTGTGTCATCTGCAAAAGGCATACTTTTCCTTCCAGTCCCTCTGCAATGCCACTGATGAAGACATATAAAAGGACTGGACCCAATACTGAACCCTGCGGTACCCACTAGTAACCGCCCTTTCTTCAGAGTGGACTCCATTTACAATTACCTTCTGTGTCCTGTTGTCCAGCCAATGTTTTATTTGGCTACCACCCTGGGACCCACTCCCAGGCTGGTTAATTTGACTAATAATTTTTGTGTGGACTGTGTCAAATGCCTTGTTAAAGTCTAGGTAGACCATGTCCACAGCCCTCCCTGGTCTACTGCTTTGGTCACCCAGTCAAAGAAATCTATTAGATTCTGTCTGACATGACCTTCCCATTGTGAACCCATGCTGCCTTGGATCCTGTGCTCCACTGACCTCTAGGTACTCAACTATTCTTTCCTTCAGAAGTGACTCCATCACTTTCCCTACCACAGAGGTCACAGACTGACAGGTCTGTAGTTTCCTGCCTCTGTCTTGGTCCCACTTTTGTGAAGGGAATCACATCCACCTTCCTCCAGTCCTCGGGTACCACACCATCCTCCCATGATTTATTAAAAGAGTAGCCAGTGGTTTCACTAGTTCCTTCCTTAATTCTTTTAGAATTCTGGGGTGAATTCCATCAGGACCCATTGCTTTGTCCACCTTCATTTTTAGGAGTTCTTGCAGAACCCTTTCTTCTGTGAAAGGACTGGGATCGACCCCCCTATCAAGAGTGCTTCTGTTAATTGGATTAGGCACTTCCCCCTCCTCTTTTGTGAATACTGAGCAGAAATATTAGTTCAGCATTCCTGCTTTTTCACTGTCCCCCTCTGCCCACCCACCTTTTATTCTATTCAGCCTCACTATTCCTCCCTTTGTCTTTCTACGCTCGCTGATGTACCTATAAAAGGTTTTATCCCCCTTCTTAACTGAGTTGGCTATCTTTTCCTCAGTTTGGGCCTTTGCTATTCTGACTTCCCTCCCTGCTTCTTTCTGCCTTAACTGGTACAGCTCTCTGTCCTGCTCCTTCGGTGTTTCCTTATACTTCTGGAATGCTATCTTTTTCTTCCTGACTTTCACAGCCACCTCTCTTGAGAACCATAGTGGCTTTTTCTTTCATTTTGATTTGTTTATTTGCTTCACACAAAGGCTTGTTGCCTCTGTGATGGCAGTTTTGATAATTCCCCATTGTTGCTCTACACCTCCTTCTAGCCTGTTTGCCAGTGCTTTTCTGAGGCACTCTCCCATCTTGCCAAAATCAGCCTTCCTAAAGTCCAGTACCCTCACTTTTGTATGGCTTGACTCTGTAGCTGAGTTTAACATGAACCACACTGTTTGATGGTCACTTGTCCCCAGATGGCAACCCACTTCTAGATCTGAGATCCTCTCACTGCCCCCGTTTGACAGTACGAGGTCTAAGATTGCTCCCTCACAAGTGGGTTCCGAAACTAGCTGTCTAATGCCTGGCACTTGTAGGGCGTCAAGAATGGCCCTGCTCTTGAATGTCGCTGCAGCAAATGTGCTCCAGTTAACATCTGGCATATTCAGGTCTCCCATCAACAGTATCTCCCCTTTCTATGCCATTCTAAGAATGCCTTCCATCATATCCTTGTCCATTCCTTCCCCCTGACATGGGGGTCTGTACACAACCCCTGTGCAGATTGTGGTGCCCTTTCCAGTCTCCAAGGTGACCCACAGTGCCTCCTCTCCTCCCTGTTTACTCTTTTGTTCAGTTGCTTTTATCCCTTCCTTTACATAGAGAGCTACTCCTCCCCTTCTTCTCCCCTGCCTGTCTCGCCTGTAGGTTATGTACCCTGGTATGTTAACATCCCAGTCATGGTTCTCTGGGTACCATGTTTCTGTGACAGCTACGATATCCAGGCATCCCTCTTCCATTAAGGCCACCAGCTCAGGAAGCTTGTTGCCCAGACTACGGGCATTGGTACTCATTACCCTCCATTTCCTGATGGCCTTACCCCCTTTTGCCCCATCCCTGTCCTTCTTGCCTTTGTCACTTTCTTCATTTACCCCTGCCCTTCTCCCTATCAACACCTCCATGCTGGTGTTTGCCACACTTACTACCATGATTGTTTGGGGGGGCTAGGATTTTCCTGCTCCTTTCCAGTGCCTCCCCCCTTGGCTAGTTTAAAAGCTTACCAATGAAGCATTTAAACCTATCACCTAGGATCCTGGTTCCCCTCCCGGACAGATGCAGCCCATCATGCCAGTATAGGCTTGCATCACTCCAGTGGACCCCAGTCCCCAATGAAGCCAAATCCTGAGCTCCACACCAGTTTTTCAACCACTGATTGAATCCCATGGTACGGAACACCCTAGCCTCTCCTATGCCATAGATGGGTAGCACCTCCGAGAAGGTTACCTGATGCTACTTGATCAAGGCCCTCCCCAATTCCACAAACTCTTCCTGCACTCTCTAATCCCTTTCTTAGCCAGGTCATTTGTCCCTAGTGAACAATGACATCCAGCTCCCTCCCCTGTGCAGCTGCTCCGGCAATCCTGAGGATTCGCTCCCTGTCCCTCCAAGCCATGGCGCCAGGCAGGCACCTTACCTCCCTCTCCCCTTCCTTGCCCAGTTCTACCTTCCTAACAATGGAGTCCCCCACCAGGAGTTGTTTCCTTCCCCTGCAGGGTCCCCTGCCACCCTCCTGTGGGTCTCCTTTGTGGAGGTTCCCAACATCCTCCTTGGGCTCCACTGCAGGTGCCTCCATAGAGGAACCACACTTTGCCAGAATGGCATAGGAATTGTGGAGAGGTACAACTGGAGGATGTGCCTCTGTTCCACCACCTCACCCTCCCTGAGCCCACTGTGGTCCAACCGCCTCTTTCTTGGCAACCTCTGAGGCAACGGCAGTGGCACTGGTGGTCCCTGGATGGAAAAGGAGGTCCCACAAATCCTGGCCAACTCAGCCTGGAGATGAGCAACCTCCTCCTCAGCCCGGAGAGGTGCCTGCAGATGGGACAACACCGCATCCTCCAGAACATCTCCGAAGACTGCTGCTCCACAGCCACTGCACTGCACCACTCCAATCATGTCTTATTTCTGGCCCCTTAACTGTTTGCAATCCTTACTCTTTCCTCTGTTTTTTCTCTCTCTCCTTACTTTCTGCCTGTGTGCCCTTTAAGCTCCTGATTGTCCTGTTCTGAGACAAGAATATCCTATATTTCTCAGTAGACCGCTACTTGTTCAGAGGCAGACCTCCAGCAGCTAGAGGGGCCGGAGAGCTACTCTTGCCCTTCTAGGATGGTGGGTCCTTGGTGGTTCTGTACTCACTCACTTCCTGCTCCTAAACAGGAAGTTCCTGTTGTCAGTCAAATCCTGTGCTTATAAAAATAGAACTAGCTTTGGGTGGGGGGGTGGAGGGGAGGGAAGGAGGGCAATATAGTCCCAGTAGAGAAGTTCAGTCACACAGCAGTCCTTTCTCCTGGAGTGTTCTGCCAAGCTATTAGCAGAATCTTTCTAAGGCAGTCTTTAAATGTAGCTTCCTTCTAGCTAAGCCACTCCCCCTACTTACCAGATCTTTCTACAAGTAATTTAAACCTCACAACAGTTAAGTCCTTTCAGTCACCTGAGATTTACACCTAGATGACTTTTCAGTTACCCATTCAGTTCAGTTAACCCAAACACACACTTTTTTTTGTTTTGTTTTTGTATGTTAGTTTTTTTTACCCTAAATTAAAGGTCTAAATACAAAAGTATTTTTACCCTAAATTAAAGGTCTAAATACAAAAGTTCTTCTACTTTAGTCCCAGCAGAGAAGTTCAGTCACACAGCAGTCCTTTCTCCTGGAGTGTTCTGCCAAGTACGACTTCCAAGTGTCTAATAGGGCTTGTATAATATGAAGAATGACAGAAGGCTTGAGGCCAGGCTATCGAGTGATGAATTCAGTTCTGATAAGAAATATAATCTTGTAGGAACTGATATGAAGCAACGGCTGTAGAATTGAGCTGGAATAATGTCATGCTATATATGATAATCAGAGACCCTTGTATGATTTATGAAGCATCCAAGTAGTAGAATGAGGTGAGTCCAAAGGAAGGCAGTCGAACTGAATCCAAAATGAGAGGTAGTAGGAGCAGGATGGCAGCAATGTAGGCAAAGGAGAAGGAACAGGACGTGGCAACCTGCCCCTGAAGAAATGTAGCCTAGACAGCTGGCAGGAGAGGAGAGAGGTGGCTGATTCCTGTATGAGAGACCCAGCTAGACCCAGGAATGACTGCTGGCAGAAATCAAGCAATGTAGTCCCTCGACGATGCGCAGAAATCCATCAGCTGGAGAAGTACGTAATCACCCGGAAGAGACTGAGATGGAGATACAGCCACTGTACAGGAGGAATAACATGGAGAACGGAAAGCAGGCAAATCCGAGGCATGAAGCAGACAAGACCAGAAGAGTCCGAGATGGAGGTAACTGAAGAAGCGGAGTCCAAAGCAGTAGCAGTTGCACAGGTCGGAAGTTGGTAGAGCACGAGCAGGAAAACGAAGTCCGCAGGAGATGCCAACCAAGTACTGGAAGGAGCTGGAATTCCACGTCTGAGGAGACTGGGCAAAACATCCAAGACAGCAACTCTGGAAGCCGCTGAATGAGCACTAAGGCAATCTAAAGACGGTGGAGAATGAAGACCATCCAACGAGTCGGAGAAGTAGGAGTCACCTGGCATGTAAGGGAGCAAAGGTGAGATGGTAACTAATGTCCCGAAAGGCAAAGCATCAGGGAGTCCATGGCTGAGACAACAGAAGCAGATAGGCATAAGTAGAATGGAATCACCAGGTCCCAAGTTGGGCAAGGCACAAGTACAGCAGAAGTAGGGGGACCTCCCAGCCAGAGGAGCGAAGGCAGGTCAGAGAAGCAGGCAAGTAGTAGGTAGACCTCCCAGCCTGATGGGCAAAGGCAGGTCGTAGAAGCTGTGAATCTCCAGGCCCCGAGCTGAAATGAGGCAGGCCTAGAGTATAAGTAGGTAAACCTCCCAGCCCGAAGGGCGAAGGCAGGTCATAGAAGCTAAAGCTCCAGGCCCCATGCCAGGTGAGGCAGCGTAGAAGTAGGCATTGAATGGAGGTAGTATCTTGAGCCAGGTAAGTGTGAAGTAGCATTGAAACTGAGAAGCAAACATAAGAAGTAAATGATGCTGAAGACCGATGGATCTTGTAGATCAAGGATGGTAGGAATCGCAGGCCCCATTGTCTTGAAATCCATGCCTAAGCTGGGTAGAAGTCGGATATGAGGCAAAGAGAAATGAACCTTTAGGCCCACTGGGTGTGGCAGGCGGAGAGATGCAGGAACCACAGGCCAGATGCGGCGGAGGCAGGCACAGTGCAATGATGGCTGAACCTTTCAGCCTCTGAAGGGGAAGCAGGTACAATGTAGAGGAATAGGAATTCCCAGTCCAAATAAGGTGATGAATAGAGTGGTGAACCTCTGGCCGGAAGCTGACGTGGCAGGCATAGGAAGAAGGCATTGTAAGCTGCATAAGCAGGATGGGCTGATTGGGAAGGAGCATTTGAATGCTAGAATCTTAAAGGTCGAATAATGCAACTGGCAGAATGCCGGCAAATGGTGAGTGTAGAAGCTGGCTTTAAAGATGGTGCATCTAAGAGGTAACATGCGTAAGGCATCCATGGGCAGTGATGGCAAGAAAGCACTACATATCAGGAGCGCAGGGTAACATGGCTCAAAGTGTCCGGGCCATTGTTCAAAGTCACAGAAAAGTATGAATTCAGAAACGTGTGCTCAACAGTGAAACAGCACTACAAGGCTAGTCTATAAATATAGAGCACCATAATAGCATCTAGGAGCCACCTTGAATGAAATGACATGCAGAAACTGTAAACAGTCCAATCTCCAGGAATTACCATGAATAAAATAAAATGCAGTAACTGTAACCAGTCCAAGAACTGTAGGCAAGCCAGCGCCCTTATGTGAGCTGCCGAGTATAGTGAAGAAATAGTAGGTGCTTGCCTTGGCGCTGTAAGCATGAGCCTAAGTTGAATAAACCAGCCAGAAAGCTCCATACCAAAGCACCATTGTACAGGGGAACTGGCGACTGTTACAATCGATGGCAAGTATGTGGCAAACTACAAGAAGAACAGGCGTATAAGGAAGCTAGGCGAGCTGCAACACCCACCTATAGAGTGCTCTGGTGTTTGCTACAGTCTGTACTCTTCGGGCAGAGAGCGGTGAAGAAAAGAGGATGAAGCAGCAGCTCACGACAATGTGGGAATGAAATGATGTGCCAGGAGCAAGCAGAAGGACCTTGAGGAAGGGTCAGAGGAGCATGGAAGCCGGCAAGTAGGGAGCATGAATCCAAGGAAACAGTGAAGCAGGTCGGGAGAGCTCTGTGTCATGGAGCAGCAAGCAAGACAGCCAGGCGCAGGAAGTAGCGAGGAGCAGGCAAGTCCAAAGGAGCTGGAGGGAAGGAAGAAGTAGAAGTGCAGGACACGTTGATGTGCAGCGTACGGGAAATAGGAGGCATCCGTGGTACGCCAAGAAAGCAGCATCCAGGAGCGCGGGAGCCCTAGAAGCACTCGGGATGGAGTCGATCTGGCGTGTACCGGGATGTTGCATCTGGCACTCTGGTCAGGGAAGCAGAAATTGAGGTGATGGTGGCAGGCACAGACTGCTAAGCAGGATGAAACAGAAAGGCAGGAAACGGAGCGGCGGCGAACCAACATGGAGCCGAGGCCACTAGAAAAAAAGGGGGGTAGGAGCAAGGAGCGAGTGAAAGCGGGACAGCAGTGCGGAGGCAGCTGGTGAGAACCCTCCCAAAGAAAACAATGGACCAGGGATAGGAGAAGGGAGGCGGGGAAAACGACAACAACAAGATGGAAGAAACAAAAGGGGGGCGGGACGAAGCAACCTCGGTCCAGCACAGACGACGGTGAATGCGACTTGCTCTAAGCAGAGCGGAAGTCAGTTGATTTATTTAAATAGGTTGTGGGAGAGGAGCTCTTCCCCCACATAATTACTGGCAAGCCATTCAATTATTAGCTTCTTGCTAGCCTTAGGTAATGTATACATATATCTATTTACCCTGCAGCCAGCCATATAATAATCATTTTCTTCAGAGCAAAGGGAAGAGGAAAGCTCATATGAATTATTTAGCTTAACAATAAACCTCAAAATGCACAACAGAACATCTTTTACCCCAGTGCTTCTGCCAGATCCCCAGATTTTGGAAAAAACCATGAACTTCAAGAAAAGAACCCCTCTTGCAAAAATCCTGGCAATAGGCCTGTGGAGGAAGAAGATGGAGGAGATTTTCAATTTCCCTGCCAGAGAAAGAGACATCTAGATTATCACCTAACCAAGATCAGGTAAAGGGAAATGCAGGGTTTGCATCTGCACTGGGTTGTTTGCAACTTGCACTTCTTTCTTCACATTGGCAACATGCAACTGGAAAGGGGCAGGTACTTGCCTTTCCTGGCCTAATAGCTTGGTCCATGTCACATACGCTTACTAAACATTTTATTATCTTTTAACTTGATGTGATGGAGAGGCAACAGTCCTTAAATGTAGTGCCTGAAAGGGAGATGGCAATGACATGAAGCGTGTTTTGACCAAGTTTTCTAAGTATAGGAGGGAAATACTGTAAAAAAAAAGGTGATTTTTGGTGGCCATACACAAAATGTGACATGACAAATACTATAGACAGCTGCTGGGAAGGAAAGGCTCCTGCAGTTTTCTTTGCACTGTCTAGAAAATGAGACCAGAAAATCATTCCTGTAAAGGGGGATATGAAGCTTTTACAGTACATTTCTAAGTGAGTTTAGAGAAGCCCATTTGGAGTTCCAGAACCACTGAATAGCTAAGGTCAAGTCTTTTCAAGAAACAGTGGTACTACAGAAGAATATGGTGTACCCAGCACAGCCATTGATCTGCTATTGGACTGGCCTGATTTTTTGTTTTCCTGCAACCTTTTCCCCCATTCATACAGTGCTCTTAGAATTGTATACATGTGTGAAACGCCAGTAAAAAATCATAAAAATGAAAGCATGCAAACAAAAGGGAATAATAATCTTGAAACCCATATTAAGACATGTTAACAAATAACATTGACTAAATGTGATAGGTGAACTTTTGCTGGGAGAATGTTTGGCTGTGGTTTTGTTTGAAGTGCTTCATGTAAGCAATAAAACATTAGGGGGTGGTGGTTGTCATGGGTTAATGCATACCCAGGTGTGTTGTGAGGCACGATGCACTTGTGCTGAGTGCCTTCAGCACCTGGAAGTGCATTAGCTCATGACAACCACCACTGCGTCATGTATTATTGCCCTTATAAAATGGATCCCCATACCAAAATAATAAGAGGGCTGGACTGAAGTTACTGAGGTAGAAAATGTGGTGGTCAGGAATTTGTCAGTGCGAAACTAAACTAGGCTGACCATTATGTGCACTGGTATGGTGGTCTGTGTGTTGTTAAGGATGTATATATATATTAGAGAAGAGTTGCTTTGCGGGTGGGGGGGTCAGGCACCTAAAGAAAGCTCATCAGCATTGAAGACAGATACAATCAGGCTATGGAAGTGTTTTCAGGTTGTTGGGCACTAGCTCAGTCTCTCTGTGTGGGCGTCACCGTTAGACAGAGGAGAGGGCATCTGCTGCCAACACCTCAGGCAGCATGGGGGGGGTGGTCCTGACCACTGGACTAACCTCAACAGGGAAATTTTGGTAGCCATGTTAGAACCATGTTGGGATCTTTAAACCAGGACATTTTATGGCGAGTGCCAAAACAGTGGACACTGTTGGAGGGGGGGGGATGCCAGCATCCCTTGTAACATCCTGCTGCCAAAACTACAAATAGATGAGCAAGCCTTGAGTTCCACTCCACTGGGGTTAGGGGTCTTACAGCTCATGCACAGACATATAGATAGACACAGGGGCTGTAAGAGCTGGAGGCCTTAACCCATCTAATAGGTTTCCTATCTCAGCCTCATAATACTCCATACTCATGACTTCTCATGTTGATCTACTGTACTGCACTTCCCTTCTAGGAGGAAGAGGGTACAGCTCTTAGAAACAACTAGAGTGGAGGGTGGGAGTGTGACCACCAAAATGGCAGGGCAGACCATCAGTCCAGCTGTACATGTGTAGTACATCACCTAGAAAGCAATCAGGGTATAGTTACCTAGGAAGGCTGTTGATCTTGCAGTGTTTATGATTTTAGTCCAGCAAATTCTGTGCAGAGTGCTGTAGTATTTACATGTTTTGTGTCATCAGTTCTGCTTGGCATGACCTGTTTTATGTTTCATGTTACTATTTAGACTTACCAAGTGCCAAAGAGTTTTGCCATATGTGCAGTGGGCAGTTGACAGGGCAATGTTGGATGACTCCTCTATGAATCTTTTTTGTGATTGCTTAAGATTTATTTAAAAGTTGGTGACTGGGACAGGCACAATGAGCCAAGGCTCATTTCTTGGTACTACCCGGGGGAGGGGGAAAATGTTTACAGAAAAGATGAAGGGTTGTTGCCAGGCTGATTACAACAGTGGCCTGCAGACGGGTGAAAAAATATAGAAAAAGACACAGTTAATATACAGGCTGGTTACAATACAGGTTACAGTAGAAGCCTAAGGTGAGGTTTAAGTTACACAACAGGTACAATACATGGTAAAGCCTTTTACAATGCAGGTATAACTTTATAGACTGTATTACAATATAGATTACAAAAGAAGCCTGTGGTAAGGTTTAATTTACCCAATTATTATCAGACTGGTTGAAAATAGTCAGGGTCTAGAATTCTATACACGAATGAGGCAGCATTAAAGTGGATAGGGCATCATTTCATTTACTAAGTGTGTAAGTTGGGCACGTTAGTCAGAGATAAAGCAGAAAAACATACCAGTCTTCAGAGTGAGTAGTGTGGAGAGGATCTAGGGCCTGTAGCAGGAACAGGGGGGTGATGGTGTGCTTGAAGAGAGATAGAGAGGGAAGCATGCAGAGAGAAGTGGGCAAGCAGTTCCAGATGTGGGGGAAATAGTACAAAAAATCTGCTTTCATGGAGTTTGAGTGGGAAAGGGAGAGGGAGAATGTATAGGGGCCTCTAGAGCAGAGTTGGTAGGAGGTGTGGGGGGTAGAGGAAAGGAGGGAGGAGCATTAATGGGTGAGTGAACCTGGCCAGTATTTGGCAGTGAAGATGGAGGTGTGGTTTTGATGGTGGGAGGATAGAGGGAAGAGGGATATTGAGGAGCATAAGGTGCAGTAGTGGGTCACGGGTGGTGTAGTATCATATAACTTCAAAGAACTGAATCCCCTGTTAAAAGAGATAGGAAATTATTTTTACATAGTTAACTGCTCATAATTACTGGCCAGCAATTTTTTTCTATTGTCCAATTGAGTTGATATTTGCTGTAATAACTGGCTGGTTATTATGACATTCACATGCACTGTCATTCAAACAGTAGCACTTCCTCATTGACACTCCTTTTGTATGTGGACGGGCTTAAGAGTTCTGTAAAGATGGTGGCTCCATTGCTCGCTTACTGAGAAGCCACAGAGCTGCCACAATGAGTATTGTCTCTCTGTTTATTGTTACTTTTTTTAGTCTATCTAGTTGATTCTTATTTTTTTATTTATTTAGCTTTTGGTGACCGGGTAAGTGCACTAGACAAATCCTGCCTATTTTCAGGCACGACCGGGGGAAGGGGGGATACAGATGAATGCCAACTGACCTTGAACAAGATTAAGCTGTTGGTGGTATGTTTAGTGAATGAGGAAAATTTGGCCAGGACACCGAGGAAATTCCCCTACTCTTTTCGATAAGTGCCATGGGATCCTTAACATCAACCTGAACTACCACCAGTCCAGGCAGATGGGACCTCGGTTTAACGTCTCATCGGAAAGACGGCACCTCAGAAATGCAGCACCCCTCTCATGCTGCATTACAGTGTCAGTACTGGGATATTAACCCAAGTGCCAGATGTGGGAACTGAACCCACAGCCCTCTGATCTCCCGGCCTCAGAGGCGAGTGTGCTACCTTCTATCTTCTAACACATAAAATAACCTATATCCAGTTGATCCTGCTGTTTGTCCGTATCGGAACATACCACAGTGGACTGCAATGGCACCATGGCTGACAGGCTGTAGTAATGCAACAGCGATACTAACTGAAGACAGTAAACCAAAAAAAATACAGGAAAAACCTTTTGCAGAAAAGTAGGAGATGCAGACAGACACACAGTGTGTGTGTGTGTGTGTGTGTGTGTGTGAGTGTGCCCTAGGACACTAAAGCCTGCTGTAAAAAAATTGCTGACCAGCAATTATAAAAAAAAGTATGTAGAAGTGTGCATATGAGAATTTAATGCACACCTTTGGTGTGGGATGCTTTAATAAACCCCTCGGGCTGGATAATAAATTATCTTTCTCAGTTTCTTGTTGGAACTGCACAAAAGGAAGACACAACAGACAAATGGTGTCCAGATAATAAATATAATTTATTACAGGAAAATAATAATAATACAGGCTTACAACCAACAGTGTAATCACTGGGAGAGTATCCAGCTTCCTTACCTATGTAGATGCAGTCTCTAGTCTCAGTAAAGCTATGTGTTGCAAGGGTTCTTATACCCCGATAATTGTCATGGTAACTACTAAAGAAGATACATAAAAAGTAAGCAACTGGCTAAAAACAGGTGGTGTCAGTAGCCATCCTAATTAACATAAGAAGTTGCTTAGCTTGCAGAAGATAAGTGAACAATAAGGTCTGTGATGCTTCCAAGGTCAAGTGTGGTTACAGTTGTGCACAAGCACTAAAGATGGCACTGTTGCCTAACTTATGATTATACAATCAAATAAAATGGATAACATCTCCCAGTGGCAGAATACATTATAAAAGTGTAGTGAAGCGTAATGTGCATTAGAGAAGTACAGTAGAACTCAGATCCTGACACTTCTGCTTATATGATAAGTGCCTCTGCCCTAAGGTTAGTACAGATACCTACATAAGTGTTGCTGTCCACATGGTGGGGATACAATCAGGGGTGCTGGTCCATGGATAACATTGCCCTCCCTTGCTGCCTTAGAAGGGGCAACAATGTCAGGTAAGTAGTGGGATGGAGCTAAAAAGTAATGTATAAGCCTGACACATGAGCTTTGTAAAGGAATTCGAGTTGTTCTTGGTGTTGTCTTAGAGTACTTCGCAGACAGCAGAGGGTTAGTACCAGAAAAACCATCAAAAATGCTTGAATAATAATAAAAGTTTTAAATGTGAGTTCAAACCAGGAATTGGATAGAGCAGTACTTAAATCACCATCATGAATAAGATCATTAAGAGTATCACCAGCTTTGGAAATATTATTGCTAATGTAAATCAAATGTGAATCCTTTATAGCTAAAAGAGATTTCAAAGAAAGTGTCAAAGGGTCAATGTGCATGTTGAACATGGGCAAATATTGAGACAACACAAGCGAGTATTGCAGATCGGTATCAATAACGTCTGGTTCAGGGAGAGGAACAGGAGTGATCACAGTGTGACCAATGACTGTTTTCTGCTGTGGAGTAAAACAGAAGTTAGGTGTGGAAATAACACAAGATTTCTGACCATAAGCAAATGATTTATGATTTATCACTACACAATACTGCTCATCGGAATTGTAAGTCACTCTTACAGATGGTACCCTCTATCACTGTAGACGTATGGGACAAGAGAAAGACTGGTTGGTGAGCCATGAAGTGAAGCGATGTACCTCTTCCAGGTAGCTTCAAGATTTAGCTATTTCAGCATCAGACGCAGAAGGTGCAGTGCATGGAGATTTGGATTCATCATCCTCATCAACATCAGTAAGGTTATAAAGCAATTCTTCGCCTAAAGTGTAGGACCAGTCAAGGTGTTCCAGAGAGTAGCCACATACAGATTTCACAATGTTGAATACATCACAGTGGTACAGGTAGTAATATCTTGATAGATGTCATCATGAAGGTGTTGGATGAAATTGATAGCAGCCAGTTTATCAAAAACAGATGTTTCAGAATCAAAGCGGGGTAGTGAGACAGTAAATGTGACCAACACGTTGTCATGGATGGAACAGTTGTTAGTAAAGCAGTAAGGGGCTTGGTTTGGATATCTGGAGACATATCCAAGGTTTTGAGCTGTAGACATAGAAATGTTAACAGTATTTGATAAACAAATAGTAATGCAACCATTGGATTTGCAATGAGGACAATACCATTTACCCATTCTTCTATCATGGTTGAGATCTGGAATGCAGCCTATTTCCAAGACCCTGAAGAGATTGTTAACAGTGGCAATTACATAAGAACCATAAGTGGAGCATAAAAGTTCACAGGCAATATATTGCTTGTCTGCCTCCTTATTACTTTGAAAAATCAGTTCATTAATCTTATTTTTTAGTATAATTGAACCCTTTGGCAATTTCCTGCATGCTATAGACTGTAAAACATTCTCCCTTACTTAAGCCAACTACACCATGTAACAGTGGGTGTAGGATATCATTCTTAATAGCTTGTTGAAAATTAAGAGTGTGTGCTTTAATAGCAGCTATATCTGCTCTATTCCAGATGGACATGCCTGAGCCAAAAAGGTCAGAAAGAGTGCCTGCTGCACTGGTTACATCTGCAGTGTCACACCTAGTGAATGGTCTAGCTGTAGCATTAGGTGCTGGTCTGAAGACCCCTACATGATCAGTGGTATGGGGGCCACTGACAGGATCATTAGTGCATGTTTGGTACACAGCTACAATATATGTAAGCATCATATTGTATAATTTAGAAGTATTGGTAGCATGACAAAGACCAATCTCAGCCATATTCTAATGTGTAAGATTCAAAATAACTGGGATATGCATAAATTGTGCATTATTAATTAGGGCTCCTGAAAGGGAAGTGGTGGTCAAGCCACTAGGAGGACCTTCCTCCTGGGGAGGACAGTCAGTCATTTCTTCGGTCGGTGGGACTACAGAAAGAAAAAGAGCTTCAGTAGCTAAATAGATATGAAAACAGAAAGCACGTGACTCCTCAGAGGGGAGGAGGTCACACCAAGCAGGATCAATAAGAGCAGCAAGGTTATAGCAACCAGCATGTTTGGGGGAAGTCTGTTGAATGGAAAGAGTATAATTTTTATATGTCAGTATTGGGCCATCCGTGGAATGTACCTTTGGATAGGCGGGCTGCATGGAGTGTGTAGCCATTAACATCACTTTCCCATTGAATGGGAAGGGTGGATTTGTCTGGAGCTACTACCTTAGCATCAAGATAGGCATCTGAGCCTTCTTTAGCAGTAATCATTTTGTTGGGCACATTAATATGAACTCCAATGGGGTCTGAATGTTCGAGTTTGCTAAGCAAATGTTGTACACATTATCTGTGAGGCAATAGGGGTTTATTCTGGGATGCAGTCACTGGAAGTAGTAGTAGTAGTCCCACCAAGATGAGGAGGTGCAAGATAGCCATCTTGCCAGCATACCTGTAAGAAAACAAAAAAGGTTTGTTAAGTGTGGGGTACTAGTCTGCCCTAAGTGGGTTGGGAAAAGTAAGTTTAGTCACCTTTTACAACTTGAGCTGATTAGTATTGAACTATTAGTCGGTGGTCTTCTTTTGCTGTTGAACTCTGACCTGATAAACAGCAGGGCTGAGTTTATTGACAATGGGGTATGGGCCTTCCCATTTGCTGGCAAATGAATGAGTTGGTTGTCTGTATTGGAGAAGCATAACTTGGTCTCCAACTTGCCAGTCGACTTCTTTGACGTGCCTCTCAAAATGAGCTTTAGCTTATTGTTGAGCCTTAACCATTTGATTGGCAGTGAACAGATGTGTCTTCATGATGTCATCATGAAGCTTCTCAACATACTTGTCTACAGATACTCGATCTGCAGTAGGGGTGTGGAGATCAATCAACAGGTGCTCAGATAATCTCATGGATCTACCAGTCATAACCTCGTAAGGTGTACACTGAGTGGTTGCTGCAGGAGTGCCTCTGATTGCCATCAATAGTAGTGGCAAGAGGGAATCCCAGTCCTTGGGATTGTCATTGACAAATTTGCATAACATTTGTTTGATTCTTCTGTTGGCTTTTTCTACTTGACCTGAGGATTGAGTATGGTAAGAAATGTGGAATGTCTGAACTACTCCAAGCAGTTGGAGTGTCTGCTTCATCAGCTCAGTTGTAAGACTAGTTTCCTGGTCTGAGTCTACCTTTATGGGTAGACCCCACCTGGAGAATAACTGATCCACCAGGATCTTGGTACTTGTCTTTGCCATGTTACTCTTAGCAGGAAATGCTTCTACCTACTTAGAAAACAAATCTGTGACAACAAGTGCATATTTGTTGTTCTTGATGGAGTTGGTCAAGGAGCCAATGAAATCAATTTGTATCACATTCCATGGTCCAGTTTGCCTTTGGGGCAACAGTCTGGCATTTCTTTTCACCGAAATAGGATTGTTCTGGGCACACCCTATGCAGTTGTCCTCATAGTGCTCTACATCTTTGGCCATGCCAGGCCACCAGATGACAGTTTTGAGTCTCTGGAGAGTTTTGTCTGCCCCCTGGTGTCCACCAGTGGAGGTATCATGAACTATATGGATGAATTTGGTTCGCAAAAATTGTGGTGCAACCCACAATTTGTCACCTGTATCCTCTTTCTGATACCAGATGAGTTTCTGATCACTAGACAAGTGTATGTTGTCAGAGTGTCTCTTGTATGGACTACCAACAGGTAGTGGTCGTTCGATTCCTTTATCCAGGAATTTGAACACGTCTTTTAGTTCTAGGTCAGATCTCTGCACAGCAGAAAGGTCCAGTGGAGGTTCTGGTACTGGTTTCTGCCTGGTGTTAGAGGCTACTATAGCTGCTACAGCTATTGGGTGAGTCATTGTCCATGTCTCCCCCCCTCGAGCACCTGCTTTGGCAAGCGAGTCCGCTCGATCATTGAATTCATGGTAACAGTCAGATTTACAGTGAGCCTTTACCTTTTGGATGTACAGTTTGTAAGTAAACGGCTGTGTCAGGGTGTGTACATACACAAATAGATCCCTGAATTTGACAGGTGTGCCATCAGAGGATGTGAAGTTATTTTTCTCCCAGAATGGTAAAAACTCAGTAAGGGATGATCAGACCCAATTAGAGTCTGCAAAGAAGATGATGGCATCCTTGATACCATGGGGCATGACCTCCAAAGCACAGGCCACAGCTGCCAATTCGGCATACTGTGAAATCACCATCTTTGTCTAAAATGAGCACCCTGAATCCTGCTACCTGCTCTCCATCTACATAGGAGGTGGTGCAGTCTGTAAAGACACAATACATTGTGGTATCTTTCAAAACATCAAATGTAGCTGGTAACAATGATCCAGGCTCAGGTATGTCAGAAGGCTGGAGTGCACAGTCATGGGGCTTACCTGCATAGAGTAGGCCATGGGCCAAGATTGAGGGCATTTTAGCAGGTGGTACTTTGATGTCCCTGTCCTGCAAAAGCAAAAGACCAGTGGGTGAGTCTGGTGTTGGAGACTGAACCATCTTTTACTTTGTCCGAAAGAAAATGTTAGTTGGGGTGTGACAGGCATGCAGAACCATAGGAGCATACCCAGGGCCTGACTAATTGAAAGATCTCCTTGCCCCTTATACCCCTTTGCGATAGCTCCAGTCAGCTGACAAGGGGTTGCTGGAGATTCCAAGGGTTAATTTAAAATCTTTGGGGGCCCATGCCTTCAGGTTTGTGGCCCCTACCCTCTAGAATTCTCTGCCCTGTCAGCTTCGGGAGTACAGGATTGTGGGGTGCTTTAAGCAGGCACATAATACCTATCTATGGGGTAAAGCATACTCTGAATCTTTCTGATTTTAATTGTAACTGTTTGATTTTTATTTATCTGTTCAGTGCCTTGATATTTAAAAGGTGCTATATTAAATAAAATGTATTATTATTATATTATTATTAATGATGTACAGAAAATGTTTGATAGCCCAGAAGGTTGCCAAAAGTGTCTTTTCACAAAGACTGTATTTTCTCTCTACTGGGTACAGCATCTGAGATTCATAAGCAATGGGCCTGTGGTACCCATTGTACTTTTGTGCCAGCACTGCAGACATGGCCACATCAGAGGTGGCAGTTTCCAAATGGAATGGGAGGTTTGGGTTGGGACTGATCAGTGCTGGGGCTGAGGCTAAGGCCTGCTTAAGCTGTATCACAGCTTTAGTGTGAGTGGGGCCCCATGTCCATGGGATGTCCTTTTTCAGAAGTTCATAAAAGGGACTGGCCTTCAAGGCTGAGTCAGGGATAAAGTCCCTGGAGTAGTTTACCATTCCTAAGAATCATCTGAGTGTTGCCATGCTCATAGGAAGTGGCAGATCCTGCAAGCCCTGAATCTTCTTAACAGTGGGGCTTCTGCTTTGGTCTGTGATACATAGGCCATGAAAGATGACCTCTTTTTCACACAGTTTTGCTTTGGAGGGGTTGCACTCGAGGCCTGCTCTCTTGAGGAGAGACAGAAGTTCATCTAGGAGGGCCAAATGATCTTCTTTTGTGGTGGTTACTAGAAGCAAGTCATCCACATACTGCAGGAGACACTGGGGAGTGAAGAACCCCTGCAGGGCATCCATCATGTGGAACTGGAAGAGGGAAGGGCTGTTGTGGAAGCCCTGGGGAAGGCAGGTCCAGGTTTACTGGCATCCATCAAAAGTGAAAGTGAATTTGTGTTGGCTTTCCTGTGCTAATGGGAGTGAGCAAAACCCATTAGAGATGTCAAGAGCTATGAACCACTTTTTGTCAGGTATCAACATCATGAATACATTAGGTGCTGATGCTACTGTTGGGGTGCAGCTGGGGGGTAACCTGATTAAGTTTCTTGTAATCAGTTGTGAGTCTCCAAGCTTTATTTGGCTTTTTCACAGGCCAAAATAGGTGAATTTATAGTGGAGACATGGGTCCTAATCACTCCTTGTTGTAGCAGAGATTGGATGGTCTCCCTCAGTGCTAGCAAGGCTTCAGCAGGAAATGGATACTGCTTCTGCCTCAAAGGGTTAGGTCCTGTGATTTCAATGGCAGTGGACATCCTACCACAATCATGCTTGTTGGTGGCAAACACATCAAGGTGTTTTTTGCAACAAAGGTGCAAGTTCAGAAAATAGGTCCTGACTTTAGAATAGAGCCATGACATCATAATCCATGTTGTTATTGGAGATGGCTGCCACCACCTGCGAGTCTGGAATGATGACAGCATGACATTGTCCCTTGATTTGGAGAAGTATGCTGTTGGCTTGGTCCACTACATAGCCGTGTATTGCTAGAAAGTCAATTCCCAATATACTGGGGTGATGACGTTATACCATGAGGTCAAAGACAATATTAGTCCTGAGGTGGCCTACCCCCACAAGCAGAGGAACGGATTGGTTGGTGTGTAGCTGAGTGCCATCTACACCCTGGGCACTGGTCTTCCAGCTGGTAGACCAGTCAGATGAAACTGGGTCCTCATCATGGAGGACTGACATGGTTACTCCAGTATCCAGAAGCATGGTAAGGTGGCGGCCCCCGACCATGGCTTTTACACAAGGCCATCCATTTGTGTCAACAAGCAAGTAGCTCACAATCCAGACTGGGGCCTGTAATTGTCAATCTGCATTTTCAGAATCATCGTCATTATCCTGTCTCTGGAATCTGAGGCCCGTAGGATCTCTCTGGGCCTCCTGTATGTCGTACACTGGATATAAGTGTGCCCATGGCTTCACAGGCATGACATTGGCCTGCATGGATGTTTCCTCCTTGGTCATCACATCGGCCTGGCCAGTAGCAGATGCCAAAAAAGGATTCTTCCCTCAGCTACTTGTTTGTTCGGTAGCTGAAGGCAGGAAAGGATTCCCCTGGCTGCATGGTTGTCCAGTGGTCAGAGCAAAGGCTGCTACCGTATGCATAGGCCTATCCTCTCTCTTAGCATGAACCTCCTCCAACAATTTGCAGAGGGTCTCATTCTCACCTTTCAGACTTTGATAGCAGTTCAGGCTATTGAATTGGGCATTTGCATTTTTCCAGTTGCTTCTGTCTCTGTTTCTCTTGTTTTTATAGTTCTGATTCACCCCCCCCCCGAGTGGCTGCTTGTCATCAGAAGGGGTGTCATTTTTCTCGTTGTTACCTTCCACAGCATAGTGGGTAGGTGTTGGAGGCAGGGTGTACTGCAGCTACCTGTGCTGCCGAGGTTTGAATGGCAGCAGTTTTGTTGGTTTAACCGGAAGCGATATTACAGCGATAGACTTACAGTATAGGCATGCTCTGTTTTGGTCAGAATTTCCTCAAAAGTGTCGGTACTCAGGTAGACATTAAACTCAAGTTTTTTCCGCAAGGCCAGAGTCATGTTCCAAATGAACAAATCATTGTACTCGATCTGGCTGTGGTGTGCGACCTCGCCAGACAGACCTTTGCCAGCCTCATTGGTGAGCCACAACCATTGATGGTAAGCTGCAGGCTTTTCTTCACATTCTGCTTAACTTTGTAGGCCAAGTGGGCTCCAACAATGACTGGGGCATTGGCAGCAAGGACTTCCACAGTGATATCATTGTAAATGAGCATCTCATAGTTGCATACAGTCTCCAAGAGTTTGGCCCAGAGGGTAGGTTTGATTGTCTGTCACAAGACTTGAAACTAGTATTCGGGTTGGAGAGAAAGCTTCTCGTAAAAGGATAACACCTTCTCCAAGTGGCAACTAAGATTGTCAGTTGGGCCCATCTGTCCAATACTTTGGGCAATTTGCTGGTCAGAGTGAGCAACTTGTAAGGGGTTGGAAGTACGAGGAATCATGTTCAACTCAATACATTCCACGGCACCTCAAAGGGTAGCTTCCGCTGCCGCATCAGTGACTGCTTTGAATGCATGACCCTGGTTGACAGTGTCCTCAGAGATTCTCTCACTTTGATCCTGGATGGCTCTCCTTCGCTCATCCGGTGCAGTGATATTGGTAATGGCTTCCAGAATTAGGCCACACAGCTTCTCCGTGTCCTCACTTGGGGGGGTAAGTGGAGGTGCACCACAGAATACAGAACATCTGCCTGTGTCATGGGGGCTGCCATCTTGGAGTTGTACATTGTTACCACCATGTTTGTGAAGATGTGGTAATGTAGAGGGCGTTCAGACATAGGTGCCATCCTGGGGATGGCTAGAGAAAATGACAGTCCTATGGGGGCCAAACTTTTGTGTGTCGTGGCATGCCTCCTCATCAAAGTCAGAGTCATCATCGCTGGATGACGCAGTGTCAGTGGGTGTATATTGGAACCCATTCATAGTCTTAACATGGCCAGCAAGAACCTCTCGTTGATGGTGCACCTTCACCATTTTTGATCTACATTTCTTGTGACAAACTCTTGCAGTGCACTGCTCAATACCCTTCTCGACCTCACACTGCAAATCTCTGTATGCAGTGCCCAATTTGTCATTTTCCCTAAGTTCTCTGTCTAACTCACGATTCACTCACTCATTCTCCTCTTTCAGCTCAGCATTATCTTCTCTCAAACCCTCATTCGTGTCACTCAGAATATCATTCAAATATGCTTACTGTTTCTTATCACATTTCAACCTTTCACAATCATCTCTCAACATACAAATTTCTCGCTCACAGTCTTGAGCAGTACAGTGCAACAATCTGTTATTGGTATCATGGAGTGACTGTGTCTCCTCCACTTGTTTCTGTTCCTTTTTCTGTAACTGTGATGTCTGCAAGCCCATCTCTTTTTGTAGAGATGCATTTTGCAGTTTAAGGGAGGCACACTTCACTGTGAGACTCTCAATAGCAGTATGTAGAGCCACAACCAAAACACCTTTACGGTTGTACTTATTTGTTTGGACTCGAGGTAGTGCTCCAAAATGAGCAGCAATGGGTTGTCTGCAGACTTCACGCCCAGCATAAAATCTGTCCATCCACCATGGGATGTGGGGTAGTTTGAGACGATGAGTCTCAAGTCAGTGCAAAGTTCAGAAATGACAAACAAGGGGTAGACAAACAAACAAAGAAGCAGTCAGAAGACTGGATAAAATCCTTGGCACCATCACCAAATGGCTTTCCGGTCCCCTATGGGCAAACGGTGGTGCCAAGGTGGTACGCTGTCACTTGCAGAGGGAGTGTAAAAGGGCCCAGTGTGGGTGTGCCATGCCCAAGACCAACAACCACTATAAATCCGAGTAGGTCCAAGTAAGCGAGAAATGCACTACACTACTCAACATTCAAAATTAATTGAATGGAATCTTCACTTTATACATTCCAACCTGCACACGGTCACCAAATGTAACTGGGTAATAAAACTGCCTTTCTCAGTTTCCTGTTGGAACTGCACAAAAGGAAGGGATGACAGACAAGTGGTGTCCAGATAATAAATATAATTTATTACTGGAAAATAATAATAATAATACAGGCTTACAACCTACAGTGTAATCACTAGGAGAATATCCAGCTTCCTTACCTACATAGATGCAGTCTCTAGTCTCAGTAAAGCTACATGTTGCAAGGGTTCTCATACCCTGATAATTGTCATGGTAACTGCTAAAGAAGATACATAAAAAGTAAGCAATTGGCTAACAATAGGTGGTGTCAGTAGCCACCCTAAATAACATAAGAAGTTGCTTAGCTTGCAGAAGATAAGTAAACAATAAGGTCTGTGATGCTTCCAAGGTCACTTAAAGTTGCAGTTGTGCACAAGCACTAAAGATGGCACTGTTGCCTAACTTATGATTATACAATCAAATATAACGGATAACATCTCCCAGTGGCATAATACATTATAAAAGTATAGTGAAGCATAATATGCATTAGAGTACAGAAGAACTCTGATCCTGACACTTATGCTTATACGATAAGTGCCTCTACCCTAAGGTTAGTACAGATACCTACATATGTGTTGCTGTCCATGAAGTGGGGGGTACACTCAGGGTTGCTGGTCCATGGATAACAATGAGGCCTGTTTCTGCTGACATTTTCATATGTTTGTATGTTCATGAAATTACGGAGAAGGTGGGTAGGGCGGGTCAAAGCAGCTTCACACCTGACAGAAAATAAATCTGGAGTAGAATTAAGAAAAAGAGGCAGTCTATTAGAAATTATTTCTTCCAAAGCAGGGATGGAGGGTAGACAAGCAGTTGTGACAGGCAAGCTACAAAAGAGGGCTTATACACTTAGTGAATGTGTATGCACCAAATGACAGAGCTAGCCCCTTTTATGGCTGCAGTGGGCAGAGCCTGCTGCTGTCTTGCTGGAGTTCTGAAAACTGGATTTTTTTTTAATATAATATACTTTATTGAGATTTTCCCAAAAATACATATACAGGAAAGAAAACAAAGAAAAAAACAATACAGTACCATACATATCAAGACTTTCCTGATGGCATCTAGCTCTTTACATTGGATGGTTCCCCCCACCCCCATCCCTCCTACTTTCCCCCACACCCCCCTCTTCCCCCTCTGAAACATTTCCAATAATTTGCCACTATTCACTCCCCCTCCTCCCTAATCTCCCACCCCTATTTCTGGGACTGCTATCCAATTGCATTGTATGGTAGTACCTTGGACACCTATGCAAACGAAGAATGACCTCTTTTCCCCTATCGCTGTCCTACTTTCCAGGAAGACTGAAATATTACTATCTGTCAGGTACCTTAAACTTCCAGCCATAAATTCTGTAAATTGCTTCCATCTCTCATTAAATTTAGATGCACTGTGAAATTGTGTTGCTATCGATTTTTCTGCATAGAAAGCTATATAGATTTCCTGAACCCATTCTCCGAGTGGTGGCGCAGTATCTTTAATCCAGTATCTAAGAATGAGAAGCAATGCTACCGTTGAGATAAGAGCAGAATAATATTTGTATGTTTGGGATGATATGGCTGAAAGGTTGCCCAATATACAGGTCTCTATATCGAAGTGGCATGCTCCTTTAAATAATGGATCTGAAAATTTTATTACCTGTTGCCAAAAGATTTGAATTATCGGGCAAGACCATAGCATATGTATTAGAGTTCCCTGTTCTTGTAAACATCTGTGACATACGCCCTCTTGATTCTTACCCATTAATTTAAGTTTTGTGGGTGTATAAAATAAGTTATGTAATATGTTGAAACGAAGAAGCCTTAATCTATCCTGTTTTAATCATCTATAATTAGTCATCCAGACCTGTTCCCATGTATCCGAATCATAAGAGATGTCTGCAGAATGCTTCCAATAAAATGCAATCGAGGGGTACTTCTGCCAAAGTTTTACCAATAAAAGTTTGCAGATTTTGGAGATAGTTCTGGGTTAAATTGCTACTTGAAACATTTGCCCTAATATTTCCGTCATCTTAGAGGTCCAGGGTGGGGATCCTAAATTTGACTGGATACATTTTCTAAGCTGTAAATATTTGAATCCAGGTAGAGATACTATACCCAACTTTTGCTGGACTTGTTTGGGGGAATCAAATTTATTGTCTGATATTAGGTCTGACAGTGATACATCTTTTAGTTCCCTGCAAAATGAAGAAGAAATAGGTTTATTCCCTATTTGCAGGTTCCCGTTATGACAA
Source organism: Neoceratodus forsteri (assembly GCA_016271365.2). NCBI lineage: Eukaryota > Metazoa > Chordata > Ceratodontiformes > Ceratodontidae > Neoceratodus > Neoceratodus forsteri. Next base: position 980,575,575 of record CM028131.1, on the reverse strand, counting down.
ACCGGCTGCCCCAAATCCTGTCTCCTATCCAAGTTGTATAATGCACACCACTGGGCATGTGCCCTCACTGACCATGTAATGGGGTTGTGATGCCAAGACTTAGGTAATTTTTTCTGAGGGATATACAGTAATTCCCTAGTTGCTAAATGATGTTCCCAGGCTCTAGCTCTTTCTATTTTAAGCCACGCCAATTATGATTCCAAGTTCTCTTGTGGAGTCAGCCACTGAAGATATTTGCTACCATGGAGGGCTAAATAATATAAAAATGCTGTAAATGTGGTATACCTAACCCTCCCCTTTTCCGTTCCATAGTTAATTTACAGATTGCTTTTCTAGGTTTTTTACCCTTCCATGAAAAGGCTGACCAAATAGAATCTATCCTTTTAAACCATGCCTTAGGGAGGAATACGTTCAACATAGTAAGGGGATACATAATTCTGGGAAGTATCACCCTTTTGATTATGTTTGCTCTTCCCCACAAAGAAAGTGGTAATCCTTGCCACCTTTTTAATCTTGTTGCATCTGTTTAATAACTGGGTCGATATTTAATAATTTCAATGTATTGATATCTGCAGCAATCTCTATTCCCAGAAATGTGATTGTTTTAGATGCCCACCCCAGTCTCAACTCCTTTACCTCTCTCCTGGAACAAGTTGAATTCAATGAAAGAACCAATGTTTTATTGTGGTTCAGTTTATAGCCGGATAGAGCACTAAACTGCTCTATTATTTTCAACACTTCTATTAGAGACACTTGCCAACTTGAGAGATGTAGAAGAATGTCATCCACAAACATGGACATTTTATATTCTTCCTCCCCTATGGTTATACCCCTTATCTCCTTTACACCATTAATTTTCCTAGCCAAGGGTTTGATATACAAATTGAATAGCATAGGGGACAAGGGACAACCCTGCCTAGTACCCCTTGTGAGCCTAAAACTGTCCGAGGTGACCCCATTACAAAAGATTCTTGCTGAAGGGAATGTATATAAAATCTTAACCCATGTTATATACTCAAGGGGTAATCCATACCTGGGTAATAAGTCGAATAGGAATTTCCAACTCACCCTGTTAAATGCTTTTTCCACATCGAGGGACACCAAGACCCTGTCTGTGTTGGTGTCCCGCGAAGCTGAAAGCAAATGCCATATTTTTCTGAAATGATCACTTGAGTGTCTATCAGAGACAAATCCAACTTGTTCTGGTCCAATAAGGTTTGCCTAAACCTTTTTGAGCCGGAATGCTAATACGCCTGCCAATATCTTTATGTCTATATTTAATAGTGAAAGCAGTCTATAATTCTCTGGTCTAGTTAAATCTTTCCCTGGTTTTGGAAGCACCATAATTCTCACCTCCAACAATGATAGCTCCCTGATAGGAGAGGAATATAGGTGGGTATATAGCACTCTCAAAAACGGGCTACGTTCTTCTTTAAAGATCTTATAAAATAAGGCCGAATATCCATCAGGCCCTGGAGCCTTATCCAAAGGTAGTCTATCTATAGCTTCTTTAGTTTCTTGTATAGTAATTTCTCCTTTGAGTTCTGATTGCTGTGTTAAGGTGATCTGAGGAAGATCTATATCTTGCAAGAACTAATCTAAGTGTGAGTGATAATCTGGCTCTCGGAGAGGGGCTGTATATAGATTTAAATATTTCCTAAAGTCATTTGCTATATCCACCGGATTAGAATTTAGTTTCTCTGTAACCCCGTCTTTTAGGTTGACTACCCAGTTAGCTTCCTTCTGTTTTTTTATTCTTTGGGCAAGCAATTTTCCCTATTTTTCTCCTTGTTCTATATATGTAGCCTTCCATTTTGTTGCTGCTTTCAACTTATGATTAAGTAAATATGCTGCATATTTGGCTCTTAAGGCATGAAGTTCCTCCCAGATGAGATCATCCACTGCCTGATGCAAATGGGACTCTAAACTTTATTCTGGCTAGCCATTCTTCTACCTGTGCGGAACTCTTATGCTTCCTCATGGAGGCCTATCTAATTAATTCTCCTCTCCATACCGCTTTCATCGCCCCCCAGAGTGTGTCTTTATTCCCCACCGATTCCCAATTGTTATTCCAGGAGTCTTTAATAAATGATCTCATATGCTTCACTATTTCCTCCACCCCTAAGAGTTGGTTATTAAGAAGCCATGATTTTGAGACCTTTGGATAATTTTGGAATCTCAATTTTACCCAGATTAGAGAATGATCTGATAATACTCTTGGGTGTATACCCACATCTTCTACACCCTGTAAAGCCATTTTGCTTATGAGAAAATAGTCTATTCAGGAATACACTTTGTGAGGTGGGGAAAAGTTTGTATAATCTATTTCCTGTGGATGAAAAGCTCTCCATGGGTCAATTAAACCGGAGTCCTCCAAAAATTCCCTCATTGCCCTCTGAGCAGGTGATAGAGCCACTCTCTTACTAAATGACCTGTCCAAGTCATTAGAATAAACTAGATTCCAGTCCCCTCCCAACAGGCATGGGACATTAGGGACAGATGCAATAATAGCTGCTAAGGGGAGAAAAAAGAGGGGGAATCAACATTTGGCCCATATATTGACTCCAACATAATCTCTACCCCTGCTAATAACCCTTGGATTACTATAAATCTCCCCTCTGGATCTTTCCATGTTGTCTTTTCCTGAAAAGGGACGTTCTTATTAATCAGGATAGCTACCCCTCCCCATCTAGGGCTGTTATCTACTTCAAAGACCTGGCCAACCCAAAGTTTTCACAGAGTTGACACACGGTCTGTAATAATATGTGTTTCTTGCAGCAGAACTATGTGTGGCTGATATCTACTGAGGTGCCTTAAAACATTATATTTCTTCGCATTGTCCTTCCCTCCTTTAATATTCCATGACATTATGTTCCAGCTTCCCATAATTTTACTAAAACAGTAATCTTCTTTTCTAGTGTTCAAACAATCCCAGTTCATCCCTGTGCCTCTTGTTCAATATTATGCAGTCCCACCCTCCCTCCCCTACTATCATCTTCTTTAGTAAACCTCCCTTCCTGTGTATCCCCATCCCCCCTCTTCCCAGGCCAAATGCCTGCTCCTAAACGTTTTGGCCACCATGCCCTCTAGGAGCCACTCCGCAGCATCATGCAAACTGTCAAGAGAAAGAAAAAACATGAGGTGTTCCTTTCCACCACTTGTTAAATTATTAAACCTTTACTATGTTACCCCTGTACTGTCAAAAGAAGAATGGTGGGTAGTCCCCTATATAATCCTGAATTGAGATCACCCTTGATGTATATATGGATACCTTTATACATCTTATTGCTCTCCTCATCTGATTTTCCATATCTAACCCACAAAATAATTCACCTCTCTATCTACTTCTACCTAAAACTCTAACTCATATCATATCGTAGAACTATACATTGTAATTCAATGCCTTGCGATCATGCCCCAATCCCATTAACATAACAGTGGAGTTTACCCATCTATGAAATTTGCTTCTACACAGATCCAGAAAATAGACATCGTGATGAATATCTTGATTAAGAAGCAAATAAAAACTAAAGTTCAGCGAGTTTCCAGAATTACCCTGTGTTGCCCGACTACCCGAGTACGACACTAGAGGGCGCATATAGTCCATACATATCGTATTTGAATTGAGTCCCAACTAGTTCCTACAATTAAATATGTAGCATTGTTTCTGCTTTGAACTAAATTAAAGGCTATAAGTTCTCAAGTTCAGTCTTATTAACTCATAAGACAGTTCTAACATCTCTGAATGACATACGAATTGAAAAACAAAGCATCAAGGCATCTCCGGAGGATCAGCTGGATCTCTGTAGGCTTGTGCTTCTTCTTGAGTTTTCTAAGAAGTGCTCACCCCTCCTTGCCAAATAGATTGGGAACTCTCCGCTTTAAATCTTCCAAAACTTGCACTGCCGATTCATACCTCTGGTTTCCATTAGGCAGTGTAACTTCCAGCCGCAGCTGGAAACAGCATTCTGTGCTTAATCTTTGCTGCCCACAGCTTGGCTTGGATTGCTCTGTATGCTGCCCTTTCTTGACACACCTTGTAAGTGAGGTCCAGGACCAAACGTAACTGTTTGCCTTCCCAGATTATCTTCTCAGCACTTCTCGCCGCTTTCAAAATGTGGTTCCTGTCTAGATAGTTTAGGACCTTAAATATAATAGGACGAGGTAACTGCTCTGCTGTAGGCTTTGGCCTAATTGCCCTATGAGCCTGTTCTACCACATAAGTGGGGCCATTAGAAGATGGACCTGCTACACGAATGCACAGCTTTTGAATACAATTCACTGTGTTTGTGCCTTCTTCTCCTTCTGGGAGGCCCAAAAGCACTAAATTGTTGCATCTAGACCTGCCTTCAAGGTCTTCTACTTTATTCTCTATCTTTTTAACCATTCTTTTTAAGGCTATGTTTTCCATTAAAACTTTTTCCATCTTATCCTTTATAGAGGAAATGCATGTTTCGGCATCAGTAACCCTCGTAATTAGGCCATTTATGGATATTTTCCATTCTCTAAAATCCGCACTGAGGGAGAATAATGCTGATTTGATCACCAAGACAATCTCCTGTAACTGTCCCAGTGCTGAGGATTCTAGAATTTCTGCTGGAGACTCACTTCCACGGGGCCTTTTTGCTTCCAGGCCTCCTGCTGTCTTTTCATTTTCTTCATCTGTGTCACTTTGGGTTTCGTCTCTTTGCTGTTCCATTACAGTTAGTTCTGTCACACCCTGCAGTATTTTCTTTAAGTTGGAGCAACTAAAAATTCTTTGTTTGGGTGGAAAAGTGGAATCTTTTTGCATATACTCGCGGAGCTGCTACAGCAAGCTGCTTACTCCCTCGAGGGCATCACGTGACTCCCGTTCTGAAAACTGGATACGAAGCACAAAATTTTGAGTTACAGAACATGCTTCTGAAACTCCAAATCACTCTGCTCATCCCCCTTCCCCACGATGGGCACTGCTGCCATCTCTGGTCCTGACTCCCATTTTCCCCGTTAGCTCACCCCCGCTTTGGTCTGAGTCTCTGATGCTCCCTGAGACTCCATTCAGCCCCAGGTAATGTTTTTCATTCTAAAGAGGGGCTGGTGGAGCAAAGACGCATAACTGCTTACAGCCACACTGAGAATGTGTGAGGTGGCAGTCCATATATTCGCAATGGAGGGCATCGATTTTCTTGCCATGATAGTGGTGCATCAGGAGCTTCTCTGGTGCTCCTGGACCCCAAGATCTGTTAGATGGGATCCTGAGACATGAGGTCTGTGGTGGAAAAGCTGCAAAACTCTTTATTTAAAGAGTGCCAATGAGCACTATGGGACTGAATGTATACATATTAATGAACTGCTCATGAATATTAATGAACCATGCCTGCCCTCTGCTCATTGGCACTCCTTAAACACATACGTTTGTTGCTTCTCTACTGCAGCCCTCATATCTCTGGTCCCCAACTAACTGAACTCAGGGTACAGGAGCACTGGGGGAGCTCCTGATGCTCGCTATCGTGGATTTAGAAAATTAGTGTGTGCACCACGCAGAGCGACACCGGCCAGCTCAGATATTCTCATGGCGGTTGCAAGTGGTTCCACATCTCTTCTCCTCTGCTCCTCTTTAGAAGGAAACATGTTACCTGGGGCCGGATGGACACTTAGGGAGCATCAGGGACTTGGGCCAAAGCGGCAGTGAGTAAACAGGGGAAATAGGACCTCTGTTATCTCAACTTCAGCTATATCAGCTCTGGCCAGGGTTTGTTTAAATGATACCATGTCTGGTCAGCAGTTGAAAAGTAGAGAACAAATTATTACACATTTTAGAGTACACTGTTCTTGTCATCTTCTAGGAACCTGATACATAATGCTTCAGGGACACAAGACTGTTTTTGTCATATTAGCATGCTAGTCTTTAATGAAGATGTGTTTTCTTTGAGTTATTTAGCCCAGATAACCCAACTGAGATGCAATATCTCATCTTCATTGGTGTCCTGGTTTTATCCATTTTTACAACTGGGTGAACTGGAGCACTGTTAATGCCCATAAAGTAAACCACATGCCTATCTCATCCTTGCATGTGGCTACTGATTGGTTTGTCCTGTGCCACTTCATCTGGTACCTTATTCCACTTGTTCAATACCCTTTCCATAAAGATGTGCTTACGAATGTTCTTTCAGCATCTTCCTCTGCCAGCTTTAGTGAATTTCCTCTTGTTTCTGTGTTTTAACTCAAGGAGAAGAGTTCCTTGGCTTCCACTGTATTTGCCTCATGCAGGTACTTGAACAGTATGTCTCAATCATGTGGATCACCCCTTTCCCTCATCTTCTCAAGAGTATGCATGTTTAAGTCCCGCAGCCTCTCCCCGTACAGTATTTCCCCAAGGCTATGGACAATCTTAATTTCCCTGTGCTGTATTGCCTCCATCTAGTTGTAGTCTTTCCTTGGGTGTTGGCTTCAGTACCCTACGCAGTACTCCAGGTGCAGCCACACCAGTGACCTGTTCAGTAGGAGGATCGCCTACTGACCACTACTGCGTATCCCCTTCCTATGCATCCAAGAATTCTGTTTGCTTTGCTCACTACACTGCTACAGTGTGCAGACAGTTTTAAGGTCACCAATATCATCACCCTATTTCCTTTTCTTCCATAATGCTGGCCAGTACCACCCCACACATTTCGTTTTGCACCCATGGGTTATTTTTCCCTCTGTGTATTACTCTACAATTTTTAGTGTTGAAGCTCAGCTGTCAAATCTTTCATTAGCTCTCCAGCCTGCCCAGATTTTACCTTAGTTCCTTTCTCCATTCATCTATGAATGTCATTACACAGATTTTTAAGCCATCTGTGAAGAGGCACATCTTACCCTAGATACTTTCTACTGTGTCACAGATGAATATATTGAAGTACCAACCCCTGAAGTACACTGCTTGCTACCTCCCTCACCTCTGAAAACTCCCCTTTGACTGTCATGCTCTGTGATTTACCCTCCTGTTGGCTCTCTACCCAATTTTCCACAATTTTCCATTTTTCTTTTACCCCAAAGTCCCAACTCTTTTTGAACAGCCTCCTGTGGGGGACTGAGTCAAAGGTCTTGCTGACATTTAGATATACCATATTAACTGTCTAAGCCTTGCCTGCTGCTGTGGTTACCCAGTTAATGAACTCAACAGATTTGCTTGGCAAGACCTTCCCCTTGTGAACCCATGCTGTCAGGGATCCTGCAACCCATGCCATTCTAGGAAATCCATCAGATCCATCCTGAATACAGGCTTCTTAATTTTCTCCACTATTGATGTCAAACTGACTGACCTTTAATTCCCTGACTCATGCCTCTTTCCACTCTTTGTGTAGCAGAACCACATGTGCCATCCTCTAGTCCCAAGAAACAATCACCTATGCTAGCAAGCAATTAAAAATGTATGGCATTATCCTTGCTATAACTCCTTAAAATTTCTTCTCAGAACACTGTTTTTGCAGAGTTAAAGACTAAAACACATTCATTGATAGATTAACTGAATTTAGAAACATAGACTTTGATGGCAGATAAGGACCACTTGGCCCACCCAGTTTGCCCATTTCCTTACCTACTGGATATGCTGCAGATTCTAGTTAACCAACAGCCTACTTTCTGCAACCCCCCACTATAATTGCCTTGTGTCGGTCCCATGCATGTTTGAATTCCCCCACTGTTTTAGTAATGGGATAAACCGAATCATGTCCAGTAAGAATTACAAAGCTTGTGAAAGTGATAAAATGAAGTAAAAACAATGTTTATTTCTTGCAAAACTGCTAAGGAAGCACCTATGACATAAAATATCAATTTGCAGGAAGTTGAAAGGCTGGACAACATACTTTATAATGACAGTGACAAAAAAAGAGTATTCCGTCAAATAGAATTTGGGGTAAATGGTCTTGCTGCAGCATTTTTTCCAAGAAAGAGTATTAATTAAGCAATAATGCACAACAGGGTGTGTGTCACACTGGGATAATGCCATGCCTTGGGTGGTTGGGTATGAGAACGCAGGCTGAGTGGATCTAGCACCTGAGAAGTGATGTTTTCCCAGTACAACACACACCCTGGAGTGGAAGTGGCAGTTTAAAGTGTGCCACACAGATAGGAGATAATGCAATAAACTAAAAGAAGGGGGATTTTAAATTATGGTTTTTATTTTCGATGGGAGGGACAATGTTTCATATTAATGGCTTCCTTGCAGTTGGGAGAGGAAGTGGGTGAATGCAAAGCTGCAGTCACTCATATCAGAGCAGAGACTGAGAATGCTTGGTCAAATTGGTAGCAGGTAAAGCCACTCCGAAACAGAATTGTGAAAATAATTATGCTCTGCTGGGCTGCCAAACCCATATTGATGGGAGGAGAGATGGTTTTAAGATGATTAACTTTTTGTTTGCAGTGGGGGACCAAAGAAACCAGAGCTTTATCATGGCATCTTTTTACCTATGAACCAAGTGGCATCAGTGAACCACACAACTGCACAACTGGCAGTTACAGTCTCCAAGGTTCACTGAAGCCACTGGGTTTAGGGAATAAAACTGCCTTTAAAATTAAGATTGATTCTGTATCCTTTGTGTGCTGGAGAAGAGGAGATCGTGACTTGGTGGGAGGGAGGTTTATTTAATCATAAAGGAGCTGGGGACACGGAAGGCTGTTTGTGAGGGGATGGAGAATCTGTGAAGTGGGCTGCTGAGCATGGATCAGTAAAGTGGACTGTGTGCACTGGCTCACATTAAAGCTGTGGGAGATCGAAATGCCATTTCAGATGACTTTTTGTTTATTATTGAAATTATGTTTGTCTTTGGGGGAAATACTGGGGGATAGGGGGTGGGAGGTTGTAGCCATGGTGGCAAGGAAGACAGGTTTACCATACACCTTTTCAAGTGAACAATGGGGGGGGATATTTGCGAAGCCAACAAAGGCTTTGAGATGAAGGAGCGCAGTGATTTTTTTCTTTATTGCAGTCATCTTGCTGCTGGACCATCATACAGTGATGTTATACTGAGATAACATCATGTTGAAGGAGGGCACTGTGTTTCTAAATAAAGTGCAGAAAATAAACAAAGCCCTGAGGGGATCAAATCCATAGTAACCATTGCACTATTAATAACCATTGAAAAAGAAGAGGGGCTTAAAATCAGGAAGGTGAGACAAAAGATGTCAAGATGGAAGTAAATATAGTAAGAAACAAAGATACAGAAATTGTTAGTGGATGAAGGCCAATTGGTCTATGGATTCTGCTCTAATCCATACCTAGCCAATAAGTCCAAGTCTCCTAGTGATCACTCATCCTCCCATTCCACTTTCCCCCATGAACCCCAATAAACCCATGTGCCTATGTGATGTGCTATCTATCCCACATATGTTTGAACCTCACCACTGAGTTCGCACAGACCACTTAATCTGGTATTCTGTTCCACTTGCCAGTAGTTTTACTTTTCCCTACCTGACCATAGAAATGCAGTACTGTACAGATTGTGTCTTCAGCTCATTTTCAATCTGCAGACTGCAGGCCCTGAGATAATCATATCTGATGACCTCAAGGTGGTGAGGCAGTGCAACAAAGCAGTTGGCAGAGCTATCAGGATGCTGGGGTGTATAGGGAGCGGTTTCATCAATAGGAGGAGAGAAGTGGTATTACTACTATATAGGCCATTGATAAGACCCCACCTGGAGTACTGTGTCCATTACAGGAGACTACATCTCAGATGGACATTGACAGGGTAGAGGCTGTCTAGACAAGTGCATCTAGAATGGTACAAGAGCTGCATCATAAGCATTATTAGGAGAGGCTGAGGAATCCAGACAAGAGAGGGGTGATAGGATTGATATCTTCATGTTCCTAAAAGGAATGAACAAGGTGAACTGTGTGGAATTATTCAACAAGAGTAGGGAATCTAGGATACAAGGTCATGAGTGGAAGCATTTGGGAGGTAGAGTTCAGGAGAAACATGAGGAAGTTTTAATTTTATTTTACAGCGAGAGTGGTTGAGCCATGGAACAGTCTGGCAGTGGAGGTGGTGGGTATCGAAACCATTAACAGTTTTAGACACTGCTGGACAGAGTTGGGGGGGTCCAACTGTTACTCAAGGGGGTGGTTGTAGTAAAACAGGGAACAATGAGGTGGATAGTGTAGACCAATACCTCATATGGACAAAAGGTCTTGGGGTCTGATACCATTCCATGTGCAGATTGGAAGGACCATTGGACTTTTTCTGCCATCATTGTCAAGATTCCATGTCGTAAGAGCGAGGTTTGTTGGCCCAGTGGTGCCAAGGGCTAAGGTGCTGGATGCCTTACCTCGTGCCACATTGGTGACCCATATTTGGGAATGAGCCTGGGCCATTGAAGGTCAGCAGAGGGGAGGTTGCAGATCTGAATGGATCCACTGAGAGACTGCTCTCCTTTCCAGGGAGGGAAGGTGGTATCCCTTGGCTCCTGACTGCCTCACGGTGGAGGCCAGGGGGGCAGCGCAAGGCACAGGGAGTGCCAGACACTAGGCTGACGGGGAGGCAGAAAGAGCTGTCACTGGGGCCGTAGTATGCATGCAAACCTCCATTTACATGTATCTCTACACATGGGGCCTTGGATTAATTGGGTGAAAATGGAGGAAAATGGATCCTCCAGCCTCAGGATGATGCCCGACCCTCTGCAGGCTCTGGTCCCAGACCGGGCATAAGGAAAGCCCTGGTAATTCTGGGATGTTGGTGCTGGGGGCGGGCCATCTGGCTGAAGGAGGCTGGTGGAAGGGCGGCAATAAATAGTCCCCCAAAAAAATTTTAAAAAATAAGAGCAAGGTTTAATAGGCGACTGCAATATGAGTGACTTTAAATAAGCAAATGTAATAATGGCGAGTGTTTACTACTGTGAATGCTGTATTAGCACATTGCTTATATTACATCTCTCAAATTACCGCACTCATTTGATATGCTACCCATTGTCTATGTTTCTGTGAAGAATTCAGAGATGGTAGTAGATGACAGTCCAAAGGAAAAGGGCACTGAAAAGTAGCATAAATATACAATTTCAGACTATCTATCCTAAAAAATTTTAATGTGAAAAACAGCTCATATCCTTTAAATAGAAACATACTGTGGCACACAGAGGAGAACTTATATTCCCACCTCAGCAGCTTAGTTCCTCTCTGACACTTCTTAGGGGTTTCCTGAAAACGAACTCCATATTTTGTAGGCCCTGGTTAAAACTTGCAAGTAAATGTAAATAAAGGAAAGAGATTGAAGTGAGGTAGTTCCTCTTATTGTATGCTGTATATGATGAAACTTTTATTAATTGAACATGGTCTAAAGATCACTTTCGAATACTACGACACCATTTCTGTTGTCTCATCTTTGAGGGTAAGAAAAGTACTTATAATTACTTTTCTTCAATAGCCCTTCAGGTTTTCCAGAAACATTTACTCAGATTTCGGATTAAAAAATATCCCCCACTCCCTGTAAGCTGATGACAGAATGTTTTTGTTTTCCTTTTTGTTAATTTATAGCTTTTGCCCTGTATTGCTGGTTCTCTCTCATCCCCCAGTCAGACTTGGCCCCATCCTTCCACATCCCTGGCACTTACCCACTCTGAGCCCCCACAACTTATTTCCCATGGTGGAGCTTGGCTATGGCCAGGCAATATCACCCACCACCTCTTAACTGCATGGGGCTGGAGATGCATCTGGTGGAGGGGTGGCCAGCAGTGAGAAGCAGGGTCCTGGCATGACAGTGTCATCCTATGTGCATTATGTTTTTTCCCTTGGGTTTCCGCCTGCCACCTGGGATGCCAGCATACAAGGGCTCTATGTACATGAACATATGGGTGCTGTGTGGAGACCCCACTGCACTGCTTTCCTGTGGTCAATGAGAGGGGCCCCTGACCAAGATCTAGTGTAGCTGAAATACTGAGGTGTTGTCAGAATTCTCCTCTTTGGTTAGTGGTATGTTTTTAATAATTTGCCTTTTTTGCACCCCTGTTTTTGCACTTAACTTCATTTGTACTAATAACTGGATGTTTAACCTTCATTCAGTGGTCTCCTCAAGTGACCTCTTGTTTTGTGTCTCTCTGTTGTAAGGCTGAGTAGCCAGACATAGCACCGGACAATTTTAATGAGCACAGTCCTGCTTGGTCTGCTGCTTATGATTGTACCACCTAATATTTGAGCTGCCATATAATGTAAACAACTTTGAGATTTTTTACACTGTTGATCACCTTGCAGAAACCTGAATGTTTTAGTCATGCATTTTCTCTCTTTTCACTTCCAAGGAATACATGTTCAGACTTGCAACCTTTACTCATGTTTGCCCCAGTTGTCCCTTTATCATTTTCATCACCCTCAAGGACCATTTCAAATCCGTCCCTTTCCTTCTTCAACTGCAGGCTTTAGAATTGTACACAGTATTGTAGGTGAGGCCTGAGACCTATATAGTGGGAGGATCACTTCCAGCCTTTTGCTGACAAAGTCTCTCCCTATACACCATATGATTCTACTGGCTATCCTGTAGACGTTGCTGTACTGAGAAGTGCACTTCAGGCTGTCACTGATGATACTGTAACCACCATGTCTCCTTCCTCAGTTGTGTGCCTCACGCTCAACCTATCAATCCAGTACACTGTTTCTTTTCCCCTATGTGCATTTTCTTGCACTTACAGGCATTAAATTTTCTCAGCCAAACTCAGGAGGCAGGAAATATCTGATCTCACCAAATGTATCAAAACATTGGAAGAGGACATATACACACAATTACCACATTGTGATGACCAGTCACAGGAGGTTCTGGCTCTTAAATATCGGTTAAATACCATCCATCAGCAGCAAGCATCTACAGCCTTGTTTTTTTCTGCAGTAATCTTACTGGGAGTCAGGTGATAAGGCTGGCAAACTGTTGGCCTATCGTTTAAAGTGGAAAACCATGGAAACCCAAATTCCCTACCTGAAGCATGATGGTGACCATTTAATTTCAGATCCCCAGCAAACTGTAGGTAAGTTTCGGGCATATTATCAGACTTTGTACACTTCTTCTATCTCCCCATTCCAGGAGGACTATGCCTCCTTTTTTCCAAAATGACTATGTCCCAATTATCCCCCAGAACCTGCTCAAGCTTTAAAAGATATCACTTTGTCAGAGATCTAGCTGGCTATTCTACAGCTGGCTCCTGGCAAAACCCCTGGCCCAGATGGCCTCAGTACTGAGTTCTATCAAGCCTTTGAGTCAATTCTTTCATCCTAACTCCTTAAGCTTTATTGATCCATAAGGATAGCTGCTACAATGCCCCCCTTCAATGCAGGAGGCAACTATTACTGCCATGCCTAAACCCAGTAAGGACCCCACTATCTGTTCAAATTATATGCCTATTTCTCTGCTTAATGTAGATTGTAAAATATTGTCCAAGATTTTGGCTTCACAGTTAGAAAATGTTTTGCTGCCGGCCCGGTGGTGCTTAGGGTTGAGGCGCTAGGCGCCACACCTGGCCCCACACGGCCGGGTTGAGAGCCGGACTCGGGCAGCGAGAAGGTCGGTGGGGAGGGAGGATCAGTGTCCCAACGGATGCTCTCCTCCCTCAGGGGTGGTGACCAAGACGCTCTGCATTCTGCATCCCTTCCATAGCGGTGGAAGCACCGACAGTAGGAAGGGATGGAGGCGGCTTAAGCTCGTCGGAGCCTGGGAGGACGTCGCGGACGCATGAGGGCTGGCGTGCATCAGCACGTGAGCCACTCGGGACATCGTCCCAAGCGCCGCGTCCCAGGGGTGTGGGCGTAAGGGAAAACCGGAAAAACACCTCCGCTGCCCTAGATGAAGTCCGCCCTAAGTCTACCCGGACCACCTACAGGGACAGACCCCAATGTGCCAGGGAGAGGAGGAAGGGCACTCTAGGGGCAGATCCCTAAGGTGGGTGTCGGGGGACATGAGCGGATGGAAGGAGGGGGCACCGGGGGTAGGGAAGGAGGATAAAGATGAAAATTAAAAAAAAAAAAAAAAAAAGAAAATGTTTTGCTTGTACTGATACATAAATCACAGGCCGGTTTTATGAAAGGGAGGCAGGGCAGTGATAGCCTCTGCACTGTGCTTGATTTAATCTAGGTTACTACTAGAGGCCCAGATTCAATGGCCATAGTGGCTATAGATGCTGACAACATTTTTATTACATTGAATGCAACTATCTCTTTCATGTTCTCTCTGTGTTAGACATTGGTCCAGCTTTCCAAACATGGATTCAGAGTTTATACTCTTCCTTGAGGGCTAGTGTGTTGGCCAATGGGATACTATTAGAACCCCTTTCTTTGTTTTGGGGAACTAGGCAGAGTTGCCTGTTGAGTCCTTCACTATTTCTATTGACTATGGAACCGTTGAATGATGCTATTCAGCAGCACCCAGCTATCCACTATGTTAAAGTTCAGGCTCGGTCATTCCCTATGTTACTTTATGTAGAGGATTTACTTCTTTAGTTATCTAGGGTGGAAACTTCCCTTCCCAATACATGGGAGGTCATAGACACATTTAGCACAATCTCTGGGTTGAAAGTGAACTGGGCTAAACAAAGAGATACTGCCCCTCTACCAAGGAAACCCATTGTGGGCATGCATTCATTCCGAACAGCTGAAATGGTCTCCAGAGGGCATTAGGTACCTGGGTATGCTTATTTCCAGTAAACTGCAGGATATGTGCCACAGAAATTTTCATTTTTCATTTTCATTTTTATTTTTTATACTTGTAAATCCAAATGAGCAAACTGCCCATTTTCATTGGAGACAAGTTTAAAGCTAAAAAAAAAACACACACAAAATACCAACAAACAAACATATATAAACAATACATTCAATCAATAAAATACAATGCATAAAAAATACATCATGTTTTTGAAAATAGCCACTGTTTTAACCTTGTCTTAGAGCCCTGACAGGAATTATTATCAACAACTTCTAAAGATTTCATATGACCCTGAGAAGGACTATTTTGAACAATTTCTAACGGAATTCTACTAAAAAAGTAGGTGCTCTAAATAATAAAGATCTTTGTCCGAAGGTAGTCTTAAAAAATGATATTTTAAATTTATAATTATAGTGAGACCTAGTAAACAATGCATTAGTTAATCTGGGAAACATTATAGAAGTAGAAAAAGGAAAAAGATTACATTTAACTTTAAATAAGAAAATGCCCATTTTATAAAGTACTCGATTTTCAAAAGATAAAGAAAATGACTGTTTGTACAGATCAGAGCAATGAGTTCGAAAGGGTAAATCTAGCCAAAACCTCAAAGCTGAATGGTAAAGTACTTTTAGAGGACTCAAAACATTGGTACATGAAGATGTGTAAATAAGTATACCATAATCGAGTATGGAAAACAGAAAACTATGTACTAAGAGCTTTCTGGATTCCAAAGTCAAAAAAGATTTAACTCGATAAAGCATACCCAACCTCTGATGGAGGGTTTTCCTAAGATTCTGAATGTGAGGTTCAAAAGAAAAATGTGTGTCCAACGTAATACCTAAATATTTAAAAACAGAAACATTTTCAATTATATTTCCTGTCCTATCAAAAATTGAAAGCAAGTCATTAGATACATTTTTCTTTTTAGAAAACACCATTACTTTGGTCTTCTGGGAATTCAAAGCCAGGTGACTTAAAGATAACCAATCCTGCAGATGATCGAAATCAGTTTGAAGATGGGAAAGGGCGACATTAGGTCTAGGATCAGAACAAAAAAGAATGGTGTCATCAGCATATATAATCATTTCTGTTTTTGTACATATGTCAGAAACAGAATTCATACATAAGGAAAAAATGAGTGGCCCCAGGATTGAACCGTGGGGCACACCACAAACTAGGGGAAGAGAATGGGATAAAGATGAACCAATAATAGTTCTAAAATGTTTTTTAAACAAAAAATTGTTATACCACATGTTCACTTCACCAGAAAAATGAAGACCATGAAGCACACGGGGAAGGAGATCAAATTCAACCAGATCAAAGGCCTCGGTGAGGTCCACGAGCAGTGCTGCACATGAGTGTCCACTATAAAGTGCACCATGAACACTGCCCATGAACCCCACCAAGGCTACACTTAAATATTCAGGATCTGTTGGCTGTTATAGTTGTAGAGTTAAACAGATGGGCAAAACGTCATTTGACTTTTCCCGGTAAGATTGCTGCAATAAAAATGATGGACTTCCCAAAATTATTTTTTTGTTTAAGTAATTTAGCTATGTCCATACCTCCTGGTCTGTGGGTTAGAATTGATAGGCTTTTCTCCAATTTCCTCTGGGAAGGTTAGAGTCCCCATTTTGGCAGAAAAGTACTAAGGACACCAGGTTCTATGGAAGGCTGGAATATGCCTGGGCCCTGGGTGTATCATGTGGGGCATGACCTTAAGCAAACCCTACAATGGTTACATCCATCTCATGTGTCTACTGCTTTGTGGGTTAACATAGAACAAGATATTTTGGGGGGACATACCCTTGGCCATGATCTCAAAGGACTCACCCCATCGACTCAGGTCAACTCACTTTACTAAATCTAATCACAAGACAGAATTGGAAAAAAGTATTAAACATGCTTCATTGGAACCCTAATTATTTGGTATCATACAAACCTCTCTGAAATAATCCAACAATCCAGATAGGTGGCTCCCGAATATACTGAGCTACCTGGGTCGCGCGAGGGATCTGGGTCATGGGGGACCTTTTCAAGATAGAGTCTGGAGTGCTCAAGTCCTTTAATCACTTGTTAAATGAATATAGGCTACCTGCTCAAGACCTTTGGAAGTATTTTCCAATTGTGCCATGCTTTGTCCCCATGGCTTACAAAAGAATACATACAGATTTAACCAAGTATTTATTGAAATGGTTTCAACTTCCCAAAGGTCATACGAGTGTTATATATAAATTCCTACAAGAAGTATCTCTACTAAACTGGGAGTCTCACTGGCTAAAATGGTCAGCCGAATTACTGGACTCATTAGAAGTGGATCGTTGGTCCCTCTATTGGACTGAGGAACACCGAGCCTCTCCAAACCCGAAGCTGAAACCTATTTAAAAAAAGGTTTAAGTAGATGGTATAGGATTCCAGAAAGACTGGTTAATATGGGCCTAGCTATTTCCAATGTGTGTTGGAGATGTGAGAAGGAACCCAGAACATTATATCATATACTCTGGGGGTGTGAGTTGTTAAGGGACTGGTGGTCAGGTATTATTACAACTTCAGAAGACATTTTAAATATTCCTTTACCCGACTCCCATCGTTTTTGGATCTTGGGGCATCTGTTTTTGTTAGATTTGCTGGCTCTACGATATAAAATATTCCTTTATACAGTAGCACTGGAGGCCAAACACTTACTTTTACTCCATTGGAGGTCAGCCAACCTTCCATCCTCTACTCATTGGCAGCAGGTTGTATCCAGAAAGACCTCCTATCAACAAGTACTTTTTGGGAGAAGAAAGACCTTTGTTAGATTTCAAGTCACATGGTCACTTTGGCTTGCTCAATTTAGGGTGATATCATATGTTGTTTGACATGGTTACTTTTGGTGTAATGCACCGGAGTCAGGGTTTAAGTGTTGCTTTTATTTTTACCCACGTCATAGGATGCCAATATTTTTCCGATATGTTTAGTTTACCTCGTATATATCTATATATATATATGTGTGTGTGTGTGTGTGTATATATATATATATATATATATATATATATATATATATATATATATAGAGATACATGATGGCAACTTGGAATATGGCAAATATTTGCATGAGTGCAAATGTTTGCATATTCCACAAGTTGCACATCATGTGCAAGATATACAATAGGGCTAGTACATTTTAGGAACATTTTTCTGTGTCTCTCCTGTTTACTTTATTTTGGTAATTGTAAGTTTTTTTGGGGCTCTGGGAGCACTGGGCAGTTAAGGATTTGTTCAGAGTCACAACAGTCATTGAAATGGAAGTTATGAGAATTAAACACTGGTCTGAGCTGCTGAATGTAGGAAGTTGGTTCATGGCTTGTTACTATAACCTCTAGGCTATACTGACAGCACTGTTTGTGTGTGGTCTGAGTGTGTGTGTAAGTGTTTCTGAATAGGCTGGGAGTGTTAGATAATATGAGGGACAGGTGCATGTGATTTGTAATGATAATTGTGTTACCTGCAGCTAGGAGTGAGAAACAGACTGTTTATTCAGTAAGTTGCAGGCTTCACTGAGAGAAACTGTTGCAATCAGCACTCAGAAAGAGAAACTGGTTTATGATGGAGGCTGGTTTGAAGATTAGAGCAGCCACAGTAATGCGCTAGGATTGTCAGAATTACTATGGGACACAGGTGATTGTCTTTTACAATGCTAATTGAGTTAGTTGCAGGATTCAGTGAGAAAGAGAAACTGTGAAGCTATTACCTGCAGGCTGCAGTGTAGATAGTCTGACTCTGGTGACATCACCATTGTGAGTATATTTGCTGGTGATGTAGACACTGTGGGTTTATCAGGAATTAAACCCACGGTGTCTATGTCATCACAGAGTTATTCCACTGCAGTGAGAATACATGTTTTTATTGTCAAGGTTACATGCTCACCCCTATTGTATATAAATATATATATATATATATATATATATATATATATATATATATACATAGGATGTTGCCAGCATTCTTACTTAGGGTATAGTGATTTGTGGTTATTAATTTAAGTTGTAATGCAGAGCTATCAAAGATGATTTTTTTCACAAGGCTTACATTGTCTTTCATGTATTGTGTATCTCCAAACTTTGCTATCTGTATTTAAGTTGGATGTAGTTTTTGGATGATCTTTCTCACAGTGAGTTGTGTATTTCATTATTTGAAACTTAATAAAAATGTTTATATACAAAAAAATGTCCACTGCCTAAGTTTTGACCACTTTTTCATTCCCTCCTCTTTAATTTCCACCGCTACATTTTTGACAACTTTTTCAATCCCTCCTCCTTCATGTAGTTAATCCTCTCTACACTGTCCATCCTCCTACAAAACATTGTATTATCTGTGAAAAGACTCAATTTCCTCTCTAGCCCCTCTCCTATGTCATTAATATATACTATACATTAGAGAGTGTAGGTGCCAGAACTGATCCCAAAGGGACCCCACGCATTACCTCTTTAACTTCAGAGAGTTTACCATTTAGGATCTCTCTCTGTGTCTTCCCCATCAACAAGTTTCTAAACCAGCTAGTAAGCTTCCTCCTTTTCCTAGACCCCTTACATTCTTGACAAGACTACTGTGTAGCGTTAAGGCAAATACCTTGCTGAAATATGCAAGTAAAGGATATTGGGAGCCTGACTCTGATCCACTGCCTGGGTCACAGTACCAAAGACGATAATCAAAATTAGTCTGATTTAACCTGCTTCTTACAAACCATGTTGCCTTTTACCCTGTAACTCATACTGCTCAAGGAAATCTGCCAACTTTTCATTGATACAATTTTATGATGTAATTTGTTTCCAGTAATTTACCTACAATGGAGGTCAGACCACCTATTCTGTAGTACACAAAGTCATCTCTTTACCCATTTGTGAGCAGTGGAACCACTTTAGCCACCCTCTGATTTGCTGGTACAACCCCTGACTGCAAGAAGCAGTTTAACAGATCTGCCAGCAATACTACCAGGGCCTTCCCAGTTTATTTCAGAATCTTGGAGTACATACCATCAGAGCCAGGTGATTTGTTCATTTGAAGACTCCTCAGACCCTAGTTAAATATTTCTACAATGGTTTCCACATCTCCAGCCTCTAGTCCTGGTGACCTTTGAATTTATTTATTTAGCTTGTGTTTAAGCTGGTAAGCACGCTAGAAAATTGCTTGCCAATTTTCAGATATGACCCGAGAGGTTACAGAAGCAAAACAGAGGAAAAACAAGTTACAGAAATGATCAGATCATACAAAAAGGGAAATCTAATCTACCATACAATAAATAGATATACAATACCCTTGAGATCCAGACAAGGCATCTATCCAATAGCAATAAAGCAATCAAGTATACAGCAAAGTTAAACAAATAAACAAGTATATAATAAACATATACATATAATATAAATAAACAATACACCATCAGCCCAGTTACAATAATCAGAATGACATACAGCAACTTATAACCCACTGTTTGGAAAAGGGCCTCCTTGCTCCTTTGTGATGATAGGACTGAAGTAATCATTATAGATATATGCTTTTCCTATGTCATCTGCCGCATTTAACCGTTCCCATTTTGTTCTTTCAGCTCCATCTTAACCTTTCTTTTTTTCCTTATATACCTGAAAAATGCCTTATCACTTTCTTTCACCCCTTTGCAGTTTTCAGTTCTATATTCATCTTTGCTTTCCTGAGCAATGTTAGGTTATTTTAAGTTTGTCCACATACCTATGTCTGCTCCCTTGTGACCAATCACTCTTATACTTAACAAAAAAACTCTTTTTCTTGGTCTGTCCTTACTACTTTGCTGTACCAAATTGCTTTTTGTGATTTTTTTTTACCATTACTGACATACCTCACATGTTCCTGCATTACCCACAGTACCTCCATCTTGCTGGCTGCCCAGTGCCCACTTATTCTCCAAAACCTCCAACTCACACATCCCTTTTAGCCTGTCCTCATGAATTTCTCCCATACTGCCAAAGTCTGTCCTCTTTTTTTTTGTTTGCAATTCATATTTTTAATTAAAGTTTCATTTATAACAAGTATGGATGTAATCCATTAACAATACCAGGTAACAAATAACAAGTAATAGAAATATTAAAAATGTCAGTGTTTGGCAGAAATTAGCCTAGCTGGGTTATACCCTTGGAAGAACAGACTAAAGATTCTCTTACAGTATGTATTTTTGAATACAGCCAATACATTACAGCCCTGGAGGGTACAGATATAATATAAGTTCTAGGGGAAATTTACCTTGTCTGAGTCTGGGTACCTGCGTGCCCCTCCCTGTCCTGGGTGGTAGGAGCTGATCCTAAGCAGTTGTGAAGGGTCTTTAATAGCCTGGGGGTTAAGATCAGAGGCTGACATGTTTGCAGGAGTTTACAAAAGGGTGAAACAAGGAACCTTCCCCAGATGGCCTGGTATGAGACCATCCTATGACTGACTATGTGAAGGACTCTTTCAAAGCTTGCAAGCTTTCTGAGTTCCTGCAGCCATTCTTGGGCATCTGGGGCCTGCTGGACTCTCTAGTGCCTAAGTAGTACCCTCTTAACTGTGGTTAGGGCTCCCATCAGCCATCTTTATTCCACTTAGTCCAAGCCTCTGTGGGGGGGATAGTGGCCTAACATCACTAGTGGAGGGATCAAGGATATTTAGCAGGATAAAATAGCATCTAAAGTGGTCTGGACTGATTTCCAATAGGGTGCTAGAGATTGGCAGGACCACAGGAAATGTGTAATATTGCCGTTGTGGGCTTGACATCTCCAACAGTTATCTGAGGGTGCCAGTTTCCAGGACTGCAGTTGTTGTGGTGTCCTATGCCATCTGTGTAGCACCTTAAATTGCACACATCTATTCTGTGTGTCATTCACTGCACTGTTCAATGTTTGACAGCATGCATTCCAGATCTGAGGGGTAATATCCACCCCTAGCTCTTCCGAACACTTTGTCCTTACTTCCACTGTGGGGTCCGTGGAAAGGCCAAGGAGGTATTCATATATGGCACTGCTTCGGGGAGGCTTTCCTGAGTTTGGCCAAAGGATAGAGTTGAGCTTATTACATTGTTTGTCCCAGATGTGTCGGCCAAGGGAGCACAGAATAGATTGCCTCATTTGGAGGTACTGCCAGTGCTGCTGCTTGGGCAAGTTAAGTTCTTGCTGTAATTGTAGGAAGCTCTTCATGACCTGCAGGGCAGTGTGCTTGAGGTCCCCTAAATGCATTATGTTTTTCTTGGCTCATTTTTTAGTGACAATTGGTCTATTACCAATTTGTAAATGTGGGTTCTTACAGAGGAGAAAGAACTTAGCCTTGATGGGAGACCATTTACTCAGTTTAAGGATGGCTTTGCAGGTTTTAAACGTGAGTTCAATAGTAGGAGGTATGGGTGTATTTTAAGGCAGAATAGAGAATTGTACCATCAGCAGCGTGGACCATCCACCACTGAGGCCTCGCAGTCTGCCCACCTAGTAGGGTTAGGGTCTGCATTCCAGGGTGCTGTTCTGGCCATTTGTAGCACTGTATGGGCCATAATGTGAAGTCAAAAATCTGGGAGCTTTAGTCCTCCCATAATGGGGGTGCATATGAGCTTTGCCTAGCTTAAACTGTTTGGTCCCATTCCCCAAAAGAAAGTTTTAACTTTGGCTTGGATGAATTTAAGTAATTTTGTGTCAGTGGGTATGGGCAGATAGTCAAGTATATATTGGATTTTGGGGGTGGCCATCATTTTGAAGGAATGTGCTCTTCCTCAATGGGATAGATGGAGTAGTTTGCATATTTTTAGGTCTTGTGCTATTGACTCCAATAGGGGATTGAGATTATCCTTTGCTGACTGAGCAAGGTTCCAGTGGAAGGATATCCTCAGATACTTAAGGTTTTGGGAGGCATGTTGCAGTCCCCAGGGGTAGCTGAGTAATTTTGAAATGCTGGGGTCAGAGGCCAGGAATTAGATTTAGCTGTGTTTAGCTTACAATTGTAGAGCTCACTATATTGGGAGATCAGAGTGAGGAGGCTTGGGATGGAACTAGCTGGGCCAGAGAGGAGTAATAAGATGTTATCTGCATAGGCCATTGCTTTATGCTCCCCTCCCATCTCCACCCCTTTGATATAGGGGTGTAGCCAGATGGCTTGGAGCAGGGGTTTCAGCGCTAGGGTAAAAAGGAGCCGGGATAGGGGGCAGCCATGACTAGTGCCTCTATGCACTCTAAAAGGAGTGGATGCTCTGCCATTAGTAATGACTTCAGTGGATACTTCAGAGTAAAGCACCTTTATCCAGGACCAAAATGCCAGGCCAATGTTAAAGGCTGCAAGGCAGTGAAGAGGTATCTTCATTTCACTCTGTCAAATGCCTTTTCAGCATTGAGAGAGATGAGTACAATGGGGGTGAGGTGGGGGTGGTCTTATTAGTTTTCCATATTAGGTTGACTAAATGCTTGGTATTGTTAGATCCTCTGAGCACTGGGATGAAGCCAACCTGGTCCCTGCCTATTACCTCCGCTATAAGCTCTTTTAGTCTGGTGGCCATAGCTTTTGTCCAGACCTTGCAATCTGTGTTTATCAGGAAAATGGGCCTGTAGCTATTGCAAATAGGGGGGGTCTTTTCCTGTTTTGGTCAGGAGGGAAATTTGCATGGTTCACATGGATGTTGGGAGTGTCCCTGTGGCTGTCACCTCATCCAGTGCATCCTTCAGAGGGGCATGAGGATATCCAGGAAAGTTCTCAGAAATTTGGCTGGAAGCCTATCCCCACCAGGGGCTTTGCCCATACTAGTGGATTTTAGAGCCAGCTCTAGCTCACTGCACTCCAGAGGCCTGTCCAGCCATTCTAGTTTCTCATTGCTGAGCTTAGGAAGGCTGATCTTCCCCAAAAAGGTTTGCATGACCTCCTCTGATGGTTGGACTTCAGAGGAGTAGAGGGAACTGTAGAAGGATAGAAACTCAGAGTTTATCTCTGCTTCTGCCCTTGTGAGGTGTCCATCTCCCTTCTGAACTGCCGCTATGCAAGACTGTTCTTGCTGCTTCATAAGTTGGAAGGCTAGAAGACAGCCTGGTTTTCCCCCTGATTCCCAAAAGGACTGTTTCAGGCACAAAAGGACGTATTCTGCTTTTTGGTGTAAGAACGTGTTTACTGTGTAATGGAGACCAGTAATGTCTGTCCTTAGGTTTTCAGGCAGAGAGTGGGAGCTCTATATTTGTTTCTCCAGGGTAGCTAGCCTCTGTCTACATTCAGCTAGTCCTTTCTCCTTCACTTTTCATAGGTGGGAGATGTGGCTGATACATCTGTCACATATATAGGCTTTTAGAGAGTCCCATCTGGTAGCAACGGAGGTGTCACTACCAGGTTAATTAATTTCTAGGAATTTTGTGATGTCCTTCTTCAGCTTCTCACCAAAATGCTTATCATTTAGTGTGGAGGTGTTGAACTGCCATCTGCTCCTGTTAGCTGGGACTGCTGTAGGGGGCATCCAGGTAAAGGAAACTGGCGTATGGTCTGAAACTAAGATAGATCCAATGTGGGAGTCTAGTATGTGTGGGGTCCAGGCACCGATGTCATCAGGATTTATTTCACTGCAGTGAAAATAACTTGTTTTATCTCACTGAAATATGTCTCACCCCATTGTATAAATATTCTCTCTCTCTCTATCTATATATATATATATATATATATATATATATATACATATATATATAGATATTTTCTCTTTAGATGCGATATGTATGTACAGATGTGTCAGCCACAATAATGCGCAGTAATTTGCAGTAATGACATGTCACAAAATCCTGCATGACGAAAGGGCTTAATTCTCATTGACTTACAATGGCCCCTGCAGTAATTTGCAGTATTCTGTGATATTCTGCAGCATTTCTGCACTTCATCCTGGCTTGACACATCTGTAGGTGTGGAAGCACACGGCCCTCTAGGCCCTGCATTTCCATGTGTCCAACAGCAGTGACCCAATTGTCAGCAAAGCCATCTTATTACTCCGTCTTGTGTACCCTGCTACAAAGAAATTGTGAAATGTAAGGCAAAATGTAATTATGCACAACTGCAACGCCATTCTGTGCCACAGGTGCAAAAGCACATTTTGGGCAGAAAATGAAAAATGATAGTTGTACTGTTTATGAGGTGGTGTGATAAAATGGCTATGTTGAAAATTTGGCTGCCAAATATTGAAAAGTACAAAAGTTATGCGCATGCATACAATAAATTCAACGGATGCACGTAACTCGGGCATTTTCAGGAATTTTCTCACCAAATTTTCAACATGGCCTCTTGGGAACCCCACCTCATGGACACTGGCACTGTGATTTCATTAATCCATCCTGAAAGTTGATTTTGCACAGTGACCTTGCATTCTACGCCACCGGTGCGAAAAGACATCTTGGGTAGGATGTAAGTGCCGACCTGTAACACAGTTTACTAGTGACAGTTGCAAACTGTAATGAGCAAACAGAACACTGCAAGTATGTAGAACTTTGAAAAATACACTATGTGATATATACTTTTGGATGAGTGGCTTTCATGATAGGTGTCACCGCAGAAAATGTGTCAACATGCTACAGCAGGTAAAGATTTTTGATATGAACTGACATGGTGCTGTAAAACTGGTATACTTTATAAAAGCAAAGTTGAGAAAAGTATGCTTTTATCTAAACATCTCTAATACTGTATTTATAGCAAATAATTCCCACTAATCCTGGAGCTTTTAATGAAAGTCAACGCATTTTGACTTGGATAACAATATTTTAACTAAAAAGTCATGGGGCCTTATTCCAAAAGGACTGAGATAGACATAAGACAGCTACACCCTGAACAAATTATGCAAATCGCAAGTTACACCAGCGACTTGCGACATGCGGTATTCCAAAAAGAGGCTTATGTCCATGGATGGAATGGCTGCACCAAACATGAGTTACAACCTACTTGCATCCAAGGAACATTGTGCAAATGCATAATGTGGCTTGTGATATGTGTAAATACCAGTTATGACCCTGAAGTCATACCAGAAGCTGTGGTAAGTTAGACCAGTGTGGAGGTGGTCTAAGCAAACAGCAGCATATAAAAGCCCCCCCTCCACAACCAAGTGAGCCATTTTTAAGGCAGTAGTCTGTAGAGAGACACACAGCAACAGAGACAATGTCAGCACCACTAGCTATACAGGGCATCATGCTGGTGGAACGATGCAACCAGAAGCATGCCAGGTGGTATGGCAGGATCCAGGGGAATGGTGGACCACAGGAGCAGAAGACGGTGGCAAGGAGAATGGTGCCACATCTGATCCGCACATGAAAATCATTTGAGGAGCTCACTGATGAGCAATGCATTGCCTGCTATCACCTGAACAAGACCATCATAAGGGACCTGTGCCAGGCATTGTGGGAAGACCTACATACAGTGACAAACAGGGGACACCCACTACCAGTGTAGGTGAGAGTAAGTGCAGCGCTATGTTTTCTAGCCACAGGGACCTTCCAAACCCCTACAGGTGACACAGTAGGTATATCCCAGCCTGCTGTGTCCAAGTGCCTAAGGAGATTCCTCACAGCATTGATACGCCACACCTCCAAGTACATATACTTTCCGTGTGAGGCAACACAGCAGCTACATGTGAAACAGGCATACTACACTGTGGCACAGTTCCCCCGTGTGCTAGGGGCGATTGACTGCACACATATGGCCATTAGGGCACCAACATCAGATGACAATGCATATATCAACCGCAAGAGGTACCACTCCATGAACATACAGGTGATATGCGACAGTGACTGTCGCATACTGGAAGTGGTTGCCAAGTACCTGAGATCCTGCCAGGACTCCTACATATTCCAGCACTGTGGCCTTTATGAGGCCTTCAGGAGAGGGAAGATCACTGGCATATGGCTGGTTGGCAGATATCAGTGTCAGCAATACCGTCTACACCAGAAACGTGCTCACATATGTGGGGACAGGCAGACACAGTGTGGGAATGGGTGCATGCACAGCACAGCACAACATGACTACAAGATGCCCAGAAAAATGTGATGCAGTGAAGGGACAGCAGGACAGACAAGTGGAAGATCAAGGAAGGGACAAAAACCAGTCCACCATGAAGGGGCAAAGATTACAGCCTGTGCACCACCCATGGACATGTGTCCCCCCCACATGGCCACATGACTGCCATGTCGCGGAGGCGCAGGGGTCACAATGTATGTGTGTGTGTGTCAACAGAGAACACAGAGCACAACTGACTGGACAAGCAGCCTATGATATTTGCCACCCCAACAGGTGACCATGGATACTCGCAACTGCCGTGGCTGATGACACCTGTGTGACATCCACAGACTGCAGCAGAGGAGTGATACAATGAGGCACCTGACCAGCACAAGATCTGTGATTGAAAGGACGTTTGGATTCCCAAAAGGCCCGATTCAGATGCTTTGACTGCTCTGGTGGGGTCTTGCAGTACAGCCCAGAGATGGCCTGCAGGATTATGCTTGCATGCTGCATAATACAGGGATTTATTTAACTCTAAAAATTGTTTAGCGTTTTGCTCATAAAAGTGCTAAATCTTTTTGAAAATGCATAGCTCTTGCCTCACTGTGTTTAACAAACACTGCACTTCTAGAAAATCTGTATAAATACTTTCTGTACAGTTAGTATTGTCCCAAGAAAAAAACTGCTAATCAGTTATTTAAAACCCTGTACTACACAACATTGCACTGTGGTGGCGTATGCCAACACCTGACACAGACCAGGTGGAAGGTGTTGCACAAGAAGGGGACATTCGGTCTGACAGCACAGGAACTGAAGCCAGACATGGAGGTGTATCTGATGAACACCATGCAAGTTTTGAACTCATCCAGCAACACTTCTGAGGTGGAGCAACAGCAACACCCCATGGGAGGCACCGGCAGCAGTATGGAACAACAATGTAGAGGGAAGAACAGCAACACCGTGGTACCACAGACACCACCCACAGGATGGGATACTTTCTGTCAGGTACTAAGCAACACACATGGCAGCACTGATGCAGGACCTGTGCCCATGTCTGTTGTACAGCACCTGGCTGACACAGCAGCAGGCACTGGGAAGCACCTACCCCATGTACCGACACCCACAATAGGCAATGACAGCTGCATGGCCACATGATCCACAGTGTGCAATGAAACACTAGAACCCGAGAAAGTGTGTGTGTGTGCATGCGACCAATGGTAGCAGGGGGGGTCAAGGCACATGCTGGGATGCATAGGCACAGGTATAAGTCTCAACGGTGGTGTGATAGCGCTGCCAGTGTACGATGCACACATGAGATCTCAATGGTGTACTGTGTGCAGTGCTGCAGCCCGCACTTCCATGTGCACATTGGTAATTTGTAGGTTGGACAAAGCAGGGCACATAGGCTGGTACAATCTGTGTTCACACCACTACACTAGTCTGGGGGATGGTGGGTCCTGCTAGGCACAGTCAAGCACCCCAATGGCATAGGCAGGCATACAGTGTGGTGTGGGTACATCCATTGTTGGCATGGCACACTCTGCCACAGCAGTATGCATGGGCCTGCACAGGTGATGTGCCGTACACCTGCACAGGACAGCCATATGTGTACGGTGATGTGAGGAATGAGTGTTGAATGTGCCCACACATTTTGGGGTATGGAGCAATGAAACTGTGCTGGACAACACACACAGTGCATGTGTGTTGCAGTGCACAGCTGCACACCATCAGTGTGACTGAACCCCCATGCTAGTAGAGCATTGTTGGTAACCATGTGCCAGGAAGATTGGATGTCATGGGTGTATGTGCTGTGCTGCTAATAGCACACGTGGTCCATATGTCCGTGTACATGGCCGTAGCCTGTTGAGTGTCACAGCACTGCAGTTGCCCACTGTGTGTGAGTGCACATTGGCATAGATGCAGCAGTAGGTGGTGCCAGCATACACCCAGTGAAACAGGTCCTGGCTGCCGAGACATGTGTGTTGTGTCGGGGGGGCAGGGCAGTTGAACAGTGGCAATACACACTGTCCGTGGTAGAAATGTAACACTGTGGTGCATGTGACTAGGGCACTATGCTGCACCACTGTTGCACATCTGGACATGCAGACATGATCAAATGTCGCTGTGAATGACCCTCATTGACCATGTGGTATGCACTGCAACACCAGTTTCCTCCCAAATTACCCACAAACTGTCCTGCAGATGTGCTTATGTCCATCCAAGGCCCACGATACCCTCCACGGTACTGCCCCACAACACATCTTCCAGCATTCCCATACTGGCATACAGCACACTATTGTGACATGCCACATCACATGTATTCCACTAAATCAACATAAAGGGCAAACAATGTCTGACAATGCACAGGGCATGCACTGTGACAGACGTTGGGGAACGACCTATGTCACATGACGACACCTAGAACAATAGCACCACAATGTGTCGCTGTTGCCACCAGGCACTATGCACTGGCCATGGCCACCAGATCATGTTAACAGTGTCGCCATGACAGTTATGCAGCACCAGACAGCACATCTCCATTTTTGGATGGTGGCCAGACCCACCATGTCTAAGTGCTACCAGTGCCACCTGCAGGGCACTGTATGCCCTCAGGTAGAGTGATGCCACAGAGGCTCACAGACACCCCCACTGATGTGACTGCCGTAGTGCGGTCGTATGTGTTCATTGCACACCACAGAGCCCTGCCACCAGAGATGTGCACCATGATGTCAGGTACACTGTGTTGTGACTGCAGCTGTGGAGTGAACAGCTGTCCCACATGGTCCATGTGCTGGTTGCAGACACACATACAACAGTACAAGTGTATTGCATGTATGTGACCGCATGTGCACAATGGCAGGCACACATACGTGACACACAGGAAACAACATGCAGACTGCACTCAGGGACATAGGTAATGTGTGCAGAAATATTCATTTATTTGACAAACAAGAAACAACCCCTTCCCCCAGTCAGGCAACAACATGAATAACAATGACTATGTACAACTAAACACCCCCAGCATAACAACATATAAATATATATATATATATATATATATATATATATATACACACACACACATACAAACCCTAAGCATAGAACACAGTAAGCAAGTACTCCCCCCACCCCCAGAGGTTCAACAGCAAAACACAGAAGTATATACAGTATATACACATGTCCTTATTGGTCCCTCAGGGCAGATAGCAGGGCCCTGAGGGAACCGTGGAGGTGGGTAACATTGCCCATTATAGCCACAACAAGCTCAGTGAGGACACGATCCCTGTTGATGGGCTGGGCCTGTTGTATGGGGTCCTGCTGAATGTCCTCTGCCATGGCCTGTTGTGCCTTTTCAGCAACTGGTGCTACATTGGCCACCTCTGGGGCTTCCTGGTGATGGTGAGCCATGGCACCATCTACACCATGCCCTGCTGCTATGTCCACCACTGGCTCATCCTCCACCCCCTGCTCCTGATTTGAGGCAGATGATACCACCCCCTCCTGCATGTCTGGCTTCACAGGCTCATCAGCAGCTGTGCCTCCCTGTTGGCTGTCCTCCTGTTGACAGGCACTGTCCAAGGCCCCCCCTGTGTTGCCCTACACATCTGCCTCAGTGTTCTGTGCCAACTCTGCCATGTTGGTGTCCTCTTCCTGAGTCTGACGGTCCTCCCTCTCGTCCACTGGCTCCTCCACCTGAACATGCATGCTGCCCTTGTTCTGTTGCACCTCATGCATCACCTGCACCACATCCTCCACACCATGCTGTTCCTCCCCCTGGTGGTCTGTGTTGTCCTCCTCCTCCTCAGTTTCTGGTGGCAGTGGTTGGGCCCTACGGTGTGTGTGCTGTGTGCATATCTCATATGCCCTGGCATCCTGCTGCTTTTGCTCATCCATAGCATGTAACAGTGCCCTGTGGTGAGGGGTTACATGGGGGCGTTCACCTGCAAAAGTAGAATGACACATGACAGTGGCATTCCCGGCACTCCCATCAATGCCCAGACCACAGTGCATGTGTGTAACCGGGTGGTGCCCACGTGTAACACAGAACAACCCACAGTCATCACGTAGTAACACAGGGCCCACCCCACCCCCGCACTGTGCCCGGACACCCTAATGCAACCTGTACTGCGCACAGTGTTGCATTGCAGTGTTCCCATGCACACCCGGGACACATGTTGTCCCAACATACCCACATGAACTATTGACCCAGCAGTGTACCTGCTTGCCAAAGGATGACCCGCATGCAATCTGTACCCCATAGGCTGTGTGTACCGTGCCTTGTGATCCCAACAAGAACAAAGATGCACCATGTATGCACCTATGGTGCCTTCCGTGTCTCTGTCATCCACCTTGCTCTCCTTCTGCAGATTGCCACACACGTGGTTCTGGGGTGGTGCCGCTCTGACTTGTGTAGACAGGGAACACATATTTAGCTGTGTAGTACCCATGGGCATGTTGTAGGTGACATTGCTGTATTTGTGTGCCTACCTGGTAACATACCCAGCTTCCACAGGTTGCTGGCCAGTCCTGATATCTGCATCCCTCCGTCCAGTCATGGACAGCAGGTGGAATAGTATGGCAGGGTCCCACCTTGTCAGGTCCTGCCATTTATGCTTTAGCTACCATGGGGTACATCTCACACCACTGATGTCAGCAAGGCATGCCCCAATGGCCCTCCACATCCTGTCCCTGGCTGTGGGTGGGTGGTTCCTGTACCCAGGTGGCAGCAGTGTGGTGTGTCACCACTGTACAAGATTGATCAGCTGTGCTGTCTCAGCTGCTGCTGTAAAGGTAGGGGTTCTGCCACTCAATGTGCTCATTGTGGCACGTTTTTCCCTCCTGTTTTTGTTTTGGCCCAGTCCTAACAGTGTAGACCCTGCCTCTGCTATCTGTGGTGACTGCGGCATCATTCGGTTGTGAGTGCACATGTTCACGCATGAGATATGTGCAGGCTGCACGTGCATCCTACCTCACCGCAACCCACACATGCAATGTATTTCAGTGCATATGCATAGGCATTTTAACACACATCACAGATGTGTGTTGTACCACATCCTGCACATTACAATATACCTGGGTGACATGTGACACTATTGCATCAATATTACACGCATAAGCAGCATGCAGTGACTGTTATCACAGTCCTGTCCTGTGTGGCACACATGTATCTACATGCAACCCTGTCCACCACCCATCACAGACAGCAGTGTCATAGCCCCCAACATCACAGACTCCAGTAACACAGGACACACCCCATCACTGACACCACTGACACAGGCCCCCCAGGACACCAGTGACATAGCCTCCACCAACATATGCAACAGTGAACCACCCCAAGCCACAGACACTAGTGACACAGCCCCCCCCCCCCGTTGGGGTATTACAGCAGCCCAGACCACAACTCCGCACCCACTCATGCTACACTGCTCATTGTAGTTGCACATACCTTGTGGGGACACCAAGTGTCACCACAGGGTGCTGCACATTGGGCAACCCAAGTCCTCCATCCCTCATCCAACTACACACCATCATGCTATGTCCCTCCCCACACATGACCTCCCCTACTTGTGCTCAGTCATCTGTTGTGCACCATGTTACAGACCTTCACATTGACAATGTGGGCCACAGCCATAGTCACACCATGGTCATACACCCTTGTCACCACATGGGTGATGACTGTCTTGTCTAGTCTACATAACTGTTGTTGGGTGCTGCCATACAACTGTGTATATTGTGGCCCACACTCCACTTCCACAGGAGCGCCCCATGCCCTGTGTCCTGTGTCATGCATGACAGTGTTGTAGTCATGTTGTTCACATGGTCATTGCACTGTTGGGGGCACTGATGTGTGGCAGGCATACTGTGGTAACATGCACCATTGCCATGTCTGTACTGTCACAACATGTGTCTGTTGGTCTAGTGGTGCACGCAGTCCACCATCAGTGGTGTCAAGTGACGCTCACTGCACACTATTGGGGCTCACTGACTGTCACATGTAGTCAGCTGTAGCAAGTTGTGCTGTGGCCATGCACATGTTGCACAGCTCTCAGTGGAGACACATTCCCAGTCATGACCCTCACAACATACAGTGTCAACCTGTGTCAGAAGACTGCACAACGGACGTGCCCATTACAACATCTTTATTACAGATATGTGTCGATTATGATTTACAATGTGATTTAACAGCCGTGCATATACACACCCTACACATTCACACACCCTGTGCAAACACACACCACACACATACACCCTGTGACGGCATACTCTCACACATTCCTACATCCAGCACCCAGTGCTAGACACACACACTATTCTCATTGTACAGTGCACCCCCGCAATGTTCGGTCCAACAGAAATGTAATTGTTCATCTTATCCAGGCTTCTTAGCGTCTTCTTTCATTTTCACTTTTGTGGTTGGAACTCCTGTGTCTCATCAGCTTGCTGCTGTGTCTGTTCAACATCACTGGTGCTTGTCTCCCCACACCCTTCAGTACCATTGATGTGCTCACAATGGGCACTGTTGTGTCCTGCACATCTGTTGCTCTGAGCTTTCAGCCACTCTTCTTTGCTCCAGTTGGTGGTGTGCACCCATCAGGTGCCTGCATTGTGTCCCGTGTGTCCAGTGGTTGTTGTCCCATGGTAGGCATGGCAGTGTGAAATCCTTGCTGGACTCCAGTTCCCATTGCAACAGCCTGTTGCTGTGTGTTTCCTTGCTGTCCCACACTGCTGCTGTCGGTGGCAATGGGTTGTGTGCCTACTGCCAGTTTCTGGCCCCTACAACCCCTCCCACTGGTGCTGGGGATGTCAGGTCATGCATCTGATTCCTGGGCCTATACCCATGTTATTTGCACCACTGACACATCTGTGGCCCAGCTGTGGTGGACTGTTGCACTGCTGTTCTCTTTTGTCATGCTGGTGGCATGGTATGCAGCTGCTGCATTAGCCTGTACTGCTGCATCATTGTGTCTCATGTGTGGCACTGTTGTTTGCTGCTGCATGGTATTCTGTGCCTGTGTTGTATCCTTCAACACCTGCTGCACACATGGGGCCTCACTTGGTGTGTAGACATTATTGTCTGCAGTGCCATTGCAATGACCTCTGTCTGTCTGTGTTGCTGTTCTACAAATTTCTCCATGGCCATTGCTAGCCTATTCAGTACCTGTGTGTGGTCCTGCATACATGCCTGTGTGGCTTGTATAGCATCCACTAGGGTGTTAAAGAATGCCTGTGTCTTGTTTGTGCCCACCTCTATTGCTGCCACTAGGCCTGCCATGTGGTCATCCATGTTTTTATGATGTTCCTCAAGGCACAGTCTTATGCAGCCGAGCATCTCAGTCTGCTCCTCCTGCCTGCCCACCACTGACTGGCAGTAGGTGTTTTGGTCTGTAGGTGACTTGTCCGCCTGATCCTGCAGTGCACATGCAGTTTCAACTAGTCATGCCTCCAACTCCCCTAACGTCTCTGGGCTGAGGTCTTGTGCAATGTTAGCTGCTATGCTGTTCACACTGAGGGCATCACACTCCTCCAGTGTGACATCTGGTTGGGTCCCTCCTGTCCCTGTCTGGCTGTCATCCACAGCTGTGGCTTCAGTGCCCAACATTTCCATGTCCTGTGTACTCAGTGCCTGGGGTGTGCCTGTTGGTTGGGTGCCTCTTGCCATAATGCTTGCCTCCTCCTCTGCTTCACTGCCAGCAGCACTGCTGTCTTCCTCATCTTCATCTTCCCCTGTTTTGACTGTTGGGTTATAACTCTGTCTGTCAGACTCTAGCACAACAGCTGTATTACCATTACATGCTGCCATGGCAGCACTGGTTTCATGGTGTGTCTCATCATCTGGACTACTGCACTGTGCTGTACAGTTTACATCATGTCCCTGTGTCTGCCACGTGTGTCACATTCAGCACAGTTATGCCTGCACATGTGTGACCCTTGATCATGTTGCCCTGTGGGTGTTGGACACCTCTGCATGGGAAACACACATGTGTTGCTACTGTGTTGCACTGGTGTGCATCCCCACAGGCCACCACAGACTCACCATACACACCACATCCACCAGCCCACCCCACACACCCCCACCAGCACCCCCAGGCCAACACCACTGACACACAGTACATTACTGTTACTATATTTGTCTAGGGCCTACCTGTACCTCTGCATCCTCATCGTGTCTTGGTCAGTGTCCCCTTGCACACTGTGCCTGCTGAGGAATGCAAGCACTCGTTCATGGGCAGTGAAGTGGGTTTCCTCGCTTGGACCACCACCTGTTTCTGTGGCACACTGCTTATTACCGGCCTCCCTCTCCTTGCTGTGCCACTTCAAGTCATTGAGATGTTTCTGCAGGTCTCTCATGGTATGCATGGCATTGGCCACTGCATTCACATTCTTGGTCACTGCATTCCAGGCCTCTTTGCACTGTTTGCACAATTCCCTCTCCCCACTGCTGCCCAGCAGGAATTTTGCCTAGGCCACAACTTCATCTAAGAAGACATCTGTCTCCTCATTAGTGAAGTTTCTCTCGTGCTTTCTTTTCTGTGCGACCTGCAACACCACTCCATTGTTATTTTGTGCCATTGCCACCTGACTCCATTTGAGTTCTTCGCTTATGTCATCTTCACATGTTTCGGCCTTTTTATTGGCCGTATTTGTGACATGCGTAACTGTTTATGTCTGCTTTACATTTTGCACCATTACTCTTGGCTGTAATTTGTGACATGCATAATTCCAGTGCTTTCTGGTGTAAGGTCTCCCCCCTCTGGAATATGGCACAAGTCGCATGTCGCAGTGTTTTGGACACAATTTTTTGCCTGGGCGTACTTTGCGCCTTGATCTAGGGGATCTTTTGGAATTGGGCCCCCAGTGTTTTTGATGTTTTGAATTCTTGTTTCCTAACATGGACTTGATTAAGCTAGTGCTTGAAGAGCTTGTACACTTTTATGAGAGTTAATTCAAACTGCATAGAAAAATAACATGAGAGAAAAAAAATCAGTAGTTTAAGGTTACCACACACACACACACACACACACTCACACACACTTGGCATTTAAATCCTTCAAAGGTTGCTCTAATTTTGTCCATGAAGACAGGGTAGCAATTTTCCAACAAGAATGGTAGGAAAAGAAAAAGCTTCAAATACATTTTTCCATGGTTTTAGAGGATAGCCCTACTGTATAACATTTGAAACACATCTTTACAAACAAAATGTGACCACTCAATCTTGAAAATAATATTAACTTTGCAAATGTATTGGACCTTCAAGCACTCAAAGGGCTGTATATTCAGAGCAGTTGCACATGGTGCAACCAATTTGCACCAGTACAACCACATAGATGCACCACCGAGTGATATTCAAAGACCGTGGCCGTGCAGTGCAAGTTCCATTGTGCCATGGCACAAACATAATGTATACAGCACAAGTGCAGGGGGCCATTCCCATGAATACGCAATGCAATGGCATATTCAACCACAAACCATGGCGCAAGTATGGAGCGAAGCCCCAAATGCACCACTCAGACTTGAGCCTACAAAACACATGGACTGGGATGCACAATACTGCACTGATAGAGAGAGACAGAGAGACACAGACACACATAAGCACAGATGCACAGAAACACAGACACACAGATGCACAGATGCACAGATGCACAGACAGCCAGTCAGGGATCCAGTGGAGAGCCAGAGAGGGATGGATGGTGCCCCGTTCCACATGGAGGCAGTAATGAGAAGAGATCTGGATGAACTAGCAAAATGGTCAGAAGAGTGGCAACTGGGATTTAATGCAAAGAAGTGTAAGATCATGCACATAGGGAAGAGAAATCCTGAAGCCACCTATAGGCTGGGAGCGGAGTTGCTGGCAGTCACAAAAGAAGAAAGAGACTTGGGCATCATCATCACTGATGACCTGAAATTATCCAAGCAGACCTCTAAATCAGTAGGTTAGGCTAGGGGGATGTTAGGGTGTATTAGTAGGGGTATCACAAGTCGTAAGATGGAGGTAATAATCCCTCTTTACAAGATACTGGTTAGGCCCCATCTGGAGTACTGTGTGCAGTACTGGAGGCCGCACCTTCACAAGGACATTAACCAAATTGAGGCAGTCCAGAAGGGCAACAAAATGGTGCTGGGACTGCATCAGAAGACATATGAGGACAGATTAATGGAGCTCAATATGTATACCCTTGAGCAAAGGAGGGAAAGAGGTGATATGATCGAAACATTCAAACACCTTAAGGGCATTAACAAGGTGAAAGAGTCTAACATGTTTAAATATAAGAAAAATAGCAGGGCAAGAGGACACAGCATGAGAATAGAGGGAGGCAAATTAAGGGGGAATGTGAAGAAATTCTTTTTCACAGAAAGAGTGGTAGATGCTTGGAAAAGCCTACCTCAGGAAGTGGTGGCTATGAATACAGTGCAGGGCTTCAAACAGGCTTGGGATAGGCATAAGGGAGCAATACAGATGAATATGGATAGATAGGTCATTGACAGTGCAAAGGTGTGTGGCACATTCATAAGGCAGAAAAAATGGGCAGACTGGATGGTCCTTGCTATCCTTATCTGCCATCAACCTCTATGCTTCTATGTATGTTAATGAGGGGTGTGAGGGGGCAGAAGGAACACCAACGTGGCTGACGAAGGGCCTGTTGGCGGTATGCCCGACACAGGTGGTACCATGCCCTCATCACATTCGTGAACTACAGTGATAGGGAGATAGTGGTCTGGTACCACCTGAATAGGGCAATTCCAAGGCAGCTCTGCAAACTGTGCAGTGAGGAGATGCAGGCACCCACCAGAGGGAGACATGTCATGTCAGTAGAGACCAAGATGACTGCAGTGATGTGCCTGCTCCCCACAGGCAACTTCCAAAAACCAACTGGGGATATCATAGAGATCACCCAATCAGTCATGTCCCTCCTCCTCACACAGTTCTTAAACGCTCTGCTGCCACGTGCTTCAGAGTTCATACAATTCCCCAGCACACAGGCTGAGTGTACAGCAAACACGCAGGCCTTCCACAGGATGGCACGCATGCCAGGTGTGATTGGGGCCATTGACTGCTCCCACGTGGGCATCCGCATACCACCTGACCCCGGGGGCCCAGTCTACATCAACCACAAGAGATACCCATCAGCCAACTGCCAGGTGGTGTGCAATGCCACGGGGCGCATCATCAATGTCTGTGCCACACATTCCAGGAGTGCACATAACACATTCACCTGGCACAGCTCTGAGCTGTGCCAGAGGTTTGAATGTAGAGACATTTCTACAGGCCACCTAGTGG
Source organism: Neoceratodus forsteri (assembly GCA_016271365.2). Taxonomy (NCBI): domain Eukaryota; kingdom Metazoa; phylum Chordata; order Ceratodontiformes; family Ceratodontidae; genus Neoceratodus; species Neoceratodus forsteri. Next base: position 980,537,700 of record CM028131.1, on the reverse strand, counting down.
GTCAGTATGGCATGGGCCAGGGTCATCACAGCACAGCCGAGGGGGCAGGAAAGGCAGGCAGGGCAGGCATGGTGGAGTGTGCAGTGGGTGACAGGGGCAGGGATGTGTCACAGCACAGTGAAGTGCTATCCATGTCCATTCCCACACAGGTGATGGCGCATACCCACTGAGGTCATGGCTGCTCACCCCTTACCAGCAAATGTCATCCCCCGCAGAGGAGCAATACAATGATGCACACGCTAGCATGCGCAGTATCATCAAGTGCGTCTTTGGCATGCTGAAAATGCACTTCCGATGCCTAGACAGGTCAGGGGGTGCCCTACAGTACAGCCCATCGAAAGCCTGTGACCTATTCTTGGCCTGCTGCATGCTGCACAACATGGCCTTTGACTGTGGGATAGCTGTCAAGGCAGATGATGGCGACAGTTGCGGGATAAATGTGGTGATGTGCCTAAGGACGATGGTCAGCCACCCCACAGAAGATGGGACGCAAGGCACCACAGAGATGCAATCACACAGGAGCACTACAGTATGGTGAACACAGATAAGTGCACAGACACACATACATGCACAGGCCACACAGAGCAGCACACCACACACAGCCATGGATGGGCAAGGTGGGAGGCATGCAGGGAATGTGGCGCACAGCAGGCATTGGGAGGCACTGGCACACAGATGCACACAGACACACACAGCACAGGCATGCAAACACACACACAGACATATTGTGGACCATGGCATGGATCAGAGGCATGACACTGGTGCACAAGCACAGCCAGCATTGAGTGTATTGGCCATCATCACACCCATGCCATGTATCCAAGCAGCATGGTCAGCATACATGGGGGGCATGTGGCACAACATGCTATCACAAGAACACAGGTATCAATCAATATCTTTATTTATCCAGGCGGGCACCATTAAGCAAGCTCATTTACAACATGGGTCAACAGCAGTGGACGGCGGTGCAGGGCAACAGAAACATCAAGCCACGTGGGTGGCTGCGCCTTGGCTGATCAGCAGCCGCAGACTGCTCATCAGCTACGGGGGGGGTGTCTGATGCCCCCACAGGGGTTGATGTCCGGGACCGCGACCATGTCCACGCAGGGGTGTAGTGGTTGCCAAACAGTCCAGCCCTGGTGTGCCTGGGATGCCTACATCTGATCCTGGCATCTGCTGTGATAGGGTCACCAGATGCCGTGACAGTGGGGTGGATATTTCACTGCAGGGGGTCCTCTGCACATGGCCGAGCTCAATGGCTGCCAGTGACGCAAGCCCTGCCACGATGGTACCGGTCATGCAGTCCATTGCCATAACAATGGCACCGGACATGCAGTCCATCAATGCTGTCTTGGCCTCCTGTAACTGGCGGATACCATCCATGATCTGCGCAATGCCCCTGTCCTGTTGCTCTGCCAGCTGGTGCACATCCACAAGCAGTGCACGCATCTCCATGGCTAGCAGCACCTGGTTTTCCACAGATGCACTCAGCAACCGTGTGTGCTCAGCCAGGTGCTCAGCATCCTGTGCACCCTGTACAGGGTGCTGGGCTGCAAGGGGTGATGCGGCACACTGCCCAGCCTCCTGCTCAGGTGGATGCTGCACAGGGTGCAGTACCGTCAATCCATTGTGTCAGGTACACTGGCGGCAGACCCTGTGCCATGCTGCCTTGCAGAACCCACATCCCACTGCTGCTGCTTGACCAGCCGCTGGCTAGTGTCATGCTCTTCTGCTGTGCCAGCACCACCATCCTGTGTCATGCACAGTGGTGGCACCACACACCACAGCGCAGATGGAGATGGGTGGCAGCTGTTCAGCCGCTGACATGGCCCCATGCCCTGATGCCACCTGTGCTGCATCCAGGGCCATGTCAGACACCAATGCTGTCCAGGATCAGTGTTACATCATCATCAGAGCCGGAAACGTCCCCTAGCTGAGTCTCTGCACACAGCACCCTCAGGCTGTCATTGTGCATGATCCCAGCCAGGGCGAAGACTGGCACCAGGTCAAGGACATCCACCATCTCCACTGTGCTCACCCTCAGCCTGTCCAGACCTCACATTCCAGATGAGGTGGATGGTCCATCCTCTGCGGCCTTAGCGGTGGCAAACTTTGCTCCCTCCTCCCCATGGATGCGTGTAGGTGCTACAAGTAAGAAACAGTGTGTCAGTGTTGCAGTAACAGACCCTCGGTACCTGCCCAGGTGTGTATGTGACTGATGCCACATGTTGACCTTTGGCCGTGCATGCCAGCGGTGATACATGCAGGTGGCATGCAACTTGGCAGCAAGCACATCCACATGGCCATACCCACCCCTGCCGGATATGTCAGTGGGGTGTGTACTTATCATACAGGGATGGGCTGCTGCCAGTCTGGAATCCACCACCGGGGATGCCCTCCACCACTGTGTGTCTGATGGTGGCTGCCACCAGTTCTTCCATGGCCAGCAGGGTGGGCACAGTGGATGGCCCACCGCTGGTCACACTGTAGGATACCTGTATAGCCACCACCTTCTCCTTGATCCTTCTCCTGTCATTTACCACCTTCTTCCTACACTCCTGTGCACTGTGCTGGTGCCGTCCATGCTGATTCATGTAGACCACCATCACATCCCACCCTGCTGACCTCTCCTGGGGTGTGCCAGTGGCACTGCTAAGAAGTCACTCCCTGTTGATGTATGCCTCATACAGAGCATTCAACTCAGCCTTGGTGAAATTGGGTCTTCTCTTCCAGGCAGTCCCACACCCCTCCTCATCTTCTTGTCCCAACATTTAGCTACCTTTGGACAGTGACAGAAAGATGGCTCGTTGCCAGCATGGGTCATGTCAGTCCTTCATTGCATTGTTGTTGCATGCCTCTGTTACTCTGTGGCAGCATCCACTACCTATTGAGGTTTCAATAACGGTCCTGGCCTGTGCTGTCCGCTAGTGCTTATCAGGCACATTGCATGCATATTAGCTGTTGCATAATGGTAATGATATGCTAATGTACCCCACTGTGCCATGCATTGGCTGATGAGGTAATTTGCATACAGCAGCTAAATATTGTGAAATTGCTCCTGGCGCAATGGGATTGCACCGGAGCAACCCTAAGGCGCATGTACGGCTCAAGTGTGTTGCAAGGTCTCACAGTGCGCATGTACACATGGCAGTGCACAGATCTATTGTGCATCCAGCATCACATATGCGCAGCTGTGCAATTGTGCACATGCACAATTGGAGTGCTGCGGCATGCAGCACCTGTTGGGCACATGTGTGTTCCTGCGCGAGGTCACAACCCTTGAACCTGTGCACCTGCCAGGCATGTGTTTGTTCACATGTCAATGAGTGCACAATGCACCCGCATTGTGCATCACCATGATGCACGTTTGCATCGTACCATTCCTGATTACACACACTACACATGCTTCACCCACATGCGTGATCTCAGTGCCATTCATGCCGCCATTGCGACTAGTCAGAAGCCATGGCACAGGTGCAATCGTGGAGGGCCCTCAACTGATCTGAGGTGGAGATTGCTAACCTTGTGGCTGTGGTACAGCCTTTTGAGGCCCAGCTATATGGCACTGTGCCACTGCAGCAGGCCATTGGTGACGTCTGGGTGCAGGTGGCCATGGACATGAAGCGGTGCACTGGGGTGCCATGGAGTGCTGAGCAATGCTGCCACAGGTACAGGGACCTGAGGTGCAGGGATCCAGAGTGGCTGCACTGGATGCAGGTGCACGTCCAGTGTGGGGTGGTGCCACAGCCAGGTAGGTGTGCGCAATGGGCATGCATGCCCCAATGCTCATCAGTGGTGGATGTAGTGCTGTGAGACATGGTCCACAGATGGAGTTCATCACAGTCCTGTTGGCTGCTGCATGTCATGCATGGTTGCTGCACGTGTTTTGGTCATGCAGGCATGGGGGGCCACAGGACATTTTGGGACACGCCATGCACCATGCGGGCTGTGTGGGGGGAACTCTCCATGCATGCCTGTGTACTCATGTCCCCCTCAATACATGTTTTCCATAGGGCCAGAGGAAAGCAGGTGGCCAGGAAGGCCACAGCAGGGGTGAGGGGCCACTTTAGGCCACAGAGGGCTGCACCAGACGGGCGCTGCATGGCAGGTAGGTGTGTATACATTGCTGTTCTTTGTAACAGTGGTATTGCAGAACCCACATTCCACTGCTTCTGTTTGACAAGCCGCTGGCCAGTGCCCATGTCCCCACAGCTGGTCAGACCATCATTGGTCTGTGGGCTGCAGCTCTGGTGAGTTTTCTTGGAGACAGGCCATGTTGCAGCTGGTGGTGTGCTGACTGGAAGGCCTGTGCATGTGGCTGGGGTCCCTTCCCTGCAGTGCGGGGCTAGCTTGACTGGACTGTGTTTGTACTCAGTGGACCACTGATGGGGTAGGGGGTCTGTGCCTGGGACTCTTCATTGTCTGGTGTGGTTTGATAGGGGCATGGGGGTTACCCCTCCCATGCCGCGGTTGCACTGTTGGCCTGGGGGCATGTGCCAGTGGTGGCTGGCTGGTGTCGGGGACACATCCGGTGGCACCTGTCACTGTCTGGGTGGTGGACAGCTGGTATGTGCTCCTGTTGGTGGTGCAAGTGTTGGCCGCCTTACAGGCCTTTGTGTGGACATGGGCTGGACATGTGGGACTGGTATTGGGAGGGGTGCAGGAGGCGGGCTGCCACATTGTTGTGTGGGTTGCTATGTCTGTCCTGCCTGTCCGCTGGGCACCTTGGGTGGTCCTGCTGTGCCTAGTGGTTATTCAGTGCCATCCAGTTTCTGTGGTTCTGTATGTCTGTGTTCCTACCCCTGTTCCACTGTGTGGCACCATGTCTCTGGCCATCCAACACCATCCTCCCCATGCCATTGCCACAGGGGTCTCTTGGCATGTGTGCCTTTTCTCTGTCCTGTGCATGGTCCTGTGTGCCATTGTGGCTGGTGTTTACATATGTAACTTGTGCACTTATCCACCTACACCGATGTTTGCTTGTGGGGTGCCCATGTCCAATGTAGGCGGCTCCACGGTGCTACTCCCCACTTCGCTTGTGCCCTGTGTGGCACTGGTTGGTCTGTGCCTCACCTGACCCTGGTCACCTGCTCTTTGGGTCTGCCTCATCTCTGGCACTGTGCACTAGGCACACTGTGGGCCTGCCTGGTGGGTGTCTGTTGCATGTCTTTGCCATTGGCAGGGCTAGGGTGGTGGACTATAGAAGGGGGCATGTTCTAGGGTCAGTGGCCTTGGATTGTCTGTGCACCTTCCCCTGGTGCCCTGTGTGCCCTCAGAGTCCATTCATGTGTTCATGGGTGTGCCCTGCTGGGGGAGTCCTGTGTCCATAACCCTCTATTTCCTTGCCTCTGTGTCCCTGCTGCCTGTGGCTCTTGCCCTGCTCAATGGGGTTGTACTCAGGTTTGCTCCACGCATCCATGATTCCACCAGCACATCTCTGGTTTTGCTATGACACACCTTTGCCATATTCAGCTGACTTGCACTGGTGCCTTTTAGGTGGTCATCCTCTGAATATGGCTCCCGGCTTGCTATGGCACATCTCACTTGCACTGTGCCGGACTTGCGCCAGCCTTTGGCATATTTTTGAATAGACAGCCCAAAGTGTTTGAATAATGCTAAGATAAATACAATAGATGTCTGCAGACAGAAAAACACCCACAGTCCTGCCGGTCTGCCAGGTTCCTGCTTAGGCACTTGCCAGTCTTATTATTTATTTATTTATTGAGTGTAGGATTAACAACCTTTGAGCATTACTGCTCCTTTACAAAGGTTCCACATCATATGGTTACAGGTAAATTATAATTCTAACAATATTTATTTTAGTCTTTGGTAACCAGGCAAGGCCCACTAGGCACAAGTGTCTGTTTTCAGGGGTGATCTGGGAGCACTGGGCGGTTAAGTGACTTGCTCAGAGCCACACAGTATGCAAATGGAGGTTGTGAGAATCAAACCAATGTCATGCCATGCTATCATGTAGTAGAAACACATGTGCATTCAAACAAAAGAGGAGACTTGAATAGCATTATTACAAAAATTAAAGGAATAGGCAAATACATTGAGCAATGGAATTTACAGTGGTACAGTAAAATTCAATGTTGCAACACTTTAACACAATGTATTGATATCAACAATTTGAGGAGATATGCACTGAATAGTTGCATGTATATCATTTTGTGCTGTATATTTATTTCTGGAATGTTTTCTTTTTTATAATATAAATTGTATTGAGTTTTCCAAAAGACATATAAACAATGATCACCAAGAATGCAGTTAAAATAGAATATGTCTTATGTTTCTGGACTGTTTTGTGATGCTTGGTTTTATATTCAGTTCTGTTCAGTTTTATTCAGGGAGTTAGCCATTGAGATAGGCTAATTTTTAATGGTGCCTCTACAGGTTTTGCAAACAGTCTGAGTTTTAATTAATATAGTAATGATAAAATACAAATAGTATATTATCAAAATATCATATACACATTAATGACATTATAAACAATACAGTAACTTTTCGTGCAGTGTTAACCTGTATTTTATATCCTAGTTTACTTTGCTATTCCACTATCCCCTGGGCAGCAGGAACCAAATAAGGGGATGGTATTTTGGAACCAGTTTAACAGTACTTTTGTTTGGAGGCTTCCTGCTCTGAATCAGCCTTATACTACCCGGCAGGGAGTTGAAGATGTAGGGAACATAACAACTAAATAAATCAGCTGAACTTTGGATTTTACAGTAACTCTAAGAACTGTCAACTTGTACTGGCCAGCTGCTGTTAGTGATACTGTTTCTGGCTCACCTGGCAATCACACCTTTAAATAATTAGGAGCCTGCCCTTAAATAAACGCTCTTCACTGCAAAAACAATGTTATGCCACTTCCTATGATTGTCTAAAGACAACCAGCCCAATCTTTTATACACTTCACACTGATGAAATATTTTAGAGCAGTCTAAAATCAGTCTGGTAAGCCTATTGTATAGAACATCAAGTCTGTTAAATTTTTCAGAAGAAGATCAATCATAAATAACAGCTGCATAATCAGAAAGAAAAATTATTTGTGTCTGGATAATCTTTTGCCACAACTCCGGGTTAAACAATTTTTGCATCAGTGTAACAGTCCAACACGTGTACCCATTTTTTAACAACACAATCCATATCATTGTTGCTTGTACCGCTTGGCTCAAGCCAGAATCATAAATATTTATAGTGGTCCACTAAATTAAGGGTCTGCCCATCCAAGGTGGAACTGATAAATTAATTGTTTTGTGCCTTCCTTAATTTTGCAGAAGATCCAAATAGCATCAGTTTGATTTTGTTTGGGTTCAATTATAATTTGGCTTCAATTAGAATTTGCAATTATTAAAAACAGTTTGAAGATCATCAGATCCACTTTGAAAAACTGTCTGGACATCTGAGAGGGCCCCCATAGAGGCATAGATGACCATGTCATCAGCATATAAATGATAGCTCAAGTTGATAATATTTTCTCCTAGGTCCTACAAGTATATTGTTAACAGGAGAGGGCGTAGCTCTGACCCCTGGGGTCCCCTCTCAAGAAATCCATATTCCATGAGATATGTCCATTTTCTGCAGTATATTGTTCATTTTATGACAGTAAGAGAAGAATCAACTAATGGTTCCATGATTCAACCAAGTTCTAGTTTCTTAACCAACAGATCATGATCCCAAGTAATCTTTCTATTCTATTTGTTATGGTTGGATTTTGAATCAAGACATGCCATTCTGGATCATTGTTCTGTATTTTATTGTTTAATGTACTAAATTACAATATTCTCCTGAGTCAGAAAAGAAGAACATATTTTTGGCATGCAGAAATGACATGTATGATATGGGTGTAACCACTCTTTCCCTCAGGGAACAACAGTTTGTATTTTAGCACCACCGATGACATTGGCACAACACAGTACATTCATTCCACTGGCCTGGCTCGGTCTTTGGGAAGAAAGGGACAACCAAGCAAGATTTATATTTGAACGGTTCTAAGGTGGGCCATGGCAGTGGGGGCACAAGCAACTTGACAGTTCACACACGCACACAAGCTGTCCACAGCAGAACATAGAGTCAAGCAGTAGGTTTTATTCTGACACAAAGATGCTGACAGAAACAACAGTTTCCTCAAAGACTGCAGGTGCATTGACAACAGGAACACAGTCCACATTTTCCACTGTAGTTTCTTTGCAAATTACAGGTTCACAACCCAACCCCTTCTTCATTAGGGGCACAAACTACTTTTCCCGTCCTTCCCTCTTCTGGGATATAGACACAACCTTCCCTTCCACTTCTGGGCTATGGACACAAACTGCAGTTTACTGGCCTTTCCCAGGGCAGGCAATGTCCCAATTACCCCTACTGCCATGGTCCAAACTGCACAGACCTCACTCTCACTGCAACCTTGTAGTTTAAAACTGTAGGAGAGCAGTTACAGTGGAGTTCATCCATATTTCTACAGAGATCTATGCCTCCCACACCAGCTAGGTGGTGAGGGTTCATCCCTGGCCAAAGGGGGCATCTCTTTTACTTACTTCCAAAGCCATACTAAGGTAGCACTTCCATTGGCCAAGGCAGTCCTCCCTCAGTGTCCAAAACATTTACCAGGAATTCCCTGACCTATGGAGGGCAGTTCCATTTTTCCTACACTGGGTATCACTTTACTTCATTTCTACCAAACTGGGGACCACATCCCCAATTGCTCAAGGTTTGAAGAATTCAAAGCCATTGACATTCTTCACCCTCCACAAGGTCATGGGAGTAAAATTCTACTGACATTCTTCACCCTCCACAAGGTCATGGGAGTAAATGGCCATTGCCACCTCTTGTGCTACTCACATTAGCCAACATTTGGGGCTGTCAGGGCCGGGGAAGGGAGCAACCTGCCCCCCAGGCAGCTCCACACTCCTCCTCTGACAGCAGTCAGAAGGCAACTCCTTTAAATTCTACCCAAGGCAGAAAACTCTTCCCTAGCAACATTCCAAGCCAACATTCTACTGAGAGCCATACTGCTGCGAGAGTTCCATCTCCTTGGAGCCTCTGCTAGGCACACTGACAGAAGTTACCATAGAGACAACAAAGCTGGTCTATGGACCTAGATGTCCAGTGAAACCTGCCTAGCAACCTAATGTAATCTATTCTAACAGTGTCCTAGTAACCCAGGGTAACCCAGGAGTTACTCCCACTAACACTAGCAAGCCTTGCTGTCCACAGAGGTCCCAACAGAGGATTGGGAAGCCATGGAACAGTTCCCTACAGCCACTGACTACTGGGTTCCTCTTTTGTAGCATCTCTAGCTACAATAAGCACCTTTCTGATGGAACGGAACTGACCACCCACTACCACTGGCGGGGCCACCAGCCTGTCTTCCATTAGGCACTCATCAGGCTCCGCTATAAGGTATTTACTAGGGTCCCCTCTGACTAGGCTGTACCCACTGCTATGCTACAGTGGCACTCAGACCATACCTTTCCCAAACCCAGAAAGCAAAAACATTTTAGCACCTTCAAGAACATGCACAAGCTTTGCAATGCATTTCCTGACACTAATAAATACACATTCTACACTGGTAAAAACATTTCATAACATTACATGCTAAAAACATTTAAAAACTACTGGTAGTCAGTTTTAAAACAACTGTCCATGAAGCACTATTAAATGCTTTAAAAGAGTCCTTGGATTTTTCTTCTTTAACTGCACCTGCAAAACAGCATGCAAAAACACACAACTACACACTACTTGACTCTAAAATTTTGTTGTTAAACGGTTTTTCTATAAAAAATACTTCTATATGTTATTTTTTTCTTTTCGTGCTTTTGTGCAAAGCGGCAACCATTAAAAACATTAAAACTGGGGAAAGGGAACCCTACAAGTCCATCTAGGGAAAAAGTGTCCATGGGGCTGGGACATCCCAGGAAAGCATCTCTGGCAACAGGTGAAATGGGTTGAATAGTTCTCAGATAGGCCCAATGCCCTCTGAAAGTATCCAGAATCCATGCCCAAATGGGCCAAGGTAGAAACACTGTCCACAAAACCCCTCAGGTGTATGTAACTATTATCACTAAGATATTGAAACAGGATAAACTTGGCCTTACCAGTTCTGATGTGCAGGGAGACCTCTGGTACCCATGGCTGCTGCTGGCTTTGCTGCTGGTGGACCTCATGACTCACTCCCTCATGACCTTCTGGAAACTGGACACCCAGACAAACTCATCCCCTTGGACCTCAATGGATAAAAAATGCAATGTCAGTCATCCTCATTCTTAAGACCAATACCTTGCAGATCATGTGGCCCACTAACCACTGCTTACATTCTCTTGTTACTTTCTTGAACATGTGTGCCACTGACCATGGCTTATAATCACTTGTAAAACTTTTGTTCAACTTTGCCAGCATGGTAACTTTATACAAATTGGTACTCCATGACAGTATCTCTCTGGACTTTCCAGTTAGTCTCCTTATGAGTACCAATTCAGGTGAGGTCTATAAATGACAGTGCCATCCAGATGCTGCATGGGCAGGCTGTGGACTGTCTGCCTCCCATCTTTGTCCACCATGACCGCTGCATCTATGTAGAGAGTCTTGCCAGTCTTCCACATCTTTAGCCTCTCCTCACATCTTCTCCTCAGCACTGCAACACTTTCAGGGGTCTGCAAGGTCCTCCAACCCACATCCGTTTTCATGGCTTCCTCCATCAGCCAACTCTATTGACAGTCCTCAATATCATGCCACACCCAATGTGGCAAATATGGGTATTGTCCCCCAAAGAGTTCCTCCACCTTCTTGTGGATAAGTCTTTCCTCCTTGTTGCTCTCCAGACTGACCTGGTGGTGTCCAGATCTGATCTTTGCAGGTATCTTGGTCCCATGGAGGCAACACACTGCTGGAGTCCACCTCTTCCACTTCTTCGATGGACTCGATGACATTGAAAACATCTTGCAGGACAGTAATTGCAGCTGACAGAGCAGATTCTTTAGGCTGCTCCTTGGATCCCAGATCCTCTTCAGGTGCTGAAGCACTGAGCTCTACCTCAGGCCCCTTGCTTTCTCCTACAGCTGGACATGGATCAGTTTGTGGGACACGGCCACACACCTCTTCAGGAAATGGTGTACAGCATCATCCAGCCTTGATACTGCTGAGTTGATCCTCCAGACTGTCTACTGGTTTGTCTCTTTCAGGCTTTTCCTTGCCCATCAAACTGGCATTAAATCCAGGAGTGTTGGGTAGACACCACTGGTGCTGGATCTGTTCTCGACAGAATTCCTCCAGACCGTCATCTTCTTCTTCTGATGACTCCACGTCAGCATCTACACTCCACTGGGGTACCACTCAGGCACAGTTGGCTCAGTCCCTGAAAGACTTAACAGGTGTACTTAATCCTTACTCTTTTCTACATTTCCTGAAGTTTGGTACAGCCAGGAAATCTCTTCCAATGTGGAGGCATACCACACACGCTGCTACTAGCCATCCAGAAAGTGGCCTGTAATCTGGGATTCCATCCTACTCAATGCTTTTTTCTAGCTCTTTCAATTGCTTTTCCTTCTTGGCAACTCAGGTTTGAATGTGCAATGGATAGTGTTTTTGGCTCTCCAAGACTCTGGGTGCTGCAAAAAACAAACAAATATGTTTAGCTGCACTAACTGCCTCGGTGCTCGGGCTTTTCCTTGAAGGTGTCACCTGTGGTACAGCCCAAGTCAAAACATTAGCTTCTGCAGATGACTTCCTTGTGGCCATAGTAAACCCAGCCTCCTCTTTCCAGGCTGCACTTGAGATCCTTAATTATTTCAGGCAGTTACTAGGATTAAAAGGGAACTGGTCCCAAACCCAAGGCCCTCCCATTAAACTCCCACCCCCTGGAAGCTCAAATCAAACATTTGGGCCTCAAATGGACATCACAGTGTTTAAAATACCTGGGGGTTACCCTTCTTGCCAGACTTGCCTTTTTAGTGTACCTGAATCTAAAGCCCTTTTAAATTTTGCAGAAGGCAAAACTTTAATCTCACTTTTAGGAGCAAAATTGCAGTTTACGATATGCTGGCCTTCCCCCAAATTCTCTTTTATCTAGGCAGTCTCCCTGTTCCTATTTAACAAAATATCTTTCCGAGGTTTGAAACACTCTTTGCCTCATTTTCTGTGAGAGGGAAAGAAACCCCACTTTAGCCTGAAGAAACTCAGGGCAATAGGCAAGCAAAGAGGTTGGGCCCTACCATGATTGTGGTTCTCTCATCAAGCAGCAGGGATCCAGCATAACTTATTCTGGCTATCCACAAGTAGGGAACAATGCCCAATCCAGCTACAATTAGAAGCAAGCCTCCTGGCCAAACCTCCCTGGGCAGTCAGTACTATAGGAAGACATGTAGGCACAACAAACAAATCCTCCCCCATCCAGGTATATTCAGGACTTAACCAGTTCACACTCACTAAATATCACAACTGGAAATATACACATCTGGGGAAGTGATAACCACTGTGACACAGTCTCTATCTAAAGACAGCAGGTCAGCTAGTATACTGGGCCTCCTGGGAAGCCAAAAAAATATGTACAGATGGACACATAGAAACAGACAAATTGATGGCAGATAAGGACTGCTAGGCCCATCCAGTCTGCCCATTTTTCTCTACCTACAGTACTGCAAAAGCTGCAGACCCTACTTGATCTCTGGCTTTACCTTCTCATTCCTGTTGCTAGGGTTCCACTATGCCTGTCCCATGCATTTTCAAATTGTCCCACTGTTTGCCCCCACCACCTCTGCTAGGAGCCTATTCCATGCATCCACCACCCTTTCAATGAAGAAATACTTCCTCACATATTCTACTGTCAAACTTGAATCCTTTGCATCCATAGCTACAAAATTCAGTCTACCTGAGTCAGACTTCTCCAGATCATATTTGCTTTCCAGTACCAAATTTCATGATAGTATGATAGCATCTAAAAAATCCTTTCCAGATATGATCACAAAGTGGATGGGATACCCAAAAGGACTAAGAGGTAGGATTTTTACCTTCCTGCTACCCTCCTATACTCATAATCTGCTACACTGCAGAGATGCCTGAGAAGTGTTAGGCACAGCTATTCCTATAGCAAAGTGGGTGGCTATCCTCATCATGTCCACACTAAATTCAGGAACATGTGATCCAAAAAAAAGAGATACTTCATTGGCGGTACTGTACCCCAAAAGTCCTTTAACAAATGGGACTTATGTTCAGTAGCCACTGCTGGAGATGCCACCAGGATGTGGGAACAATGACACCTGTTCTGTGGTCATGTCCCACGCTACAGCAATTCTGGATACATGTAATATAGCTCTGTAGCTCACTGTTAGAAATCACCTTGCAACCAGACCCAGTGTTTTGGCTACTAGGAAGGTCAACTATAGACCAGCACATCTCATACTATCACATACATTGGCTACTGCCAGCAGGTCTGGAGGCAAAGATGCAGGTACTGCTTTGATGGAGAACTAGTCCTCCCCTTGCCTACAAGAATGGCTTCCTGCACTGGCTATGTTAAAAGAGCACAAATGACTAACCCATGTGGTAGCCCATAGCCTGCACAGGTGCCATACAATTTGGGACCGTTTTCCAAAATACCAAATGAAAAGTAACTGGAGTATGACATAAACATTTACTTCCATATTTAATGCTTACCATACTTTATGCAACTAAAATTGATGTGACTGAATGTTAGATAGGAAATTCATTGTATTAGACAGTTATTAACCACTAAACCATGTCAAAAAAAGGAAACAGAGAAATTGCATGCTTGAGTACTATTGATTTCATACCTTCTTTACTGTTTTAAATTGTTATAGTACACTGATCATATAAATGTTTGTAAATCTACTATGACTTGTACTTATTTCATCAATAAAAATAATCCCCCCCCCCAAAAGAAAGTTAAGATTTAAATCCAAAAAGCTGTTTCCTTGGCTTGGAAGTAGTGCTACTACCCACCACGCCAGTAGCCTAGATTCTGGAGGAAACTCTGGTTGCTTGGGGGTTGGCTGGGAGGAGATGGTGGGGTGTCCAAAGGACTCCTTACTTCTCTCGGGGGGGGGGGTTGCATCACTCATGAGCTGTCACTGAGTGAAGGCTGAGTGACATTGTAGTGTGTGTGAGTGTGTGTGTGTATGTGTCAAGAAGGGAATGGCTGATTGCAGGACATGAAACACACACATGCCTCCACACTCATATGTGTTGACATCACATTGTGTGTCGCTGGCCAAGAGGAGAAAATTGGAGGAATAATGGTGCTAGTAGGATGATGCTTCTAGTCACCACAGGCCCCAGACCACCAACAGAGCATTGGACCCCTTCTAGATATGAGTTTCCGGGTAGATGGGAGATGGAATCCCCCTTCTGGCTCCACCATGGAGGAAAATCTATGGGGGAACCTGGTCCTGGTTAGCACCTGGGAAGGTGAGTGATAAGCCTTTAATTGATAAAATAAAAATTATCTTTTATTTTCCATGCTGTCATAGACCTTAAGAGGAGTGTCCTTTAGAATAAATTTGACCTGCATTTTCTTTTTGGTACTAGCTCATGTTAATGAGCGGAAGTCAGATCTCTATCAGGGAGATGGACAGTGGTGGACACAGATAGAAGAAGTGACTATGGCATATTTCCTTTTTAATTTTTATAATTTATAGTGATTATCAAGTCAGGAAAAAGGGAGTTAGGATAGCTAGGAATGCAATTGGTTAGAAGGCAGGATTTCAGCATTTTTTTGTTAGATCTACAATGATGTCCGTATCAGTACATATGGACCTGAGAGAACTGGCAATGCAGTGGGTCAGGAGGAAAACCTTCATTAGTTTGTTTCATTTTTATTTCAAATACCATATTCTGATTTGAGATGAAGGGGGCAGGGATTCATGGGACAGCTGGGCCCAGTTTTTACTGGGATCATTAGGTGCTTCTTGTCAGAGGGCAACTTCCTGACTACATTGAGAAATAGATTAGTGAGACCCCTTCTAAAGAAGCCATCTTTGGATCTGGAGATCCTTGCAAATTACAGATCAGTCTCTGGTCTTCCATTACTGGGTAAGGTTACTGAGAAAATTTAGGTGTAGCAGCTTGAGACACTTTTCATTACCTTTGACACCTTTGAGCCCCTCCAGTCCAGATTTAGATCTGGACATATCACTGAAATCATAATAGTCTGGGTACAAAACTACATACTTAGGGCAAATAAAAGAGGAGAGCAGTCAATTCTTATTCTCCTTGATCTCTTCTCAGAGATAGATAATATAGACTATGACTTGCTGTTGGACAAACAGAGCTAGTATGGTGTGCTCACTGGCAAAGTCACCTGCTGGTTTCAGTCCTTTCTTGGGGACAGGTTTCAGAGGGTAGTGTTGGGAAATTTCTCTTCAGGACCTATTTCCCTGCCTTATGGAGTACCTCAGGGGTCAGTCCTATTGCTACTGGTGATTGCAATATACGTGATACCCCTGGGTGGGTTATTAGATGGTATAACTTGAGGTTTCACTGCTATGCAAATGATACTCAATTGTACTCAGTTGGGACTGGCAGTAGGGCCAAGAGGTTAGAGTAAGAAACTGTCACTGAGCTTGGTACAGCCAGCAGACCAAGGTTTAACTCCCAAAACCTCTGCTTGCATACTGTGTGACCATAAGCAAGCCACTTAACCTCCCCAGTGTTCCGGGGTGCCTCTGGAAACAGGTCTTAGGCCTAGTGGACCTTATCCAATTACCAAAAGAATAAATAAATAATTGTCTTTTGTGCCTTGGATAGAAGATTCAGTGAACATACTTTACAATTGTCTGGTGGAGATTAAGGATTGGATGGCATCAAACTGGCTGAGACACAGTCCAAGAAAGACAGAGGTATTGGTGATTGAGCCAGACAGAAGGAAGTGTGTGAAGGTGGCCAAAGAGACTATGAGGCTGAGGATATCCCGTGATCAGAGCGAAGCAATATTAGCGACTACAAAATAGCGACTTAAAAAGCGCGAAAAACAATTACGCGACCAGTACATTAAAACGACTGAGCT
This sequence comes from Neoceratodus forsteri, assembly GCA_016271365.2. NCBI lineage: Eukaryota > Metazoa > Chordata > Ceratodontiformes > Ceratodontidae > Neoceratodus > Neoceratodus forsteri. Next base: position 980,521,682 of record CM028131.1, on the reverse strand, counting down.
GAAATCGCGATTTCGTTTGCAAAAATAGTGACTGTGAGTGCAATGAACTCATGACAGACAACATTAACTGAATATAAGAAAGGCAATGGCTCAGATCTGAATTTAAGTAAGAGCTGAGAAGTGGGGACAAAATATAACTTCAGTAATTACAGAAAAAAAATCTCCCTTATGTTGCTCTAATAAAATACATGACCAGGTAAACATTCTCATTTTCCTTATACTCTCTGCACCTCCCCACTACTACCACCAACACAAGTTGTGACCCTGCCAGCACAGCACTGAATTTACCAACACATCTTTCATGTACACATTTAAAAGTGATACAGTGCATCAACATGCTGTCAAATAAATTACTAGACTACATCACCATCAAACTGAAAGGCAATGATGCTCCTGTTAGCCACAGAGAAGCTTCATATGGAGATAACAAATAGCGTCTTTGAGTAAAGTGAAGTGATTCTTCGGGTATTGCCTCCCTCTCCAGCTTTCCTCGGCATGAGATAAAACAAACATCAGCAGACCGCATCAAAATGTATGTAATTTCTTAAACTTTCCCACAGCAGGAGCAGATATGTGCATGCACGCACACGTAGACATCAGAGCACATTTAGATGCGCGGTTTTATCAATCGCAGTTTTGTACTGTCGCCTTAACGGTGGTGGCCGATGTGTAGTCGCCCACATAAATGTTGCGATTTTTTAGTCGCTATTTTAACATAGAACCAGGCTGAGGCTTGGGTTCTCCAGACTGGTGGCCTCTGCTAAGGTGAAATATCTGGTTGGCATTTTGGACCATGGTCTAATATCTAAGGTTCACGTATCAGCTGTGTTTACGAGGATCTTTAACCATCTCAGGAACATTAGACGGGTCATGTCTTTAATCACTTCACAAGACCTGGCAGCACTGGTGCATGCCTTCATGATGGCCAGACTCAGCTATTGCAATACTCTGTACCTCGGATAAATAGAGGTCTGCTGCATCACCTGAATCTGGTGTAGAATGCTGCAGCCAAGTTACTGATGTACCTCCCTAGGATCTTGTGAAAAAGCTGAATCCAGTACACCTCAGATTCTTTTCAGTTAATTATGTTTATTGGTCCCATGCAACAAGACTTGAAAATCAGAATTAAAAACCAAAAGGGACCAAATGTTCTTTAAGATTCTTTTATGTGCACAGCTTTTATTTTCTTTGCCAGCTATCTTCTATTTATAATTTTCCAACATTTTAAGACATTCAACTGGTCTCTTCATCAGGGATTGGCTTATTTATTCTCTCAGATATGCACATGCACATGGTGATCTGTGAAAATGAGTGCGATTAAGCTCTAGACCTGAGACAATATCAGTTAGAGGAGATGAAATGATGCTCAAAGGTAAACTCTACAGGAAAAACCTAAGAGGCACATGGTTTTCACAGAGAGTGGTATCAACCTGGAATATATTTCCAGTCTCTGTGATGACCAGTACCAGTATCAATCTGTTCAAAAAAACATTGGACGAGACGCAAGACTCTGGTAGATCCTACTTTTAGGGTTAGAGTATAAAAAAGTGGTCTAGGTCATAAAAGGCTAACACTGCATGACCTGTTAAAAGTCTTACAAATATTATGAATCCAAACACCACTTGTAATAAGGTAAAAACATTTTTGTTTTTTCATAGTGCAGTTTTGCAATAGTTTTGTTTTTCAAATGTTATGTTTGCTAATTGTCCACTGCCTACATTTTCTTTTGGCTGGTAGAGTAAAATGCTCTATTCTGGCATTTCTCAGAAGGCATACAAATAAGATCCCATTGCCCCCCCCCCACTCTGCTGCATAAAAGCCTGCAAGTTTTCTCAAATAACACCAGTATTTTTACTTGTTTTAGGTTGTTAGAGGAGTTCTTGGTCTCATGTTTCAGCTGAAATATGTTCAAGTCTGACCACTGCAACAAAGTGACCACCTCATCAGTCAGGAAAGTCATCACATTTTTACCTTACCATTCTGAGCAGTGGTTCCTCTGCTTTCTTTATATCTTATGGGAATCCACTCTCTGGCTTCATTGCTTATATAATGTGCCTTGACAAATTAGAGGTTCACAGGGGAGCTTACCAATTAGGATAAGGTCACAGTTCTCCAACATTTAATTCAGTATAAAGAGTTTGGCAATCTCAACCCATCGCAGTTGCAATACATCTTTATAAGATATATAGGGGTGCACATGGTGTGTGACAAAACAAAAGCATACAATAAAGGTACCAGAGTTCCCCCCATCACTCTGCTGTTTGATATCCATAAAAGGCAGTGTAGAGGAGGATACTTCAATAGTGTACTGAAGGGAAAGATGAACCATGGTAAACTTGTCCAAGAAGATTTGGAGGGTCTCCCTGGAGCAGGAGGTAGCCGCCTCACAGTCATCTATGTAGTGTTTGTAAAGTTCAGGCACAGTCTTTGTGAATGAGAAAAAAAAACTGTTCCTCCACCCAATCCAAAACAGGCTGGCAAAGCTGGGACCCATCTTGGTACCCATGGCAACTCCACTGACTTGCTATAAAAAGGATGTCATTAAAAGAAAAAGCACTGAGTTTAAGAACAAGTTCTGCCAGATGGGTTAGTGTGACAGTGTAAATACTACACTGGGAAACAAGAGGTTAACATCTTGGCTGAGGTTTTGGAAATGCAGGGAATACAACATGAACAGGCAAGGGGGGTGCCTCCCCAGGTGTTACTGATTAGAGAGATTGCTGAAAGGCAGAAAGAATTCAGCAAGGAGTCAACTGGAAGCTGGAAACTGCTGCAGGGAGGAGATACTCCTAAGCAGAGAACCCTGCAAGATAGAGGGTGGAATGTAAGACAGGAACCAGAGCAGAAAGCCAAGGAGAAGGGTTAATTGCTGGAGAGAGCATTTGGGGGAAAGGTGAAACCTGCTGCTGAGAAATAGACCATCTCTAGAGCAGAGAATCCCGAGGTAAAGCATCAGCCTAGCCAGCTGGGTCAAAACAGTGAGTGGAATGTACTGCTAATAATAGTCTGCAAATAAGGCTAAAGGGAAAACTGTTTGTGTTTTGTTTGAGACTGTGCATTCAAAAACTGCTGGCCCACTAACTGTTTATGTTTTGTTGGAGACTGTGGCCCAGATATTCAAAAGGGTTGTGCATGGCACAAAAGTGTTGCGTCATGCACAACCCACTAATTCGCCCCGGCGCGATATTCTAAAGGGAAAAGTGCGCGGCACAAATCCCGATGTGCCAGAGTGCATCAGTAATGTATGCAGGCACAGATGGGGGGGCGTTCCCATGCATAACCTGCACAGCCCGATATTCAGCCCAGGATGTGCAGAGCCATGCATGTGCAACCCTTACTTGAGCCAGCACAAAGTTAAGCCAAAAAAAAATGAACAACTGATGGCCACCCACAGGTGAGCTGCCACATTGCAGGGCACAACATGGCAGATGCCACCTGTGGGTGGCCACCCGAGTTCCGGCTGCACCTGGTGGCACCCCCCCATGCCCGATCGTGGGCATTCATAAAATAAAAAAGTGTCCTATATACCTGGTGGTCCAGTGGACCGATTTCCGCCCGATTGCGGGCATCTGTTTTAATAAGGAAAAACCCCTGTCCTATATCCCTGGTGGTACAGTGGACTGCACTCTGCCTGATTGCGGGTATCTGTTGTAAGAAGACACCCCCTTCCAAGATCCCGCTGACTGCCCGATTGCGGGCATCTGTTGTAAGAAGAGACCCCCAGTCCAAGATCCCTCTGACTGCCCGATCGTGGTCATCAGTTGTGAAGAGACCCCCATCCAATATCCCTGGTGGTCTAGTGGTACCCCTCCCCACCGCCCACTGAGCCCCACCACCTCCCCCATCAGCCAGCGGGTGGAAGCACCCCACCCACCTGCTGTCCCGCCACCTGCCGACTGACAGCTCAGTAGGGCTGCACACCCATGGTTCACAGTGTGAGCCAATGGGCATGCAGCCCACACCGTACTACACATTCCAGATATGTGATTCATTCTTTATTATTAACACAGGTGCCCGCGATCAGGCGGAAATCGGTCCACTGGACCACCAGGGATATTGGACAGGTTTTTTTTATTATTAACACAGATGCCCGTGATCAGGCAGAAAGTGGTCCACTGGACCACTAGGGATATAGAACGGTTTTCTACTTTTACACAGATGCCTGTGATCAGGCTGCAGGGGGCGTTGGTCCCCAATGGCTGTTGCCTGGCAGGGCACCAGGTGCAAGTCGTCGGGGATCGGCGCACCTGCATGCAAATGGAATGCAAATGGGGCTATAATGACATTAAAATGGCACCATGTGTTTCTTGCATAATTTATGGCCTATTTGCATGTCACCTTTTGAATATCACGGGTGCTGTGAATGGCGCAATGGCAACTTGCACTAGCGCATCTCCATGCTCCACTCCGGCCACTTGCGCTGGCGCAGTGCCACTGCACCATGCACAGTGGGGGTGGCCAGGGTGCAATATTCAATGCTACTGAGCCATGGCGTGGCTCCTTTGAATATCGCGCAGGCCACATGGCTGCGCAGCCAAGTTGAGCTGTGCCCAAGCTTGCGCCACAGCCTGGCGCAATTTAAATATCCAGGCATGTATATCTAAAAAACTGCTAGCCCACATAGGTGGTTCAAAGATTCCTTTTGTCAAGTTAGCCTGAAAGAATTGTTTTGTGTTAACCTTTATGTTTCCTGACCAGGCAGGAGAAGTTGAACTGACTGGTTATGCTTTTCTGGAGCAATAACTTACATTTGGAGCAATAAAATTACATTTTCTTCTGTGAACTTTAAACCCAGCGTGATGCCTCTCCATCTTCCATTTGCCAGCTTGTCACAGTTAGTATGTGTATGGGTGGCTACTGGACTTCCCTATTATTCAGAAAATGATGCAAAGCTGTCAGGCCATCATTGTGGGGGATCACTGTATAAAGAAATTTGATGTCCGTGGTGAAGATGAGCTGATAGGAGCCATTGGATCTGAACCTGTCAAATAACTGTAGAGCATGGTTAGTGTCTTTAACATAGGATGGCAGGGACTCAACGAATGGTCACATGAGACTGTCCAAAAATGCAGAGATGTAGGATGTGGGGCAGGAGCAGGTAAACATACTAGGATGACCAGGGTTACCTGTTTTGTGGATTTTGGGAAGGAGATAAAACCTGGATGCCCGAGAATGCTGAACTATGCCCATCCTTCCCTTTAGTACATTGCTGAAGTATCCTCCTCTTCACTGCCTTTTCTGGATAGCAAACTGTCAGTGCAGAACACTGGTCTGAAGACATCAGTTTATTACAAACCCACTGACTCACACAGTTTCCTCCTCTACAGCTCCTTCCATCTTAAACATGTCAAGAATGGCCTGCCATATTCACAGTTTCTTAGACTTCGCAGGTTGTGCAGTGAAGATGCTGATTTTTCTGAGCAGGTCCAAATAATGCATAGTTCTTTTTATTAACAGGGGATACCCTAAAAGCACAGTGGACAGAACACCCTTCCAGGTCAGTAACATGTCCATAACCTTGACCCCCATAGGAAGGATACTGTCATGCAAGAACAACAACTAATTCCACCAGTGCTTCCCTTCCATCAGAGTACACCTTCTCTTTACAGGATCATCACTAGTAACTTTCCTATTTTGCAAACTGACCCCAACATTGGTGCTTTCCTTACAAAACCACATATTACCTCCTACCGTGGGTCCACCCAATCTGCAGACTCTCCTGGTAAGAAGCAGCCTACCTACTCCTAATAGTTCCTTCCTACCAAGTACCAAGCCTTGCAACAGAACTGGCTCCTACACCTACAAATTTATCCAGTCCCAGACAAGTCTGCCCCCCTGTTACAGCATTCTTCCTTCTGATGCAGGCTTCATCTTGGGAAGGGGAGTAAAGTTGAACCATTAAACCCCTTTATTAAACAAAATGTGGTATTTTCATTTGATGTTTAACAACCAAACTCCAAACAGGTGATATCTGGCTTGAACTGATTATAATATTGCATTGGCTGTTCATCTGCCCTCTCAAGAAAAAAAAGCTGATTTTTTGATAAGCTACATTTTGAGAAAACTACACTTTTTTGCAAATTTTTTCATCAAAGTGTGTCTGTACTAGTGTGAGCAGCAAAGGAGAACTGTCAGCAGGTCACAAGTGCTTTCATTAATAACAAACTCTAGCAAGAGCCAATATGGCTGCAGCTGAGGTCCAACAAAACACAGCACAGTCCACTGTGTCCAAGATGGTCACTGGAGTTCTCTGCACATGCGCAATGACTCACACATGTGCACTGGGCTTCAGTGGCCATCTTGGATATGGTGGACCATGACACTGGAGTTCCATGCATATGGGCAAGTTGTTGAGCATGAGCAGAAAACTCTAGTGGTCATCTTGGACATGGCGGACAGTGCCATGTTCTGCCAGTACTGACAGACAAAATAGTGCAGTGGATGCACAGTGATTGCCATTCACCGCCAATATTTAAAAAGTCTGTTCAGTATCTGGTAAGTTCCCTTTTCCCTACAGTGATCGCAAGACATCTGCAGGGCTATGCCCACAGCAGCTATAAAAAATTATCTGCATCCTCTCACCAGTGCTCGCTCCTTTGTAGGTAGTAAAGTTATGTCACTTGACAAATAACTCTCCACCAGTGTCCTAAGCAAACTGTTCTCTTAATTTTACATTCTCTAACTTGGCACATTAAACACAGTGGCCCAGATATTCAAAAAGGTTGTGCATGGTGCAACAGTGTTGCACCATGCACATCCAACTGATGCACCCCGGCGCAATATTCAAACGTGGATTGTGCCTGGCACAAATCTCGATGCACCAGAGAGCATCAGTAATGTATGCGGCGCAGGTAGGGGGGCGTGCCCATGCATACTCCACACATCCCGATGTTCAGCCTGGTATGCTGAGTCCATGCATGCGCAACCCCTTCTTTAGCTGCACATAGGTGAGCCAAAAAAAAAGGAACAACTACTGGCCACTCACAGGTGAGCTGCCGTATTGCAAGGTGCAACATGGCAGCTGCCACCTGTAGGTGGCCACCCGAGCTCCGGCTGCACCTCCGTGGCGGTGTCCCCCCATGTCTGATCATGGGCATCTGTTTAGATTAATAATGTCCTATCTCCCTGGTGATCCAGTGGACTGCTGTCAGCCCGATCGTGGGCTTAAGTATAAATAAACAAAGTCCTATCTCCCTGGTGGTCCAGTGGGCCGCTGTCAGCCCGATCACGGGTTTAAGTACAAAAAACACAAAGTCCTATCTCCCTGGTGGTCCAGCAGACTACTGTCAGCCCGATAGCAGGCTTAAGAATAAAAAACACAATGTCCTATCTCCCTGGTGGTCCAGTGGACTGCTGTCAGCCTGATCACGGGCTTAAGTACAAAAAATACAAAGTTCTATCTCCCTGGTGGTTCAGTGGACCGCTGTCAACCTGATCATGGGCTTAAGTATAAAAAACACAAAGTCCTATCTCCCTGGTGGTCCAGTTGACTGCTCGCAGCCCGATCACAGGCATTTGTAATAATAAAATAATGTCCAACAACCCTGGTGGTCCAGTGGACCGCTCGCAGCCCGATCATGGGCATTTGTATTATACAATTAAGTCCAATATCCCAGGTGGTCCACCAGTACCCCCTTCCCACCTGCCCACTGAGCCCACTGCCCACTCCCCCTCGGTCAGTGGTGGATGGCAGCACCCCACCCGCCTGCCTCCCTGCCGCCTGCCGACTGACACTGTAGGTAGGGATGTATGCCCATTGGTCCACAGTGTAAGTCAATGGGCATGCAGCCCATACCATACTACACAGTCCAGATATGTGAATGGATCCAGTTACATATCTGGAATGTGTAGTACAGTACGAGCTGCACACCAATTGGCTCACGCTGTGGACCAATGGGCGTACAGCCCTACCTACAGTGTCAGTTGGTGGGCAGCAGGTGGCAGGCAGGGGTGCTGCCGCCCGCTGCTGACTGGGGGAGGTGGTGGTGCTCAGTGGGTGGGTGGGATGGGGGTACCGCTGGACCACCAGGGATATTGGACTTAATTGTATAATACAAATGCCCACAATACGTGCAGGGTCCACTGGACCACCGGAGATGTAGGACTTTATTTTTGTTTACCTAAGCCCGTGATTGGGGTGACAGTGGTCCTCTGGACCACCAGGGATAAAGGACTTGCTTTTGTTATACTTTAGCCCGCGATCGGGCTGTGAGTGGTCCACTGGACCACCAGGGATATTGGACGTGATTTATTATGTACTTAAGCCCGTGATCAGGCTGACAGCGGTCCACTGGACCACCAGGGATATAGGACGTGATTTATTATATACTTAAGCCCATGATCAGGCATGTAGCAGTCCACTGGACCACCAGGGAGATGGGACATTTTTAACTCTCCGTATGCCTGCGATCGGGTAGAGGGGCGCATTGCTGCACTGTGCAGGGGGCATCAGTCCCTGATGGCTGCTGCCTGGCAGGGCGCCAGGAGCAAGTCGCCGGGGATCAGCGCACCTGCATGCAAATGGGGCCATAATGACATGCAAATGGCCCCATTTGCATCTTGCATACATTATGGCCCCATTTGCATGTGTACTTTTGAATATCGTGGTTGTTGCGCATAGCGCATCCCCCTGCTCCACTCTGGCCACTTGTGCTGGTGCAATGCCACTGCACCATGCACACTGCAGGTGGCCAGAGTGCAATATTCAACAATGCTGTGCCATGGCGCAGCTCCAATGAATATCGCCCAGTCAACGCCCCTCAACAGCCAAGTTGCGCTGTGCCCAGGCTTTCACCACAGCCTGGTGCAGTCTGAATATCCGGGCCAATGAGTCTTTTTCCTGTCCCTTTGTTTTTCACGCAGTTTCTAACATTAAATGAAAGTTTTCTCTGGTCATGTTATTTATAATCTTACTGAGTCATAATAATGAATACATGATTAGTCAGGCAGTTGAATTAACAGATTTCATTAACAACATAAAGTAATATCTTAATCAGCGATAATTAATATGTAAGTTTAATTTAATATTCTATAGCTTATTTTAGTAAACACATAAGTAAAGAGATCTCTTTAATGATAAATGTTATTACTTCAAACTCAAATTTAACTGCTTATTTTATTTATTCTGAGTGTATTTTAATTATTCTGAGTGAATATGGGACTGATGTATCACAAGAATATTTATTGCAAAGGCATGACATAAAGTACCATCATAGTATTCACACACTAACAATTGCCATATTATTTCTTATCCTTTTTCATGTTTAAAATGTATAATTCTTGATTCTGCATTATAATTGAGAGCAACAAGAATCTTACTTTCCCCACTTCCTGCAGTGGAAATAATACCAAAAGACTACCAAAGGCTTTTTAATAATATCTCATAATTGTCTTTTAATCATATCTTTCATTGTGGCTCCACATAGAGACTGCTCAAAATCTCAGCCACAGTTTAAAATGATTTTTTGCAATATATTATATTCTCACTCTTATTTGAATTTACATACTGCAAAACCTTGAATTTTATATGCTCATTCTGATATTTTAATAAAGTTACATTAAGCACTTCTCAACTACAATCCCCTTTTTAAATCTTTAATAAATGTTCAGCATTTTCAGTATATCTCTAGTGTTATTGTTTTATATATTCAAACTGACACATTAAAATACCAGACAGCTGTTTCTTCTTAATAGATATTAAAGTTTATGTCTTGGCTGACAGTTTAAGTGGTCTTTGTAGAGCTAACAATTGAGTGTATGGTTAGAGGATACCTATCAGATCTTTTATAAAAACTTGGGCTTGATTCTCAAAGGTGGACACAAGACGTGCATCAAGTCTGCATCAACCCTGGTGCTGTGCCTATCACTATGATGCACCTTGTGCCCATTTCTCAAAGGTCACACACATTTGTGGCACTTCACCCTCTTTACGGTGGCTTGCGCCAAATATTTGGTGCAAACCTCATTAAAATGGTCCCCTGATTGACACAATGTTAGACCACCACAAAGCTGGTCTAACTGACTGTATGTGGTGCATGGGATCAAGAATCCTGACTGCAAGTCTAGGAATGCCACAAGCTCCATGAGTCATCTGTTCAGCATACCAGGGGCTTGCAGCATTCTAGAATGTTTGAGAATCAAGCCCTTTGTCTTTTAATGATATTCCTGCTACAAGAAGTGGAAGAAGTGGGATTCCTGTTAATCTCAATTCTATTGGCTTGCCCATTTGGGAAATGGACAATTCCCATGGAACTGGGACAGTTCTCTGCACCTCATGCCAACAAACATATATCATAAGGAATTACACTTGTCATCAGATGTTTCATTAAACAACTATTTATATTGAATGAGCTAAGCATAATTTTGAAACAGCAGAACCAAACACTCTTGCAGCTGATCTCATAATCTGGTGCACAATATCAAGAGGAAACACACTTAGCAGGCACAGTGGTCAGCACGACAAAGTTGAATATGCAAACAAGGTTTACCAATTCATTTCTCACCAGCAGTGGATTTAATCTTCTGAAGCCATTTTCTTAAAAGAAAGTTTAATTTAAATAGGAACATACAGTACAGTTCTGTCAAGAGCACTGGGAAGAGAACAACATGAGGTAAAAGGGCCAATCCTTTTGTAAGGAACAATACTTGCATCTTCAGAATTTAAATCCATTTTTACATTCTGAGTATACCGATATAACTTGACAGTGGTAACAAGACATGCTTAAATCAAGGAATGAGCACCTAAACATGATCCCTGCACTCTCCAGTCCCAGGGTGGTGACAACAGCCATATTATTTCTAATCCTTCATCATTTTTCATTTTTAAAATGTGTCATTCTTGATTCTGCACCTCTTACCAGCAAACGTGTTTTAATGCATTATGTCTCAAAAATCTAGGAACTTAATTGGCTGAGGAGGTTGAAACCGAGTGCTGATACCGCAACAAAATAGGCACTGGAAGAAATCCACAACCTTTTCACCCAATCCAGCCATTGCCATATCCATAAACTTGGTTGCTGGGCTCAAATACCCACAGTAAACATGGCATCACTTCACTTACTCCCACCAATATAGACACTACAAGCAAACAACTGCATTTTCAAGCATTCTCTGTTCCATCTGAACCCGGCCATACCACAGCTTTTTACAGTAGCATTTACCCCCCCAATCTGGCTCACTTTTCATCAGATTATACCAGCATGTACTCTGCCACCACATGCCAACATGGCTTAAAATGGTTTTGATTCCCACTTTTTTTTTTTGGCTACCTTCAGTCTCAGATTTGGCTCCTGCTTTCCTTCTGAGTTTACCAGACACCCAACTCTTCAAATAAAACCACCATCATTTCCCATACAGTTAACATTTAAAAAAAAGTGAAACAATGTCACACTTTCTGTTCCTCTGCCACTCATTACCAGTTGTGCCTATGCCCATCTCCATACGTTTGTATTTTGTATTATGGTTCTATAAAATAAGACATGCCCATGCATGACACTATACAAGAACTGTGGCTCCTGAAACAGATTCTGTGGAACTATTAATCACTGCTAAATGAAATAAACCAGCACCACCTATGCTCTACACTGAGGCCACAACTTGCTCTCACAGTTGTACTTCCTTATATGACAAAAAATACAACTACTTACAATACTTGCAGTATTGGCACCACCTACTCACTTACTGCCAACAATACATATAACAATGGACTTTTTTCTTTTACAGCAATGATTTTCCTTTTTTATAATATATTTTATTTTTTTTCTAATGTCAGTAACAAGAACTGTCTTAAAAATATGTTATCGTATTTCAAAATCAGAATAGTGTATTCCAGGGTGTGAGGTGTGCTGGGACACTGGCATTTCTGGGGTGTTGGAAGCATTCAGCTTTCAGTTTCATGCTTCAACCTACTGGAGGCATGCCAGCACAATGCACACCCTGTCATGCCTTATTGCTTACTTACTGTTTTTATCAGACTTGTCATTAAACATATATTTATATTGAACTAGCAAAATATAATTCAAAAACTGTTCTGAAACTATAATGCATTGTGAATATAAATAGGAAGAAAAATACAATGTAATACAGACCCCAACCAAAAATAAAGCAATGACTGAAATTTATGTCATGAAACACCATGAAATATTTAAACTAAGAAATAGTAAACACATTTAGCCAGAATGCTACAGAAAATGTAAGTTTTAAACACGACTATATTAAACTATCAAAATCTATTCAATGATAAAACCATATGAATTTCATAAAATCAAAATACACCTAAAGGAACACACTGAAAAATACAGGCCATTTACACTTTTTCCATTGACCTTACAACTTTTAAAGTGTTCAATGTCTGCATGATGTATTTACATATGTAAACTGAAAAAAACAACAATCTCTCTTGAAATGCTAAAATAGCATGTATATTCATGTATATATGCTATCAATGGAAAGTGATAAAGTCTACTACATTACTAGTAAAAGCAAGGAGTATAATTTTACTAAATAATCGATTTAGGAAAAGTACATCGGTATTTATTATATTTTTCTTTTTTTTCTTTTAAGTTGTTCAATTAAAAGCAAAAACATAAGGAAATCACTACCCATTATTAAAAAAAGATAAACTGGTCATTATTTACTCAATGCATAATCCTTAGTGCATTACTTAATTGCCTTTTGTTTAAGTTTTGTTCTTATATTTTTGTCCCAAACTCTATTTAAAAATGCGTTTTAGCTGATTATATTTTTTACCCTTGCCTTGTACCAAGTAAACAGTGTCAGGAAGTAGCATAACCCCAAAGCACTGAGGCTGGGAGTGGAGTGTGAAGATATAATTCACTTTGTCTTGTATGTGTATAGTTCACTGCTTACAATTGTAAGTATCCAGATTGAACTTTAATAAATTACTCTCACTGAATTTTATCTGGAGTGTGGAATTATGGCTGTTTCTTTACATATGATATTTATATATTTTTCCAGCATCCACTGTTCTACAGGAGAGCAGCCTGCATTTGTATATAATCAGGTCCTATGCTGTATAACTGGTTCTGTAGATAATACAATAAAAACAAAACACAAACTAATATGAACAAGTCCTCAGACTGGTCCTATAATTTAACTTTAGTTCAGTGGATTTTTCTCCATAAGCAACCATTAAAAGCTAAATAAACATTCCAATCTGATAATTATTTTAATAGCTGAAAAGGCTACATAAGATATGTAAGGGATAACACATGACAGGATATGTAGTTATAAAGGAATAATGCACACCTTGGGTGGTTGTTAGGCACCAGGCATAGTCAAGTGCCACAACCACTCAAGAATTTCATTATTCCATTATGAGCATACGACCTGGAGTGTGTTTGAACAACTAGAAAAATGGGCTTTTATGTATTTAAAGCTACATAGTTTAGGTGAGGTTTGTTGTTGTCAGTAAAAAATCAATGGTCCTGTGGCATCTTTCGGCCAATGGGGGTACAGGATTTTCATGGCCCATTTTATTAAATGCCATCATGACATGGAAACTTAGGTGCCACTGAGTTGATCCAAATACTAAGAAAAAAGTACAAATAATATTGAACAAAAAGTCTAAAATTTTATTTGCAAGAGAAGGAAATACACAAATTAGTACAATTAAGACTCAAACAATCAACCTCTTCATTCTTTGATGAGTATTTTAACCATTATACCAATCCCATACAGACTCATTTTAATGAGATGTGAGTTGTATGTTTTTTGTTAAAAATGTGTGGGCAGCAACAGAAAATGATAGCATATTTAAAATGCTTATTTCACCTCCTGTAATTCCCAGATGAGAAGTGAGGGATATGAGAGGCTTGGGAATGCAGTTGATTGAGAGAAACAGCTTCATAGGATTAGTTTGTTTTTAATTCATTTACAGTGAAACTGAGTTGGTGAGAAGTGGCCTGGAATAATTGAAGAAACATTTGGTCCAGCTACAAGATATCTATATATATATATATATCTACAGTATATGTGTGTGTGTATGTATATATATATATATATATATATATATATATATATATATATATATATATATTCATAGCAAAAAAAACACAGTTTAATGCATCAGTTAAGGTTGTTCCACAGTGACAAAAGTGAGGAAATTCCTTGTTAGGGTTCCCACCCCCCCTTGCACCCCATCCCCACTCTGCCCCCACCAACAGGCATCAGGGTGTTCATTGGGATTGTCAGTCCTAACTCTCACCCCATCCCATGTGTAAAGAACCTGAGGTGGTGCAGTATAGGAGAATGGGGTGAAAGTTAGGACCAACAACCCCAATGCACACCCCAATGCTTATTGGTAGGGGTGGGGTGGGGGTGGAGTGCAAGGGTGGTAACCCTAACTACCAACTTCCTCACTTTGTCACTGTGAACAACTTAACTGATTGATAACAGAGTTTTGCCATGAATTTCTTCTTTGAGAATGAGCACTAAAATAGTGAATTTTTTGTCACATCATAAAGTTAACGGTAACGCGAATGCAACTGCAAACGCTAATGCACATGGTGACGCAAAGGTAAATGATAACGCAAATGGTAAGAGAAATATAAGCACAAATAATGAAAACAGAAATGGTAAAACAAATGGTAACGCACATGCTAACAGAAATGCAAACATTAATGGAAACAGTAACATAAACAGAAACGCCAACGGAAACACAAACAGTAAGAAAAATGCAAATGGTAACAGAAACACAAATAGGAATGTAAATAGTTATGGCAACGGTGCTGCAGAAGGAAAAAGTAATGCAATCGACAATGGAAATGCAACTGCAAATGCAAATGCTAAGGGCAACAGAAATGCAAACAGTGACGAAGATGCAAACAGTAATGGTAACGCAATTGAAAATGCAAACAATTACAGTAACAGCAACGATAATGCCAAAGTGAACAGTAAAACACAGGGAAATGCAGACGTAAGTGCATATGGAAATGCAAATGGAAACTGGCATGGTACCACAACTGGCAATGCAAATGCTAACGGTAACAGCAACGATGAGGCCAAAGGAAACACAAACGTAAATGCAAACAGAAGCACACACGCAAATGTAAATGGTAATGCACATGGTGATGCAAAATGAAATGCAAACATAAACAGTAATGGAAAAACAAATGGTAACAGTAACGCAAACACAAGCACAAAGGAAAATGCAAAGGGTAATGCACACTGTGGCGTAGACAGTAACAGTAATGCAAACAGTCACGGAAATGCAAGTGGAGACAGTAAGTGGAGCAGTAATGAAAGTGCACACCCTTATTTTCCCCAAAAGCTGCATAGAGAAACACAGTGAATACAAAGAATGTATGCATAATAATAGGCCTCAGAGCAGAAAGTGAGCACTTGGAATACTAAATTGCTTATATCTCAGGAACCGTACGACGTAAAACTTTTTTTTTATTTCATATGATTTATTACTTTCCTGGCTAGTTTTGCACTTAGCCCCATAGTGGGGGGCTAGTGGGGTGCTAAGCATTTTTCTGACAAAAAGTCCATATCTCAAAGTGTTTCCGAGATACGGCCCCGAAAGTCATGGCAGATGTCGTAATGTTAGTCTATGGAACAAAGTGTCAACTTCAGAATACCGTAACTATGCATCCCTGTAATATTTTGTCACCAAACCACCAAAAGGCACATCTGTAGGATGCTGGCTTTCTTCCCTCCTAATACCAGCCAAAAAGATCAAACCGTTCTTTTGCAGCCAGTGGCAAAGAATTCCTGTTATTTTGGGCATAGTTTCACAAAGTAGTGTCTCAAATCATGATACTTTCGCAAAAAAAATTCATGAAAGTGTCACAGGTGCAACACTACTTTGTGACACTACAGTTTGCAAAAATTTCTAAAACATATTTCTGGGGTGTTTAACCCCCAAAAAAGACATGGCTAGCATCCTCAGGGCTCAACTAGGTGAACACCAAAAGAATTGTGTCCCTAAAGGGTCACACATTTAAATGCCAAGCATTTCTGTGACCAGTAACTAAAAAAAAAATGGCTGACTCATGACACTACAGGGGTCTTTTGCGACACTGTTGAACTTTTTGTTAACTTTTCCCATTAACTATAATGGGAAACTTGTTTTTTGAATATGTTTTGAATTGTTTAATATTTTTTCATGAAATCTTTGAAAGATACATCGGGGACCCTGGCTGCATGTTCCCTGAAGGTTTTGGACCAGTTGCGCAAACCATGTGACCTGTAGGTGCGAGCAAAGAATGCTCAAAAAAGCATAAATGCAACACAGAATGATGCTTTATAGCTCTGCAATTGTATATCTGACTGGTACAAAATTTGGCAGATCCAGAGATCTAGGGTACTGCTCTGTGCCTGCCAACTTTCAGGCAAATCTGTCATGCAGTGGCAACGTTATTAATCTGACAAGTTTCACACTTTAACCTTAAATGGGGTAGTCAACCCTAACTATAGTGGCACTACCGTTTTTGCCATGAATTTCCCTTCTTTTTGAAAATTATCACTATAAATAATGAATTGTTTGTCACATAGTAACGTTAATGGTATTGCAAACACAACCACAAATGGTAACGCACATGGTGATGCAAAGGTAAATGGTAACGCAAAGCAGGGCCCACCATGTGATTTTTTGTCACTTCACAAATGGTGATGGAAACAGTAAGGTAAAACAAAATAGTAATGTTAACTGTAACGCAAACACAAGCATAAGCGTTATAATATATATATATATATATATATATATATATATATATATATATATATATATATATATTCACAAAAACTCCATTTAATGCATCAGTTAGGGTTGTTCCATGGTGACAAAAGCGAGTAAATTCGGTGTTAGGGTTGGAAACACTAACTGCACATTCCCCCCACCCCCACTCCCACCACACACACACATACATGCAAGTAGGGGAAGGACCAAGGCAAAATTGCTGAATTGTGGAACAGAGTAACTTAATAATCCTTAACTAATGTAACACAATAGCAGGAAAAAGCACATCTGTGGAACCAGATCTTGCCACCCTGCAAATTTCAGCCTAAAGGACCCAACCGTTTGCTGGCAGGATGATGGCAAAGATGAGCAGTCATTAGGAGCATACTTTCACAAAATACTTTCACAAACACGAACATGTAACAGCATGACACATTCACAGTTGTGAAAGTGATTTTCAAAAGTATTTCAGGGAATGTGCAAAATCCTGTTTTGGATCTTGAGAACCCCAAAATACCATATGTGTAGTGTGTGTTATGTGTTGGTGGCAGTGTGTGAGCCAAGATGTCCAGTTGTCTGTAGTGATATGTGTTTAGCAGTGTGTGGAATGCCCATAATGAAAGTTGGCAGTGACGACCCCATGCTGCAGCCTGATGGGAGCATGGTTGTGTGGTTTTGTGATTTACATAGTTGTATGTTATTCATGTTACCTGCTGCTGGTTGTGTGTGATTGGTTGTGTTGCCTTGGTCCTTCCCCTATTTGCATGTGTGTGTGTGTGTGTGTGGTGGTGGGGGTGGAGGGGAATGCACAGTTAGGGTTTCCAACCCTAACACCAAATTTCCTCACTTTTGTCACTGTGAAACAACCCTGATGCATTAAACAGAGTTTTTTGGCATGAATTTCCCTTCTTTTTGAGAATGTGCACTATAAATAGTGAATGGAATGTGGTGGTGGGAGTGCGGGGCCCACCATGTAATTTTTTGTCACTTTGCAAATGGTGATGGAAACAGTGAGGTAAAATAAAATAGTAACTCTTACTGTAACGCAAATGCAAACGGTAACATACATGGTGATGCAAACATAAACGATAATGAAAACAGTAAGAGAAATGCAAACACAAATGTTAATGAAGACAGAAATGGTAACGCAAATGGTAATATAAATGCTCACAGCAACAAAAACACAAACAGTAATGAAAACAGTAACACAAATGCTAACGAAAATGCAAATGGTAACAGAAACACAAACAGAAATGCAAATGGCAATGGCGATGCAGAAGAAACTGACAATGGAAACACTACCAAAAATGCAAACTCTAAGGCCAAAAGAAATGCAAATGGTGACAGACACGCAAACGGTAACGGTAACACACTTGGAAACGTAAATGGTTACGGTAACACCAACGATGATGCCAAAGGGAACAGTAACACAAATGGAAACACAAATGCAAGTCATAATGTGCATGATCACGATAATGCAATTGGAAATGCAAACACTTACGGTAACACCAACGATGACGCCAAAGGAAACACAGACAGAAATGAAAATGCAAATGGAAGCGTGTACGCAAATGGAAGTGTTAACGCACATGGTGAGGCAAAAGGAAATGCAAACAAAATCAGCAATGGAAATGCAAATGTTAACAGTAACGCAAATCCAAACGCAAAGGGTAACGCAAACAGTGGCGTAAATGGGAATGCTAATGCTAACAGTTATGGAAACGCAAGCGGAAATGCTAACTGTAACAGTAACGAAACGCCCACCTTTTTTTTCCCCCAAAAGGTGCATTCAGAAGTACAGTGAATACAAAGAATGTATGCATAATAATGGCCTTTGGAGCAGAAAATTGAACACTTGGAATAATAAATTGTTTATATCTCAGGAACCGTAAGATATAGAAAACAAATTATAATTTCATATTATTTATGACTTTCCTGGCTAGTTTTGTACTTAGCCCCCTAGCAGGGGCTAAGCAGTTTTCTGATAAGAAGTCCGTATCGTGAAGCGTTTTTGAGATACGTGCCCCAAAAGGCGTGGCGGATGCCGTAATGTTAGCCTATGGGAAAAGTTGTCAACTTCGGAGTGATGTAACTTTGTAGCGCTTTAATATTTTGCAACTAAACCACAAAAAGGCCCATCTGTGGGATCTTGGCTTTCTTCTCTCCAAATTGCAGCCCAAAAGACCAAACCATTCTTTTGGAGCAGGGTGTCAAAGATTTCCTTTTCTTTTGGGCATAAAGTCGCAAAGTAGTGGTGTGATTTGCAACACTTTCACAAAAAAAATCACAAAAGTGTTGAATGTGCAACACTGCTTTGTGATACTTCTGTTTACAAAAAATTCAAAAACATATTTCTGGAGTGTTTAACCCCCCACAAAAGACATGGCTAGCATCCTCAGGGCTCGACTAGGTGAACGCAGCAAGAATTGTGTCCCTAAAGGGTCCCAAATTTAAATGCCAAGCATTTCTGTGACCACCAACTGAAAACAAGATGGCAGATTTGCGACACTATCAGGGGTCATTTGCGATACTAAGAACTGCATTTGTGACACTGTCGAACTTTTTGTTAACTTCTCCATTGACTATAATGGAAAATTTGTTTTTTGAATAACTTTTGAACTGTTTAATATTTTTTCATGAAGTCTTTGACAGGCACATTGGAGACCCTGGCTGCATGTTCCCTGAAGGCTTCGGACTGGTTGCGCAGACTGTACGACCTGTAGGCATGAGCAAAGAATGCACAAAAATGTGTAATTACCACATTCTCCTGCACAATGTAGCTCCACAGCCATAGATCCGACTGTTACAAAACTTGGCATTTCCAGAGATCCATGGTACTGTACAACTCCATGCATGCCAAATTTCAGGCAAATCTGTCATACGGTGGCAAAGTTATTAAGCTGCCAAATTTCGCAGTTTAACCTTAAATGAGGTACTCAACCCTAATTATAGTGGCACTACCATGCCACTATAATGTGTATATATATATATATATATTATGGTAGCACGGTAGTGCTACCATAGTTAAGGTTGAGGAGCCATTTCTATGTTAAACCCCAAAACTTTGCACCTTAATAACTTTGCAACTGTTTGATGGATTTTCCTGAAATTTGGAATTTTAAATCAAGAGCCATAGGCCTTAGGATCTGCCAAGTTTTGTACTGGTCAGATATACAGCTGCTGAGTTATTAAGTGCGATCTGTGTGCGCGTTTACGCTTTTCTGGAATTCTATGGTCACGCCTACAGGTCATACGGTTTGTGTGACCAGCCTGAAATATTCAGAGAACATGTGGCCGGGGTCCCCGATGTGCCTTTTGAAGATTTCGTGAAAAAATATTAAACGGTTCAAAAGTTATTCAAAAAACAGTTTCCCATTATAAGTCAATGGGAAAAGTTAAAAAGTTCAACACTTTCGCAAATGCATTTTTACTTTCGCAAATGGGCCTGTTTCTTTCGCAAATCAGCCATTTTGTTTTCAGTTGGTGATCAGAAAAATGGTTGGCATTTAAATTTGGGACCCTCTAGCAACCTAATTTTTTGTATTCACCTAGTCGGGCCCTGAGGATGCTTGCCATGTCTTTATTTTGTGGCAAAACACCCCAGAAATATGTTTTTCAAATTTCTGTAAAAAGTACTTTCGCAAATTACTTTCGTGCTCACGAAAGTGTCGCAAATTTTTGCGAAAGCTTTTGCAAATTGCGACAGTAGTTTTCTAGTCTGTAGGAAAATTACAGCAATTCTTTGGCACTGCGCTGCAAAAGAACCGTTGGGAGTTTTGAGCTGAAATTTGAAGGGAACTGAGCCGACATCTCACAGATGTACTTTTCAGTGTTGTATTGAAAAAATATTACATGGCGGCAAAGTTACAGCACTCCAAATTTGATAGTTGTTCCCATAGGATAACATTACGGCGCCCTGACGCATTACAGAAATCCTTTGGATCCCTGCTGCAAAATAACGGTTTGGTCTTTTTTCCTGAAATTTGGAGGGAAGACAGCCAACAGCTCACAGATGTGCCTTTCAGTGGTTTGATAAAAAAATATTACAGAGAGGAAAAGTTATGATGCTCCGAACTTCTCTTTTTTTCCCATAGGATAACATTATGGCATTCGCCGCACCTTTCAGGGCCCGTATCTCGAAAACGGTGCGAGATATGGAGTTTTCGTCTGAAAAATTCTTAGCCCCCTATCAAGGGCTAAGTACAAAACTAGCCAGGACAGTCATAAATCATACGACTTTTACATTTTTTTTCTACGTCATACGGTTCCTGAGATATAACTTATTTAGTATTCCAAGTCCTCATTTTCTGCTCCGATACCCATTATTATGCATACATTCTTTGTACTCACTGTCTTTCTCTATTCAGCTTTTTGGGAAAACCAGCCTGTGAGCTTACATTACTGTTACTGTCATCATATGGTTAGGCTCTACATGTATGTTAATAAAAAGTAAACATAAGGCTGTTACAATGTTTACAGTCAATTAGAAGAAAGCTGCATTTCTCAAACCCTTGTTATAATCAAAGATATTATACCTGTAAAACTCCTTGATTTTGCTGAACTCTATTGCTCAGGTGGCCCACCACATGTGGTCTGGTCTGGTGTGGAGCATCGGTAGGTAAGGCCATGCAACTACTAAGTGTGGTACGTTGTGTGCAGCTGCAATCAGGGATGTGTACGTTTGGTGTACATGGCCTCAGTTTTGCTGTTGATCTCCACTGAGCATGCAGTACCTGGTCAGGTGGGTGGGGATGTCTCATAGTACATTTAGACAATTGTTTGTTATTTCTATCACCTGCTGCTGGATGTCTGTCATTGGTTGTGTTGACTTGGTCCTCCCCCATACTTGAATGTGTGTGTGTGTGTGTCTGTGTGTGTGTGGTGCTGGGGGGGTGAATTTAGAGTTAGGGTTTTCAACCCTAACAGCGAATTTCCTCACTTTTGTTGCTGTGGAACAACCCTAACTAATGCATTAAACGGAGTTTTTTGGCTCTAATACATATATATATATAATTACATTTACAGTTATACTACACTGATTGGTAGGGAGGGAACAGAAAGGCATGGATATACAGCAAGTTAGGAAACAGCTTCAGCAGGTTTTTTTATTTATTTGTTTTGTTTTATTTACAGTGATGCCCAGATTGGAAGGGTAAGAACTAGAACATCTGAGAAGACAGTAATTCAAGGAAAAGCATACTTTATATTTATAGTGATCCTAAGTCAGGAAGAAGAGAGCTTTAAAATGGGTGGGAAAGCACTGGGTCTATTAAAGGATTTAAAGTTCTTTTACAAAACAAATGTTACATTCACAGTCATACTCAGATTGGTAGAAATGGGATTTAAAAGTCTGGGTACACAGTGTTCAGGGAAAGAGTTTTGGCATGCTGTTTTTTTTTTTTAACAGTGATACTTGGGGAGGGAGAGGGAGAACTATGATTCTTGAGAATGCAGTAAGTCAGGGAAAAGGATGTTAGCATAGTTCCTTTTATGGCTGCTGGCAGAGCCTACAGCCATATTGCTTTAGCTTGGAAAGGGGGTTCCTTGGAACACTTTTTGTTAGTTTTCACTGTATCCTTCGATAACATTGCAAATCCCTATGGTAGTTAAAAAATACTCTCTTCTTTCTGTTTAGAATGAATGACACAGAACTCAACGTTGCTTTTCTCTGAGAGCAAATGTGCACACTTTCCAAACAAATCTAAGTATATTTAAAACTATTTAAGGTGCACAAAAACAACCAGCGTGAAAATTGTTCAGGGTAAAAAGACCTTTCACATGAGAGTAGTCTCTAATCAGAATTCTTTATATTTTGTAAAATATGGTTTTCCAAACAACCTAATTTTTTTTCTCTCTGAGTGAGCACAGTAGGAGTCATGCCAAACAAATGTAAATGTCTTGGAAAGTATACAGGTTACCAATATATAGCAAACATGAAAGTAGCTCAGGACAAAATGACCTTTCAAATGAGGGGAGTCACTAATCTGAATTCATTAGATTTTTTTTAAATATAGCCATCGGAAAGGTAAAAACTATGAAGAAAAATTAAAATTCAGGTAATCAGATGGCCATAATTTAAAAAATATAATTAGTGCAGCTTAATGAATAAGCTCATTTGAAAGGTTGTTTTGTCTTGAAAAACATTCACTCTGATGGTTTATTCATAATGTGCATACTTTTAGAGATATTTATATTTGTTTGCCATAACTCCTATTGAATTTATAAAAACCTCATTTCTGTAAAACACTATGCCACTTTCAGTGCAAAGAGACCAGATCATCTTGTTATGCCTAATTTAACAGTAGATCATCATGACTTACTAGTACTTCAATGGAATTCTTTAGTGCTTACCAATTTGAAATAAAATGATCTGCTTATTGGGGTCACATTAGATATTTTCAGGATGGGATCATGTTAAAACTTTTCTGAACAAAAGCAGCAAATTAATTTTAGTAATTATTAGCCAGCAATGTCCTATGAAATCTATATGTGAAGCTGATGCTGACCAGATAGGAGGAAGATGGAAGACAGGGAAGAAAAACAATGGCTGTCTGTTAAACATTTAGGCATCCATGCTGCAACGCTGTTTTTTTTTTCATTTATTATGTCCTCTTTGGCAACTTCTATTATTAAACTGCATTAAATGTATAGTTTACTAAATCTTGACCTTGGGATAACTCTTGAATGACTCCTAAATAAGTTTTAAGCCATTCACTTTATGGGAGGTCAAGACTTGTGCAAAAGGTCAAGTGTTACTTTTTCATATTTTTTTACACATTTCCACAGTAAAAGTGTGCAGAAATACAAAGGTATGTAAAACTAATCTCCTATGCATTTTCAGCTTGGAGAGAAGTTAATATTTGCGCAAAATCAAACCCAAAGTTTATACAGTTTTTGTTCTAAAGTACTTTTCTTCTAAGTCTTATTGGACTATTGATGAACTGAGCAAGGAAATGTTTCAATAAAACCAATCGAAGACTCCAGAATTGGGAGATCATTAAAATTGCAAAAGGTCAAATTATGAAACTTTTAATGAACTCATTAAGACCATTCTTCTTAGTGTGTAATTATAAGAGCTACTACACAAATTGCTCTCAACAAGTTAGGATTGATAATGTCCTATCTGACAGTAGACCTGCTCACTCCGGTGTGCCTCAGGGCTCTGTCCTGTGCACCATTTTATTCAGTTTGTATCTAAACAGGTTCCCACTTGCCAGTAGCTGTCCAATTCTGCTCTATTCAGATGATGCAGTCCTTTATACAGGTGATACCAATCCCTTTAAATTGGAACACAAGCTCCAAGACAGCTTTACTACAGTTGAAAGATGGTTCAGAGAACAAAAACTCATTATGAACTATAAAAAAAACAAGTCCTTGCTGTGTTCCAGTCCCCAGAATAGGTATTGTTCACACCCACTCAATATAACAAATGAGTCTGCAACTACATTGGAACTCGTCCAGCATTTCAGATATTTGGGGATCACTATAGACAGCACTATGTCATATGTCTACCACATTGAAAATGTTGCAAAGGCTGTGAACATCCATATTGGTTTGCTTCATAGACATAAACAAAGTCTTACCCCAGAGGCCCTAAAACTCGTTATCCAGAGTACAGTGTTCTCACTTGTTGACTATGGCATAGCAAATATATGGCTCAGCTATGGATACAGCCCTCCATCATAAAAAAGTCACTCCAAATAAAGCTTATTGACTCTTAACTGGCTCCACACAGCTCACACATATGTGTGACCTATAAGACCAGGCTAACTGGCTCTAGTTCACAGGTAGGCTCAAGTTCCAAACATGCCTCCTGGCCAAGAAAGTGTGTCTTCGTGGCTGGGCCTCATGCCAATGGGTGTCCAAAAGCTTCTTACTCCGTTTGAAAACAACCGTTCCACCAAAAGCTCAGATAGCACTGTTTTTAAAATTCCTAGGTGTTGCACCTCCCTTGGTCAAAGAGCTTTTGCTCACCTTGCTCCCAAATGGATTAATAATCTTCCTCCTACCATCTCCTATATAACAGCACTAGGCCCCTTCAAACATGAGCTCCAAAAAACATCTCAATGATAATGCCAGCTGTGACTGCCTCCCTTAGCCCCTCAATTGTTGTTTTACCTTGTGCCTAGGCAGCACTCCCTCATGACCACATGGCCTATAGTATCCTGAACTTGTTGTTTCTCTTCCATCCTATGTCTTAATCCTTCCTCCAATAAAATCACCTTTTACCCAACCCCCTCTTTTCTCCTACGGTCCTCTCCATCTGCCTTCAGCCCAACCCCCCAAAAAAGCTTTGATAAGGCCTTCCTGGGCTGATGTTTCTGTACTTCTTGAGTAGCTGTGGCCACCCTTGGCTGCTATAATCCCTGTACAATGCCCTCTATCCTGACAACACAGGCTGCTGCAGTACCTCTCTCTGCCTTTCAGGCACCCCAGTCTGAGTTGTCCTCTCTCCCTTAAACTACCTTAACCCTCTCAGAAACTCTTTGTGCCTATAATAGCATGTTGACTTAGTCCACTGTCTTTGTCTTCTTGTTTATATTTATATTTATACTTGGACTCCTATTTGTTATTAGCCTGCACTTACAGTTTTACTGTATACCTAAATGTCTTTTTTTTAAATCACTGTTAATGTAATTCTGACCTGGAGCCTATGTAATGAGTCTTGTTTTCAAAGGTGTTAATCCAAGATCACAATAAATAAATAAAATAAATAATGAATTAAAACCATTTGAATATAGACCTACAATTATATAACCACTGTGATACATATTTTTAGGATCAGAGAAATGGTGCATGGCTGCCAAAATTGTGGTGATCTCACTGCTTCAACGCTTCAGTGTGCATGGATAAAACCAAAAAGAGCCATAATAAAAGCTTCTATCTTCACAAAAAAACAGTTATATTCTATTATATTTGATTTAACCTGAAAATACAAAATAGCAATAAGGAAGTAAAACAATCAAGATGAGATTTCAGCGTTCTCCAACCATACTTTGAAGCTGAGCCATATTCTTCTTGGCTTCTATCTTCTAGGCTTGTAGGCTTCTATCTTTTTCAAAGCAATTATATTTTATTTTGATATATTTAATATTCTGTATCTCAGTAAACACTAGAAAAAAAGTTTATTGAGTGTTTGAAAATAGGCAAATGTAACCAGACACAGACAGAAGTCAAAAGAGAGTATTGGTTGTGGGAGCTAGTAACAAGTCGAGGAGCTCGCTTGACCACTCCAGTGGGGCCACCCACCAACACTACTGACCATGGGGGGCACTGGTTGCAGAGGAGAAGCTGAGCAAGTTCTGAAAGCAGTCAGTGGAGGAGGAGGAGGAGGAGGAGGAGGAGGTGGATGGCAAGCTGCCTGCTATAGTCCAGCTCTTGTTTTAAATCCCCGGTGGTGCCTGAGTGACTGTAGCAATCATCTGTGCAGCAGCCCTCCATATGTAGGGATTAGGGGACTCAGTTTAGCTGTCCTGTTGTATTCAAGCATGCTCAAGCTGCATTACAGCAACAGGTCAGACTGGAGCCACAGACCCCCAACTCTGCTACTTGTATAGGACTGACTGCTTGAGAGTGAGGGATCCTCACTGCTTGCAGAGGAAATGGGAGGGGTTGTGGTTGGTGTTCATTTGTTTGCCAGGGGGCTGGCAGGGCTGGGAGGACTGCCTTTAAGTATAAACATTGCATGTGTCTGAACTGTTGTGGATTGCATGGGCATAGGTGAGGGGGGGTGTCCAGGGTGTTGAAGCCCCAACCCCTGAAATTACCTCAGAACATTTCAAATTCCTGTATTTTATTTTCGGGTTGCCTCAGGCTCAGCTGCTAAAAAACTCAGTGTCTCAGCAGTCTCCATAGTGGTTGGAGCTAGCTGTAACACAGTGTGCATGTGCAGCACCATTGATGGCCAGGGGAGATGGAGACATCATCAACAGAGAGAGCGGGAGAAGCCTGGTGAGACAGACTAGTGAGCATGCTGCCGTGCTGTGTCTTCTGTACAGCTCCGAGCAAGTTCTGGTGTCCTGTCGACTGTCATGGTGGCAGAGTGGGACTGTGTGCTGCTCTTCTCTAGCCTCAGTTGAACTGTGGGAAAACTTGAAGTATGGTCTACTAGAGAAATAACTGACCCATCCAGTGCTGAGCTGTGAGTAACGCACTACGCATCTTCTTGACTGTGCTGGACACTGGCTGGACTGGTGGTGTGGTCTGAAAAGAAGACAGGAGAGGTTGAGAAAAATCTGCTTTGGCATAATTTTTATTTTATTTATTTTAGTCTTTGGTAACTGGGTAAGGCCCACAAGGCACAAATCCCTGTTTTCAGGGGCGACCTGTGAGCACTGGGTGGTTAAGTGACTTGCTCAGAGTCACACAGTATGCAAGTGGAGGTTGTGAGAATCAAACTCAGATCTGGTCTGCTGGATGTACCAAACTCATTCACACCTCATTCCAGTAACCTCTAGGCTATACTGCCAGCCCAATAATAGCCTATAGTCCTGTCTTGGAAGGGGAGCGACTGGTAAGGCAAGCAAATAGAAGGATAATCAGCAAAAAAGTGGTGAGTGGAGAAAAGAAAAAAGATTGATTTAGGGGAGGGGACTCCTCTCATTCAGAGAGGTGGTGAGGGGTATTGGCATCATCTCCCAGGGCAACCCACTCATTACATCTCAACCCCACTGATGTTCTGCCCAGCTTGGAGCTTATCATGTGGAGTGGGAATAGGAGTGGAAAGGCAGATGCCTGACTAACATCTTTGTAGTTGGCTGTTGCAGAGTGCTCTCATGTGCAAAGGTGGAATAGGGTTAGGAGTATTCTTTATATGTAGAGGTGGGATTATGGTAGAGGATGAGTGATGAAAATGTGT
This sequence comes from Neoceratodus forsteri, assembly GCA_016271365.2. Lineage (NCBI taxonomy): Eukaryota > Metazoa > Chordata > Ceratodontiformes > Ceratodontidae > Neoceratodus > Neoceratodus forsteri. Next base: position 980,494,122 of record CM028131.1, on the reverse strand, counting down.
GGAGGTGTCTCCATATGTAGGTATGGGATGGATGAGGAGCAATGCTCCCTGTGTAGGGGCAGTGGGATGAAGGGGTGGAATGCTCTCCATGTACAGAGCTGATATGACGTGGGAGTAAAACTCCCTATGTGTGGAGGCTGAATGGATGGTGAGGAGTGCTCCCTATGTGTAGGAGGTGGGATGCAGTGGGAGAAGTGCTCTTCATGTGGGGGAGGTGAAATTTAGTGGGAGAAGCAATGGAGGGCAAAGGAGATGAGTGCTCACAATGTATGGTGGTGGGATGGAGGTAGAGCAATGATACCTATGTGTGGAGATGGAATGGAGGGAAGAGTGCTTTCCATGTTCAAGTTCAAGTTTATCGTGAAGGGATAAAATCCATTGAGCAAGCTCATTTGCAAGGAGGTCCCATGTACAAGCAATGATAAATACATGGTGTGAGATACAAAATAAGGACATATAACATAAATTAAAATAAAACAATTTTCTTTACATTAGTATTTACTATATGTACAATGTTGCATTCAGCAAGGATTGAGACCAAATATGATTACGTAAGCCACTATATCCACCATGTGGAAGAGGGATGGAGAAGGAGAATTGCTCCAAATATGCAAAGGAGGCATGGAGGGGGAGGAGTGCCCTCTATGTGCAAATGTGTAATGGAAGGGGAGGAGTGCTTCCCATGTGTGGAGGTGGGATGGAGCGGGAGGGGGCAGTCACTTAATGGCCACCATCCTAGACCCCACTCCAGCCTGTGTGTGAAACTTTTTGGTATGGGCACAGTTTATGATGGGGCAGATGTGCAATCCACATCTCTTCTATGGCTGCTGTAAAGTATTGGGTTGATAGCTGGGGGTGCAAGAAGGGGCACCAGTCACTCAGGAGCACCCACTGTATCCTACCCCCACCCACCCAGCAAAGTGGGAACAATTGTGGAGGGGGGATACAAGATCCATATTTTTATATCTCAGTACCTCAGAGTGCTCTCCATGGGTAGAGCATGTTAGGTGGGAAAGCATCTGGCTGAAGCAGAGTGTTCTGCAAGTGTAGAGGTGTGGCATAGGGTGAGGAAGTGCCAGTCACCCAAAATCACACTCCAGCCTTCACAGTAGCTCTGGTGAAGCAAGGATGGGTATGAAGGGGCAGATGTGCAACTTGAGTCTCTATCCCTGGCTGCTGCAGGGTGCTACCCTTGTGTGGAGTTGGGATGGGCGTGGGGTATCATTCTCCCAGAGACACCTGCCTGGAGCCCACCCAATGCCAGTGCCAGCTTTCATGGAACATGGATGAGTGAAGATGGAAAGATGCACGAACCACATCTGCCATTGGCTCCTGCAGAGTACTCCTAACATGTAGGAGGTGAAATGGAAGAATAAAATGGTTCACTTGTGCAGAAATGTAGAAAGATGTGTTGGGTGCCAATGACCTTGGCCACCCAGTGGATCTGGACTACAACCCTATTTCCACCCACCTGGTGCCCACCAGGCTAGATAGAAACATGTGTGGTATGGCAAATGTGCAACTCACATTTCTGTCTCTGGCTGGGGCAGCCAGTGTGCAGTGGTGGGACGGTTGTGGAGGGGGCACTAATCACAAACTTTTGCCAGGCCACAGTCCACTATTTACCTTGGGCTGCCCACCTGAAGGTCACCTTGTCACTGTACTAATCTGTGTAGAGTGGGATGGGTGTGAAGGGGAAGATGAGTAACCTACATCAGTCTGGGGCTACTACAGATGGTTCCATATGTGCTGATGTGAGCCGGAGGTGTAGGGGGCAGCAGCTACCCAGGGGTGCCCATCCAGTGCCCACCCTACACTGTGCTAGTCAATGTGAAGGGGCAGATATGTGACCCACATATTTGTCTCTGGCTCTGTCTGGGTGCTCATTTTGTATGGTGGTGGAATAGATGCACCAAGTTTGTTTTATACTGTGTCTCTTCTGATCTCTCTCTCTCTCTCTCTCTCTCTCTCCCCCTCTCTATCTCTCTCTCCCCCTCTGATCTGCTCCCACATGGTGAAAGGAAAACTCTGCAGCACTGTTTTCTGTCCCGGTTGCTGCACTCTTGCTGCCACTTTCTCTGCCTCTCTGTCTGTGTTGTCTGCTTCCACTGAGCTTCAGAAAGACAAACAGAGAGTCAGACTGACAGCAAGGTGCCAGAAGAGTGAGCATAAATAAAATGGATGGCAACAAACTTCAGGCGCACACTGTAATCCACTTCTCTGTTTGGGGGAAGGGGTTGACACCATCTCTGGCTGGAACAGATTGGACCTGCACATATATGCCATCCTGGAAGCGGTTCTCACTGTTGCTGTGTATTCTCTCTGGGGGTGGGGATGGGATGGGTTGGGGGAGGAAGGAGTAGACAGTGCTAGGAGATAGGCCACCCATTTAAATGAATGACACAAGTCCATACAGCAAAACCTATGCTCCTGGAAAAGAAGCGGTAGCACTACAAGGAAAGTAAGCCCAACTCAAATACAGTTCCAAAGTGGAGCGCTCTAGGAAACACACTGAGACAAATAACATGCCAGCTATTGTTGTATTTAATAACCACCAACGTGGAAGCCCCTAGTGCCTCAGCTACTTGCCCCCTTGTCTCACCATGTTTCTTAGAGCGCTCCACTTTGGAACTGCATTTAAATGAATGTTTGTTCAGGTGCAGGTCTGGGAGCCACTGGTCATTGTGGTTATGGTCACTACATTGCACTGCCCCCAATTTTACACTGCTAAGGCGGTGCTACAATAGTGACAGCCTGTCACCTGGTAATCATTCTCATTCCACTTTCTTGCCACATCTCAGCATGTTACTGTCACTGTCTGGGGTCTCTCTCTCTCTGCTCTGTCCCTGACACTGGTGCCACTCACCACCTCTTTGGATCCTGTGCTCTCTTTCTGGGGGGGGGTGCTGCTGCATCTCCTTCTCAGTGTCTGTCCCTGCAGCCCATGTCTCCCTCTCCCCACCATCCAGGGTTAAGTTACAGCTCTGCAGGCAATGCTGCTTCACTTCTCAGCACTCTTGCTCCTTGTATTGTGAAGCTGGGTGGGGGCACACTGAGGCAACATGGACACTAGAAGATCCATGGGGCAAGTCAGTGGGTGCCATCACAGAGAGCAATGCTCAGGCTGGGCATTGTGGCACTGGAGAGAGAGGAGCTCAGGGTCAAGAACACACACTGTCATTCATACAGAGACATGAACAAGTTCAAGGCGGACATCTGTCTGAGGAAGAATAAATAATATTTATTTGCTCTTTACTGCTAGGCCTGTTTACTGCTTATGGCACAGAGAGTGGGGGATGCAGTGTATGGCTGGGTACCCAGACATCTGTAGGATGGGTGGGTAGACAAGCAATAAGATCAGTACAGGCATGAATGAAAGGAATGATGCGCTCTCATTCCAGCACTTAATGTCTTTCAACTAGAGAATGGATTCCAGATGTGAAACTGTAACTAGAGTCACAGTCTGGTTGCACACTCATTGGTCTGCCAGGGACAAGCTTACTGTAGATTGCTGTGCATTGGACTCGTCCCTGACACACCTCTGAAATGTTTTACCACAAGATGTTTCTTGCACACGTGCAAGGAAACAAAAAACTATAAAGAATTTAGTTTAGTGACTACCCTCATTTGAAAGGCATTTTTGTCCTGAACAGAAAATGTAAAATAATGCACTTGGGGTACAGAAATGCAGGAGCACGTGGGTGGAGTGGTATTGACAAAAGTAAGAAAGCACACATTCCAAAAAAAAAGAGCTTTTACATACAGTTGACTTCTGTTTAAAAATATTTTGCATCTATGGCTGCCACTGTACATCTGATGCAAACCCATAATGACATTCATCACTTGAAGCAAAAGAGGGGGGTGAAGACCATAAATGACTTGTTTTTGTTTTAAAGGGGTCAGTTTCTTTACAGCAAAAATAAGGAAAGGCATCATTTCTAAAATGTGCAGACGAGCATGGGAACCACTTTTTTCCAGAGCATGCCACCACTGGCAGCTACCGCTTCAAGACTGCTACTACCCCCCGCCTAATACAATCAGGGGAAAATCAGAAGTAGACTACCAGCACTGAGATCAATATGGTTAAGGCACATTTGCCAGAAATTACTGTCTAGAAAATAATGGGAAAGTGACTGTGATGATGAGCAAGTCCCAGACCAGATCTCTAGTTTGTTAATAGACTCCTCCTGAGTCTGATTTGTATGGCTGCATGGGCCAAGTTATGCCATCATCAGATTTGTATAAGAGCACTGTGGAAGCACATAACTGGATCACTGTTTGATGTGCTACCAATGTGCTATGACATAGTATCCAGTGATTCTGTTTATGCAGCCCTTCTTCTCCACAGGCCGCATAAACATACCCACTTTCTGGCACACTACTTTTCTGTTCTGCAACTACAGTACTGATGACCACCATGTGCAACATGGTGACGATTGTGACAAAAATAGGAAGGAAGGAGTTAATGGCTTGGATTTTCGGCTGGTATTTTTTAACAGTCTGGAAAAAATACACACACACACTGGGATTCCACTGCCCACCAACCTCTAGATAAGGGCTGAGTAATAAATCTCAGACAGGGTAATCAAAGAGGAAGTGGACATATACACACAGACTCGCATAGCTTGAAAGGACTGGGTCACTAAAATATAAACTGTAGGTTAAAATGGGGCACAGCCCCGGTGGCATAAGGTCAGCCAGTGAAATAAGCTGTTGAGCAAACGTGAAGGTTGAGGTGGGTGCCCTACCTCAAACCACGCCGGCAACCCAGGTTCGGGAATGGACTCGGGTCACTGGGGGTCAGCAGGGGATGGGAGAGGATCGAGCATCCCAAAGACTGCTATCCTCCCCAGGGGTGGGTTAGGGCCATGCCTCGCTCTGTAGCAGCCCCCAGTGGAGACCGGGGGCACTACAAGAAGTGGCGCGACAGGGGAAAACCATAAAAAGCAGAAAATGTCATCCGAGTGACTGGATGACGGCCGCCTGGATCCTCCACCTCCATGGAACCCCCGATGAGCCAGGGGAATTCTGATCCCAGCAGCATCAGGGCTGAGAGCAAGAATGCCTGAAGGCAATTTCCCTCTGGAAGGAGGGGACCCATCCGACGAAGGGTTACGTTGGGCTACCCTGGTCGGCTGCGATCTGAGATCTGGGGGAAGCTGGCAATGGGGTGGGTTCAGAATGGAGCCGGGGTAGTCCTTGGCAGAAGGCCTGAAGGAGAGGCCAGTCGGATGCAAGGGGGTGATAAATAAATAATACAAAAAAAAAGAAAATGAATATGATTGGACATTGATAGGTGTTCCATTTGATTGTAATAATTAAATACATACACAGTAAATGGTTGAGGCAGTCAAAGGGGGAACGAAAATCACCTATTCTCAAGAGAGAGAATATGAGATGCTAAAAGACAGTTATTGGGGGTTGTTGCCATTGGGGTTGCTGGGGAAGTTACATCTGAGAGGCCAAGATTGGAGCCTGCTCTTCTAGCTATGTCCATGGGAGCTGGCAGATAGCATAGGTCCAGTTTTTCTTTATGGATAGGGAAGGGTAAGAGTAATACTAGCATGTCTCAGTAATAACCTTTTTCTTTTGTCATCTGTTACTTAAAAACATTCGTTTATTTTTCATGTAGCAGTGTTATTCTCTTGTGTTACACATATATATCCTGTAATGCTACTTTTGACCTTCTGTTCAGTAAAGAGCTATTTATTTGCTAGACAGTTGTGACTGCAATTTAAATGATTTCTAAGGTAATTTATGGTTTCCACTGGCTGAGGCAAACTCTGTTTAGCATCCACAACCCGAAAGACACACTACCAGGCTTTGATCTGTAAAACTGCATGTTTGACCTCCCAGTTCTGTGCAAGTGGAAAGGTAGTTGCTGGAGGACCCAACTGGTGGCAGTGGATACTAAAAGACAGACATCTCTCTGAAAGCTGAGACAGCTCAGAGAGGGAGGTGGGTTGTCACAAATTGGTTGGCAGTTGGGGGGTGACTGTGGACTTTCTAGCACACAGATTCAGAGTTTGCCACTGGAACTTTTACCTTAGCAGCTGCAAAACTGGATATATAAGACAGTACACTTACACAATAGTTTTTTTGTTTCTAGTTACTGTAGCACAGTTTAGTGTGGGTTGAGAGAATGAACTCCACAGAGTACGATTTGCTTACTGTGCAACAGCTTTGTGACAAGTGCCAAGAAAAGGGGATTCAGTCTGCGTGTCTAAAACAGAAGAAGACAGACCTCATAGCTGCCCTGGCGGCACATGACCACAAGCAGAAGGTCCTTGGGGGGTGAGTCAGGAACTGGTGCAGCCGAGCCCCCCAAACCAGCTTGATGCCCTATGATTTCAGCTGTTGCTGTGAGACAAGGAGCTGGAGGTGAAAAAACTGGATGCTGAGGCAAAAAAGCTGAACTTTGAGATGAGGAGACTAGAAGCAGAAGCAAAGACAAGAAGATGGGAACCAGAGAAAGAACTGGAAGAAAAAAGACTGGCAGACAGAGAAAAAGAACATCAGGAAAGAGATAAAGAATGTCAGGAAAGAGAAAAGAAACATCAGCATAAAATCCTGAGGCAGCAGCACGAAAGGGAAATGATGACCATGCACAACCAACAAAATGTGAGTAATGGTGGAGTGAGTTTTCCTCATGAAGCCATAATTAATTCTTTTTTTTTCAATTTAAAGTTTATTGATGGTTTTCAACATACAGAGGACAAATCAGCATAATCAATACAGCGTGATGACAGTATATGAGAAAATATTTGCCCTCCCCCAACCACCCATCCCACCTACCCACCTACCCCCTTTCCCACTCCCCCCCAATTCTTGCACAGTATGAACATATAATTAACAACAGAATATCTATTCAGAATAGTATCCTTAGGCAGGATGCAAGGAATAGAGAGCTTGAAAGGGACCCCAAAGCATTTTAAATTTAACAGTGCTGTTACGGAGACTTGCAATCGCTCTTTCAGTTTTGAGGTTAGCTAGTAACTCCCTACACCATTCAGTATATGAAATCTCTTCAGTGTCCTTCCAATGTTTCAAAACTAAGTTCTTAATGGACAGTGAGATTAAGGCCATATGGAACTTACGAGCAAGAACCTGAATTTCAGAAAAATCTCCCAATACGCATACTTTTGGAGAAAACAAATCAGTAAGACCTAAAAGGGGATCTACCTTTTGTTTGATAAGCATCCATAGAGGGACTATCTTGGGACAGGCCCAGAAAACATGGAGTAGGTTGCCTTCATCTTGGGAACATCTTGAACAGGTAGAAGAGGAGGCAATACCATACTTTCCCAGCTTTTGTGGCATGTAGTATAAATTATGTAGTATTTGAAACTGCATCAGACGAAGTCTGTCCTGAGTAATGAACTTATGGCAACCTTGCCATAGTACAGGCCAGTTGATTGTTGTCTCAGGGAAAAGAAAGGACTAGTAATTGGAGGGACTGAAGTGTTCCAAATAAAGCCAGTCATATAAGGAGCTAAACATCTTTGACACAGCATGTAGGAGAGAAGCCAGCAAAGCCATGTCAGCTTGAAATTTTGGGCCTGTCAAGTGTAAAGGAACTTCCCCCAGAGTTTTCACCAGTAGGTGACGTAACTGGAAGACTTCAAAAATGTTAGATTTCGGGATGCAATCTTTGGCAACAATCTTAGAGGAAGACAGCCAAGAGCCATCTATTTTATTTATAAAATATGAGAGGGAGCAGGCATTTAAGTCTGGGAGCCAAGAGGGAGAAAGCACTTTACCATCTATCGTAAGACTGGTGTTACTCATTAGGGGTTGCACCAAATCTCAAAAATGTGTGTATTTCAAGAAAGCACACAGCTGAGAGCGCTCTTTTATAGAGGTAGTGATCAGCGCACCGCACAATTATATAGGAAGAGATTTTACCCATGCATACAAAAGTGCTTCAGGGGAGAGGCAATGGTACTTAATTTGAGCCAGTTCTATCTTTAGCCAAATTGGAATGTAAGAAGAAGGAATTTGAGGAACCTCTGAGATTAACCACCTAAGGTATTTACTAACTTGACTGGCCCAACAATAGAGACTTATGTGTGGGAGGCAGAGGCCTCCCCTAACTTTAGGGGCTGCTAACTTGTAAAAAGCCAGATGTGTTTTTTTGCTGGCCCAAATGAAGTCAATAATGAGGCTATGCACCTTCTTAAACCCCACCAGTGGCAACCATAAGTTTAACAGGTTAAGTGGATAAAAAAGGTGAGGAAAAATGTTCATTTTCATCAGATTAATTTTACCCCATAGGGAGAGAGGAAGAAGGGACCATCTTTTTAGGTCTTGAGTAAGAATGGACAGTAAAGAATCTAGATTTTTCTTTTGCAATAGGGCCAAGCTTCTGGAGAGATCAATCCCTAGGTATCTCAGAGACTCCTTTTCCCAGGACAATCCCAGGGCTGTGATTTCCTGTCTCAATACAATGTGACTGAGAGGAAATACAACCATTTTATCAATGTTCAGTTTATAATTAGAAAGGGTACTAAACTCATTGATGATCTCCAACATGGGCGGGATAGATAAAACAGGATGTGATAGCTGAAGTAAAAGATCATCAGCGTACGCTGATACTTTGACTTCATAAATTTGTATGGGGATACCTTGGATCCTGGGACAGTTAACTAGCTGACTTATAAGAGGTTCCAGGTATAAATTAAAAAGAAGAGGGTATCGGGGACAGCCCTGTCTCATACCAGAATTTAAAGGGAAAAGGTCAGAGATGGCTTATAAAGTGCACGAACCCAGCTCTGAAATTCTGTAGGGAAACCAAAGGCAAGCAGAGTTCTGAATAGGAAGTTCCAGTTGACCCTATCAAATGCCTTTTCAGCATCCAGGGAGATTAGAGCGGTTGAAACCTCCATATCCCTGGACACCAAGAATACATGAGCCAAAGTGCGTAAATGGTTAACAGAAGATCTACGCCTCATAAATCCATCCTGTTCCTGCTCTATGAGATCAGAAAGGACTGTGTTTATAAGATCAGCACATAATTTGGTTAGAATTCTAATATCCTGATTAAGACTAGAAATAGGTCTATAACTGGATACTAGGTCAGGGGACTTACCAGGTTTAGGAAGGAGAACAATCAAAGCCTGAAATAAGAACTTATCAACCTCAGAGCCTGACAGAATATGTTGGCATAGGGGTAGTAGCAAAGGAACCAGCTGTTTTGCAAAAGCCTTATAAAAGTTGGGAGAAAAGCTGTCTGGCCCCGGGGTCTTCTCAGTAGGGACTTCTTTTATGATTCAAAGCAGTTTAGTTTGGGAAATAGCAGCACATATTTGGAGCTGTTGTAAGTCTGAGACAGAAGGCAGATGAGATTCAACAAGATAATTATCCAGATTATCTAGGAAGGGAGGATTCAACTTAGAACTTTATAGCTGTGTACAGTAAGTATGAAACTCAGCCGTAATATTGGCTGGGGTAATTTTTAGAGAACTATCTGCAGATGACCTAATAGCTGCAATGAGCCTAGAAGACTCTTGTTGTTTTAGCTTTTGAGCAAGCAGGCGACCAGCTTTCTCCCCCTGATTGGTATATGAAGCATTGGTTTTTAGAATAGTAAATTCTGCCTTCTCCCTCAGAAGATCTAAATAAGAATCATTCAACATTATGAGTTCTTGCTTGATATGATTTGGTGTTAATGGGGAAATTTTGTTGCGATATTTCTGATGAGAGAAAGAAGGTGTAACCATTGTCTTCTCTCTTTTTTTTTCATTTAGAGGCTAGCCCGATCAATAATCCTCATAAATAAGCCTTTAATGCACACCACTCGATATCAGGTTTACCAGTAGAATTATAGTTAACTGACATAGAAACATTGACTTTGACAGCAGATAAGGACCACTTGGCCGACCCAGTCTGCCCATTTCCCTACCTATTGGATAAGCTGCAGATTCTAGTTAACCAACAGCCTGCTTCCTGCAACCCCCCACTATAATTGCCTTATGTCTGTCCCATGCATGTTTGAATTCCCCCACTGCTTTAGACCCCACAACCTCTCCAGGAAGGCGGTTCCATGTGTCCACCACTCTCTCCGTGAAAAATAATTTCCTTACATTACCCCTGAGCCATCCCCCTCCAACTTTAAATTGTGCCCTTGTTCTTATACATCTCTTTTCTGAAAGATGCTACCTCCTGGACTTTGTTGATTCCCTTGAGGTACTTAAAAGTTTCTATCATGTCCCCCCTGTCCCTCCTTTCATCAAGGGTATACATATTAAGCTATCTCAGTCTCTCTTCATATGGTTTCTGATGTAGACCCTGCACCATTTTAGTTGCCCTCCTCTGGACTGCTTCCATCCTGTCTATGTCCTTGCGTAGATGAGGTCTCCAAAACTGAATGCAGTACTCCAGATGGGGTCTCACCAACTGTCTGTACAGAGGGATAACTACTTCCCTTTTTCTACTTGTGTTGCCCTTCCCTATGCATCCCAGTATCCCCCTGGCTCTCCTTACTGACTTCTCACATTGCTTACCCACCTTTAGGTCATCTGATATGACTACACCCAGATCCCTTTCCATTATTGTTGTCATTAGTACCTCCCTTGCTATTGTGTACTCTTCTCCTGGATTTTTATTTCCCAGGTGTGTTACTTTGCAATTCTTTGCATTGAATCTAAGTTGCCATATGTCTGACCATTCCTCCAACCTTGCCAAGTCCCTTCTCATCCTTTCTAACCCCCTTGTGTATCATCTCTGTTACAGATCTTTGTGTCATCTGCAAAGAGGCGTACCTTTCCTTCCAGACCCTCTGCAATGTCACCTATAAAGACGTTAAAGAGGACTGGACCCAGTACTGAGCCCTGAGGTACTCCACTAGTAACCCCCCTTTCTTCAGAATGTGTTCCATTCAATATTACCTTCTGTGTCCTGTTGTGCAGCCAGTTTGCTACCCAGGCTACCACCCTGGGACCCACTCCCAGGCTGGCTAACTTGATTATTAATCTTTTGTGCGGGACTGTGCCAAATGCCTTGCTAAAGTCTAGGTAGGCCATATCCACAGCCCCTCCCTGGTCTATTACTTTGGTCACCCAGTAAAAGAAATCGATTAAATTGTGATAATGTGTGATAGACTGTGTAATGTGTTCAGAGATAAGCTGGATTAATCCCAGGTCCTTTAAGAGCTGGTTATTAAGTTTCCAATGACCCCCAAGTCTAGGAAGAGAGGAAAATGTGAGGTGACATGTTACTAGTGAATGATCAGATGGGGGACCTGGTTGACTGGACAAATCCATCACCCCTGGGAATAGACTATGCGAGATCAAGATTTAATCAATCCTAGAAGAGGACCCTTGGACTGGAGAGGTAAACATTTACCCTTTCTCAGATGGGTGAAGGATCTGCCAGACATCGTATAGACCCACCTGATCCACCATGTCCCTTAACACTCATTGCGCTGGCGAAAGGCCATTAAACTTGTTTCCTGTAAGGTCCATGTTTAGGTCAAAAGGTAAATTTAAATCGGCACCTAAAATCATAGGGATGGAGAGGAAGGGTTAACATGTTAACCAGTTGCATAAAGAACCCAGGAGAGTCACTTTTCAGGCCATAAATGCTGCCCAACAAGAGACCAGTGGTAAGCAATTTCCCGGTAACAAATAAAAATCTGCCATGGGGAGCAGCTATAATATTCAGTGGAGAGAAAGGGACTGATCTGGCTACCAGTATCATTACTCCACAGCTCTGAGTGGTACCTTCAGCATTGAAAACTTGACCCATTTGCTGCCATCTTACTGTTGTTGCTTCTGGTATTAGCAGATGAGATTCCTGTATAAAGGTAACGTCTACCTGAAGTAATTGCAAATATTTTAGTGTTTTATACTGCTTCAACTTATGTCTCACACCCTTAATGTTCCATGAGGCAAATTTTAGGTTCCTATCCATTGAACCATAGCATTTGGGATGGTGCTTCCCAGAGTGAAAAGAAAAAAGGCACCTGCCCAAATTGATATAAAGCTAGTGGCATCTATGCAAGCTATCCCCTTAGCTACCCTCATGCCCATATCTCTAGGCCCCCTCCCAAGTCCACTCCATACTCCCCCACCAAATCCCTCAAACTTAAAGTTACTGACACTCGTGTAACAGATGTGAAGAACATTCCCAACCCTCCCTTCTCCCCATATTATTGCAAACTTTGCTTTTTGGAACACTTCATCTCCACTCCCCCCCCCCAGCCACCCAAAGTAACCCCCTTGAACAATACAAGCATAACGTGATTAATATTCTTACTTACAGGAACAAATAAAAGGTCTCATTTTTATAAAACACACCTATGTATACATAACAGCTTAACAATTAGGTTATGATGTGATAAATCAATGGAAACAACCCCAAAAACATTGTGTGATGGATCCCTATTGCACGGGTATTGAGAATTATTGTACCTGCAACCATAAACTAATAATTATTATGTTTTATGCCCAGTCGACCATGAGTAAATTTGATAACAAATCAGAAAACTAGAAACAAAATGTGTAAAGTCTAGAAATGAAATAAGTTCTCTCTTTGGATGTTGCAGAATCTGATGACCCAGGCCCCCAAAAAAGGATCCTAGGTCAAGAATAAACTCATAGAATCCCTCTGGGGAAGCAAACCCTGTACCTCATCTTCCTTTAGTCCAAAAATCGTATAGGCCGAGCAGGTATTTTGGGGATATCACCCGGCAGACTGTATCATTAAAGTTTTTGCTTCTGAAGTCCAGCGGTGTGCAGGAAAAATCTTAACAATAACATAAAACTCAGGAAGTCTTGCAAGGAGGTAACTCAAAACTGTAGACACTGGAAAGTAAACATCCACACTGTGATCTAGCAGGGTGCAGATAGTCATTAAACAGTCATTAAAGGTATCTTTAAACAGATTCAAACCCAGCAAACGTGTGCCATGCACCTCCTCTAGTGAATAAATGTTGTATTGTAGCTAGAACTATACTTGCTGGTGCAGCTGTTTGATATTGCGCACAATTGCACAAAAGGAGAGTGCCCAGTAAAAGTCTTGGATAAGAGAAAGGAAAGCAGGCATAACTAGTGAGCATGGTTTAATAATCACACACTTTATATATATATGGCAGTCTCATCCCATATCCCCAAGGTATCTCTGGCACAGTACAATGTCTATTGAATGTGTCCAATTATAAAAGAAAATGGAAGGCTGCAAAAACCATATGTTGCCATGGAGGAGTTGTAATGGGGGAGGGGCATAGGTTTTTTGCAGTACCAATCAAGCAAATGACAGCCCATATATATGAGCTAAATGAACTGAGACATCTTGTACCTCTGCAACAGCTCAGGCAGCATGGAAATGATCAGGTAAGGTGGCCTTAAAGAGCTCCTGACAATGTTTACCTTGTTTGGGGTTTCTGACACCCTGAGATCAGTTTTAACAAGGGTAACCAGCATTAGTCTTTAACAAATCATTTATACCCCCTTTTTACTGCAAACATCATACCACCCATGATCTATATAGTTTTCCAGCATTTGCCAGATGCTGCCAGGCTAAACCATATGTGACATAATTTGTAGGGCTACACTGAACCGCTGAGGAGAAGAGAATCTGTGGCTTTCATCCCCGGACCCCTAGTTACTCACACTCTGTAATTGTTTTCCTTTCATATCATTACTGCTACAGGTAGCAGTCATTGTGTTTCTGAGATCGGGAAACCTAGAAAACAAAAACAAAAATCTGGTCGGAAACAGTGTTTGTTGAGCCGCTGTCTCAGTCTGTCTGCCCCTGTCGGCTGCCACTTCGTGAGAGTATGTGAAGTGAAGCAGCAGCCTGTTACAATTTTGCATGCAATTGCAGGGAATTTTGTGTAAGGGAGTGGAGTTCCTTTATTTCATTAAAATGCACTCGTACGTTTGGTGCCGTCCACTGTTGGCTTTTCATGTCAGCTGGCAAGAAACAGACACATAAATAAACTTCCGTAGTAACAGTAACATCCCTTCATTTGATGGCATTAGGTGACACTGTCTTGCCAGCTGACATGAAAAGCCAACAGCAGATGGCACCAAACATACATGCACATTTTATTGAAATAAAGGAACTCCACTCCCTTACTCAAAATTCCCTGCAATTGCATGCAAAATTGTAACAGGCTGCTGCTTCACTTCACATACTCTCACGAAGTGGCAGCCAACAGGGGCAGACAGGCTGAGACAGTGGCTCAGCAAACACTGTTTCTGACCAGATTTTTTTTTGTTTGTTTTATAGGCTTCCCAATCTCAGGAACACAGTGACTACTACCTGCAGCAGTAATGATATAAAAGGAAAACAATTACAGAGTGTGAGTAACTGGGGGTTCCGGGGATGAAAGCCACAGAGTCTTTTCTCCTCTGTGGTTCAGTGTAGCCCTACAAATTACGTCATGTATAGTTTAGCCTTGCAGCATCTGGCAAATAAGGGAAAACTATATAGATCGTGGGTGGTATGAGGTTTGCAGTAGAAAGGGGGTATAAATGATCCATTAAACACTAGTGCTGGCTACCTTTGTTAAAAATGATCTCAGGGGGTCAGAAACCCCAAACTAGGTAAACGTTGTCAGGAGCTCTTTAAGCCCAGTTACTGCTGACTCTGGTTCATCATAAGACAGTTAAGCCCTGTTTGCCAGTACTTGCAGTTTGGCAGGACAAACTATCCTGAATTTTATTCTGGTTGCAATAATCTTGGATACTAAAGGATGAAAGGCAGAGCTCTTCCTGTGCACAGTGGCTGGCAGGTCCTATGCAATTTGTACCTTAGTACCTTCCCATCTCACTTCTTGTAGCTCCTTGATTTTTGATAAAAAGTGCTGGTGCTCTAGAAAGTTAAAAATTCAGAAGATCACTGGGTGTGGGGGGTCCCAGCTTGTGGTTTTGGGCAGAGAGCTCTATGTGCCCTTTCGATAATATAGCCTGACCCTAAGGGAGAGGGGCCTGCAATCTTTCCCACCAGCTTCTGTATGAACAATATGGGATTTTAGCCGCCTTCTCCCTCTGGGAGCTCTATGAGGACTGCATTATTCCTGTGGCTGTGGCCCTTTAGGTCCTCCACCATTAGCTCGAGCCTGGACATTTTCTGCCTTACTGCCACTAGCTCTGGATCAATTTTCTCAACCCTTTTCTCTAAGGAGCAAAGTCTGGCTGAATTATCTGAGGCCCATTGTGCGACATCCTCTAGTGCATGGGTAAATGACTTCAGCTTGTTTGTTAGACTGTGTAGATCCTCTCTGAAAGGCTTGAACTCCTTGAGAAATCTGCTAAGGGTGAGTGGCTCTTATTCTGCCATAGAAGGCAGTGTAGAAAGTCCTGCTGTAGAACTGGAGGCCCATGTTTTTTTGGGGGCCTTCTCGGGAGTAACCAGCAGGGTATGTCATGGCATAGCTTTTTTCAGTGTCCATAATGATTCTAAGTAGCAGCGACGAGATCCAGAGGGTTCGTTATTTTGTTCTGTTGAGAAAAGTATTCGATCATGCTCCGTATTTGTATTAAATGGAGAGAAATATAAGTCGGGTGGCTGGAGAGATATGGAGAGGCTGTTACTCCATGCTCTGCATCACGTTGTCTGTCGCCAAAATGAATTCTAAATTGTTCCCTCAGTTTAGAGAGGGAGATGATCTTGATCTATTTTTAAGGTCATTTGAGAGTGCCTGTGAGCAATTTCAATTGCTGAAGGCTTCCTGTTCAACTCATCTCACACCCTTACTAACGGGGAAGACTTTGCAGGCATTTACTAAAATGAGTGATGAAGACTATGTTGATTATGATAAGGTTAAAACAGTGTTGTTAAAACATTTTGAATTAATTCCTGAGGCTTACAGAAGGAAATTTAAGGAGCTAAAGAAAAGCCAAGAATATAGTTTTGTGGAATTGCATGTTCAATTGTGTACTTACCTTGATAGGTGGGTGGAAGTGGCAAAAGCAGACACTGTGGAGCTAACCAAAGATTTGCTTGTGAGGGAACAATTTCTTAAAATTGTACCTGAGGATCTGCGTGTATGGCTCCTAGACAGGGAATGCAGCTCCTTGAAAGGAGGTGGCAGCAAGCAGTGACATGTACATAGCTAGCAGGCCATACACACAGCATAAGGCTCATTGTGGGGGAAAAGCACATGGTTCTAAGTGGTCCCATGGGGGGCAGCCCAAAGGAAACCAACCTGAACCTGAGCCCAAAGCAGAGCCCTCTGGTTCTAAAAGGACCCAAGAGACAGGATCCAGGAAATGTCATATTTGCAATCAAGTGGGGCACTTGAGATATAACTGCCCTCAGAAAATGGATAAGGGGCAAAGGCCTGGGGAAGGGGGTGATCAAAATAGCACTGGTCTGTTGGTGGAGTGTGTGAAGCCCAAAGAACCACTCTCCTCTGACATGAATATGCACCCCTTTGTAGTTAATGGGACAGTAATCCAGGGGCTGAGGGACACAGGCGCTTACATCTCCCTGGTGAGGCAGGATCTAATCCGGGCATAGAAGATGTTGCCAGGGAAATACTTCAAGATCTGGAAGGTCACAGGGCCAGCAGTCCAAATACCAATGGCTCAAGTCTTTCTGAGCTGGAAGGGGGGCCACGGAGAAAAAGAGGAGGGATCATAGAGGACCTCCCTGTAAATGTGATCATGGGGAATGATTTTGACCACAAGAAATCTCTGGTGTGTGTTGCAACCTGCATCAGGGCAAAAGGGCAAGCTTCTAAGGATGAATAAGGGGTGACTCAATGTGGTACTACCCCTCGCTCAGCAGCTGAGAAAGTGGCTAGTATGAGGGAGGGGCTGGATAGAAGCAGCAGTCCTGAACCCCAGTCACAAATGGAGAAGCCCACAGGACTTTCTTCTGAAGGGGCACTGGGAAGGATCAGATGAGGGGAGCAGAGTGCTGCACAGCAGACTGATCTTATCTTGCAAAAACTGAGGGAAATAGCCAATAGGGCTGACGGTTCTCGGGGGGTGGGTGTAGGTAAAGAGTCAGTTTACTGGGACAATTTATTTATTTATTACAGTATCAGAATTACAACCCTTTGAGTCAGAGACTCATTTACAAAGGCTCATCATACAAAGAATAGGAACAGGGAGGCAAAACAAATACAGTGCTTATAATGGGCTGCTGCTGTACAGAGAATGCAAAGTAGAAGAAGAAGAAGAATCAGCATTTATATAGCCCTTTTTATACACAGCATCCCAAAGCACTTTTACAATCAATGCTAGACTGGTATTAAAGTGACTGTAGTAGACTGGAAAGTAGAGGAAGGGCTAGATGGTGAGGTACTCCAGCAGCTGGTAGTCCCTAAGATTTACCACCAGCAGGTTTTGGCCAATGCCCATGACATCCCTTTTTCAGACTACTTGGGTGTGAGACACATGAAAAAGAGACTGATCAACAATTTCTTCCGGCCTGGTACTGGCAACGATGTGATAAATTACTGTAGGACTTGTCCACAATGCCAGAGGGTAGGGAAAATGGGGACAAGGCGAAGGCAGCTTTGATGCCCCTGCCCATTACTGATGAACTCTTCAAGATGGCAGCTGTGGACATAGTGGGGCCACTAAGCACCCCAAATCACACTGGTAAGTGGTATATCCTGGTGATAGTCAATTATGTCACAAGATACTCAGAGGCAGTTGCCCTATTGTCCAATGAAGCGGAACTTGTGGCTGATGCAGTGTTGGGAATATTTAGCCATGTGGGCTTTCCCCAGGAGATACTGACTGATCAGGGTGCCAATTTCATGTCGGGGTTAATGAGTAGTTTGTCGGAGAAGTGTGTGGTAAAGCAGCTCAAATCCTCCCCATTCCATCCCAAAATTAATGGTCTGGTGGAGCGATTTAAGTCAGCTCTTAATACCATGTTAAGGACTTTTGCTGACCAGCACAAGAGGGATTGGGACAAATATTTGCCTCATCTCCTATTTGCATACAGGGAAGTCCCTCAGAAGTCCACAGGGTTCTCATCTTTTGAGCTCCTGTTTGGCCACGGGGTGAGATGGCCCCTAGATTTGAATCGGGATGAATGGGAGGTGACCAGGCCTCCCAAGGGGAGTCTGTTGTGGAGTATGTCCTGAACTTCAGTACCCACCTTAAGGAGCTCATGGGGCTTGCTCAGGAGCACTTTGCCACTGCGCAACAGTGGCAGAAAATCTGGTATGACCATAGGGCCCAAGCCAAAGAATATGAGGTGGGACAGTGAGCAATGGCACTCATCCGTGTCTGACAGAATAAACTACAGGCAGCATAAGAGGGGCCATTCTCCATTGTCCAAAAGGTTAGTGATGTCAATTACATGATAGAGGAGATGCAGGGGAAAGGTGTATCATGTTAACATGCTGAAGCCCTACTATGACAGGGAGGAACTGGTCCTTGCTGAGTGCAGCAGCCCAGAGGAGAAAACTGAGGCTGATTCACTGGTGGACCTACTTGGGGAGGCCTGGGTCACATCCTTATGGACAACCTTACCCTCTTCAAACACCTGGCACCAGCCAAGGTGAAAGAGATTTGGGGTGTGCCCATTAAGAGAATCTGAGGACATGTTTATAGGGAAACCGGGGACACCGCACTGACAGAGCACCTCATGTATACTGGGACCCAGGTGCCCCTGAAACAGTCTCCCTACAGGGTACCCGAGCAGGTTAAGCAGACTGTGAAAGAGGAGCTCAAGGAGATGCTGGAACTTAGAATAATCCAGCAATCTAGTAGCCCTTGGGCCTCACCCGTGGTATTGATCCCCAATAAGGATGGTACCACAAGATTCTGTGTTGACTACTGGAGGTTTAATAATTGCATGGAATCTGACATCTATCCAATGCCTGGAACAGATGAGACCCTGGGGCGCCTGGGGGGGAGCCAAGTATTTGACCACAATAGACTTAACAAAGGGCTACTGGCAGGTACCTCTGATCCCTGCAGCCAGGGAGAGATCAGCTTATATAAATTCAAGATAATGCCATTTGGAATGAAGACTGCACCTGCAACCTTTCAACAGCTTGTGGATCACATTCTGTCTGGGGCAGGTGAGTCTGCACTGCCGTATATGGATGATATAGCCACATACAGCCAAATCTGGGAGGAGCACATCAAGAATGTGTGGGATGTATTCCCCAGGCTGAGGGATGCAGGTCTGATAGTAAAAGCTGAAAAGTGCCAGATAGGGATTGCAGAAGTGTCCTATCTTGGGCACCAATTGGGTAGCAGACGCATCCACCTGGAGCCTGCCAAGGTTGATGCTATCATGGCCTGGCCCACTCCTACCTCCAAGAAACAGGCAAGGGCATTTCTGAGGACAGTGAGGTACTGCTGGAGGTTTGTTCCTTGCTATAGTGATCTGGCTAAGCCCCTTACAGACCTAACCAAGAAGGGAAAGCCAGATAAGGTGCAGTGGACAGAGGGCTGTGAGGTTGCTTTTCAGGAGCTAAAGAAAGGCTTGGCAGGCCAGCTGTATTAGCCAGCCCAAGTTACAGGCAAAAGTTCATCGTCCATGTGAACACCTCAGACCATGGTCTGGGCACTGTGCTGAGCCAGGTTACCCAGCAGGGGGAAGAGCACCAGGTCATGTACCTCAGCCAGAGGCTTCCATATAGGGAGGAGGCCTATTCCACAATCAAGAAGGAGTGCTTGGGAATTGTGTGGGCCCTTCAGAAGATGTAGCCTTAGCTATATGGGAGAGAATTTACTGTGGTCACAGATCATAATCCCCTGATCTGCCTTCATAGGTCAAGTGGGCAAAATGGAAAACTACTACACTAGAGTTTGGTACTGCAGAAATATAACATGACCATCCAGTACTACAGTGATAAGCAAAATGCCAATGAGGATGGGCTATCTAGGCAGGTCTAATAGCATGGTTGGATACTTTGGGCACTTCTCAGCAGTTGCATAAATGGCTGTGTTACTTGGGTGGTCCAAAGGGCATGCCTTCATTACCTGGGGGGGTGAGATTTGACAGAAATGGGGAGGAAGGAGTTAATGGCTTGGATTTTCAGCTGGTATTTTTTAGCAGTCTGAAAAAAAATATACACACACACACTGGGATTTCACTGTCCACCAGCATCTAGATAAGGGCTGAGTAATAAATCTCAGACAGGGTAATCAAAGGGGGAGTGAACATATACACACAGACTTACATAGCTTGAAATGATTGGATCACTGAAATATAAACTATAGGTTAAAAATGAATATAATTGGGCACTGATAGTTGTTCAGTCTGATTGGAATAATTAAATACATACATGGTGAATGGTTGGTGCATTCACAGGGGGAAGAAGAATCACCTATTCTCAAGAGAGAATATGAGCACCTGAGAAACAGTTATTGGGGGCTGTTGCTCTTGGAGTTACTGGGGAAGTTACGTCTGAGAGGCCAAGACTGGAGTCTACTCCTCTAGCTATGTCTGTGGGAGCTGGCAGATAGCATAGAGTCCAGTTTCTCTTTATGGATAGGGAAGGGTAAGAGTAATACTAGCATATCTCAGTAATAGCCTTTTTCTTTTGTCATCTGTTATTTAAAAACATTTGTTTACCTTTCCTGTAACAGTATTATTCTCTTGTGTTAAACATATATATTCTGTAATGCTACTTTTGACCTTCTGTTAAGTAAAGAGCTATTTATTTACTCAACAGTTGTGCCTGCGATTTAAATTATTTCTAAGGTAATTTATGGTTTCCACTGGCTGTGACAAACTCTGTTTTTTATCTGCCACCCGGCAGACACACTACCAGGCTTTGATCTGTTCAATTGCATATTTGACTTCCTAGTTCTGTGCAGGTGGATAGGTAGGTGCTGGAGGACGCAACTGGTGGCAGTGGATTCCAAAAAGACAGACACATCTCTGAAAGCTAATACATCCCAGAGAGAGAGGTGGGTTTTTACAACATTAACTTGAATTGTGCATGCATGACTATCGTTCATATATAGTTATGTCAACATCACCATGTTGTGCAGGGTTGACTACAGGGCAAACTTTACATGTGTGAGTATCACGCATGCACAGTACTGTAATTGTTGCAGTATTACTTACGGCTGACTCTGGTGCAGCAAAAGCACCCGCATATTCTTTTCCACCCTCTTGCCACTCCTAAAAGCTCTCCAAACCCATATTGGCTCTGACCAGATACTGTTTTATTACATTAGCAGTTAAGCCCAGGTCAGGAGAGAAAGAGCTGGGAAATCTAAAAATACAGCAAACTGGGAGAAAGGGCTTTAGCAAAATTTTATTTTTATTTGATTTTCAGTAAAGTCAATGGCAGGATGAAACAGATCTGATATGGCTCCCTCTGACAGCTGTTTATGTGAAGTAAGTCAGAAGAGAAAGAGACAGTCTGTTATCTGTGGCTGATTTCCATCGAATGTTGCACTTTATTTTTATTAAATTTGCCCAGGCCAGGAGGAGATGAGCCAGGTGGTCTGGAAATGCACTGCATGTGGAGAAAGGACTTCAGCAGAGTATTTATTTTTATTTCATTTTTCATGAAGGAATTACTTTGTAGTAAGACTGCTGACTTTCTTCTCCTTTCACTCAGTCTAACTACCTCACAACAACTCTCAACAACATCAATCAAATAGATTGACATCTATGGGAACACTTTACAGTACATTAAAAAAGCATGCTGTGTGACTTCATCACTGCTGAGGTTGCACACAGAACGTGTGTTCATTACATGATACTCTAAGGCCCTGTTCACACTAGGAACTGTTTATAAAACATTACTAAAAAATGCTTTATAAATCGGTGTATAGCAAGGTTATAAGAGCATTCACATTCAAGTCAGTCAACTGTGTCAGGTGGAAGAGGTTCCAAGGCATGACTGTGGCACCAACTCAAAGCATTATGGGTTCTGGTTGGTGCCAAAGTGCATGACGGGATACCCGTGAAAGCAGACCAAAACTGATCGGGACAAAAAATATATGGGCAGAATTGGGGATTTCTTCCTCTGCACAGAGGTGCCTGTAATGTATCCTTTTCTTTATTCTGTGGCTGACAAAATGGATTTTCTCGCCGGACGGGTTGCCTTAACCCATGTTACAGTACGGTTTGCGTACACACTTGCTGTTAACATAGATTAAGGCAACCGTGTTTAGCTAAAACAGTGTTAAAGATCACCTCTTAGCAAGGTTTTACCAAGGTTTTAGAACAGGCAGTTAAACCGTTTTAAGCTTCCTAGTGTGAACAGGGCCATAGATTCTAAACAACATGCCCCCATATAAAACAGCTGTCATGTCACACACAATACATAGACTTCAGTGTTATTTCTGTTAATAAAATAGCATCTGCCATGACACAATGCTGCCAAAATGTTATTACCTAAAAACAATGAAAACCAACCAATTGGCAGGGCAGCTTAATGTAGATTGTTTGGTATAGATCTTAAAAGTCAATTTCTATGCAGATGACACAAATCTTTAGTCGTGCTGACATAGAAACTGTCCAGGTGTATCTGAAACATGATTTTAATCTACTCCAGCAACATCTCTTAATGAACAGGTAAGTGGTAAACTCTTTTAAGACCCTCTCAATGTTTTTTGGCTCATTACCTTATGTTAGACACTGCAACTTGGATTTGAAGATGGGAAAGTATTGAAGTAGATGTCCATATCTAAGTACTTTGGCATTTGGTTTGATTCCAATATAAAATGGGTACCGACATACAACGTCATGTGGAGGACATCCAAACCTGGCTCTTGTGAAACAAATTGGTCCTCAATGAAAGCAAGACGCAATCCATGCTATTTGGCTCTGCCACTAGATTAAAAAACTGTCCTGGGCAACTGATAACCCCTTGGTATGATGGTTCCTTCCTTGAAAACATTTGCAGCTTCAAATACCTTGGTGTGACACTAGACCCCTCTCTTGACTTTGGCCTTCATATTTCCATCACATGTAAATCTGTTAATTCCAAATTTGGTCTTGCCTACAAAACCAGCTATACTCTTACACCTTCTGCTAGAGTTGATATTGCTCAGGGCATACTGTCGCTAGCGCTTACCTATGGCTCTGTTATTTATATTGGAGCTGTCAAAACCTGTCTCCTTAAATGGAACTCTACTTACAACAGCATCTGCTGTTTTGCCTTAGCATCACATCACCTCACTCACCATTGCCAACTATACAGGGATCTAAATTGGCACTCTCCAGCAACTAACAGCCTTCTCTCCCTAGGCACCCTGACTGATGGTGTAATTCATTCTGGTGCCACTTTCCTCACTTGCCCAAATGCTGAATCAGACCAGCCCTCACTATAAGCTGTGTTCGGGGATCAAAGCCTCCTACATGTCCCTAGTTGCAAAACAAATATGGGATCCCAGGCCTTTTCCCTCATGGCTCCTCCATATTGGAACTCTATATTGCTAACCATCCGTCAATCCCTTACTCATGAATGTTTCAAACAGTTGCGGAAAATTCACCTCCTAGCCTCTGATCCATGCCCCTGTTTTTGTCCCCCATGACCGTTCTGCCACCTGACTCTCTCCTACCAGTCCCACTCTTTCAACTTTTCCTTTTGCATCTCTGTGCAGATATAATGTATTTCCTCATCCCCCAACCCCCAAACTATCTGTAATTTTTGTTCCCACCTCTTCCCCTTTCCTACTGCTGAACCTGCTCCAACAATACTGGCACTGTTTGAATGTTTGTATTTCTAAACTTTTAAATGCTTGATAAATGTTGTTAAAAACTAATTTTGCAATTCTTAATTACCTGATGTTATTGTGTTATGCTACTGTATATTTTCTCATCACGTTCTATTAGTTTGAAATTATGACTGTATATTCCCAGTCTTCACAGCATATTTTTAATTTATCTGATAATCTAATGTGCTAAACTGCTGTGCTTATCTGATCCTATGTTCATTGTAATCCATATTGTAATCTGCATATTTTACTGTACTATACTGTAAGTACTGAAATTACTGCCTGTACCGTCTTGTACTCTCCCAGGTTGTGCCTGAAAATAAGCATTTTATGTCTAGTGTACTTACCCAGTTATCAAAATAAATAAATAAAATGGGGCCACATATTGGGTAGTTGTATAACAACAGCTTGTTTAATGCAGGCAGCATGACATTAGATAGTAAATGTAACCATACCACCATTTCTGGATTATGGTGACTTTATTTATAGAAATGCAACACTTGTCCATCTAGGTAAACTAGATGTTGCCCTAAATTATGTGGTACAACTTATATTGTGAGCCCCATGGAATCTCACCAGTGTGAAGTCTTTAGCAGGCTAGGAAGGCTTTCCCTCACTAATGACAGGGATCTCTGCCTACAGCAGTTCAACTCATGTACACGTGTGCAAAACAGATCATTCCCAAGTATTTGTCAAACCTTCTTCAGACCAAGCTCAGTGTCATGAGGTATAATGTTCAGTACACTGGTTTATTGCTCTTTTTTGTATCAAAACTTTTTATGGCTCTTTTATTAAAATGTATATGCCCACATAATTTGGTGTACTGTACTGACTGAGGTCACTACTGAAAATTAACTTTGTAAAATGTTTTCCTTATCATTACTTAATAAACAAATTAAACTGAATATACTCACGGTTAGAAGAGTGATCTTTATACCCAGCATCTGAAGGTGAAATACTGGCATTACAAGCATGAGGGATTACACTGGGGTGGCAACAGACATAGGAGCAGTAGCTGTGAATAACCTAGTTGCTGAACAAAATGTCACAGTCTCTAAAATGTTGCCCTGGTCATGCTGACTTGAGTAGTGGTAGTGGTACTGGTCACAATGACTACATTATGGCAACTGTGTATCACATCTCTTTGTTTTTAATATAGTTTTTCCTTCTAGATAAATCCCTTTAAACCCTTTCTTCAACTGAATAATTTATTATTATTAAGTTTTGATAATATTCTGAACAGTTCCACTTCATTTTGTTTTGCTTAAGCTAACATTAATTAATTTAATTAATCAATTAATTAATTACTTTACTTGCAGTTTGTTGACTGGGAGAGGCAAACTAAGATGAAGCTCAGATATGAGGTGCAACCCAGGGAGATGAGAATAACAGGGAAGAATACAACAAAACAAAAGGTACAGTGTATTGTAGGACACAACAAACATTGTATACAAAATAAAATGAACTATTTAATATTCAAAAAATTATATATACTGAATAGCAGTATAGGTGCAACAAAAGACACAGGCATCAATTCTCAAAACACTTTAGAATGATGCAAGGTGCCTATATCAAAGAGGAAAGACACAACTGGAACCTTGCACCAAAAAATGCACCTAATGCGATTCCCAAAAGCAGCCTGTGACAAATGCAGACTGCTTGTGGCAAAGGGGCTTTGCAGCAGCCTTGTGCCTTAAATCGGGCTGCAGCATGGTGCTAGGGAGTATGCAGCAGACACAGGCTGCCACATCCCCTGAAATGGCATTCCCAAACCACCTACACAGGACAACTGTCAAAGTACATTTACACCAGCCTGAGGCTGGTGTAAGTGTACTTCAGCATCCTCTGTGGGTTGCACCAGTGTGCTGCCAGCCAATCCCCCAAAGTACAGGCAGCCCCCGATCTCCAATAATAATAATTATATTGTCCTGGTGGTCTAGTGCACCTCCACCCTGATCTCCACTAATATTAGTTCTATTATCCTGGTGGACTAGAGGCACCCCAAGCCCTGATCTCCAATCATAAAATGTAAATAGCCCTAGTGGGCTAGAGGACCCTCCCCAAGCCCTGATCCCCCCATTTTGCCAAATAAATTATACATTGGTGGTCCACTGGATCCCCAAAGCCTGATCCCCCCTTATAAACATACACAACATACCTGGTTGTCCAGTGGTCCCCCACCCCCAACCTGGCAGTACCCTAACACACTGCTCCCCCAACCTGTAACCCAACTGGTGACTAGCACAGCCAACCACTCACCACTGCGGCCATCTGTCAACTGAGCTCTGTATGAGCACATACTGTATATAGTACACACTCAGTGAATGACAACTGCTGTCATTCATTGAGTGAGTACTATATACTGTATGCGCTCATACAGATCTCTGTCGGTGGCTAGTCATGGTGGTGAGCAGTGGGCTGTACCAGTCAGTGGCTGGGTTATGGGATGGGGGGAGCGAGGTGATAGGGTACTGCTGGGTGGGGGGATCCACTAGACCACCAGGTATGTTGTGTATGTGTATAAGGAGGGATCAGGCTCGGGGGATCCACTGGACCACCAATGTATAATTCATTTTGCAAAACAGGGGGTGGGGCTTGGAGGGTCACTAACACTCACCAGGGCTATTTATATTATAAATTAGCAATCCGGGCTTGAGGGAGAGCTGCTAGCCCACCAGGGCAATTGTAATGATTTGATTAGGGTTCGGGGCTGGGGTTAGGCACTTGCAGTCTTCCATTGTACACTGCCACAGGCTTGTGGCAACTTGTCCAGGTGCACCCTCTGTTTGGTACACAGATAGGGTTACCGCAAGCTGTGGGACATTGCCCAATAGAATATTAGACACAGGGTCCCCAGTGCATCGGCAATCAGCACAAGTCACCTTTGGTGAAGTTTTCTCCAATCCTTTGAGAATTGAGCCCATGGTTAGGTACTTCCTAAAATGTCTGTGATAGCTCTAGAAAAATGCCCCACCTACCTGAAGTATCACTCTAAGGTCACCAGAGAGGATCTCTTTTGAAATATTGGAAAATATCTGGAAATATCTGACCATATTTAGTGGTGCAACTGTATATAATGTAGATAATTGTGCATATAATGCAGATACAGTAGTTATGTAACCTATGGATATAATCTGCACTACTATAAATTCAGTGCTCAAATTTTCTGTGTATATCAATGGTCACTAAAAGCTGTACTGCATGAGTCTTTGCTCAAGATGATTTATTGCTGCAGCTTGGAATTATAATTTACACCACTGCAGTATCTTTCTCACTCTCTAAAAACATTATAGTTCTGTTTTAGTGGCTAAAGGGGAAAGAAAGCTAGAGCATGGATTTTTAAAGTATGCCCATATTTTCTTACTTTTATAATTGCATTTTAATTTCACATTTTTGCAAGGAAAGAATCCTTTGACATTAATAATTGAGGGTTCCAAATTAGTCCATGCATCTAGGAATGGAGAACATTTTGATAAAGTACCACTCTAGAGACACCAGAGAGAATCTATTTTGAAATATCGGAAACTATCTGGAAATATCTCACCATATTTAGTGATGAAACTGTATATAATATAGAGAACTGTGCATGTAATGCAGATACAGTAGTTCTGTAACCTATGGATATAATCTGTACTACAATAAATTCAATGCTCAAATTTTCTGTCTATATCAATGGTCATTAAATGTTGTATTGCATGAATCTTTGCTCTAGATGATTTATTGTTGCAACTTGGAATTATAATTTACACCACTGCAATATCTTTCTCACTCTCCGAAAACATTATAGTTCTGTGTCAGTGGCTAGAGGGGAATTAAGGCTTGAGAATGGATTTTTGAAGTGCACCCATATTTTCTTACTTTTATATCTGCATTTTAATTACACATCTTAGTAAGGAAGCAATCCTTTCACATGAACAATTGAGGGCTGCATCAAGGGTTAGGGAACATTCTGATTAAGAATATTATCAACACTTAATGTACCCAAATGCTTTCAGACACTGGGGATCTTTGTTACAAAGCAGGATTGTAATGCATTCCAAGTAAAACAGTCTTTTCCTTCATTTGCAAATAATGAAAAGGAGACTGTTCTTTGCAAACCACATACATCTAAATGGATTAAATTCAACATTATTGGGTTGTGACACTGCAATCTAAAAAAGCAAATGAACACAATACAGCATGAAACACTTAAGTCTCCAGAGCAGTAGGTCAAACAGGAGAATCTTGGCAGATCTTCTACTTTCAAAGTAATTTACCACCTCTGCCCTATAAGGTATTTTCTTTAATCCCCAGACCTGAGAAAGGCAGCTAGCTTTATTCTCAGTGGCTCTGAAAATAACATTTTGTTAGCACTTTATTAAACGTGAAACTAAATGAGAGTGAGCAGTAGCCTCACTGATGGATTTCTGGAAAGACAAAAACACATGAAATGACAGAAGTCAATGCAGATATGCTGTGCATATGAATACTTCATAACTATATAGTTAATGTTTGGCAACTTGACTACAATATTTACACATTAGAAATATTAAGGGGCAATCCTTTTTTATTTCAGGCTCAGTTTGGCTTGAAACGTAACCAAAAAAGTTTCAAAGACATTGTGTTAAAACAAGCTATTGCATATTTTTACTTTATTATGTTCTTTTTATAAACAATGTCTAAAAGTTATTTCAGAAATATATACGAATATACGAATGTACAAAAAAGCCAGCAGAAGAAGGCCATTTGGTCTGTCAAGTCTGCTTATTTTGCAGGGTTCACAGCTTGAGCTAATGTCCCTGCCCTCCTTCCCCACTCCTCCAATCCTCTTTACCCATGATCCTTACTTTCCCCTATGCCTATACCAGCCTCTCTTTAAACTGCCCACTGTCTTTAATGAGATGACCTCTTCTGGCAGAGCATTCCAAGTGTCCACCACCCTCTCTGTGAAGAAGTGCTTAGTGACCTCCCTTCCAATCCTCCCACCCTCCAGCTTAAGACTGTTCTCCCTAGTGTTACGGTTGCCAGTCAGCATAAAGTGACTCTCCTTATCAACCTTATTTATCCCTTTCAAGTACTTGAAGGTCCCAATCATGTCCTCTCTCTCCCCTGTCTTCCAGGGAGTACATGTTCAGTGCCCTCAACCTCTCCTTGTATGCCTTACCCTGCTGACCCACTATCATCTTTGTAGCCCTCCTCTGGACCTTCTCCAGCAGGTTAATGTCCTTTTTGAGGTGTGGGCACCAGTACTGAACTCCATACTCTAGATGTGGCCTTACCAGTGACCTGTACAAGGGCAGTATTAACTCCTCTCTTCTACTACTGAGCCCCCTAGATATATATCCCAGCATCTTATTTGCCTTTGCTGCTGTTTTCTTGCACTGCGTGGAGTGCTTCAGGTCGCTAGTGATCATCACTCCCAGGTCCTTCTCCTCCTCTGATGCAAATACTTGGACTCCACCCAGGTAGTACTCTGTCCTGGGATTTTTGACTCCCAATATGCATAACTTTGCATTTTTTGGCATTGAAGCCAAGCTGCCAGATCCTGGACCACCTCCCACATATGCTCTCTCACAGTCTCCTACCTCCCTTTCTGTCAAAATAAATAGAATCACACTCTACATGCAAAATCCCCCCCCCCCAAAAAAAAACTGGGAGGCATAGCATCCACTTTTCTCATCCATCAATCATCTTAGCTTATGCCTTGTTTCAGTAATGGGTGAGTACTCATCATCAGCCCTGCTAGATGAGATAAGATATTCAGCAACAAGAGAGCTCTGTCCTGACATTAAAAAAAATCACAGCCAAAGGAAGTACATAGTAGTTAACTCTTATGGCTTGCTGCTTAACCTATACTGTAAAGCATTAATACATGTTGGTGACCCTGAGTGCTAAGCAGTATGAGGTGTGTATTGAGTTTCATGGCTGTCCTATACCACCCTCTCCTGTATTTTACTGATGCAACTATGATAGTGTGGGGTCTTACTGCCATATGAGTTACTTGATCCACAAGGTCTGAAGATGATGACTTGGCATCTTCAGATTACATTGAAGAAACAGAAGGAATAGTTGATGCACAAGCCAGATGGGTGTTGACCCATGAGTAGTAGGATTTTTCATTTGGGGGGTGATGGAATATTTGCCACATCTGTGGTGGTTATATTTGGTAGCATACTTATTTCAGTTTTTTTTATTTAGTATACTTTATTAAACATTTTATTAACAAACAATACAAGACCAAATAACAAGAACAAAACATCAGTTACAGAGCATGCTGCAAACCCAGTCACAAAAAAGCTGAAGGGAAGCCGTACAAAAGAAAAAAAAAACATAAAACACCAAAACCAAAACCCGACCGTCATGCACTACCTTTTCCTACCCCTCATTTGCGACCCTACCATACTATGGAACTCTGGGGGTGGGATGGACACCACTCACTCGAATGCAAGAGGGGAGTAAAACAGGGTCAAGAGCTCTGGGTGACCAAAAGGGACAACAAAGTGTAAAGAGATTCCCAGGTGCAAGATAAAGACTGAGTTCTCTTTTGTATATATGCTATGTGCATTTCCAACTGCAAAGCCATCAGAATCTCTCGGTGCCATTCTAAAAAGGGTGGAGGAGCCTCATCTTTCCAATGTTGCACTATAACTAGCTTGGCCATGGCAGGCAAAAGAGACCATGGACCTTCCTGACCCTAGGGATACCAGGAGGGAAAATAGCCAGTAAACAACTTGGAGTAAAAAGGTCATCCAGGCCCAAAAGAAGATCCAGAGAATGCTATATGGAGATCCAATAAGGTTGGATCTTCGTACATTCCCATAACATGTGATGGAGGGAACTGGGTGATTAATGACACTGGTTGCACAAAGGTGAGGGTAACTTGCCCATCCTATACAGTTTTAATGGGGTGAAATAGAGATTGTGCAGGATGTCAAACTGCATGAGTCAAAACCAGTCCTGCTTAATACATTTATATAGGTTCCTCCAAGGGACTACCCCCCTCAGTAATCCTGATCCCCTGACAGTTAGAGTGTATGGACCCAGTAGAAGCAAACCCCAGATGGGAGGTGCAGGTCTATGGAGTGAAAATGCTTGTAAAGAGCAGACACCAAGTGGGTCTGCACAGCCAGAGAAAGGAGGGAGTCCACCCCCTCTAACTGCATCAGTTGTCAGGGTCTGGGGCACAGAAAGTGGTCACCGCACTTCTAATCTGGAAGAACATAAACAAATTCTGACCCCTTAACTGGAACTGGACTTGCAGGGTCTGGAAAAGGACAATCCTATCCTTCTGGAAGAGGTTGGCTAGCTTGCAATTACTCATCTGGGGGCAAAAGGAGGTTGGGATGGGACGACAACCAATTTTAAAATGAGGGTTATTGAACATGGTCTGGGAGGTTACCATAAACCATGACTGGGGCAAATATGATTGCAACTGAACCAGGCTTTAAGTGAGCACTCTATGGGAAAGGCACTCAGGACACGTGGAAGCTGAGATGGTCTGAGGTAGAGCAAGCTGTCAGGAGAACAACCCACCCTAACTGCAAGAGCCATCTCAATGTCTAGCCAAAGGGGACTATAAGTGGTGTGACCAGACTGGGCATACCCTAACCCCCACCAGAAAAATTTACTGGTGTGTTTTGCACCATAGGAAAAAAAAATCCAAGAAAGGAGTATTACTCAGGAGGTGAAAGACTGGCAGCCTTAAACCAGGAACAAGATCTGGAAATCATAATCTCAGATGACTTGAAGGCTAGTAAGCAGTGTGAGAAGGCAACACTGAAGGCCAACAGAATGCTGGGCTGCATTGGGGAAGGGAATCATGAGCAGGAGGAGAGAGGTAGTACTACCACTGTACGGATCGCTGGTCAGGCCTCACCTGGAATACGTAGTCCAATTCTGGAGGCCTCACCTCAGAAAGGACATTGACTGGGTTGAAACAGTACAGAGAAAGGTGACAAAAATGATTCAGGGTCTGCAGTACATGTTCTACGAGGAAAGATGTAGGGAACAGAATATGTACTCCCTGGAGCAGAGAAGAGAAAGAGGGGACATGATTGAAATATTAAATTACATAAAAGGCATTAACAAGGTACAGGCACAGGAACTTTTTCACTTCAAGAAGGGCTCCAGGACCAGGGGATATGACCTCAGGCTGCAAGGAGGGAGGTTCTCTACCAACACCAGGAAGTTTTTCTTCACAGAAAGAGTGATGGACACCTGGAACAGCCTGCCCCAAGAGGTTGTGGGGGTCAACACTGTGGGGGATTCAAGAATGTATGGGATAGACACAAGGGAGCCCTGACTACAAACGGCAACTAGAGTGTCAAAATAGGTCTAAAACAAATGGGTAAACTAGATGGACCTCTTCAGACTTATAAAAGAAGATGGCTTGTTGCTCTCCATCGTAGATATCATGAGTAAATTAAAAATTCTGAACCAGCTTATATTCAAAGTTTTCCAATAGAGACACCTTCTCATTAAAGTGCTGAGAACCTGTCCCCCTTGATCAGCCAAATTATCTTTCCATATGGAAATAGGCCATCTGGTGAGTTCCCCAAAAGCTGTTTCCAAGACATATGCGATCCTATATGAATTGCTTTTCCTGGATTGCTTTGGTTCCACAGCTTATTGGGCATCCCTTTCCCTGATTTAAATATTGATGGGCCTTTCCTCTGGCATAGATGTCATAGATTTGTAACACACGACAGGCTATGCCTCATGCAATTTCATATTCTGCACAATTTATATCATTCCCCGCAGAAGTTAGCTAACTTTGGTTTGGTGTCTTCTACTTTATGCTCTCACTGTCACCATGGAGAAGGCAATCTACTTCACATTTCCTGGTCATGTCCTAAAGTGTCTCCTTTGTGGGCATGCATTCAACAAAAGTCAGACCCTCTTTTAGGATTGTCTGAATTATTTACAGCAGAAATCTGTCTACTTGGTGATTATTCCCAAATCTTACTACTTAATCGCAAGTATCATATGGCCCTTATCTCTATGTCTGTCAAAAATCTAGTATTGAAGCATTGGAAGGACAGTGAAGATATTTCTTATACTGAATGGCTTAATGAGCTACTGGCTAATCTGAGAACTGAAAAGACAATAGCAAGCCTCTGTAATAGACTGAAAGGTTACAGAAGAATCTGGGACCCCTTATATTCTTTATATTCCT
Organism: Neoceratodus forsteri; assembly: GCA_016271365.2. Classification (NCBI taxonomy): domain Eukaryota; kingdom Metazoa; phylum Chordata; order Ceratodontiformes; family Ceratodontidae; genus Neoceratodus; species Neoceratodus forsteri. The sequence goes on along the minus strand of CM028131.1, from coordinate 980,461,359 downwards.
TAAAAGTGACATGTATCGATGCCTTTACTTTAATCTGGGTGTCCATGTTTTATCTTGCTGTGCTGGGAGGAAGGGGGGAAGAAGGATTGGGAGGAGGGGTGTTGGGGAGGGTGGGGGGTAGTGGGAGGGGGACAGGTCCACTGCATTTTCAAATTACTGTCTATTGTATTAGTTTATGTGTGGATCTGATCCTTGTATTGAACACTTGTAATAAACTTTGAATTGAAAAAAAAAAGAATTATACAGTACAAAGCAACAATTATAGCATGTAAATGAAGGTGGAGAAACATAGAAACATAGACAATGTCTGGCAGAAAAAGACCATCTGTCCATCCAGTCTGCCCTGTTTCACTCTATTCTACTCTTAAAGATATTTACACAGAGTTAAGGTAGGGCAAACGCAAGTTGCCTACCTTAACTTCAGCAAAGCTTTCGATACTGTTCCACACAGAAGATTGATTAATAAGCTGGGTAGGCTCAGGGTGGGTCAGAAGTTGGTCAGCTGAGTGGCAAACTGGTTGGTGGGCAGAAAACAGAGAATGGTGGTAAATGGTATACAGTCAGAAGAGATGCAAGTCACAAGTGGGGTACCTCAGGGATCAGTCCTGGGGCCAGTCCTCTTCAATATCTTTATCAGTGACATTGCAGATGGACTGGAGGGTAAGGTTTGCTTGTTTGCAGATGACACCAAGATCTTCAATAGAGTAGATGATCCAGATGGGGTGGGCCAAATGAGATGAGATCTGGAAAAACTGGCAAAATGGTCTGAAGAGTGGCAACTGGGAATTAACACAAAGAAGTGCAAGATCATGCACATAGGGAACGGAAACCCTGAAGCTACCTACAGGTTGAGAGAGGAGTTGCTGGCAATCACAAGAGAAGAAAGGGACTGGGACATCATCATCACAGATGACTTGAAATCATCCAAGCAGACCACTAAAACTGTAGGTAAGGCTAGAGGGATGCTGGGGTTTATTAGTAGGGGTATCACAAGTCATAAGAGGGAGGTAATAATCCCTCTTCCTAAGACACTGGTTAGGCCCCATCTAGAGTACTGCATGCAGTACTGAAGGCCTCACCTGCACAAGAACATTAACAAAATGGAGGCAGTCCAGAGAAGGGCAACCAAAATGGTGCAGGGACTGCATCAGAAAACATATGAGGACAGATTCGTGTAGCTCAGTATGTATACCCTAGAGCAAAGGACGGAGAGAGGTGATATGATCGAAGCATTCAAACATCTTAAGGGCATTAACAAGGTGAAAGAGTCTAACATGTTTCAATATAAGAAAAATAGCACAAGAGGACACAGCATGAGATTAGAGGGAGACCGATTAAGGGGTAATGTGAGGAAGCTCTTTTTCACATAAGGGCTGGTGGTTGCATGGAACTGCCTACCTCAGGAAGTGGTGAATATGAACACAGTGCAGGGCTCCAAACAGGCTTGGGATAGGCATAAGGGAGCAATACAGATGAGTATGAATAAATAGGCCATTGACAGAGTAAAGGCCCATGGCACATTCATAAGGTAGAAAAAAATGGGCAGACTGGATGGGCCTTGTGGTCCTTATCTGCCATCAACTTCTATGTTTCTATGTAACTATTCAGGTACATCAATAGTTTCTACCTTTATATTTTCATTTAAATAAATATCAACTCCACCAATTCTATCTGCTCTGTTTCTATTACATAGATTATATCCAGGAATGTTGGTATCCCAACCATCCCCTGTTTGCCACCATGTTTCCATAATAGCCCATATTGTTATATTGTTTGTGGCTTGCAAAAATGCAAGCTCATTTTTTCTGTGCTAAACTTCTTGTGTTTATGAGTAAATACTTCCATTCTCTGTTATTTTTATTTTTAATGTCTGTAATGATTTTATCTTTTGGTGGAGATTCCCATGTTGTAGATTTTTCAGATAAGTTAGGATATTTGCCATCCCCTCCCTTTTCACCCAACATCATTAGTTTAAATACATGTTGATGAACTCTCAGCTGACCATCTTAGAAAACTGCTATATCTTTTTGCGGTTGTCAGGGACCTTCCTTTTTCTTCTGCCTTGGTGTCTCTGGACGTCGAGAAAGCATTTGAGAGAGTATCGAAGGAGTATCTTTTTGCCTTTCTACTGAAATACAGTACCCCCCCTTACATTTATACAATAGATTAAGATACTCTATACATCTACAACTGCCCACGTACTATGCAGTCCACCAAGATACCAGACAAGGTTGCCCCCTTTCCCTTTTTTATTTAACCTCTTTTTGGAACCCCTGATCTGAAAACTTAATTGCTCTCCCCAGATAACTGGTATTTTGGTTAGTAATATCGACTATAAGCTCTCTGCTTATGCAGATGACCTTCTGCTTCATGTATCTTCCCCTGCTACTTCCCTTCCTGCATCCCTACAGATCATTACCCAGTTTAGTGTTATCTCTAATTATAAACTCAACCTTTCCAAATCTGAAATTATGCCTCTCAACACCACTACATTTAAAGCTGTAGTTGCCCAATTAGGCTTAGTCTGGTGGAAAGATAAATTGAAATATTTAGGTGTCTTACTTAGTAGCTGTCCTACTAAATTCAAACAGTTTAACTTAGATGCCACTGTATCCCAGCTCAAGGTGGACCTTGATCGCTGGTCAATGTTGCTGCTCACCCTATGGGGAAGACTGAATATTATTAAAATGAATATCCTACCCCACCTATTATACCCTCTTCAAATGTACAATTTGGCCCTCCACAATCTTGGTTCACCCAGGTGCACATGCTTTTAGCATCATTTGTATTGCATGGTAAAGCAGCATGTAGGGCTATCTCAAAGCTAATGAGAGTTAAAGAGGATGGTGGCCTACAAGCTCCTTATTTTTTTTATATTACTTAGCCTTACATCTTAACAGAGCTTCCTACTGTTCCTGGAGACCAGGGATCCCTGCTAGGATAGGATATATATATATATACACACACACATATATATATATATATATATATATATATATATATATATATATATATATATATATATATATATATATATATGTCAATGGTAGATATAGAATATTCTCTCTGCTCTGCCCATGTCATAGATATTCATGCTCTTCTTTTCCTACCTAAGAGAACAGTACCCCGTCCTCTGTAAGATACACCACTTGGATCATCTCTTCAAATCCTCTCACAACTCTGCTCTTTACTTAAAATAAACCCAGCTAAGGATACGCTTCAACCCATATTTGGGAAGCCTAATCTGCTGATGGCTGGAAAGATGCTTTTGAAGCAGTTCTAGCTGAATATAGGCATAGACCAGATTGCTGACCTCACACATAATCAGGAATTGTTACCCTTCCAGGAAGCAAAGACATTGTTTCATTGGCCTATTACATTTTGTTTTAAATACTGCCAAATATCCCACATGCTCACCCAATGTTTAGGTGCAGGACCTTGGCTTAGTCCTTTAGACACTGTAGTGCTCCCCCTTTTTCTTTCAGTGTCCTGTTCTCACTTTATATCATTCTACTATAAATTGCTGCAGAAATGCATAGCTGTTAATGAAAGCCCTAGAGTATATGGGCTTGGGACCAGACTCTCCCACTCACTACAACTACCAGGAATTGGCTGCTTCTCTGGAATCAGTGGTATAAATTAATACAATGGAATCGTTATCATCTTATGCAATTCCAGATCTTTCACAATCTTTATTAAACCCCTGTTAAGTTGCACAAGATAGGTCAGCTACCCAATGACCTTTGTACCAGATGAGGCCATGATTCTGGCTCCCTCTATAATGTACTCTGGACCTGTCCAAAAGTGGTCCTCTTCTGGAACTCTATTTGTTCTCACCTAAACCCATTATTAAGGCCTTCTGATGCCTTTCTCCCTGAAATATGTATTCTAGGTGACTATACAAATCTTTTGATTAGTAATCAGAAAGCTCACATGGCCTTAATTTCAGCATGTGCTAAGAAGGTCATCCTCCATCACTGGCTAGATCAAGATATCCTTCATTTTTTGGAGTGATTTAAGGAAATTTTGTTTGCGCTGCAAGCTAAGCACCTCATAGCCAGTTTGTGTTATAAGTTACCAAAATATAACAATATTTGGAAACCTTTGTACACATTGTTAATGGTATAATTTGTATCTGGAAATATTTCTAGCTTTGTGGGTAATTACAATTATTCTCTCTGCTCCTTCTTTTCCTTTTTTTTTCTCCTCACCTCCCTTGGCAGTTATGTATGTATGGAACTAGAATGCAAACATTATGTCCTTGCTCGGACTATAACCTTTACTCCAGTGGTGTGGTGGGTTGGGTTGGGAGGGGCAGGTTAGGGGATAAAATTGTGGTTGTTTAAACTTGGCAATTTCCTGTTCTTAGCAGAGTGAACAGTTCTAATTTTGTATAGGCTTCATTATAGAATGTGTTACAACTGTACTTTGTCATGTACAAGTCTGAAGCTCAAGTTAATTTTATCTCTGCATTTCTTTGTTTTTATTTAAATAAAGTTTATTAAATTTGAAAAAAATAAATGCATGTTGATGCTTCTCTTAATTCGGTTCACAAATAGACATGTCTCATGTTTATTTAAATGTAACCTATCAGCACTGAATAGATCATTATTTCATAAAGCTGATCAATTTCTTAGGAATGTAACATTTTCCTTTGCACACCAGTGCCTAAGAGAGATATTTAAATGTGAAATTGCCCTACTTTTCCCTATGCCAGCTCTAGGTACAGGTAGGACTTTTGATATAATTACTGTGCATTGTTTTCTCTTCAAGGTGTTACCTGATGCCTGAAGGTCTTTAGTTATGTTCTCAAAGCTTCTTCTACCCATGTCATTAGTACCAGCATGTACTACTGCTAAAGGATTACTTGTATTATTTATATATCCATTGATAGTATTTGTGATATTTGAAATGTGTGCTCCTGACAGGGAAGTGACCTGGGTATTTACTTTTCTGCCTTCACATATTATTGTTGTAGTGTACTTTAGCATAGAATCCCCAATTACAATATCCCTATTTTCTCGTCATGTGTATTCTATACTATACTCTTCTTGTATGTCCATGCTTACTACTGGTTGGAATTCCTGTACCTGCTGTGTACCTCTATTGTCTGAAGGGGGGATATCAGTGGAACTATCTCTTACATTATCTCTTTACTCATATATTGTGTGCAAATGAATAACTCTTATGCCTGCCACTGAATCCACATTTTTATTCAGAGGTGTTCTCCTCTTTGGCACTACATTTTTAACTCTCTCTGTGGTAGTATCATTGTTTTTGGTTTTTTTTTTTGTTTTTACCAGGAGAGACACAGTAAGCTGAAAGCTTGTTTACAGGTGTGAGCTGGGAGCACAAGGAAGTTAAGTGACTTGCTCAGGGTCACACAGTATGCAAATAGGGCTGTTGGATTCACACCCAGGTCTCCAGGTTTGCAGCTCATTGCCCAAGCTATTGTTATTACTTCATTTTTCGCATATGCCATCCTGACTATTGATAGTCAAAAATGTATGGGGAGTGTCCACTCACTAAGGGGGCATGCTGTTTATAGGCTGCAGTCCAGAAGTTGCAGTCCCATCATTTCACTTTACACACATACAGGTATCAAATTATTTCAAACAAAATACTGTTGCTTACCACAATAAATGCTCCCATAGGAAACACACTGCTGTTTGTAGTCTATAAAACTATTAATTTCAGGGCAAATAGTTCTGCCTCGCAGAACCTGTAGTTCACCTGTGCTACTTTGCAAAAACAACAGTTCCCACACTCCTTAGTCAAGTAGCACCTCCTCCCTACACTCTCCTGCCCTGATGTCAGCAATACACTTAAAAACACAGTGGCCCATATATTTAAACTGCGCCAGGCTGTGGCACAAGCTTGGGCTCAGCTCAACTTGGCTGTGCAGGGGTGTGGACGAAGTGATATTCAACAGAGCTGCACCATGGCTCAGCAGCATTGAATATTGCACCCTGGCCACCCCCAGTGTGCATGGCGCAGTGGCACTGCACCAGCGCAAGTGGCCAGAGTGGAGCATGGGGATGCGCTAGCACAAGTTCCATTGCACCATGCACTGCAACTGTGATATTCAAAAGTTGACATGCAAATGGGCCATTATGTATGCAAGGTGCACATGGGGCCATTTGCATGTCATTATGGCCCCATTTGCATGCAGGTGCGCCGATCCCCGACTACTTGCACCTGGCGCCCTGCCAGGCAGCAGCCATCGGGGACCGACGCCCCCTGCAGCCTAATCGTGGGCATTTGTAGTAAACAAAAAACTATTTCATCCTATATCCCTGGTGGTCCAGTGAACTGCTATCTGCCCAATCATGGACATCTGTATTAAGAAAGAAAAATTCATCCTATATCCCTGGTGGTCCAGTGGACCACTATCTGCTCAATCACGGGCATCTGTATTAAGAAAGAAAAATCCATCCTATATCCCTGGTGGTCCAGTGGACCACTATCTGTCCAATCGCGGGCATCTGTATAATGAAAGAAAAATCTGTCCTATATCCCTGGTGGTCCAATGGACCCGCTATCTGCTCAATCGTGGGCATTTGTAAAAGAAAACTAATTCCAATATCCCTGGTGGTCTAGTGGTACTCTCCACCCACCCACTGAGCCCACACCCGCTCCCCCGGTCAGCCTGCGGCGACAGCACCCCACCCACCTGCCCCCGCGGCCACCGACTGACGCCGCGTAGGGCTGCATGCCCAGTAGTTCACAGCATGAGCCAATGGGCGTGCAGCCCCTACCATACACATTCCGCATACGGATGATCATTCACATATCTGGAATGTGTGCAATGAGAGCTGCGCCCAGTGACCATGCTGGGCGATGCAGTCAAAGTGTCGGTCGGTAAAATAACGGCACTATCGGCATGGGGGCACCACCAGGTGCAGCCGATTCGGGTGGCCACCCACAGGTGGCAGCTGCTGTGTTACACCCTGCAATGTGGCAGCTCACCTGTGAGTGGCCATCAGTTGTTCCTTTTTGATCAATCTTTGTGTTGGCGCAGGTAGGGGTTATGATGCATGCCTCTGCACATCCCGGCCGAATATCGGGCTGTGCAGAGTGTGCATGGGCACGCCCACCCTACCTGTGCCTGCATACATTACTGATGCACTCCAGCATCGATTTCCAGCGCGCATACTTTCCCTTTTGAATATCTCGCCAGGGCGCATCAGTGGTTGCATGGCGCAACACTGTTGCACCATGCTCAACCCTTTGAATATCTGGGCCAGTATATTTAGTGCATAAATGCTATTTCATCCACAACCTAGAACACAAGAAGGATAATGTTGCGCTACAGCTTGCGCCTGTTGCACAGCTCCTGCTCAGATCTGACTGCTCTAATACACTGCTCAATAAGGGGCATGCTGTTTATATGAAGTTGCAGTCCCAGTATTGCACTCTCACATGCACAGCTATCAACTTATTTAAAACAAAATACTGTTTCCTGCAGCAATACACACTCCCATAGGAACCACACTGCTGTTTGCAGTCTATATAAAAATGTGTTTATTTTATGTGTATATGTATTAGTCCATGTGTGTTTATCACAACAGTTACTAAGTGTAGTTAGGTACTGTAGCTCAGTAGTTAGTGCACAAATTGCTAGTTTATACATTTCTCACAGCCCATGATACCAATTATTTTGCAGCTGTATTGGCTCTTGCTAGAGTTTGTTTGAATATTGTGACAATAATCCCATTCAGCCACTGGCTTGGAATAGTTAATGAAACATTATTTTTTTAAACAATGTAGCCTATAGGGAGGCCACCAATCATCCCTCAAGTATTATACTGTAGTTCCACTGGGAGACTATCCCTTATGAGGCTTTATTATTCTGTTGTCTAATGTAGCCTACACTTTCAATAGGCACTATCATATCCTAATTATTGAATTATCTAACTCCACTGGTATTTTAAAATGTTTAAAGACTTCACTCTTACTCACATATACTGCAGTATAATGTTGAAATGACTGACTGGTAGTGCTGTGCAAAGTGGAATATTTCACCTAGCAAAATATTTTGTGTAATTAACATATTTCGCAAAATATCTTGCTGAGCCAAATGAGAAATTTTGCCCACAGTTGTGAGGGAAATTTCACCTCCAAGCCAGCAAAATTTTGCCTGTGGGTGAAATTCTGCCACACAGGCAAAATTTCTCTGTTGGTGGTGGACTGTTGAGCTGGCAAAATTATGGTGAAATTGTGAAATGTTGCCACATTTTCAAGAACATTTTTTGCAGTGAAATGCCCAGTTTCACTTGCAAAATTTTATTTTGCAACATCTCTACTGATCGGCTGGGATTACTGCCTCAATATTTGGCCACTGGTCATTTGACCTTATAGCTATTAGACAGCAAAACACTTTTACATATGTTTTGTGTGCAACTATTTGTAAATTTGCAAATAGCTATTCTTGATAGCCCTTTTTTGACTTTCAAGACCTTATCATACTCGTTTTTAAAAATAAAGATGAATTCTGTATTGATGAACTCTGTAGATCTAGAGCATCTCTCCATTGTATTTGTGATTTCATTTATTTTACATTCCTGGTCATACCAAGGTGACTTAAATTGTTGCACATGTTAATTTTTTTGTCTTTAGTTCACATCACATACTGTATTAAGACTGTTTTAATAATGGCCTCTATTGTACTTAGAGCCTTTATGGTATAATCCAATGAGCAATTATTATGAAAATTATCTCTTTACAATTTTCCAGAACTTGAGAATCAAATATTTTTGGCATTGTTTGGTAGTTTCATCCTTCCTTTAATTTTACATGTTGACTCAATGTCGATTTTTGAAGAAAATTATTTTTTCCCTATACTTAATACACTTTTATTTATTTTTCTGTACTGCTTAAATTGTATGGATTTTCCCCTAAAACCTTTTGGGGTAGAGGTAGCTTGTGCCAAGGTAATGCATTTCAAAGGTTTCATGAAACAATATTTATCAGTTATAGAGTTATAAGGATTTATTTATTTATGAGCATGCTCAGTAGGGTTTTGAGTTAACTCTTTGATACAAACTGAATATTTTTGGGTAGTGAGACCATTTTTAGTTCATATCACTTAGTTGTCAGGTACCAAAACAGTTTTCATGAACTGAAACATATTATTTATTTTTTAGTCTTTGGTAACCGGTAGGCCACTAGGCACAAGTGCCTGTTTTCAGAGGTGACCTGGGAGCACTGGGTGGTTAAGTGGCTTGCTCAGAGTCACACAGTATGCAAGTGGATGTTGTAAGAATCAAACCCAGGTCTGGTCTACTGGATGTTCCAAGCTCATTCACAACTCATTACTCTAACCTCTAGGCTATACTGCCAGCCCAAATATTTGGGATTGTAAGAGTTGCCATCTTGTTTTTTTATCTTCATAAACATCCCCACAAAAACACCAAAACTGTATAAATGAATATTCTGAAAAAACAAAAACATAATTTTACTAAACTAGACCTAATAAGCAAGATTATGTTTGTTGTTTTCAAAATGAGTGCAAAATAGTTTTTGTGGACATGGTGCAGCCATTCTCTAATTTTCATTTCAGTTTCTCAGTCATGTTTTCGTGTCACACCTGAAATTTTGGTTCACACAAAAATTTTATTTTTTGCCACACCAAAAATGTGGGTCCAAATGGGAAATTAGATTTTCAGATTGCACCAAAAGGTTGGTTCCTAGGGAATTTGATTTTTGGGTTGCACTGAATTTTTTTTAGCACAGAAAATTGAATTTTAAAGTGACATTCAGTCACTAATTAACTGACATTCAAACATTATGTGAGACCCAAGATTTTTCCATGAACATCAAAAATTGAATGTTTGGGTTGCACATGGAATTCTTGGGTCACAAATTAAGTGAGACCCAGGAGTTTCAGTGTGCACTAAAAATGGAATTTTGTGTTGCATATTAAGTGAGACTCATGAATGTTTATTGCATACCAAAAATTAAATTATTGTCTCACTCATTGAACTTCTAGGTTGTGCATTAAATGGGACCTGAGATTTTTCAATGTACACTGAAAATGGAATACTTGTATCACACATTAAGTGAGAGCTAAGAACTTTCTGTGTGCATCCAAAATTGAATTATTGGGTCATACACTAAGTGTGACCCAAGACCAAGAGTTTTCCATGTGCACCAAAATGTAATTATTGGGCCATACATTAATGGATACCAAGAATTTTTCATGTGCACTGACAGATGAAATTCTTAGGTTGCTCATTAAGGATACTCAAGAATTTTCCACATGCACCAAAAATTGAATTCTTGGATCGCACATTAAATACTGGCTTACAACATGAAAATTATTGTGTGTGTGTATGTGTGTGTGTGTATATGTGTGTGTGTGTGTGTGTGTTCTGTGCTTCACATAGTTTGATTCATAACCTGGATGTTTTACATTACCACATGTCAGTCCCAAATTTTGAATTTATTGCTTACATGGACCTACCTCAGAAACAAGGATGGTGGAAATTTTCAAATACAGGTAAATAGGTCATTGTGTTGTCTCTATTACACCATCTTTTTCTGGATTTAACACATTCAGCCAACCATGTTCATCCACATGGGGTCAATATGTTAAAACAAGTTATGAAGAAACATTTAATGAGGGCTGGCTTTTGGCCCAGTGAACGTGTACTGTAATCCCATGTCAGTCAGCTGAGTTCAGAGGCAAGTTCAGTGAGACTACCACATCACCCATAGCTGGAGGGACAGTGCTGCCATGCTGCACAGTGCAGTGTGGGCTGCAAGGGCAACAAGTAACAAAACAATGGAGCACAGGATGAAGCTGGAGGAGGTTCAGGGGAATGTGAGGAAGTACTTTACAGACAGGGTAGTGGAAAAATGGAACAGACTGCTGACAGAGGTGGTTAAGACAGAAACAAATTCTGGTTTTCAGAAATCTGATGTACTCTGGCTCTGTGCATCTGCATCTGTAGCCACGACTGCAGATATGCAGGGCTCAGAGTACTCGCCTTCAGAAGCTTCCGTCAGCCCCATGAATCCTTTTGCATCCATAGTTGCATGGAAGCCAGACTCTTCCATTGGCTCAAGGCCACAATCTCAAAAAGAAGTGGCTCATTTGTCTAGGGGTATGATTCTCACTTTGTGTGCAAGAGATCCTGTGTACAAATCCTGGATGAGCCCTTGAAATAAATGAAAAGACTGTGTGAAAGAAGTATCTCAGAGGTAATGTGAGGAAGTATTTTTTCATGGAGAGGGTTATGGATGCATGGAATGGCCTTCCTGAGGAGGTTGTGGAGTCAAAACAGTGAGGGAATTCAAGAATGCATGGAACAGACATAAGGCGATTCTAGGGGTGGGGTAGGAGAAAGTAGGCTGTTGGTTAACTAGGATCTGCTGCTTATTCATTAGGTAGGAAATGGGCAGACTAGGTGGGCCAAGCGGTCCTTATCTGCCATCAAATTCTTTGTAAAGGAAATTCATTAGAAAAGAACTGTAGGTAGGGGCATGCTCTTCTGCATAATGAGGTGTATATCTAAGTCTTGTTGTGCATATGTGTACCTTTTTGTACAGAAGCACTGACCCTATACAGGCCAGCACTTTTGCAGTCTCAACTTCTGCTGTGATAAAACTTAATAACTTTTCCAAAAGGAAGTACATTCCTTGCACAAAACAATTGTGTTAATACACCACTTAAGGTTCAGCTTAAGGCCACAAAGGTAGAGAAATGTGGCATTAGGGTTTTCAGCTCTCACTCCCTCCCTCCCAAAGAGCAAAAGGGAAAGACTACACAAACAACCACAGATGGCCATCAGATAGTAAACAAACAGCATATGATTGTTTCTAGATGACAAAAAGAAATCCATAATCATGGTCCAGTGCTTTTGCAGACATGTGTACACATGCACTCTTCAACACATACACACCCACTGCAGAATACCCAATGCAGATTAAAGAATTGGGTGTATATGGTTTACAGTAGCTGTATACATGTATGTGGTTGCAGAAGCACAGACCCAATAAACGCCTGTATTTTTGCCAACAGGTACAATTATAATCTGGGTGGTTCCATGTGATAACACCAACCATGTAACAACGATTGCCATTTGGTGAGTTTACATCACTGAAAATTAAATTCAGTGATGTAGACTCATGGCAGACAGCAAAACAGCACCAGACACTTGTATTTTACTTTTAATGCAGGGGCTGTCCCCAGTACCCTACATACCCTGCTAAAGGATTCTTAACTCCAGAGGGTGCAATATGAGGTAAAAAAACAGTGCAAAAGCGAGCGGTGCCCAGAACTGAACCTGCCACCCTTCCAACCATAGCCTGCCACCATCCCACCACTCTACATGGCCAGTTCAGCAACCCACCACCACACTATACCCCACAAACCCTCCCTCCCTTCCACCTGTCACATGGCATGGTCCCTCCCACCCCCATGTGCTTATATACATAGTGACAGGATGTTGTTATAGTCACTGACCCCTATCCTGTCGCCTCCCCACCAGTAGCCCTGTGTAAAAGCACTGTGATTTTCACCCTTTTGAAAGCACTCAGTCGGGGTTGCTCAATACACGATGCCCAGATATTCAAAAGGGTTGCACATGGTGCAACAGTGTTGCACCATCACGCAGCCATTGATGCGCCCCAGCGTGATATTCAAAAGGGAAAAAGTGCTGCACAAATCCCGATGCACTGGAGCACATCAGTAATGTATGCAGGCACAGGTAGGGGGCGCCCATGCATAACCTGCACAGCCCGACATTCAGCCTGGGATGTGCAGAGCCATGCATGGGCAACCCCTACTTGTGCCAGCACAAAGTTCAGCCAAAAAAGGAACAACTGATGGCCACCCACAGGTGAGCTGCCACATTGCAGGGCGCAACACAGTAGCTGCCACCTGTGGTGGCCACCCAAGTTCTGGCTGCACCAGGCAGCACCCCCCATGATTCAGTTATCGGAAAAGACAACCCCAAGTCTTATATCCCTGGTGGTCCAGTGGACTGCTTTCGTCGATCACGGGCATCAGTAAAACATAACTCCAATACTTGGTGGTTCAGTGGTACACCTCACCTGCCCACTGAGCACCACCCCACCCCCCCAGTCAGCCACTTTCGGGCAGCACTATCTGCCTGTTATTCTTGAGTAGCCTTGTAGTTGTTACTATTGTGTCTGCCAGCATGAGCCAATGGGCGCAGTAGTCTCACATATTAGACAGTCCAGATATGTGAATGAATCATCTGCATATCTGGAATGTGTAGTATGGTAGAAGTAGCACGCCATTGGCTCACGCCAGAACCATCGGCATGCAGCCCTACCGAGGTGCCGGTCGGAGGGCAGTGGAGTGGCAGGTGGAGGGGTGCTGTCGCCCGTCGGCTGACCAGGGGGAGTGGGCAGGGACCACTGGGTGGTGGGGGTACCACTAGACCATCAGGGATATTGGAATTATTTTTTTTTACTGATGCCCAGGACAAGATAGTGTCCACTGGACCACCAGGGATATAGGACTTGGGGTTGTCTTTTTACTGATGCCCATGATCAGGCAGATAGCGGTTGACTGGACCACCTGGGATATAGGAAGGTTTTCTATTTTTACACAGATGCCCGCAATCGGTTGCAGGGGCGCCGGTCCGCACGGCCGCTGCCTGGCAGGAGCCAGGTGCAAGTCATTGGGGATTGGCACACCTGCATGCAAATGGGGTTATAATGACATGCAAATGGGCCCCATGTGCACCCTTGCATACATTATGGCCGCATTTGCATGTTCAGTTTCAATATCATGGTTGCTGTAATATAGCACAATGGTATTTCTGCACTAAAGATCTCCATGCTCCACTTCGCCACTTGGCGCTTGGTGCAGTGCCACTGTGCCATGCACACTGGTGAAGAAGCGATATTCAAAGCTGCTGAGCCATGGCGCAGCTCCTTTGAATATCGCTTCATCCACCTTCTGCACAGCAAAGTTGAGTTGCACCAAGCTTGCACCACAGCCGGGCGAATTTGAATATCTGGGCCAGGTTACCAATTTGGGTACAGTATCTATGACACAAGAAAAAATACGTGTAATTGCCTGAACTTTTGCTGACCAGGTTAGGTTTGCATGTTTTACAACATGCAATTATATCTGTGTCTATAGAAACATGGATTCTACAGGGACCTTCATTTTAGCAAACAAAATTATTTTTGATCTGATTATCTTGGATTTGTTTATGCAGCTACATAAGTACAGTGACCTGTACCTCTAAAGCCTGAAGTGGGTGTGTATACCTTACATTATGCCAGTGTATCTGTGTCTACAGAATTGCTTGCTACACAGGGCCTCTGCTTCTGCAGAACCAGGTAGGTGTGTCTGTCTTACACTGTGCAACTGTATATGGCTGCAGAAGTGTAGGGCCTTGCTGGGATTACACTTCTGCAGACACAAGTACTGTTGTGATCTGCATTGTAGATTTGTATATATGAGGCTGCAGAAGCAGATAACATACAGGGATCTATGCTTCTGCAGCAGAAGTGGCTGTGTATGTCTTATATTAAGTAGTTGTATAATACTTGTGTCCACAAATCTACAGGCTACACAGAGGTTTGGGTTTCTGCAGACAGAAGTAATCTGCTAATTGGAGTATCTTAGATTTCTATATCTGGCTGCTGAAGTGCAGGGACTACACTTCTGCAGATGAAAATAAACATGTACTTTTGAGAAGCAAGGATTTGTAACTGTTGGTTCAGTAGTACATCCAGAAATAGTGCTGTGATACTGAGTGTTGTGGATTTATATCTGCTGCAACAAGTGGATGTGCATGTGTGAAGTGTATCATGTATCAATTGCTGCATAAGCTAAATGTTGTGATATCAGTACTGGGTTGTATCTGTATCCAGAAGTGGGTATGTACAGTATGTGTTGAAGTGTGCATGTGTATCCATGGCTACAAAAGCATTGGACCATGATTATGGATGTCTTCTGTGTCATCAGAAACAGTCATAAACTGTTTGTTTTACCAAATGATGGCTGTCTATGGTTTTATGTGGTCTTCCTTTGTTGTTGGGGTGGGTTAGGTTGGAAACCCTAACACATTTCCTCACTTTTGTGCAGTTAAGTTGAACACTAACTGGTATATTAACACAGTTTTTTGCAATGCATATATAACATACACGGTAACACCAATGTATGTAGAGTTAATTACACTGTTCAGTGTTAATCTTCTACCTTGTACCTTAATAACTTTGGTGGTGTCCAATGAAAACAATCAAAAATACACTGTCTGGGAAGCAACTTCTCCAGACATTAGAAGTTTTGTAGATGTCACTTATGGTTTCTGAATTCCAGATGTCAGCATTTTCAGAAAAGCCTAAATTTTTAAAATTGTTATTACATGTTTATTTGCAGTCTCCTGCAGCCTAGATAGTTTAGGATTTTTCTGACATTTTCAGGATTGATAGGGCCTGTGCCAAGGTAATGCCTTTTGAAAGCTTCCAGAAAACATTTAGATCAGTTTCAGAGTTATAAGCATTTTTTTCTGAACATGTTCTGTAGGGTTTAGATAACCCTCAGATACAAAAGAAATTTACCTTTGCAAGCATTTACATTTCACAAACTTTAGTGTTTTACCTTTGTGGGAAAAAAATTGATTGTGATGGACATCATCTTGTTTCATTTGATAAAAAATGAAAATTGACAAAATGAAGATTTGAGAAAAGCAAGACATGAATCTTGCTAAACAGGACCTGTTATGAAAGAATCTGTTGTTTGTTTTTCACAAAACGAGCCAGAAATACCCTTTGGTACTTTAGCTTTTATTTTACCAAAATGGCCGATTTTCATCTCATAAGCTGAGAATTTTAGTGTTGCACATTTAAGTGCAATATTTAACTGCAACACTAAAATTTGTGAGACAAAATTTTAGTGTCTTACATTTTAGTGTTGCATTTAAAGGGACAACAAAACAAAGGCATTCACCTGCACTTTTTGTCTAAAGGCTAAGTCCTCAAACACAACCAGGAGATAACATGGACTGTTCCTCATTCATCCACTGTTATTACAGTATCTATGTTTTTAATAGACTTTGAGTTAAACTTTGAATTATATACTTTTAAGTACTGACAGTAACATTTAAACTTTGTTATTTCTAATTATACTTTTCTATATGAGTTATAAATAGCTACCTAGTTTTCTTTACAGTTCAAGTCTATACCATAATAAGACAAAAATAACAGCTTTGTTTTAGTATCACATGTCCTTTGGTTAACATTTATAGTCAGGTACATCAAAACAGTTCTACAAATTTCAACATCTTAGGTTTAAAAGAAACTTAATCAAAATCAGAACAAATCAAACAATCATTTTCAGTAAACTGATTCTTTTATGCTTACAGCAATGACAGCAGATGAATGAATTTATCTATCCAGAGGATGCAACATAACGAAACTTGGTGAGAAACCTTTGAATATGAATCCACATAAACAATAACAAAGCTAACAGGATGGCAGTAAGAGGAAAACTCTTACTTTTTATCAGATAAATAATTTCAACAGACTAGCACTAAGGAATCCATAAGCAGTTAGATGAATAAATTGTGAGATATCTGAAGATGTAATTATACAAAAATTGATTGATTTAATTTACTATTCCTATAAGGAAAGATACATATTGTAAGAAGATATATATATATATATATATATATATATATATATACATTTTGTCTGAATAGCTACAGTGTTATTCACTGATGAAGGATACCAGTCCGAAACATATGAATTACTATAGTACAGAAAATGTTAACACCCCTAAATGTTGATGCTCTGACTGAGAGGAACCTATCTGCAGTCTTTGAATTATGTGTCAGTGCTACTGACTTGACATTATAGCAGTGAGCTATTTAATAATAGGAACATTTAATATTAGCAGGTCAACTGGTCCTGTGAAGAATGCAGGATCAAAAAGGCAGTGAATATAACCAAAACTACAGCATGTGACACTGTATATAAGCACTTCATATTTGAGAAAACAACAAAAGTATATTATCAAATAAAAGTGCATACACTTATCAAAATAATTGGATAAGTGTGCTCATTGTCAACCAATTTATTATTTGTGATATATGTCACTATTGGTAGTGAGCTACTCCATGAATTACTTTTCTTTTACAGAGACTGGCTGAACTGGACTTCTCTTTTGAGTTTCACAAGGCATTAGGCAGATACTTAGACCTGAGGGCCACCATCTTGGATAATCACCTTTTCCTTGAATTCTTCTCACCACTACTTCTTCAGCTTCATGTTTTGGGACCCTTTTGATTACATCTTAAAAAAACATTGCTTCTGACTTTGACTTTTGGATACACCGTTTTGTTTTCCTTGTGGCCCAGCATTGAAGACTTATTGGCACTGTGATTGATTTTGACGAACTTGATAGAATCACAGAGAATCATTCACACCTCTTTCTATAACAGACAATGAAGAACAGAGAATTCTACAAAACTTTAAACAAATAGAGAATTTGAAGGCTCCACCCAGTGCATTCTGTGACAAACCAATATGAGTTCTTAAAACACAAACAGGTAAAATTAGAATGTCACGGTTTAACGATGACACAGTACCTGAAAAAACACGTACCCAGGCATCTCAGAAATTTTGTAGAGGCCAATCTGGTATATGTGGACACAGAAATTGACACCAAATGGGATGGTGTCAGAAATACTGTAGGTGTTCAAAGGATTTTATGTTACTGATTGTTGAATCCATTACTAAGGAACTCCAAAGAATTGAGCCTGATTTAAAACATAATGAGACAGAAGTTAAGAATAAATACATGGTAGAAGAGTTAGAAGTGCACTTGGATAAGGTTAACTCACATTTGATTGACTTTGAGGGAACTTAGGGCAATTAAATGAAGGAAGTTCAAGAGGGATCTAAATGACAACAAAGATAAAATGTATACTTATAAGAAAACAACTACTTTTAACACTTCATATAAATATAATTTAGATTTGGAATCCTCTCGCCATCATCTAGAAGTGATACAGAGTGAAATGGACAAATGGCCAGAGGGATTGTGGGCATTTTCTGGACGAGGAGGTTCAGAGGAGGAGACCATTTCACAACAGAAGCAAAAGGGGCTGCCAGTACAAGCAGGACACTAAAATAGGGGCTGGAAGGGGAAGAGTTGCAGAAGCAGGACACTCAGGAGGAATAGAAACAGAAAAATATAGGAGCAGAAAACAAGTGAAGAGAAGGAAACAGCAAGATGTACAAGTGGAAAAGAAATCCTCAGGTCACAAACTCGGAAACCAGTTAATCTATAGCACATTTAGAGACTGAAGTTTTGTCCAAGGGTCTATCCTTCTGCCCCCACAGCCCTATTAGCAAGTTCTAACTGAAGCTGGATTTAAATAGATTTTTTAGAGAATCAGACTTAAACATTTTTGAAAGTCAATTAAAATAAGCAGAAAGGGATAAAGCACAGCAGGAGAAGAAATTGAACTCAGCTGGAGATGAAATCTTAAATCCGTTTATGTGGATAATGGCCAGTCTGAAAGATGGCGATTGCAAAAACAAATAAAAAAGAGCTCATCATCAAAAGGGCGACCAATATCACAAAACCCATCACAAATAGCGATGGTTGCTACATTCAAACAAAATAACTTACTAAAATATTTATTTTTATGTGGGGGCTATGCCCCCACACCTGCCCTTTGTGGGGGCAACTCTCCTAGTAACTCCAAACTTAAAATAATCAACTCCATGGGGTGGAGATGTGAAAGTGACTAACATAGAAACATAGAACTTGATGGCAGATAAGGACTGCAAAGCCCATCCAGTCTGCCATTTTTCTACCTTATGAATGTGCCATAGGCCTTTATTCTGTCAATGGCTTATTTATTCATACTCATCTGTATTACTCCCTTATGACTATCCCCTGCCTGTTTGAAGCCCTGCACTGTATTCATATCCACCACTTCCTGAGGTAGGCCGCTCCATGCATCCACCACCCTTTCTGTGAAAAAGAACTTCCTACATTACCACTAAATCAGCCTCCTCTAATCTCATGCTTTGTCCTCTTGTCCTGCTATTTTTCTTATATTGAAACATGTTAGACTCTTTCACCTTGTTAATGTCCTGATGATTGAATGTTTCAATCATAGCACCTCTCTTCCTCCTTTGCTCTAGGGTATGCATATTGAGCTCCATTAATCTGTCCTCATATGTTTTCTGATGCAGTCCCTGTACCATTTTGGTTGCCCTTCTCTAGACTGCTTCCATTTTGTTAATGTCCTTGTGCAGGTGGCCTCCAGTACAGCATGCAGTACTCAGATGGGGCCTAACTAGTGTCTTGTAAAGAGAGGTTATTACTTCCCTCTTATGACTTGTGATACTCCTACTAATGCACCCCAACATTCCTCTAGCCTTACATACTGCTTTAGTGGTCTGCTTGATGATTTCAGGTCATCTGTGATGATGATGCCCAAGTCTCTTTCTTACCTTGTGAGTGCCAGCAACTACCCTCCCAACCTATAGCTAGCTTCAGGTTTTCTTCCCTATGTGCATGATATTGCACTTCTTTGCTTAAACCCCAGTTGCCACTCTTCAGACCATTTTGCCAGTTTTTCAAGATTTCTTCTCATTCTGCCCACCCCATCTGGATCATCTGCAAACAAACAAACCTTACCCTCCAGTCCATCTGCAATGTCACTGATGAAGTTATTGAAGAGGACTGGCCCCAGGCCTGATCCCTGAGGTACCACACTTGTGACTTGCATCTCTTCTGACTGTATACCATTTACCACCACTCTCTGTTTCTGCCTGCCAACCAGTTTGCCACCCAGTTGACCAACTTCTGACCCACCCTGAGCCTCCCCAGCTTATTAATCAATCTCTCTGTGTAACAGTATTGAATGATTTGCTGAAGTCAAGGTAGGTGACATCAACTGCACCCCTTGGTCCACCACTCTGGTTACCCAGTCAAAGAAATCTATGAGATTAGTTTGACAGGACCTTCCTGTTGTAAACCCATGCTGTCTTGGATCCTGTGCTCCTATGGATTCCAGGTGTTGCTATCCTTTCCTTAAGTAGTGCCCCCATAATCTTGCCCACTACTGAGGTAAGAGCTGACTGGTTTGTAGTTCCTGCCTCCTCCCTGCTGCCACTCTTGTGGAGCAGGTTCACATGAGCCCTTCTCCAGTCTTCTAGGACATCTCCTGTGCTTAGAGACTCACAAAACAGATCTGCTAATGGTTCTGCTAATTCCACTCTTATCTCCTTTAGTACCCTGGGGTGTATGCCATCAGGTCCTATTGTGTTGTCCACCCTGAGCTTAGTCAGCTCTTGTAGGACCCTTTCTTTTGTGAAAGGACTTGTGCACCTCCCTCTCACTGTGTCCATGGTGCTGAGCTGTGGGCCATGCCTACCTTCTCCTCAGTAAATACTGAGCAGAAGTATCTATTTAGGATAGATGCTTTTCCTTGGTCCTCCACACACACTCCCTCTATCAGGGGTGTCCAATATTCAAATGGCATGCTTGTCCAGGACAACTGGCCTTGAAATAAATGGTACTACCCAAGTTCAGAGTGATAGTCCAGTTAATTTCAATGGAATTTTCAACCAATTCAATTCAAATAAATCCCAAATACAATAAAAACTTTAAATCTTTTTCTTTTATTAGCTGTCTTTTTAGAGTGTGTGTGTCTCTTTAATCCAGCTGGCTGCAGGTGCAGGACACTGGGCAGACCATCCCTTCCTTTTACTACAGTTACCGTTTTGTTCTTAATTTCTTATTTATTTGGGCAACTAGTTACACTTTTCCCTTTAGTCTCTGCCAGGTGGCAAGTTTGGGAACACAAAGCCCAACTGTTTTCCAAGTCTCTTGACTTCTCCTTTTACTGCAGTTACTGTCCTGAACTTATTTTCTTTTTATTTCTGTAGGCAGTTAGTTACACTTTCAAACTTTTACCTTGCATTTTCTCTTATTAATGCTTAGATGCAAGCTGCTGGTGTGGCAGTTCAAATAAGGACTCACTCCACTCACTGTCCACAAAGCACCCACCTTTAGTTAGGCGAGTAGTTACTTTAGTAAATATAGGTAGAGTAGTACCATTCTAGAACAAGTGGTTGCTGTGGCTGACTGACTGTCTGGCAACTAGCACACATACTGCCAGTCCATAGGTATGTCAAAGAAAAATAAGGGAAAATAGAAATAGCCTTGGGGTCCTTTAGTCTAGTCTATTCTTCTTGTTTGTAGATAGTGTTTACTGGCACAGGAGGTGCTGGGAAAGAAGAGACAGGGCACCGAGCACTACTAGTACACTTATACTCTACAACTGCAAAGTGAGTCAGAAAGAAGGTACAATGAATAAAGGCAGGCATTATAATTGTTTCTAGCCTAAGCCTATTTCATTTTATTTTCCTTTCCAACCCTACTGAACTTGGGTTGTACAGTGTCACCTGACCAAACCAGTCCTTGACGGATTTTTTCCGACAGTATGTTAGTGTATCACCAGGTCCGAGTGACTTTCAAAGATAAATAATTTCATGTTTCTGTACTATTTTTGCTGCAGCGCTTCACAGCCCTTTCTTTATGTATAGTTTACTTTTTAACAGCAATCACACAAAACCATGATTTCAGTCACTCCCACCCAACTGCACTGAAACATATCCTTTTCAGATTGCTTTGCCCTGATCAGTGGCACCTTTTTCTTGTTTGATTTTGTTAATTCAAACTCCACACTTGTCTCTCTAAGTTTTTCCGACTGAGTCGGTCCTCCTTCTACTTCGTTATACTTTGTTCCAGTAAAGGTCATAAAGCCAAGACAAGAAAACACACCTCTTGTATCATCTTTTTTTTTTTTTTACAATTTAAGACCCTGACTCACTGTACAGTCCCCACCACCATTGAGTTCACTGGCATCTCCCCACCACCTCCCTCTACTTCAGTGCTTCTCTCAGTGAAAAACAACTCTTTTCTATGTCCCTATAACTACAGTGCAGTCCAGCTCCTTGACAGTAATGGTTGGCCGAGCAAGCACATTTTCCTTTTCAGATCCTTGGACTGGACCGAGACAGCAACCCTATCCCCAAACTCAGTGACAAAATGAAAACTCTCCTGTATTTTCATTTTCTAATTTTGCTTTTTCAGATTTTAAATGCTGCTTAATTTGTTTATATTTCTGCCAGCCAAGACAAGTTGAGAGCTGACTTGTGGTAATAAAATATAGCTGTACTGAATCTGTGATAATCAGCTATATACAAAAATCACTCTGTCCACTATATCATTCAGAAATGAAATGGTGCTATTGGCAACATGCTCCCGCTTCTGTCCCTGAAACCTCTCACCCCACCACTGTCACGGCCATACCAAGGACTGACAGGTACTATTCCACATTGACTTCACTGACTCAACTGTCAGTCCTGAGATCCATCCACACTTTTCTGCTGCTGTGATGGGTGGAGAGGGATTGTGGAGGGTCCTGCTGAATCTTGCTAACCGTATGCTGCTTCGCTCCCTGCAGATCTGGCACCCACATGATTAAATCTTCATCACCCATGTGACACACTGAGCTGGCTAAGGAAGAATGAGGTGCAGTGGCACCTAGTGGTTGGTCAGCACATGGCAGGCAAGCACTGTAGCAAGGGAAAAAAGCTCTGAATTTGTTGTCAGTGGACAACCAGCTAATTCAATTGTGGTAGTCCGTCTGTAAATTCTTGTATCCCGGGACACTGGAATATTGGATCTGTTGAACCCTGCCTTCTATCCCATTTGAGCTTAAAAATATCACCTCTAGACTTTCTTTCTCTCATGTATCTATAGAAAGTCTTGTCCCTTCTATTACTGTTTGTGCTAGTATTTCCTCAGTTTTGACCTTTGCCTGACTTACTGCCTTCTCTGTTTCCTTTGAGGACATTTGGTATGCCTCCTGTCTTCAACCTGCTGCATTCCCTATATTTCCTGAAGGCCAACCTTTGACTCTGACCTTTTCTGTTACTGTTTTTGAGAACCAAAGTGGTATCCTCCTTCTGTTGCTCTTGCTTTTCTCCCTAACACAATGGGATTTTGTGTCAAGTACTGCATTCTTAATGCTTGCCAACTTTGCCTGTACCCCTCACCTGTATTTCTTCTTGCCAGGGCAATCTTAACTCTGTTGGCCAGCTTATCAAAGTCAGCTCCTCTGAAGTCCCATATTTTGCCTTGAAATGGGATGATTTAGTTCTAGTGGCCAAACTGAACCATACCATATGATGGTCACTGGTCCCCAGGTGTCCTTCTACCTCGAGATCTGTGATCCATTCTACATTTGTCAGTACTAGATCCAGGATAGCCCTGTCTCTTGTGGGTTGTTGTATCAATTATTTGAGGCCCTTCCCTGCAGAGACTCCACTATGTGTCTAGTTCTGGTGGATGTTCCTGCTGGTATTGACCAATCTGTATCTGGCTTGTTGAAGTCTCCCATTATCAGAACCTCCCTTTAGCTGTCATGGTTTGTGTTGAAGTCTCCCATTATCAGAACCTCCCTTTAGCTGTCATGGTTTGTGTATCTTCTAACAGTAATGTGTCTATGTCTTCCCCTCATCTGGAGGCCTGTAGACAAGTCCTGTTCATATGGCTGTCCCATTTCCTGTTTCCAGGGTGACCTACAGTTCTTCTGGCTCCTTATGTGTATTTTGAATTTCTGTTGCTTTGATATTTTCATTGACATAAAGGCCACCCCACCCACTTTTTTTGTACCTTGGTCTTCTGAAGAGTACAAAGCCATGTACAGAAGTCTCCCAAGTGTGGTTACTGGTGAACCATGTCTCACTAATGTCTACTATGTCCAGTTTAGCCTCTCTGATTGTTGATTCCAGGTCTGGGATCTTGTTTCCCAGACTGTGGGCATTTGTGTACATAATTAAAAAAATGCAAAAATGATTTCCCTGCAACCAGATCTGAACCTGCATCTGCTGGTAGCCAGCAGTGGCTTACACCACTACACTAAATGGCCAACTCAGCAGGAGTTGACCAAAAACATCCTATATCCTGTAAGTAGCGAGAATAGCATCGGCATACTCACTCTACAGGATATATCTATCTTTTCCATCACTTGCTGTCAGTGAGAGTGGTATTATGGAGTCGCCATATCGACGCACTCAATAATATTTGCTTATATAACATAATACCCTTAAAACTCACTTTATATCACAAAGGGTACCACATACCACAGAAACAGTTATTACCCTTGTTAACAAGGATAGAGATGCTCTGCTAGTAAAAGAAAAAAACTTGGATAGAAGGACCAAATTTAATCTGACAGCAGCACAATATGGGGCCCAAAGGAATCTTGAAAATGATGCCAATATTATCATAAAGAGTGCATATAAGGGTGGGGAGCAGTAGTGATCATGGCAAATGAACAATACAGGGAAATGTGCATGAGATTACTTAGGATGAGAACAATTAGTTGAGACGCCATGATCCATCCACATCAGTGAAAGATATAGTTAAAACACTTTTAACAGTAGCATTTGAAAATGACTGATAACTGAGGAGAGAAAGATGCCCATTTCAGGGCATCCCTCAATACCCATTTTTACACACTATAAAAATACATAAATATTTAAATAATGCCCTCCCCAGGGTAGACCCATTGTGCTTGGTATTAACTCAGTCTTGGAGCCATTGTCAATTTACATTGATCATCACAAAAGACCATTAGTGGAACAGACAAGAACATACATCAAGGACTCAACTGACATTATTGAACTAATTGAGGTGGTGAACGAATCAGATTTGGATACAGAAAATTGTATCCTGGTAATGTGGGTCCTTAAAGATCTTTACATACCCAACCCCACAAAGAGGGCTGTGAGGCAATGCTTTGCAATTGTTAGAATCACAAAGAAAGGAGACAAAGCCACCAAACTCATTGTTACTCAAAATGACAAGATAGTTTTGACGTGAAACTTTTAAATTTGAAAAACAATATTTTTACAAATTCCTGGAACAGCTATTAGGTCAGGTATGGAACCATCATATGCAAATATCTTTATCGACAACTTTGAAAGTATGTTTTTCTTCAATGAAAATAATT
Source organism: Neoceratodus forsteri (assembly GCA_016271365.2). NCBI lineage: Eukaryota > Metazoa > Chordata > Ceratodontiformes > Ceratodontidae > Neoceratodus > Neoceratodus forsteri. Next base: position 980,436,319 of record CM028131.1, on the reverse strand, counting down.
TATATGGTAGTCATATCAGATTATGGAAAAGATTTATTGACAATGTGATTTGTATGGACAGGAAATTTTCAGCAGTTGCAAACATTTAATGACTATTTGAATACTACAACAAACCATCTTATCTTTAAAATGATGAGCAGTAAGAATGAAATTCCTTATTTGGACTTATTCATTTATAAATATGAGAACAGATTGGCAACAAAGAAATATAGGAAACCCACAGATAAAAACTTGATACTAAGAGCAGACAGCTTCCACCCAGAAAAAAAAAACCTCACAATTGAGTCCATTCCCTATAGACAATTGGTTAGGGTTAAGCATAATTGCACTAGTGAATCAGAATTTCATCAGTCTATCTCAGACCAGATTTGCAAATAGGTGTTATAGTGCTAGGATATTAGAAGAAGCACACAAAAAGTTAACAACAAGAGATAGAAATATACTGTTCAATAAGAACTCTAAGTAGTAAAGATGAATGTGCTAATAGAAAGGTAATTTTAGCCACCACATACAATGATGCAAATTTTAACATTAAAAACAATGTACACAAACATTGTGCTATTTGAAGGGCCAATATGATGGGGATAAGGTGTCTGAACATTTATCTATGATGGTCCACAAAAGAAACAGAACTTTGGCAGACAGACTGGTAAAATGGAACACAAAATCCATACAGACAGACCCCAACACTTTCTTTCAACTATAGACATAAGAGGAACTATCAGTGTTGCCACTGCACACACTGTAACAACACGTATAAAATTAAAAAGTCAGGAACACATCTGGGGATGAGGATAATACCATCAAGCAGTTCATCACTTGTCAAAGTGCTGGGTTGTCTACATTTTAAAATGTCCATGTGATAAAATATATATAGAGAAGACTGAAAGGCAATTTAAACACATATACAGGAAAATAAAAGTGATATAAGAAGAACAGACTTAACATCCCTGTGGAAAGACACTTCATTGCAGAAAGACACTAGTTACCTTACTTAAGATATTTTGGCCTGGAGAAAGTGGAGCCCAATCCAAGTTGTGGGGGGACTACAGAACTCAACTTCTTCTTAGAGAGCCATATTATATTGATAAATCTTATGCTACTAATGTTAGGTACAGATTAAATTACAGCATAGACTGGCAGCCAATGATCTAATTCAGTCCAAGTCCAGATATTACTAGCTAGAATAACCAATTTTGTTCTACACTCTTTTTATTTTATGCTCCAAAATACACATAGAACATTGAGACATTTGAGTTAAATGTTCTCTTTCTTTCCACATACACTCTCCTTCCACGAATGTGCACATGACCTCCTGACCTCCATATATGCCGTCCTTGTGGAGTGACATCTGCAGCCAATGGGCTAAAAAGAATAACCATTAAGCTAATCACAAGGTTGTTACATTATACTGATAAATCAAAATACAATGTGCACATGACCTCCCTGACCTCCACACACCATTCCTTGTAGGGAGGGAGCAGTTGCTCAATTGGTCTAAAATAAGAACAATTTAACAAAACACATGGATGTTAACTGATATATTACATTTATAAAATCACAGAGTTGTAGTAACTAATGAGTTGTAAGTAACATTGATACTGATTTAGAAACACAAGTGGACAAAAAGCAGAAGCTTTTCTAGTTGCTAGGTGCTGCTAGTGCAGGTTGGGTTCATAAGTTATGAGCGTCTGTTATTTGATCAGATGCCCTACCAAGCACCCAATCCCCCACTGCAGAAGGATAATTTAACTGCATATGGCGTGCAATGTACCTCCATTTATAGAGAGAGCAGGAGGTCATGCAATGCCCAAGTAGTTCTTTCACAACTTTAAAGTAGGTTACAAAAGATTATATTTGACTTGAACTGATGCAGCTTTTATGTTTTCTGAAATATTTAAATAGTGACCCTATCTAAGTGTCTGTATGTTAAAGCCAAACTTTTGTGTTGTGTCTTAATAGAGAAAAGCATATACCTGAAAATACTGAAAACCAAGGTACCTATCTATAAGCATCTAAGAATCAGTTTACTAGAAAATGATTGTTTGCTTTGTTCTGATCTGATTATGTTTATTTTTTAACCTAAGATGTTGACATTTTAGAACTGTTTTGATGCACCTTACTACAAATGTTGACCAAAGAACATGTGATACTTAAACAAAACTGTTATATTTGGCTTATTAGGTGTAGACTTGAAAAGTAAAGAATGCCAGATAGCTATTTATAACTCATACAGGAAAAGTATACTTAAAATTATGAAGTTTCAATTTTACTGTCAGTACTTTAAAAATATTTAATTTGAAGTTTAACTCAAGTCTCTTAAAAACCTAGATACTGCAATAACAGCAGACTGAATGAATGTATCTATACAGAGGGATACAACATAATGAAACTTGGTGAGAAATGTTTTAGAATATGAATCCTTTATAACAAATAACAAAGCAGACAGGATGGCAGTAACAGCAAAACTCTTACTTTTATTAGATAAATAATTTCAATAGACCAGCTCTAAGGAACCCATAAGGGTCTAGAAGAACAAATGGTGAGATATCTAAAGATGTAATTATACTAAAATTGATTGATGTAATTTACTATTCCTATAAGGAAACATGCATGCTGTAACATACTGTATATATATATATATATATATATATATATATATATATATATATTGTGTGAATAGTGTTATTCACTGATGAAGGATGCTAGTCCGAAATGTATGAATTCTGTGACACTGTATATAAGCACTTCACATTCAAGAAAACAACAGTAAGTATATTATCAAATAAAAACGTGCATATGCTTTTTAAAATAATTGTTGAGTGGGTCACTGTGTACTAATTTGTCTTTTGAGATATATGACACTATTTGTAGTGAGCTATTCCTGAATCTTCTTTTCATTTTACTGAGGTTAAAAACAAAAATAAGAAGTATAAAAGTACATAAAATAAAATGAAAATGAAATGAATAAAGGTTGACTGAACTGGACTTTCTTTTTGACATTCTTAGAGCTACCATGTGAGACTGTGTTCACATAATTTCCATAAATCAATGAATGGTTGCCAAGTTATTAAAGTGCAAAATTGGGGTTTAACATTAAAGTGCCTACTCAACCCTAACTATAGTGGCGCTTACCACGATACTGTGATATATCAACATGGATGGGGACATTTTCCCATAGAAAAGGACATCATTTATTTCCTGTATACCTGTGATGAATCTATCAAATAATACTATATAAATGCACTAATCAAACAATTATAGTTGTATACCTGCACTAATCAATCACTGCTATATACCTACACTAATTAAAGCTATATACCTACAATAATCAATCAATTAAAAATATATACCTGCAATAATAAAAGTACACACCTGCACTACTTTAAACCATATGGGATATCACTAACAGCACAAGTAAAACTGCATTTGAAAACTAACCAAGCCAATTAACAAGCTGTAAAAGAACCTGAAAAAGATACTAGCACAAAAGTCTCCCAAACCCAGAAATCTCAAGGTGGTGTTACACACAGGTTTCTTTACTGAAATGTTCACTACCTATGTGGCACCATTGTAGTCTATTCCATTCCATGCTGACTTTACACACACCAGTATGCCAGAAAAAACTCCTACATTTTGTATAATTTCATTCCACTTCCCCAGAACTCTGAATATGGAAATAACTGCTACCAGAAAGGCAATACACACAGCAGGATGAAATGGAACACATCGGGATGAACCATGCCAACCAGGGAATACGGTTTGGGCAAGTGTTCACTGTAGAATCGGAACACAAGTTCTAACCATAGTAATACTCAGGTATTCATAATTTCTGCAGTGTCCCTTTAAGACTGAGTTGCCTGAGAGATGGAATGCTATGCAAATGATGAAATCTTTGCACATGCTATTTTCAAATGCTGCCTTGAACTAACTGCCTTGGTTCTTAACCCTCAGAGTTCCTCTTGCGCTGTCAAGACAAGAAGCCGGAGATCTTCTCCTCATCTATCAGTCCTGACAAGATAAAACTTATAAAATACATAAGTATTATTTATCCCTTTCTTTTATTGCCTTTAGCTAGTGTTTTTGTTTATTAAACTGTTGTTTTAGTATTAAATCATTACTTTCTAGGTTTTCATGGTTTGGTATAACCGTGGGGAACCAGGGCTTTTTAGTGTTTTCGGAGTTCCCTGACTAAGGAACTCCATTAGTTTTATTTAAATTAATGTTTTGTATTTTAAATTTGAACCACTAATCCTGGTTCGCGAACTGTTAGCTGCTGTTCAGGTCTCGGTTCCTACTGGGTTTTTCAGTTCAGGAACCAATGGCAAGTGCTAAATAAGGTTTAAAAAATTTCTTATTTAGCGGTTACATATATTTTCTTTTTCTCACTCAGAATTTCTAAAAACCAAAAGAAGAACCGTGAACCCAATTTAAAACCTTGTACTGTCTTTGGTGAGATTTTTGCCAAAGCAGACAAGCATAGTCTTTTGTTGTCTGTTTGGGCATTGAACATTTGAAAATAGACTGTTATATCTGTAAACGTTTCCTGAAAAAACAGTGGAAAAGCACCTTGAAAGGCTTAAGAAAAAATGTCTGTTTCAAGAGTCCCTTGAGCTCTGACCAGCTGACACCCTCTGTTCCTGTGGGTGAAACCACTTTGATTCCAACATCTGTAACTGCTCCCTGAGACTGATATGCAAGCAGTTTCAAAGAGGCTTGCTGAACTGTCTGACTCTCTGGTTCCTCTAAAAAATCTAAAATACAAAACACACAAAACTCCCAGCTGAGAAGCAATTGGGGACTTCTGTGCCTGCAGTAAAGATGTCAAGTGCAGATGAGACTGCACAGGCCTTCATGTTATTCATGCTTTACAAGGGTTGACTGCTCTTGCCTCAGACTCCAGCCAAACAAAATGGCTCTTCTTCACTGTCTTCTTTATGAACAAGAAGAGTATCTGGATATTGATGTGGAGGAGGAAGGAACCCAATTGAGCCAGAAGTTTCCCCAAACAAGAATTTGCATCACCTCCAAGGGCATCAGAGGATTTTTCCTCTCACTTTACCTTTGTAAGAAGGATGGTAGATGCATTAGATATTCCTACAAGTGAAGTTATTGAGGATGAAGAAAAGTTGAATACATGGAATTGATGGTGTTAACACCCACTAAAAGCTTCTTCTTTCCACTAACAAATTCTTTAAAAAGATGCCCTAAAGATACTGCATACACTAAATACTGCTCCACCTCTGGATAAGAGGTTGGATAAAAAGTATCAGTTAGAAAGGCAGTGTGCTGAATTTTCGTTCTTTTCACCCTGACCACCAGTGGTGGTACAAGTGGTAGCCTGTGACAAGGCAAGGGTTCCACTAGCCTCCCATCCTCCAGACAAGGACTCAAAGAAAATTGACAGCATGGCCAAAAGGGTTACCTTTTGGCTCTTTGACTGTCAGACAGGCCAACTTCCAGGCCTATGCTGCACAATACCAGACATCTCTCTGGCTATCAGTCCTTGCTATGTCAGAAAAGGTGCAGTCTCCTATTTCAGCTGACCTAGCAGAAACAGCTAGATTTGGTCTGGAAGCAGCCAAATATCAATTCCAAATGGCTGCTGATTCAAATGACACAGCTGCCAGGTAGATGGCCAACACTAAGTCTCAGAGAAGGTTTGCTTGGTTAAGGGCCACAACCCTTACCCAGGATACAGAGACCAAGGCACTAGATTTCCCATTAGAGGAAAATTCCTCTTTGGGCAAATGACAGAAGCTTACAAGAAACTGGTGGATGAGTATAATGCCACCTACAGAAGCAACTCTGCAAAAGAGGAAGCTTCCCCATCCACTAGACCCTATGGGGAGGCAGGGGTAGAGCCTTTCAAAGCAGGCCCTTTTTCCAGGCCATGGCTGTGACCCCATACCAGTAGTACCCACAGAAGGGATACTTCAGAGGAAGGGGCAGAAGGGGCTTCAGGTGTGGTTCCCTGTCCCAAGCTCAGCCTCAGCAAACAGGCACCCTGACTTGTCTGTACAGGCTGCCTCCTACCTGTGGGGAGGCAGACCGCTCACATTTAACACCTCTGGGAAAACATCACCACAGACAAGTGGGTCCTGAAAGCAGTGAGTCAGGTACTGTCTATAACTTTAAAATCACTTCCTCCTTAAGAACTTGAGTTTTCAAGCCATCCTCAAATGTAGAGAGAACACTCCTGGAAACAGAGGTTCAAAAACTGCTTCAGTCTCAATCAGTGGAACAGTGCCAACCAACTTAACGGAAAAGGGATTTTATTCAAGATACTTTCTTACCATAAAGGAAAATGGGGAGTGGAGGCCATCTTCAACCTCAGAGTCTTAAACAGACACCAAACAAAACCTTTCCAACCTTCCAAAAGGAGATTAGTTGGCCTCACTGGACCTGCAAGATGCCTATTTCCACATCTTCATAAGGTAATCTCACAGAAAATACGTTAGTTCAGATTCTCTTCAGTTCACTATCAATTCTCCAACCCTGCTATTCGGTCTCACTTCAGCACCAATGGTGTTCACAAAGTGCCTGGCAGTGGTAGCGCACACCTCAAAAGCAGGATTACTGGCTGGTGGTAGGAAAATCACCCCAGCACATCAAGAAGCAGCTGCAACTCACTCAACTCACTCAAGAGCTCTTAGAGTCTCTAGGATTCTGATAAATCTACAAAGTCAGTCCTTAGCCTGCTCAGGTGTTGCAGTTCATAGGAGCTAAGTTAAACACCCTGCAGGGCAGGGCATACCTGCCCTTAGACAGAGCAAGGAGCATCCAGCAGCTGGTAGGCTCATTCATCCTGAACAAATCAAAACTGCAAGGCAGTTTCTTCAGCTTTTGGGCCACATGGCAGCTGCCACTGGCACAGTACTGGAATCCAGGTTCCAGAAGAGGGACATCCAGTTTCACCTCAGAGTTCACTGGTGCCAGAAAAGAGACCCTCTTTCAAAATTTATTCCAGTAACTGGAACTCTGTTAAATGCTCTCGGATGGCGGAAAGAGGAATGCAATCTGAGAGAAGAAGTTCCTTTTCAACTGGAGCCTCCATCAGTGATTCTCACAATAGATGCATCACTCCTGGGTGGGGTGCCCATCTGGGGATCACACTACCCAAGCCACATGGTCAAGTGCAGAGTCACTCTTGCACATAAACCTGCTGCTGGAGCTAAGAACAGTATTCCTAGCACTGAAGGCCTTCAAGCCCTGCTACAGGAAAGGTGGTACAGGTCAGAACAGATAATACCACCACCATGTATTACATAAACAAGCAGGAGGGACAAGGTCAAGTCCTCTCTGCACAGAAACTATGAGGATATGGAGTCTAACATACTACTTGGGAACTTTGATACAGGCCATTCATCTGCCAGGCAAGGACAACTCCTTGACATATACCTTGAGTTGGATCAATCAGGCCCATCATAAATGGTCTCTGAACAGGCAAGTGGTGCTAGTAGTTTTCAGGAAGTGGGCACTCCAGAGGTATACTTGTTTGCATCCCACCAGAACCACCACCTGCCAAAATATTGTTGCAGACCACCAGAGTAGGGAACAGTCCCTTGGATGCTCTGGTTCTGGACTGGTCAGAGAAACACCTGTATGCCTTTCATCCATTCCCTTCATGAACAGGTTTTGCTCAAGCTCAAGTCCCAGCCAGCATCCATGATCTTGATAGCTCCAGATTGGCCCAGGCAGCAATGGTACTCTCTTCTGCTCTCCATGTCTGTGGCCGAACGATACACCTTCCCAGGAGGCACAACCTGTTAACCTCCAGTCAGGGAGGCTCCTGTACCTGAACCTCAGATCCCTCAGTCTCAAGTCCTAGCTCTTGAGGACCTAGAATTTGCAGGCCTAAACCTTTCTAAAGGTGTCCTGAACATTTTGAAGGGTTACAGGAAGTCTTTCACTAAGAAAACCTATGCTGCAAAATGGAAAAGGTTTTCTATTTGGTGTTTCACCCAGAATATTGTGCTAACACAGGCTGGGGTACCTGCCATGCTGGATTATCTTACTTATTTGCATTCTTTGGGCCTTCAGCCCAGTACCCTGAAGGTACATTTGGCTGCAGCATTTGCTTACATTTCAGCCAGGCATAGAATTTCTCTAGCCTCAGACCTTATCTTTAAGAGGTTCTTTAAGGGTTTTTCCATTTGCACCCCTCACAGGAACCAATGCCAACATGGGACCTCAGTGTGTGTATAGCCAAACTCATGGGGTCCCCGTTAGAGCCCATGTCTTCAGCTCATCTAAAATACGTCACATGGAAAACAATTTTCCTAGTGCAATGACTTCAGCTAGAAGGATCAGCATGCTCCAGACCCTTTACATAGATCAGGACTACATCTCCTTCCACAAGGACAAAGTGATCCTGAGAACAAACAGAAAATTTCTCCCTAAAGTGGTTTCTGATTTCCACTTGAACCAAACCATTACCTTACCTGTGTTTTCACTTAACACTCCACTTCTGGTGACAGGAGGCTCCATAGTTTGGATGTTAAGAGCGTCTTAGTTACTACATGTCAGCCACTAAGGACCATAGGCTGGACATAAAATAGCTGTTCCTGACTTATGGGGATATAGGAAAGGGTAATCCAGTATCTAAAAGGTGCATTTCCTGCTGGATAGTACAGTGTATTCAGTTTTACTATTCTAAAGCTGGAAGGAAACCCCAACAGGATTGAGGGCCTATTCCATAAGGGGCACAGCTGCTACCATGGCAGCTGCCAGAAATGTTCCATTAGTGGACATCTGTAAAGCAGCTACCTGGAAAACAGTGCACATCTTTACAAAGCATTACAGTTTGGACATCCTGTCCATGAGTGATGCCAGGTTTGGCATAGCAGTCATGCAGAATCTGTTTCCAAAGTACGCTCTGTGCCCACCTTCAAAGGTATTGCTTCGTAGTCCACAGAAGTTATGAATACCTGAGTATTACTGGGGTTAGAAGAAAAATCACTTACCATAGTAATCTTGTTTCTTCCCAGTGATACTCAGGTATTCCTAACTTCCCCACCTGCCTCCTCTTCAGAACTAATAGCATCTGCATACCTGGGAATGTTCTTCTGGCCAACTATGTCGATGCCATAATCATGCACTATTGTTTGTGATTTGGGTTCTTCTTGTTCTTCTTCTTGTGCTTTTCCCCTTCAGGTGATTTCTGACATTCAGGGGTATTATTGCATTTGTTACCCCAGATTATTTGTTTTTAACCTCCCAGTGGGAGGTTTTGGAGTGTTTAATTATCATTATCATTCCAATCATTATGGTGTTAGATATAGATGTGTAGTTTTAAGGCCTGTCTTTTCAGGCTCCAAGGAAATCTGAGGGTTTAGAATCAAGGCAGTTAGTTCAAGGCAACATTTGAAAAATAGCATGTGCAAAGATTCCATCATTTGCATAGCATTCCATCTTTCCGGGCAGCTCAGTCTTAAAGGGACACTGCAGAAGTTATGAATACCAGAGTACCACTGGGAAGAAACAAGATTACTATAATAAGTAATTTTTCTTCTTTACACACCAATGGAGGTAATGGTAAACTTTTTCTGTAATGGTTATGCTGTTACAGAACAAATAGTGTAAAGCGCCTTCAAAACTTCTACCTGCATTCACTCACTTAACATTCTCTCCTTGCTGCAAGCAATCTTAGGTACCATAATGTGACCGCAAATGCGATCTCAATAACAATACCCATCCTAATGAATTATATTGAACAAGCGATAGGTAAGGATGGTACACTTGGAAGTATTCCCAGCTTGTGGGGTTAATTAGGGCAATAAAACCCACTCACCCTTTGGTCCCATAGCCTTATAGCAGTATTTAGCCCCTTGATGGGGATACACAGGGGAGCAGTAACGTCATGAGTGGCATAAGCCACAAATGAGGTGCCTGAGGTCAAACAACATGAGTATACATAAATCATGTATCACCCAATCACACCCTGCATATTAAATGTATTCAATAAGAGGAGCATGGGTGTTAATTTTTTTTGTTTTTCCTTTTTAAGTTTTACAATATGGTGTCTAAGAGTGAGTTTAGTTTGTGAAATAGTGTCATTGTGCTTCACTTTCCTTGGTTTCTGTGATGTCACTAGTGATGTGACTATGTTGTGACACTGGAACATCATAAGTAACTGATGGAGCTATGGGAGCTTCATAAATTTTAAAAAACAATGGCAGACCCTGTTAGTGAGAAAAGACTCTGTGAAAGAACTAGGCAGTAAGTGGCAATTGAAATGGAAGTTTCAGTTTATTTGTTTTTCTGACTCTATTTTATTTTTCTCCATGAAGTTTTCTGTGCAACAGAACCAGCAGATGGCCAGCTAAATGCAGGAAAGGAGGTGTAAGCGGATGGGCTACTGAGTGTGAAGAAGTGGTATGACTTTGCTGTTTGGGAAGCAATATAAATTGATTTAAAATAAGGTACAGTTTTCTTTCCTCTGTGGAGCAGTTAGACCAAAGTGACAGACTGAATGGTAAATACAAAGTGAAGTGTTGGTGAGGGAGATGGAAAGTGGCAGTTTTGTGTGTAAAGAGCATTGTGGAGGAAAAGGGAATGTGAAAGTGGATGAGCATTGAAGAAGTAGTGCTGTGAGCAGGTAGGAAGGGAGCTATGAAGAAACTGTATACATAAATGGATGTTGATGTAGTAACTGTGTATATACATGTAATATTCTACATTTAGCTACAGTTTCTCAGATACATAGATTTATCACACTTCATTTACAGTATGTCCACACCTATTGCATAAATATTTATAAAACATGTACATAGAAACATAAATAACATAGAAGTTGTTGGCAGATAGGGCCTCCAGACCCACCTAGTCTGCCCTATTTTCCTTCCTACTGTGATACTGCAGGTCCTAATCGGCCCTAGATACTTTAGAGATCCTTTTACGCCTATGTTTTGAAATAACTGGACATTTAAAACTATTATCTCAGGCATCATCAAAATACATAAATAACATTTTATGTTGCATGATGTCATCCTCATATATTTCCTTGTTGCACTATGTCACAGTACATTCCTAAATAGAACTAGTAACAGATCTCAAAACTGGCTTATCCAAAACAAGCACAAGTAGAACACTGTGACTGGCTGGCTTCGAATTCTTCTCCATCCCCGTTCCAAGCTCCCAGCAACTGTAAAAGAAGCAAAATGTTAATCACATATTGTAAAATCATAAGCTCTTTTAAACATTCCCAATCATAGTTATCACAAAAACATATGTCTGTACAAACAGAAGATGACATGGACGACTGAAGATATAATATGAGGACAATGATATTAAGATACACACACACACACACACACACACACACTTCTCTGTGTCTGTCTGCCTGTCTATCTGGCTATCTCTCAATGTATCTGTCTTTCTATCTATGCCTCTGTCTGTCTATCTATCTGTCTGTCTGTCTGTGTATCTAAATATTATATAAGTATTTATTTATACTCTGCAAAAAACTTTGTTAAGGCACCAGTTAGGGTAAGCAGTGAGCTATACTGTAGTAACACCACCTCTCTTTTTTTTCTGACACCCCTCACTATGCACTAGCATCCCACTAAGCTCTACCTACTGTTTTGTCACACTGTCTGCTACCTTTAGGTAATCAGATATGATTACCCCCAGGTCCTTTCTCCTTGGTGGTCATTACAAAATATGGGCATAGTATTACGACCACCAAGGAGAAGAGACCTGGGGTAATCATATCTGATGACCCAAAGGTAGCCATACAGTGTGACAAAGCAGTTGGGAAAGCTAGTGGGTGCTAGAATGTATAGGGACTCGTATCACCAGCAGAACAAGACAGGAGGTGGTACTGCTGTGTAGATAACTAACAAGACTCACCTAGAGAACAGTGTCCTGTTCTGGAGACCACATCTCTGGAAGGACATAGACAGAGTAGAGGTGGTCCAGAGAAGGGCAACTAAAATTGTACAGAGGCTGCATCAAAAGCCCTATGAGGAGAGACTAAAGGACTCCAACATGTACATCTTGGAGGAAAAATGGGGGACATGATAGAGACTTTAAAAATGCATGGGTATAAATAAGGCTCAAAGAGAAGCATTTTTCATAAAAAGAGATGCTCAAGAACAAGGAGTCATGCAATGAAGCTGGATGGGGACAGACTCAGGGCAGATGTGAGGAAGTACTTCTTCACAGAAAGAGTGATGGATGCCTGGAACAGCCTCCCAATGGAGGTGGTGGGGCCAAATGGTAATGGGATTCAAGAAGGCATGGGATAGGCATAAGGGAACCTTAATGGTAAAGGGGCAAATGCCAGTGATCAAGTAGGGTCTGTGGTGTTACAGTAGGTGGGGTAAATGGGTAGGCTAGGTGGGCCAAGCAGTCTTTATCTTCTGTCAAATTCTGTTTCTGTAAGTTAACACCACAAAAGTTAGAAAATGTTGTGTTAGGGTTTCCAACCTAACTCCCCACCCACCCCAAGCAGCAAAGGAAAAATCAGTGGTGAGATCTTCCTTTGGGATGCCAACGCTAATGTTCATCACTCTCCCAGCCCATAGCCTCCAGTCTGAAACACAAGGTACAACTCCTATCCATTGCCTCACAGTGAAACACTCTTCAGAGGTAGAGAAGTATGTCTCACCACATGTTGACAACTCAGTTTGTTGTGGTTTTCTTCATTCATGGGGGCAAGCTGTGGGAGACTTAGAGTAAGTCTTGGACGAGCTAGGTGATGGAGCTTGGGGGTGAAAAGAGGCCAGCCAGGGCAGAAGGACAATAAACAGAAGAATAATAAAAAGATGTGAGGACAATGTTACCCTAGTGAACATGCCCTGATCATGTAGCACATAGTATGTATTATTGATACCTTCTGTCATGACCATGTCTGACAAAATTGAGAAGTCACAGTATATACCTTCTAACCCAAAGCCAATTGTGTCTGAGGAGTAAGGGGACAACTGAAATCTCCCCTAAGATTTTTCACTTTTAAGGTGAACAAAAACTGCTGAAATTCTTTAAAGAGCTCTAAGTTGCAGAATTTAGTCTAAGGGTGTAAATGCATACTGTATAATATGATAATGCAGTGACTCACAGGAGGCATCAATTATCAGAGCTGTCCTTGGGTGGACATCCACCAGCCTCAAACCTAGTAAAAGAATGCCCACCTCATCAAATGAATCATCCTCAATCAACTAAAAGGATGCCTCCTTTGTCCACTAGGATTTCACTCTGGAATGTTCATGTTGGGTTTTAATCTTGTGTCCTGCAAAAGCAACAAATCCCCAGGCCACTGTCTAAGAGCAAAGAAGGTAGTGGTACACTTTTTCTGGGCCTTCAGGCTGTTTACATTAAGTGTTACAACATGAAGGCATCCACCCATAGAACCAGAAAAAGGGAAAAGTCTGCCACAGCACCATTACAAAGAGTTGCCCCTAACCTGCAGTGTCTATGATTTCATATGGCCTCTCTTCATCTTGGAAAAGAACCTTCAATTATGAGTCATTAGGGTCAGAGTAAGAGTCCCTTTGAAAACAGATTTAGGAGACCTCAAATCCTCCTCCTCCTCTTTCAAATCTCCCCACATTTTGTTTTACTCTGCAAAGTATGGAATATGTTGGTGACAGAGATGGGGGTAGACCTTCAGGTTCTAGGTTTGCCACTATGCTGCCTTTTATTTTCTTGATCACAGAACACATGACATTCTTCCCATCTGAGAAGGAATGATGGTGGAGCTTGTTTGGTTTGGAGGGTGGGGACATGTCCTGGTTTCTCTCACGTGTCCATGGAAACATCCTGAAGTTTCTGGAGTAAAATGGGGATGGGGTCTGGAGGAGTAATCCTATGTTCTGTTTTAGAGCTTGCTGCCTTACAGGCTCCTCAGAGATAGACACAGTAGGGCAAATCGTGGCAGACAATCTACTATGCTGAACCTCCACTATGTCAATGTCAGTTAGAGGTGGTTCTGACCATGTTGGCACAGACCTCTGCTGACTAAAAGTGGTCCAGACAGCCATTTCTGCTGCTTTTGTAGCAGTTCATGACTCATGGGCTTTCCTTATCTTATTTCCTGGGTCACACCTGGAAATGATCCTCTGCTTTAGGCGCCTTTCCCAGTAACCAAAATGTTGAATAAAAAGCAAATAATTAGATGCTTTTGATCCAGTCTATCCTCATGATTGTAGGAGGCCCAGGGGCAATTCCTGTAGGAGTGACCCTTCTCCTGACTTAAGATACAATGGAATGGGTCAGGGCAGGTGGAACTAGTATGACCACACTCTAAATATAAACCACTTCTATGCTAGTCTCATGCCTTACTATAATGGTTTTAAGATCCACATGTATATCAAGAACAGAGTTGCCCTGGTAGAACCCCCCCACCCCACCCCCATATTTGCTTAGAAAACTGCTGGAAAGATGGATAAACCCTTTGCTACCATATTTCAATTCTACCCAAAATTTCCACCTCCAATCCACACTCTGTCCATATCCAATATCTGCTTGGGAATGTTCAGGACACCATATTTCTGTCAGATCGTGAGGTCCGTTACACTCACCTCCTCGCTCCTAACAAAAATAGTGACTGTTTTGACTGCAGACTTTGTTAGTGGAATAATTGTAAGGATAAGCACATTGGAATGTCCTTTAATGTAGAATACTGTACCCAAAAATTATGTAGAGACTTTATGGGCCAGATTAGCAAAGCTCGGTAGGTGCAAGAGCCTTACCCACAAAGAATGGTGCAAAATGCCCCTTGCAACAAACAATGTTCAGAAGTGATTCTCAATGGCAGACTGCATCAACTGCAGGCCACCTGCCCCAAATAGGCCTTGTGCCACCATGCACCCAAAATGGGCTGTGACTTGGCATTAGGGGCATGTGGCAAATGCAGGCTTCCACATCCCTGACAATGGGATTCTCTTAACTCTCCCAGATGCAGAAATTCTAAGTACCCTTAGACTAGCCAGGGCTGGTCTAAGGGGACTTCAGAACAGTCTACTTGGGAGAGTTAATGTGTTAGCAATGTGCCAGTGGTAACCACCAGATCCCCAATTTGCATTCTTCCTAAAGCCCTGGTAGTCTAGTGGCCCCCACACTGTGTAATTTAATAAGTGTTGCCAAAATCCATGGCAGTCTAGTGGCCCCTTGCCCCAATCCCCGAGTTGTGTAAAATAATAATAGTTGCCCAAATCCTGGTAGTCTAGTGGCCTCCTACACTGATCCCAGAGCTGTGTAATTTAATAAATGTAACCAAAACTGGATAGTCTAGTGGCCCTCCCCACCCCAATCCCTGGGCTGTGTAATTTAATAACAGTTGCCAAAATCCTGGTAGTTTTGATTTGCCCCCCGCCCTGATCCCTGATGTCACCCATAAGTCAAAGTTACAGATTCATCCGTCCTGGGTTGTCTGGTGGCCCCCACCCCAGCAGGTGGTGCTACCACCCCACTCCCCTATTCCTGAAATGCAGCCAGTGACTGGCACAGCCCACCTCTGACCTCTGCAGCCAGGCCACCAGACTGACCTGCCAGTGCCAGCCTACTGTGTAGTTTGTGCGTGTACAATACATTAGGCTATCACTGACAGTTCAATCCAATGGCTGGCGCGCGATGGTGAGAGGTGGGCTTTGCCAGTCACCTGCTGCATTTCAGAATGGGGAGAGCTAGGTGGTGGCACTTACCTACTGGGGTGGGGGCCACTAGACCACCAGAGATTTTGGCAACTATTATTATATTACACAGTTCAGGGATCAGGGGTGGGGAACTAGACTACCAGGGATTTTGGAAACATATATTAAAGTACACAGCTTGGGATTGGAGCGGGGAGCCACTAGACTACTAGGATTTGTGCAAACTTTATTATATTACATTGATTGGGCATCTGGGTGGGGGGTCACTAGACAACCAGGAGGGGATGCTTATTTAACATTTATTTATGGGATGTAGCAGGGATTGGGGTTTGGGACAACTTGCCTTTGTCACAGGAGCCTGTGGCAAACCCCTCCCGTGTGCTGTGTGTTTGTCACATGGGAGGGTTGCCACAAGTGAGGACGTGGGCGTGGGACTCCTCCTGTACCAGAATCTGGTGCAGGGTCCCTTATGCACCAGTGTTCAGTGTAGGCTGCTGTATGCCACAGCTTGCGCTGACTACAGACTGCTGATAATGACTCTATATTTAAAGCTTATATTGTAAGTCTCTTGCCACCACCACAAGGAGCAGGCCATAAAGGTCTATCAAAAGGTTCATACAGTCCTAAATCAAGGTGCGTATGACTATAGTAGGTGCAGTCTAGTGGGTTCTTCAATCCCCAGTATAGACTCAGAATCATATAAACATAGAATTTGTTGGCAGAAAAGAACCTTCTTGGTCCACCACTCTGCCCTAAAGTCATTATCTACTGTTCTACAGTAGAACCTAATTGATCTCTGGCCTTACCCCTCCCCAAGCCCTGTTGATAATGTCCCTCTGTGTCTATCCCATGAATGTTTGAAGCCTTTACTGTTTCAGTACACACCATCATTTCTGGGAGGCTGTTCCAGCTGTCCACCATTCTTTCCATGAAGAAATATTTCCTCACATCCCCACTGAGTCTCCCCTTCCAGCTTCATATCATGCCCTGTCCTTGAACATCTCATTCTGTGGAATATGCCCTCTCCTGGACCTTATTGATACCCTTGAGGTATCTGAATGTCAATATCATGTCTCCCCTTTCTGTCCTTTCTTCCAATGAGTACATATTTAACTCCCTGAGTCTTTTCTAATAGGGCTTCTGATGCAGGCAATAAATCATTTTGGTTGTTCTTCTCTGTACCGCCTCCACTCAATCTATGTCCTTCTTGAGATGGGCCACAGTACTCCAACTGTGGCTTCACCATTGAACTATACAGTGGTAACACTACCTCTTTTTTCTGCTGGTGATACCCTCCCAATTCATGCTAATATCCTACTAGCCTTTCCCACTGCCTTATCAGACTGCTTTGCCACCTTCAGGCCCTCACCTATGATGACCCCCAGATCACTTTCCTGTTGTGTGGTTATTAACACCTCTCCCTCCAACTGTTATGTTCCCTTGGGTTTCTGTGCCTAGTGTGTATAATTTAAAACTTTTTGCATTGAAGCCCAGTTGCCAAGCACTTCATCAGTCTTCTAGCTTTTTATATCTTTCTTCTCCCCTCCCCTGTGTATCCACCTGATGCAGATTTTTGTCTCATCTGCAAACAGGCATACCTTTCCTTCCAGCCCCTCTGTAATATCACTAATAAAGACATTGAAGAGGACCGGTCCCTATACTGACCCCTGAGGCACACAGCTGGTTACCATACCTTCCTCTGAGTGATCTCCATTTATCACCACTCTCTGAGTTCTGTTACTTAGCCAATTTTGTGTCCATTTTACTATCTTTGAACACATTGCCAGGCTGCCTAGCTTGTTTACATGACTTCTATGTGAAACGGTATTTAAGGTCTTACTGAAATCAAGGTAGGCAACATCCACCACTCCTCTCTGATTCTCCTCCCTGGCAACCCAGTCAAAAACTCTATTAGTCTGGCAAGATCTACCCTCAGTGAACCCATACTGCCTCAGATCCTGCAATCCACTGACTTGTAGGTATTCCCCAATCATTTCTGCAAGTAGTGTTTCCATAATCTTGCCCACCACTGAAGTCCTGCTTACAGTTCGGGAGTTTCCTGCCTCCTACCTATTCTCACTTTGTGTAGTGGGACCACGTCTGCCCTTGTCCAGTCCCCCAGAACCTCCCTGTGTCTAGTGGAAGATTGAACAGGCCATCAGAGGCATAGACAGTTACTCCATTAGTTCCTTCAGTATCCTGGGTGAACCCAATCTGGCCCCATTGTCTTGTTTGCTTTTGGTTTTGCTAGTTCCTGAGGACTCTCTCCTCCATAAAGGGGCTAGTGTTCACTCCCTTCCCTTGATGCCCTTTCCCACTATATGTGGCCCATCTCCTACCCCTTCATTTGTGAATACCAAACAAAAGTACTTACTCATTATGTCAGCTTTCTTCTGGTCCTCTTCCTCACTTTCCCTCCTTCCCCTTTTTCTTACTATCTCTACCTTGTTTTTTTCTTTTCGCTTATGTAACTAGAGAATGTTTTATCACCTTTTTGCTGATTTGGCAATGTTTTCCTCCATTTGTGCTTTAGCTCTCTAACTGCCTTCCTGCCTCCATTTGTTTTTCCTGATAAGTCTCCCTATCCTTTTCTTCAGTTTTGTCTTATACCTTGTGAATACTTGACACTTTTCCTTTACCTTCTCTGCTACTTCCTTGAAAACCATAGCAGTCTTTTTCTTCTCTTGCTCTTTTTAACCTGTCTGACACAGAGGTGCGTTGCCTTCTCAATGGCCTTCCTTATTTTAGCCAACTTTCCTTTACCCACCTTTCTCTATTTCTGTTGTTTCTGCTATGGCTTTCTTGAGCAATTTTACCATTTTCCTATTTTCTTGAAATCGTCCTCGTGAAATCCAGGACCCTCATTTTAGTATGGTTAGGTTCTGGCCTAGTTCTTATGCTGAACCACATGGTACAATGATCACTGGTTCCTTCCCAGGTGGCTTCCCACTGTGACATCACAACACTGTCTCTGCTTGACAGGTACCAGTTCCAGTAGCATTCCCTCACAAGTGGGCTCTTTAACTGGCTGCCTGAGGGGATGCCCCAGGGGGCTGGGAATTTCTCTACTTCAAACTGACCTTCCAGCAGGAGGCTCCAATCCACATCTGGTAGATTGAAGTCCCCACTAACAGTACCTCCCATTCTTAGAAATCCCTTGGATTTCTTCTGTCATATCCTTATCTCCTTCCTCCACCCTATGTTGGAGGTCTGTAGATAACCCCTATCCTACTAGCAGCCCCTTCCCTGTCTCCAGGGTGACTCACAGTATCTCCACTTTACCCTGTCCCCTGTATTACTGTAGCCTTTATGTTCTCCCTCAATAAAGAGCCACCCCTTCTTTTTCCTACCCTGTCCTCCTGAATAGTGTATACCCTGGTATGACTACATCCCAGTCCTGATTTTCATCGCATCAGGTCTCTGTAATTGATACTATGTCCAGGCATCCTGTAGCCTCCAGGTCTGCCATCTTGTTGCGAGACTTTGAGAATTTGCACACATGGCTCTCCATTTTGCACTGCCACCTCCCTCTTCTTGTCCTTTTGTCCTCCCTGTTCCCTACCTCTTTCCCTTTTCCACTTCCTCTTGGATACCTATTTGTGTTTGTTCTCTTTGGAACTCCTCACACTCTGAATTCCCACTGCTGACCCTGTAAGCATGGGAGGGGACAGAATATGCCTTCCTGCCTTATTCCACCTCCCCTCAGCTAGTTTAAATGCTTACTAATGTAGCATTTAAACTGTTCACTAAGGATCTCAGTACCCTCCTGGAGGATGCAGGCCGTCACCCCTGTACAGGTTCCCATCCCTCCAGGTGGAGTCCCAGTCCCCAAGAAATCTGAATCATCTTCTCTGCACCATTTCCTCAACCATAAGTTGGAGTCCCTGATGCAGAGCCTCCTCTCATCCCCTTATCTTGAACAGGTAGCACCTGAGAAAGAAACAGATTTTGCCATCTTCCTCAGATCCTCCCCAATTTCCTGAACTCCTCTTGAACTGCCTATGACCTCTCCCCAATCAGGTCATTTTCCCCAAGTGGACAATGACATCTAACTCTCCCTCCCTTCTGCTTCACCAGTGATCCTTAGGATCCTCCTTCCATCACTATAAGCTGTGGGCACTGGGAAGGCACCTTACCACCTCTCCTCATCCCTACATGTCCCTGACTGAAACATCCTTACTAATGAGTCACCCACCAGGATTCACTCTCCTCCTCCTCCTCCTCTGGGGCCCTCTGCTACCCCACTTTGGGTCTCCACAATGGAGGACCTCCACATTCATCCCAGACACTACCTTGGGTGCATCTGTGGAACATCCCCATCTTATTAGTGTGGCATAGTAGCTTTGTAGTGGTATGGGATTTGGGATGTACCTACCCCCACCACCATTACCCTCCCTGAGCCCAATGCTGTCCAGCCTCCTCATTCTTGGCACTCTTTGAACATTGGGCCACTGATTTAGTTCTGCTATACCAGTGAACAGGTCTGAATACTTCAGCATGTTGGGGTCACCCTCTTAGGCAGCTGTAGTCAGAGCCAAAGCTTTGGGTCTCCACACCTGGGGAACACAGAGGTAGTGGTGGAAAGATTCTCTGAGCTGCCAGCCAGCCCACTAGTGCAGCAGTAGCACTACTACTTGTGATGCCATTGACTTGGGTTCAGGAAAGTGACTGCAGTGACGGAGGGCCAGCCGAAGGAGGAAGCTCGAGTGTCTGTGGATCACTCACCTTCTCTAGGGATGGAGGAGGATGAGGTTCAGTGTTGATTAGCCTCTGGCTGAGGCCAGAGGCACAACAAGCACCAGAGCTGTTCTGAGGGGTTGGGGCATGATGGATATTGGTGATTGCTCCTTGACATCTAGATGCATGTCACAGCCCCAAGAACAGCAAGAAATTCAGCTCCCAAGAACTGGGAAGACAGATCTCTAGGTGCAGACTCTGCAACTCTCTCCTGCCTGTCCTTTGAGGGTGACCTGATGAGACAAGAATCTTGGGTGTATATTCCCCATCGTCCCAGCCTGGGGTGGAACCATGGGTCCATGGGTGTGCCCACAGTATACAGGTAGGAGGGGGAGGGAATAGGGGCAGACACCACAGGTGACTCCTGATGATGTGGGGCTCAGGGAGCAGTGAGGAGTATAAAGAGCAAGTAAAAAGATTCTCTTAGTTGCTCTGGGGGGTTTCCAGCAAGGGATGAAGTTTGTAGCTGTAAGCTGAAAGACCTTGGAGTCAACTGCAAAGATGATCTGTAGCAGTCTGAAAATGCATGGATTTATGCTTCATTTTCTGGCCAGATAAAGTACTTGGAGCATCAGCCTGTTGCAACACAACACCAAGGGGCTGTGACTCCCAAGTACAATCAGCAGCCAGTTTGTCTGTCTTCCAGATTCTTGCACATTTGTAGTGGAAAAACAGGAACAACTAAAGCAGCATGTGCATGTTCAATGGCAGAGTTATCATCAGGCACATATTGGGCATTGTTTTGTGAAGCTGACTCTGGGGACCAGGTATATTTACAGTTCATGTAGGGTAAATGCCTGTTCAGTGGAAACAGCAGACTGCTGGGGCTTGCTGGTATAAGCTGACTTGCAATCTAATCCTGGGCAGGTGGTTGACATCCTCTCCTGCTGAGCTTTCAGCAGTTTTGGTAGAAGAACCCCAACATGCAGTCATCTGACAGACTTTTGGGCCAATGCAATTATTTCAGCAGCAGTCATGACTGGGCTAGGCTACCAAGAAACATCATCTGCTACTCTAATCCTACCAGCCACCTGGAGTGCTGACTCAACTGATTACATCCCTTGGAACACTTCTCAGTGAGGTTGCTGCTAGGTGTCCACTTCTGAGCTCCATATATGACTGTCCAGCATCTTTCTGAAGATGTGTATATAAATGAATTTTATTGTACTATTGTTATTTTGCATTTCTATTGTCAATTTATGTATATCTGTATGTTGCATTTTAACTTGACGTCAGGTCATAACTGAAAATGGAATGTAAATTCCAGAGTATTTACCTATAATACCAAAACAATGAAATTAAAATTAAATAAGGTGTGATGTTCTTTTGATCTGGCACTGTCAAATTCAGCTGAGTCATCCTGTCTACTGGCAGCTACAGAGGAGGGATCTCCTGCATGTCAGGGGTAGAAGATATTTTAGCTTATTCTCACGCCAAAATTGGAGCAGTAAAGGCCTTTGCTCTGTAGTTCCAGCTACTAGAAGAGTTTCTGCTGGAACCTCAAAAGTTACTGAAACTGGTACAGGGACAGTGCTGTCTGCATTGCTGGGATCACCAAAATAAAATCCATCCTTTAGCTAAACTGGATTTCAGGTGCAGATATTTTCACATTTTCAGGCTCATTTCCAATCACCATTGGAGTGTCTGCCTCCACTGAGACAGTGCTAGCATGAACACCTCCTCCTTCTTCGTTCTCCAAGGTGGCATCTTACAGGACAACAAGCTGATCAACAACACCCTCCAAAACCAGGAGAATTTTTTATTGGAAAAACACATTGAAAATATACAAAAACTGGATTATGCAACAAAAATACTTCATTTATAGCAATACATCCTCTAGTGACCGTAATAATCTAATCATGATTGGATAGAAAACAAATGGAAATATATTTAGAAATAAATGCTAACGTATACATCTGTTTCCAATACAAAGCATTTCATTCTTCTTCTTATAATTCCAATTCATCAGACCTTTACTCTTTATCCATTCACACTGAGATCAAACATACTGGGAAATGTTTCCAAAGGGACCTTGAAATTCATATGGAAACTGTTTTTGAATCATCCTGATATACTTTATATAAAGCGCTTATTAGTGAAAGAGACATTTCTTGATACAAAATGTCTCTATTGTAATAACAAAGCACATCTTGATTGCCATAGATAAAATGTAATAACTGAAAAAATACTGCCAGAGAGAATGTGAAAACTGGAACCAGCTTGGAGAAAAAGTACCCCAAACTAAATCCTGGTATATAATATTATGAAGAGTGGTATTTTACTATAAGTTATAAATGAGTTCTAAAACCTTGCACATATAGACAAGAAAAGATGGTGCTGAGTTTCTAAGTCTGTAGAACACCCTTGTCTGGGACAATTATACTCATCTACACTTTCGGTTTTAATTTTTTTTACTTCAAGTAAACGAGAACTCCAGTCCAGCCAAACATCAGAAAATACACAAAATAAGCAAAGTATTTAGTAGGAGAGGACATAGTCCAATCAAAAGCTAAAGCAATATGCACATAGATTGGAAAGAACAGAACACTCACCAAATGTTTTTCTTTATAAAATAATTTTGTATTCAAATTTCATCCAGACATGTCAAGTTCTATGTTTTGGGAAAAATCTCTTTATCAGGGAGTCTAGTTTTATATCTAGAAGAAAAATATTAACATATTTAATCATATTAACTTACTTGTTCATTTAAATCAAATAAATTCATTTTTACTCCTAAGCTTCCATGCATACTAAGCTGCAGATTATACAATGGACATAAAAGTTTAACAAAATACTGTAGTGTGATTGGCTGACTGGCACCTTTCTGCCATGGTAAATCCTCTGATGTACCACAGCAAAGGTGTCAGTCACCCGCATCACCAACAAAATCAATCCAAACCCTGAATTTTAACTCATACAACTGCCATGTTGAATTCCTCAGTAAACGGCGGTCTCCCAGGCATCTCCAAAAGCTTCCCTACAACTGCTGAACAACTTGAAAATACCATGGAAGAAAACTCAAGTGATAGAAAAATCCTGTCCAGAATACTAGACACTTCAGTAGCATGCTCATAGCCTGTTTTCCTGTTCAACTTTCATCTCTTGCTCCCTCTCCCTCCCTTCTCCTCCCTCCTTTGTTTTGTGCTGTTCACTGTCTCTGTCTCCCAGGCAACTAACCCTCTGTGCCAACATACCTCTTTGCACAGATGAAACCCCATGCTCAGAGCAAGAGACACTTTGCTGTAAAAGTGACAACGGTGTGACTGAGTCACTGACTGTCAATGAATACAAAGCTGTTAAATGGAATGGGCAACACTTTTTATTTCATGAGTGACAGAGAGAAAGAGAAAGAGAGAGAACAGAAACTTAATCCTGTCCAGAAGGTTAATTTGCTCATTACATCCTCATACTACAGCGTGTTCCCCTGTTCAAAACACTGTTTACATCTCTCACCCTCTCACTCAAATTCCCAGCCCACTGCTCAGTGAGAAATATTAAAGTGCACACACTTTGATTTAAAAAACAAAAAACACTGCTGTCATGCTTCCTTTCCTCCCGTGGTCCAATCCATGTAAAAAAATGCTTCACAGTCTTGTAACATTCCTGTCAGCATATGTTTCACTTGGGAGGGGTATCTTCAACATTTTGCCTAGCAACAAAGAATTATATTTTGTGGCATAAGAATACATTTAGAAAAAAACATTTAATCTGCCAAAACACTGTCTTTTCTCTACTTTCTGTAACAAAAAAAAAGGGACATGAGAAAATCACAATAAACTTCTTAGGGTGTGGGTTATGGGGGATTTACCATGGCTGGTGAGGATTTGTCCACTCAGCCTGCAGCCTCATGATCAAACCATGACAGCTGTGGTAAATACCACCATAACCCACACCATCTCATGGTTTATTGCTTAAACATCCCATCTCTGTGGTGGCACTCTCTATTAGAAAGTTGTTTAAACACCTCTTGTTCAAGACCACCTGGACATTCTTGGGATGTCTGGGGTATCCATAAAAGCAGAAGATGGAATAGTTGCATATGACTGTTTTCAGGATAACAAAGCCTTCTGCCCTGGAGTTATATGCCATTGTTGTAGTTTGAGAAACACTGACCTTATATATTTTGACAAATTAACCTGAACCTTAGCGCCTAGGAAGATTAAATTTACCTGGTTCCAATTTTGTAACATGGGTTCAAGCCAGTCATGTCCAGAAGAAATTCATGACTTATATGCATGACACAAAACCGTGTGTATATTATGGAACAAAATAAACTATAACAGAAGGCTACAGGATTAATCATACCTAGCCCACCCTCTGTTATTTATTTAAAGTTATACTAAGATACTGTAGGTGATCCCTCATTTAATATGGTTCAATTTACTGCCACCAAAACATATAGAAAACAGACTATATAATCTGGATTCTGCTATAATTGAAAGCAGCTAGACTATAACTTATATAACAAAGAGATTTTCACAGTCTCAGCTGCCTCTTTGCACCTTAGCAAGCCAGGTGGAGCAGGAAGCCTTGAGTGAGCCACTTCTCACCCAATTGAACCGGCTGATCATGGTTCAAATCTGGATTTTTACAGCGGCCAGCCACCACTTTGCACCTTAGCAAGCCAGGTGGAGCATGGAAGCCTTTGGGCAACTACTACCTAATTGAACTAATGATTGTGGTTCAAATTAGGATTTCTACAGCCTCAGCCACCTGCTTTGCACCTTAGCAAGCCAGGTGGAGCATGCAAGCCTTCAGGTGACTATTACCCAATCAAACCACTGATCGGGTTCAAATCAGGAATTTGCAGCCTCAGCCACCCGCTATGCAACTCAGCAAGCCAAGTAGAGCAAGGAAACCTTTGGGGAACTACCACCCAATCGACCCACTGATCGCTATTTGAATCAGGATTTTCACAGTCTCAGCCACCGCTTTGCACCTTAGCAAGCCAGGTATGATTTCCTCCTGGATTTGCTTTTTTAAATCTGACACCTCTGCCTGACGAACTGCAGTTGGTTGGCAGAAGCAATCTCTACCCTGGAG
Organism: Neoceratodus forsteri; assembly: GCA_016271365.2. Classification (NCBI taxonomy): domain Eukaryota; kingdom Metazoa; phylum Chordata; order Ceratodontiformes; family Ceratodontidae; genus Neoceratodus; species Neoceratodus forsteri. The sequence continues at coordinate 980,410,943 of CM028131.1, read as the reverse complement.
CCTGTTTTTCTGTGTTTCTGTAACCCAGAGCCCCACTGGAACCTATCATTACTTTGGCCAATCTGGCTCCACTGAACTGACTCCTGGCAAATTTCACTCCAGAGCAACACAGAACTGAATACAATGCCCAACTGTTATTGCCTCTATTTTTCTTTGTTTAATTAATTAGGCATATTATACTTGGAGCATTAAGACCCTTACTATTGTCCACCCTATTTGCCCGCTTGCCCTGCTAATTTCAGTAAGGGGCCCTTGCCATCCTGCAGTTGCCTCATGGTTACAGCTTGCCTCTGCAGTTAATTAAACAATTTCCAGTCACCCCAGTAGCTGCCACATAGCAAATTCCAGTCCCTGCTATTTCTGGGCTGTATTTTCTTGCAGCTCTGCCCCCACCTCTTACAGTTCCTCCTTTCCTAGTTAATCTAGGCCCTCCTTCTCCAGCTTGACTTTCTACTTCAACCTACATCCATGAAAGAGGTTAAAGACCTTTGTAAAAACTGGACATCAGAAATGTGCAGGTGCTGACCTTGTTGACCCATATTTCCTAAAGGTAGGCTACTGGTCTTAGCTGCACCTATTACACACCTGTTCAACTTATCTTTTTGCAAGGCAACCTTCCTCCCATCTGGAAAATGGCACACATCATCCCTTTGTTTAAGTCAGGAGACCCTGTGACCTCAACAATTACAGGCCAATTTCTTCTCCCTATCCTGTCTAAGTTGTTGGAAAAAATCGCTAACACCCCACTCAGGAACCATCTGGAATTGTCAAAGCTTCTCAACCCACTACAATCAGGGTTCAGAGCACAACACAGCACAAGTTCTGCACTGGCCAAGGTAACAAACGATTGGCAGCATGAACTGGACAATAAGAACTTTGTTTGCGAGTATTCCTGGACCTAAGTAAGGCCTCTATACCATTGATCATAATCTGGTCCTCTCATCCCTGCAAACTATCGGGATGCTCTTTCTCTAGATGGTTTGGTAACTATCTCTCAGGCCATTCACAGCAAGTAAAAGAGGATGGTGGAGTTTCACTGCTGAAACCCCTTCAGAGGGGTGTACCACATGGCTCCATCCTGGGTCCCCTGCTTTTGCAATCTATATCAATAGAATCAATGACACCATCAAAAAGGCCCAAATTCACCTTTTTGCAGGGGATACAGTGCTTTACACTAGCAGACCTTCCTGAGATGGCATGCTCAGAACTCCAGGATGATTTTAACCTGCTGCAGATCCAGCTCCTAAACCAGAAGTAGCTCCTAAATTCCAAGAAAACAAAAGCTATGTTCTTGTCACCCTTCCTACCTAGCAAATCTGGCCATGGCTGGGTTACTCCTCAATCATCACTATTCTGGGCAAACAGCTAGAGTATATACCAAAATTTAAATATTTGGGGTTTGGTTGGATATTAGACTCTCCTTCCTTGGTCATATAGAAGAGTTGATAAAGAAACTTAGAATGAGACTTGGGCTCTTCTTCAGGATAAAAACTCCTCCTAGGGATGCAAAATTGAGGCTAGTCCAACTATCTAGGTTCACTAGGTTCACTAGGTTGGAGGAAAGCAAAAGACACAAGCCCATAATAGCTCTGATTTAAGTCAAATTGTAATAATTAAGTGTCCTTTTATTAGAAATGTAAATATCAAGATTTTCCTGAAATTTTCCTTCGAGTCACTTAAAATTATTTTAATGGCAATCTATTCCAAAGTGAAACTGTTCTTAAAGTGCAAAATATTTTCTATCCGTAGTTTTAAATCTCTCATTTTATTTGTAATGGATGTCCCTAGTATTTACTTGGTCATTTTTGAATTCCATGTCTAAATTCAATATTAGTAATGGGTTTTAATATATCATAAAAGAACAGGAGATCACCTCTCTTTCTTCTAATCTCCAAACTATGTAATCCTAATCTGTCCAATCTATCTTTGTATGAATATTGATTGATTCTAAATATTGATTTAGTATCTTCTCTGTATTTTTCAACTTTTCTAATCTCTGTTATTTTGTAAGGAGACCATATATATGATCCATAATCCGAATAGGTCTTACATATGACAGATATAATGGCAACAGAATTTCAGATGTTCTACTTTTGATATTTCTTTTAATTGAAAATATTACCCTATTAGCTTTTGCAATAACTGATGTTTTTGTGCTTTAAAATTTAGCTTGTTATCAATAAGTATCCCAAGGTCTTTTTCTATAACTTTAGATTCAATTTGTGCCCCATCCAAATAGTTAACCTGATTTGAGTTATGTTTACCTATATGTAAAACATGACATTTTTATAATTAAGTTGTATCTCTCATTTTTTTACCCATACACATATTGCATTAATATCATTTTGGATATTTTGTGTTTGATCAGCACTTTGACACGAGCCACAAATTTTGATGTCATCTGCATATTTTGAAATAGTACTACTGATGTTGTCATCCAGGCCTGCCATACAGATCTGAAAAATCAAGGGCCCCAACACAGACCCTTGGGGACTCCACTTGTCACCCGACACTCAGTGGAGAGGTGGCTATGAATTGAAACTACCTGAGAACACTCATTGAGCTAGTTATCTGTCCATCTAACATAGTTTTTATTTATGGCAAATGTATTCAATTTTGATAAATTGCCTAATGTGGAACTCGACTCAAAGCTTTACTTAGATCAAATAGGAGTACATCAACAGGAACCCCATTATCCTCAATTTGCTAACCTAATTATAAAAGTAACCTTATTTGTAGCAGAAGAATACCTCTTCTTAAAGCTGTGCTGATTTTGATCAAACAATGGATCAATATTAAAATGTTAATTTATTATTCCATCTTTTATGAGAGTTTCCAATATTTTGCACAGTATTGATGTTAGACTTATGGGTCTATACTGTAATTGACAACGAGTATTTTACTGCCAGATTTATGAATGGAGTACCCTAGATTATTTCCACTCATTAGGTACTTTCCCAGAATTGAGTAATATTTCATACAGTAATTTCAAAGGCAATCAAATATTGTCTTTCATAAGTTTAAGCATAGTAGAAGTTATATTTTCCATTCCAGGGACACTATGTTCTTTTAATTTATCAGTTACTGAAATTATTTCTTCTTTGGAAATCTATGATGTCCTTCTAATAACCCATCATCATTCTGAGTGTTGTACCTACTTTGTTCTGCAAATACAGAAGAAAATAAGTATCGAATGAATTAACAATTTCTATTGATTCTGTAATTACTACATCATCGACTGTAATAGAAAATAACTCTCCTTTATTCTTTAGTGAATTTATGTAACTAAAAACTGTTTACTCTTCGATTTTGTGGCTGTCTTAGCTAAATACAATTCATACTCTTTTTAGCATTATTAATCTTATTTTACATTTTTGAATATGTTTAAATTTTGACCAATTTAATTCAGTCTTTCTTTTGATGTATTGTCCATATATTTTGTTTTCTTTTAATTAATTTGGTTAGCTTTTATTTAACCATTTGGGTTTTCTTCCTGATTTATTATATTTATTAATTTGTTTAATGTGAATATTCATAATATTATGAATAGTAGTTTTAATAACATCCATGCCTCTTCGACAGTTTTTTTTATAGCATATCCTCCCATTGTATACTACTTAATTCCTTATGTATATCTTCTGTGTTTGCAGTATTATATAAATATATTTTGGTACACCCTGAAGTAAAGGTTTTTTCATAATCCAGGGTAAACAAAACAGAAGAATGGTCACTATTACCAATTGGAGCTGATGTCTTACAGTCAACAAGATAAATATCCTCAGTTGGCAGTACTAAGTCAAGTATTTTGTTAAGTCTTGTATGTTGTTTTACAGACTGAATTAAATTGTTTTCATTACAGAAATCCAAAAGTCTTTGCTGTGACTATTAACTGCTAAATTTGTTTTCTATATCTGGGAAATTAAAATCACCTGTCAGTACTACTTGACCAAGTTATAATGCTGTAAATATGTCATCCATCATTAATTCTGTTATATTGGATTTGGTATTAGGTTTTAATTTATGATTTTAATCCATAATGTTTCAGTGTGACTACTTATACCATTTCTGATTTTATCAGTGATGTCAACATATTTTAAATTGTAGATAACTAGACAGCCACTCCACCTGCATTCTTTTCCTTCCTGTCCTTACGTATGATATTATACCCCTGTATATTATAATTCCAATCATCATTATCTCCAAGCCATGTTTTAGTTATTAGGGTGACATCTATATTTTGGAATTTAATATAACTTCTAATGCACTAATTTTGTTAGACATGCTTCTGATGTTACTAAGTAAACACTTACTTTTATGTACTTTTTCTAAGATTTGACACCAGATGCTGGATTGTTTATAATGACTGGTTTCCAGCTCCTTATCACTTAGTTTAAATTAGAATGTTCCATCTGTCCCTTAATAATATCACTCAGCAGATTATCCCTTGGTTATTCAGGTGCATCCATCTTTACTAAATAAGTGTTGATTGCCAGAAAACATAGTCTATGTGTTTATAAATCCAATCTCTTTCTTTAGACACCATTTTGTAGTCTGGTGTTAATTCTTAATATAGTTTTATTCTTTTCTTCTGAATCTCCTGGGATTGGTAAAATACTTGAAATAAATACTTTTGCACCAACATTCTTGATTTGACCTTTCTCTCCTTATTAGACTACGCTCACTTCCTTCGCTCTACCATAAAGCTCTAAGGTTTATAATGGGCCTTCCCTACTCCACCCATCATTGCTCCTTGTACACAGTGGTAGGTTGGTCATCCCTTAGCTTTAGATGCCAGAGAATCGCTACTATCTGGACCTACAAAGTCATCTTAAACAAACTGCCAGATTATATTTCAGACTGTTTTACCATTCTGCCCAATAAGTAAGTATGCCTTGAGAAGTGCCTCTTGCATTTCATAGAAGGTTTCCAGGCCAAATCTCAACTTGGCAGAATCTATTAGTCATGTATTGCCCTTTGGTGGAACAAGATAAAAAAAGCCTAAAAATTAATCACCCATTTAGTCTAGCAGCCTTCATATCTTTATATTCCTCCATATTAATGAATCTTGTGTTTGCTCTCCCTGACTCTAGGTACACCTATCCCTACAGAGTTCCCTGCATAGATCTCTGACTGTCTCTGCCTCCTCATGATCTTATGTCATTCTCTGGTCTTAGTCTCCATTTATTGCCATCCCCATGCCTACCATCGCCACTCCCTGCCCTACCATATCACCCCCTTAATAGCTTATACCTCGTATCTTCTTACCTGTAACTCCTTAACCTCTTTTTTGTCTTTTTCTGCCCTCTCTCTACCTTCCCCCATTTGAACTTATCTCACTACTATGTTCCTGAGGTGAGCCAAATGGATCATCCTTACTGGCCTACTCTGTAAATACTATCCACCTGTATGTTTCTGCAATTCAGTCCATGCTGCATGCACTGCTTGTTTGTAAAATAATGTTGTATATTAATCTGCACTTTTATTTGCATTTGTATTGCCTATGCCCAATTGCTGTACATGAAACTGTTTTTGTATTATTGTTCTTACCAAAATTGTATTCAACCTATTTGTACGCCTGTAGTGATAGTATAATATGTTGATTATTGTCACTCCATTTTGTATGCTATTTCATGTAATGTATGTCATTTTATACTCCATTTTGTATTGTGTGACTCCATTTTACATGCTGCTTCATTTAATTGGTGTTTTGCTCTTTAGATAGCCTCATTATTATGTTTTGCTTCAGACAGTGTATTTTGCTAACTTGAAGGTTGCATATTATCAGGCAACCTGTTTTTGTAGTTTTGTTAAACTTCTGCTTAGCTCATAGTGTTCTAGGCACCCGGCCAGTGTTTGGAGCACAGTGACCTAGCAGGTGTAGGAATTCTGAGCAGTCCTTATGGTGTAAATTTGCTGCATCCTGGGAGCCCGGCCAGCTTCTAAAATGTGGTAGACAACACTATGAAGGCTGCGGTTATTTTAGCATAAAATAAGATATAAATGTAGCTTTCTCAATGCCTGGTTAAAAGCCTCACCTGCAGGGTGGATGCATCGCTAGTGGGGCCAATTCCGGTTCATGAGACTCCTAGCCAGGCTGACAAGGGGCTTCCCAGCCATTGGAACAGGCTTGAATGTAGCTTTTGGAATCGGTAATGTATAACCTTTGTATTATATTTTGCTATAATAAAGTTTTGGCTTGCTGTACTTATTGTAACTTTTATATTATATTTTGCTATAATAAAGCTTTGGCTTGCTGTACTTATTGTAACCTTTTATATTATATTTTGCTATAATAAAGCTTTGGTTGCTATACTTATTGTACTGTTATTGTGTGTATGTGAGTGTAAATGGCAAATAGCTGCTTGGTTTAAGTTGGCAGAACATTTTTTGGCGTTGTAGGCAGGATTCGAAAATAAAATGTCTATTTTTAGGAAAAAGGATGAGTTCTTTTTTTAAAGGTGTATTAAGGCTCAAACAAGCAAGGGCAACTGCCCTTTGTACTTGTAATTTGTGCTTGCTAGTATATACTGTTAGAGCCAATGATGGCTTTTCACAGTTCAGGCTGCTTTTAGGAGAAATCAGCGGCTGGTTAATAAAGTTAGATAAGCAACATCTAAAAAAAAAATAAACTACTGTGGATGTACGCACAGTAGGTGACTACAGACGGATGATTTGAAAATCCTCCACACCCCATGTTGCCTATCTGTGTAGTTTCAGTTTTTCTGTATCAATTTTAAGTTCCCTTGCCTCCTATAGAGGCTGAAACATTTGATCCTAAACCCAAGTACTGGGACCTCTACCAGATGGATCTCAACCTAGTACTGTTAGAGATTTTGTTTGTTTTGTTTTGAACTGCAAACCAGAGCTCTGGAAAAGACTTGGTTTGGCAGGTTACTAAAATGGCAAAAAAACCTTTGAAAGGTTAAAACCTTTGAAAGAGTTAATAGCTGCAGCGTTTAAAAATTATCACAAAGGTCCTGCAGTCAGTTTTCTTACTTAGACTAGTATATTGAAAAAAAAATACCTTGGCACCGGTAAGTCTGAATTTTTTTTTATTCAAAGTTGTTTTATGTCTGTCTGTTTTATTTCTGTAATACGATACTAAACAAGGTAATGCTCGCCTTTCTCATGCATATTTTCTAGCTTATATCTGTGTTCTGTAATTATGTTCTATTGTCAAGGTTAGTAGATAGGATTGACTGCCTTCAGTGCACAAATGTTACAGAAAAAAAAGAAAGAAGAAGCTTCTTTGCCTCATAGCTGACTGTTTTAATTGGCTTTATTTGTAATGGAACATTTGTGCTGCCTAGATAGGGTCAGTGAAAACTTTTGTTTGTAGTTGTTGCTTGGAGCAGGTAGTGTTGATGGTGAAAAATTATGACGTCATATAGATTGCAATGTGCAGAAAGAGTTGTAGTTTGCAAGCAACGTGCCAAGCCACTGCTAGGTGAAAATGTAATGTGTTAATAGCTATAAATGGCTTTATCATACTTCTAGTTAAAACCAAAACTTTTTTGCAAAATGGCAGAGTGCCATATTTTAATTATGTGCCAAAAGGTGTAATCATGTTATACTGAAATGTGTTCACTTACAGATGATGTGTTTAAACAATGTTTTGTTCTAAAAAATTTGGCATGGCAATATGTATAAATGTGTTGGTTTAAAAATTGTCACTGTTACAAGACAGGCAGGAGGCAGCACATATATCTAAACCACGTACAGTTTTCTAATGGAACTATGGGCATTACCTCAGCAAATTGGTGTAAAACAATGTCAGTCTTATTTTGTGTTAAGTATTTCTTTGTGTATGTGTATGTGTGTACTGTCTTGGCCAGCAGTTTCATCGTGTGCTCTATTGTTATTTAAAAATATTTTAATATTGGTGGTGTTCAAGGACACTACAGGAATGGCTGGGTTTGAATGACCCTTGCATGCACACTGTGACCTTTGCACATTATTTGACCTTCTTGTGTTTCAACATTTTATGTTACTACCAGTTCAAACTTAATGTGTATTCCATGCCTAAAGCACAACTTTTTCACACAAAATGTATGTTTTCATGAAAGCACACCAAGAGTGAACTATGTAATTTGACTTTTATTGCAAAACTAGTATCCTAGTGAAGAGGAACAAACTTTACAATTTTAAAAAAGGACTATTACAGCTGTTTTTGACAGTTTACCATCTACAGAGATACGTACGTATGGTATTACCATCAATCTGGACATTTTGTCATGCTTAGGATAAGGGAACCCAGGGACGCTTGTTTCTTTTATCCTATAAAAATAATCTTGTTTTATTTTTAAACTGATGTGTGTTTGTTTTTGTTGTTTGTCTGTGTTTCACAGCTAACCTTTTATTGCTACAGTATTCAAGCTGTCTCTTGCACCTCGAGCTGTGTCTTCCACCAGTAGGAGCTTGGAGGGAGGGTAAGCTACCCTTCCTCCCTTCCAGTGTAATACTCACAAAGGTTGCAAGGTACATGTCATATTTATACTAATTCATAGTCTGTAGCCAATGGTTTAACAACCTGGCTGCCCACTTGGGCTAAAAATGAGTAAAAATTTATTCAAAAGAAATATGGGGAAAAGAACTGTGGCAGGAAATATGGACTATGGTGCAACATACTCAGACCACTGTATTTCATGTTGATGCTAATTGTGCTTCAGATACACTAGAACGATGGTATAATTCTATTGCAGATGAAAAGCTAAGATTCTTCCAGTGGATATTAAAAACTCAAAGTCAGCAGTTATCAGGGCTGGCAAATGGGCACATCAAAATGTGGACATTTGGGAGAAAACCACTTACAGGTGGGCATATAGTAGGGTGTACCTAACATTGAATTTGGTTAAAATTGTTATTGCTCAGTGTCCTATATGCCAACATGGGCAACAAAGACCAATCCCTCATATTGTGAAAGGACAATTGGGAGGGAAAATTACCGGGACAAATTTGGCAGATTAATTACATTGGACCTCTACCCCTTAGTGGAGGATGTCAATATGCTTGCACAGTTGTAAATACATATTCAGGGTATTTATTGGCATACCCTTGTAAACAAGCTACACAAAAAAACACCATTAAGGCAATTAACTTAATTATGTTGTACTATGGAATACCCTTGCAAATACAAAGTGACAATGGTTCCCATTTAGGGGAAATGGTACAAGCATATGCTCAAGCCCATAACATACAGTGGGTATTTCACATCCCTTATTACCTACGCAGCAGGGTTAATTGAAAAATAAATGGATTGCTAAAAAACAGTTTAGGAAATTGGGGAGCCTACAAATGAAAAAAATTTGCATGAAGCATTACAAATTTTAAATAATAAATCAATTAAAAATCTGAGACCCCTTAATGCAAATAATAACTCCTAATTTGCAAGTGCAGGCTTACTCAACTACAAAAACAGTGTTATATTGGAAAATTACACCAGGAGCTCTGTCTCTTGCAGGGCAACCCAGAAGCTGTGACTTGATTTACATGCCCTTCAAAAATACAAAATAAACAGCAAAACATTCAAGTAATAAAAACTGGTATTGAAATACAAATTCCACTGAGACATTGGTTAAATAGCACCTAAATCAAAACTAGCCTCAAGGGAATACAAATTTTGGGAGGGTAATTAATTGTAATTACCAAAAAAGTAAAAGTAATTTTGTTAAATAAAAACAAAATCTGTTAATTCAACAGTATGACAGAGTGGCTCAATTGTTAATTATTCCAGTTAACAAAGTGACCCGATAAAGGGACAAGCCCCACACTCTTAACAGCAAGGGGATAAAGGTTTTAAATCTACAGGAGGTTTTAATAATGGTGCCAAAATATGGGTCAAACCCAAATGGCCCTCCTGAACCAGCTGAGTGATAGCCACCGGATCGAGACAACACAGTGTTAATTATCAGGTCAGGAAAGAGAGATGGAAATATGTACCAGCGTAACACATGTTATCTTTGAAAATAATTAGTCTGTGTATTTTCTAGGTTCTTCAATAAATTCTAAAAGAAATAACACTCCTCTCACGGTCCATTCGGTAAAGCCTATTACCCCAGGTAAAAAAATATTAAAGCTTGACGACCCACTTGACAATGGGGTTAAAAATCTTCCACCAGCTTACGGGTGCAAGACAACTTTACTTGCCCTAAAACCAAGGATGTCCTATAGTAAACATTACTTTTTCACCAAATATAAACATTTAAAACCAGTTGAAACAATGGCAGGACAATTATATGTCCAACCTATGCAGGACACAAATTAAATTAAATTACAAAACCAGACTGCTATTAAATGCTGCAACTTACCAAATAGTTGCATGGTGACTGTACAACATAGACTTAATTGCTGCATAAATCAAACAGACATTTTCAATGCAAGTATTACTTTGATTGACATAGACACGTTATTCTGCATAAATGCTACTGCAATAACTAATAGAACTACTTGGGCAGATCACATTACAGTGTTAAAAATCATCCTGTAATTAGCAATAATAGTATAGTTAAGGTTCCATCCACATGTACATCAGTAGCGAGCGGTATCAAAAAATGTAATCCATTTTAACATAACGCTTATGTTTAGTAAAAATGCAAATATAAAAGAGCTTGGTATAATACGCTATTAGGTGGAGCATGGGCAGGCATGAAAATTTTAAATAGTGTTAATATAAAAACACTGACTAACAGGCTTCAGGCAGTAGGAATTGATGTATTTAGCTTAATTAACTTACAAGCTCAATGAATGCCAACTGTTTTCTTACCCCAAAAATTAACTTTAAATTATAATTTTGAGTTCTTGCAGTTATTTAATGCTTCACAGGTATGGGGAATGGGAGTAGCAAAAATATTTCACAATTTATTAATTGGACAAAATGCACAATGCGATATATGTATTCTATAATGCAAAAAATAAGGCCCAGAGTAATTTAATGAGTAATAATAAATATATGTGGAGGACCGTGTTCAAATCATGAATTCCTAGTAATCATTAAATTGTAATGTCATCCACTACAGTAAAATGCACAAATAAATATGTAATATTACCTGTAATTTTTGGTCCCCATTATTTGATCCTGAGTTTTGCTACCACATTTTAACGGAAATTATATAAATAGTCAAAACACCACCCATGACTTAAGTCTGTGTTCAAAACAGCTAATAAAATACTATGTGGACAGCATTCCAGACTTTATAAACCTTGTTTACTGGAGCATTCAATAAATTTGTGTCAATGGACAATTTTACCCATAACCTTTACCATGTTTACAGAAATAGGACCCCAGTATGTTTGTATAGTAACTAATCAAAAAATACTGTTAAAATGTATAACTTAACTCGTCCCTTTTCAGGTTGTTTAAAAATGTGACTCATTTGTGGTAAAAAATACTACTTACACCTTTGTCCCTGATAATGAGCAAAAGCTTATTTTGTATTGGCAGCCCAATATTTTAAATCAATCAAAACTGAGTATCTCATTAAATAAAATTAAACAAATAATTCAAAAACAAATGTAATGCAGGCTCATTTGGCAATAAAAATAAATCATTAGTGCAAAGTCAGGTGCAAACTACAATAGTTAAAAATAAAATAATTAATTTAAGTTCCAAGATTCAACAAGAGACTACTCATTATTGGTAAAATATTTTTACAGAATGGTCTCCATCAGCTACAAAAGTGTTAAATATTCTAATACATCCTATCATAATCATTGCTGTAGTAACAATTATCTTGCTTATTTGGACTTGTTACTTATCATGTTATATTCGTAGTAATTTTGCTATGGTACCAATATCATACAAATCATATTCACAATAATCAAAGGACCAAATGTAGTAATAGTATAATATGTTGATTATTGTCACTCCATTTTGTATGCTATTTCATGTAATGTATGTCATTTTATGCTCCATTTTGTATTGTGTGACTCCATTTTACATGCTGCTTCATTTAATTGGTGTTTTGCTCTTTAAATAGCCTCATTATTATGTTTTGCTTCAGACAGTGTATTTTGCTAACTTAAAGGTTGCATATTATCAGGCAACCTGTTTTTGTAGTTTTGTTTAAACTTCTGCTTAGCTCATAGTGTTCTAGGCACCCGGCCAGTGTTTGGAGCACAGTGACCTAGCAGGTGTAGGAAATTCTGAGCAGTCCTTATGGTGTAAATTTGCAGCATCCTGGGAGCCCGCCAGCTTCTAAAATGTGGCGAGACAACACTATCAAGACTGCACGGTTATTTTAGCATAAAATAAAATATAAATGTAGCTTTCTCAATGCCTGGTTAAAAGCCTCACCTGCAGGGTGGACGATCGCTGTGGGGCCAATTCTCGTTCTGTGAGACTCCTAGCCAGGCTGACAAGGGGCTTCCCAGCCATTAAAACAGGCTTAAATGTAGCTTTTAAAATCAGTAATGTATAACCTTTTGTATTATATTTTGCTATAATAAAGCTTTTGGCTTGCTGTACTTATTGTAACCTTTTATATTATATTTTGCTATAATAAAGCTTTGGCTTGCTATACTTATTGTACTGTTATTGTGTGTATGTGAGTGTAAATGGCAAATAGCTGCTTGGTTTAAGTTGGCAAACAATGTCCCAGGTCCCCTCGAAAATGAGATTGCTCTATGGTGTCTTCCTGTTAAATAAAGATTTTGATTGTTTGATTGATTGATTGATAATGCCCTTTCTTTCTATTCTGTTAAATTCTTCATCCCTCCCTTCCTGTGCTCATATAACCTCCTTTTTCAATTTTCCCTCAGGTGGAGCATGGAAGCCGGGTGACCACACCCAATCAAACTGCAGATCGCAGTTTGAATCAGGATTTTCACGGCCTCAGCTGTCCTCTTTGCACCTTAGCAAGCCAGGTACAATTTCCTCCTGAAAATCTGGCACCTCTGCCTGATGGAATGCAGTTGGCTGGCAGAAGCAATCTCTACCTCTGGAGCCTGTTTCTGCATTTCTGTAACCCAGAGCCCCACTAAACTACATTTCTTTGGCAATCTGTCTTCACTGAACTGACTCCTGGCAAATTTTGTGCCAACCCACCCCTGCACCTTGACCTCACTTAAATGCTCTCAAACTTTGACTCTGATCCCTATTGGTTCCTAGAATCTGACTGACCTACAGGAAGAACCTTCCATCCTGTTACATAGATCCTGTGTTCCTAGACAGGCAGCTTTTCCTGTTTTCAAGTCCAAAGTGTCTTATACTTCAGTACCATACTCCACTGTACTTTAAGATAACCTAAGTTAAGTATTACTTTCTGTTCCTCACAGTTCTACATACACCCCACCCCTCCCTGCCCTCTCTCAACATTGTAATCTTAGGGTATTTTGCCCACCCATCTTACTGGACTGCACAATACAGGCTCTCCTTTAGTCAACTGCGGCCTTCTTGGGCATCTGCATAAAGACTGGCACCATGCCAGATGGGCACCTACTTACGAGATGACTATCATTTATTTTCTAGTTCTGCATATACCCTTTAGCTCTGTCATTCCATTGAGTTATTTGACTGTGAGAAGCTACTGCATGTTTTAGTGGAACTACTGTTCTTATCACCTACTACTGTTCTTGGGATCACTCCTAACAATGTCTGTGTCTGTACGCCTGACAGGTGTATGCAGTGATACTGGATGCCCCTGATGCACTTTTCTTGTTTCTTAATCAACTCTGGTCATAACTTAAAATCTCGCCAGAATAAATCCAGTACTTTATCCATCCAACTGACTGTGATAATTCAGCCTAGGTTTACTTCCAGGGTCACAAGGCTTGAGCTCTATGAGGGTCTGGATCAGAACTCCAACTGTCCCCCACCACAAGTGCCCCAAATCTATAGCCTTCCTGGAACAGGCATCCAGGTATCAGCTGTGACATTAATCTTTTCAAAGAGACTTGGATCCACAGGATACACATATCCTTCTTGGGGAGATTGAATAAAATACCAGTCCCCACACTGGTGTTCAGGTGTTCAACCTGGCACTACTTTGCAATGGTTCTTAGATAGGGGACTAAGGATCGCCCAATGAATGTTCGGAGCCTCACTAAAAATAAGGCTGATTTGGAAGGTGGCTATCATACTACTCACCTGATATTCTGGCATTAAAAACATGGCTAAAGCCCTGCATTCTAGATTCTATATATGCGTACAGGGCTATAAGCTGCTCAGAGTTGATCACCTCTCTCTAAAAGAGGAGGGTGTTGCCTCCTCTTCAAAGAACATGTAAACATTATGGCTCTGTACAAGCACTTCTGGCTCTTGTGAGACCCTTTATGCAGTCCTAGTGCTGGGAAGACTAAGAAATGTCATATGCTATATCCCTATAACCCACCAACATGTGGCATCACTAGTCTAAATCAACATCATTGATTATATTACTGATCTAAAGGACAATTATGAGATAATGCTATTAGGTGACCTAAATCTTGGCATGCGAGGTAAAATGCTGGTACCTATAACTCTGTTCTAGGAAAATTGCTGCTCACTTAACTCATTAACTCCAAACCATAGCCCCTACTGGTGGCTACTGTCACTCCCTGCTAGACTGGATTGTTACTGACAAAGTGGACAGAATCCTGGCAGCAGGCACTCTGGTGGACTCCATAAGTGACCACCTGCCAGTCTATTGTGTATGGATTACACACAGGCAGAAGCCTCTGCTGAAAGAAATTCAGTTTAGGGATTTCTCAAATTAAATGTGGGGCAGTAATAGTAGAGTGCGAAATGTGGACTGGTCTCCTTGTACCACACTATGGATGTTGAGTGTGCTCTAGACTATCTCTTAACCACTATTCTGGCTCTTCAGGATAAACATCTGCCCCTTACCTGAGATGTGTTTGAGAGCTATGATGAAATGGTTTCACAAGGACCTCCTGGCGGCATGAAGGAAAGGGACAGAGCCTGGGCCAAAGCTAAGAAATCCTCACTACAGGGGACTGGGAAGACTACAAGTGACTGAGAAATGCCTACAAGTGAGACATCCAGTAAGGCAAAGGAAGCCTATTGTAAGAAGCTGCTACAGAACTCTGTGAGTGACTCTCGGGCTTTTGGTCTCACATAAAGTCCCTAATGGGTCAGGAAAGCAAGGCAGATATCACTGAAAAGACACTGAATGGTATCAAATGTAACAACCTGCATACTGTAACAAATGCTATGAATTCTAATTCTCTGACCTCTTGGAATACACCAAACTACTAGGAAATTCCCTGATACAGCTGCTGCCAGTAAGGATAATGGACCATGCACTTTCAACCTAAGGATGGTAACTACGGAGGAGGCTCAATGACTCTAAAATCCATCCCAGCCTGTGGATCTGTGGGGTCAGATGGAGTACTGCCAAAATTCATAAAAACAGCTGCCTCTGCCTTTGCCGCACCTGTAATGAGAGTCCTCAACCCATCTATCTATCTATCTATCTATCTATCTATCTATCTATCTATCTATCTATCTATCACCACTGGAGTGGTACCAGCAATCTGGAAGATTGCAGGGTGGTACCTGTGTATAAGAAAGGTGATCCTCCAAGTGTAAATAGCTATTGCCCTATAGCCATCCTCGCCATCCTAAGCAAGATCTTGAAAAGCTGGTTGCAGCACAAGTGTCAGACTACCATCATCACAGAAAGGTACTTAACCCTGCCCAGGATGGATTTAAAGTCCCATAGCACAAATACAGTGCTCTACAGTTAATCAGTGACATAAAACAGGCAATGGACAAGGGCCTCCTCACTGGGGCTATCTTTATTGATCTCTCTAGACCTTTGATTTTGTCAGTCATCCATTACTGCTGGACCAGCTAACCTCACTCAGTTTCTCGTGAGATGCCACCTTCTGTTCACCTCCTATCTCACTGGCTGTACTCAGTTTGTGGAGATCAACACAATCAAATTGGATCTTGCCCTACTAGCCTCAGTGTCCCCAAGGATCCATTTTTGGACCGTTGTTGTTTTCTTCATCAATAACCTGCCTAAAGCCCCTGATTCTCATCTGTTATCCTTTATGCAGATGATATGGTGCTTTACACCAGCAACAAGGACCCAGTATCCATAAATGCCACACTAAAGACTGACTTTGACTGTCTGAACACCTGACTGTGTCAAAAGAAGCTTCTTCTAAATGCAAAAGACTGTGGCCATGATTTTTGGCTCTGCCTTCAAAATCAAGTCCCGCAATACCTCTTGCAATTTCTGGCCCTGATGGCCCTACCTTAGATACAGTGGACAACTTTAAGTATCTAGGAGTTACTCTTGATCCCTCACTTGACTTCAGTCTTCACATAACCAACACCTGCAGAGCTGTCATCGTCAAACTGGGTATAGCGTGATAGAGTCAGATCATCTTTAATGGCTACTGCAAGACTAGCCATTGCTCAAGGAGTTCTCGCCGAGACTAACCTATAGCCTTGTGGCTTTTCAGGACTCTAATAAAGGAGCTCTGCAAAATGGGACACTTGCTACAACAATATCTGTCATTTCACCTTGGCTGTCCCCAAACTTAACCACCGCTGTATGCTCTACACTAGTCTAGAGTGGCTGTCTCCCTCATCCACTCATCAAAACACAGCAGACTGCCTCATAGACATCATGATCCAAGCTGGAGCACCCGAATCCCTGGTTGGTATGCTACACCATAGCTCTCAACCATACCCACTGAGATCTGCTGGTAGACCATTGCACCATGTCCCTCAAAGCACAACAAAAATGGGGAACATGTTTTGCTGCAGCTGCATCACAGCTCTGGAACACCCTCCCAGATCACATCAGGAGCTCACAGTCTCACCTGACTTTTAAGAAACAGCTCCACTCATTCCTACAAGATAATAACACATGCTCCTGTGCCCTGCCCTGAGTCTCTCTTATCGTTTAGGCAACCCATCCACTTAAGCCTTAGCACTTAGTCACTTGCTTTAGTGAAAAGGTTGCCAATCAACTGCTTCCTACTATAAACCTGCTTACCTCTAAATGTCCTATGGTAATTACACAGTGTCCTACTTACTGTATACACTGCATTATTCCTTGTAACCTGATGCTGTTGTATCTTCTTTGAAGTTATGTTGTGTTCTACTGTCCTATTTTATTGCACTGTCCTATGTTATCTGACATTGTTGTATTTCTCCTGGGTCATGTCTGAAAATAGGCAGTTTCTGTCCAGTGCACTTACCTGGTAAACAAAAACTAACTAAATAAATAAATAGTAGAAGTCAACAAAGACTTTACTAATAATATTCTTTCTTTTTGAACAATGTCCAACTGTTCCATCTCTGAACTTATTCTTGGGTAGCCATAATGAACTTATCCCAATTTAAGAAAGCCATGTCCCTATGCCAAAACTAAAATCCAAAATGTTTATGGATGTACCTTCTATTAATATCCCTGCAAGAACTGTTTTCCTACCCTGAAACCTCCCAAAACCTATTCCTTGTTACTTTTAGTCAAATTTACAACAGAACCAGTGACATAAGAAAATGTATTTAAAAGTTTTCCAGTTGAGGGCCTGCCAGTGAACCATTTAACAATATATTCACATCATCCACATAAACAGGAACCTTTAAAATTTGTTCGCTGTTGTTAAATGCTAGTCCCTCTAATTTCAGCTTAATTTGTATTGAGGTTATAATGGATCTATCCCAACTAAATAAAGTAGAGGAGTAATGGGGTACAGTTCTGTAACCCCCATGTATTCTTTTGACTATCCCTAGACAGTCATTAATTAGTGAGCTTACTGTAGCTTTACTATGCAAAATTTTAAACCAATTATATACACTGTTCTGGGATATCACATGTTTGAAGAAATGTAAAAAGAAAATCCTGAGACAATTTATCAAAAGTTTTTTCTTGATTGACTAATAAAACAAAACAATCCAGCTTTCCCATATTTCCTTTTCCAAACACCTCTGAACATTACTATTTTTTCTTATTTATTTTATTTATTACATTTTGAATTACAAAATACCTTTAAGCTAAAAGCTCATTTGCAAAGGTTCCACATCAAGGAAAGGAGAAAAATAACAAGATATGGTAAAGCAACATACAAGGAATGCAAATATTTTGGGAATTCTAGTGACATAATGACATACCAAAATTGGAAACATAGTACAGAAGAGTGGGTGTTAGCATGTGAATAACAAACTCTAGGCAGAGCCGATATGGCTGTGGAAAGCTCTTGCCTGACTGAGTGGTAGAGCTGTGACAGCATGGTTCTTAAAGCAGTGGTGGGTCATGGAGTGGTGGCAGTGATAACGGAGCACTGGCGCAGTGGCGGAGCAGTGGTGGTTTGTTTGCCACTCACAAGATGGCAGTGGGGTGAAACTGTGCTTAGCAATACTCACGCATGTGCAGTTTTATTGAAGTTCCTCATGCCTCAACTGTAGCGAGGGAACCAGAAATGAACATAGTGTACTACTACTTCTGGTCCACCGCTACATATCTTCTCACACAAGTGAGCATCAGCAAGCCCAGGCATTGACAAGCCCAGCATAGGCAACACAGCTAAGACATCTAGCTGTGTCTGCCATGTCAGCTGGGGAAGAAGGGAAGAAGTAGGAGATTATCTAGGTAAGGGTAGAAACATACTATAACAATGGTTGCAAACAAACTCAGGAATGAAACAATTATGTGGGTAATCTGTAGCAAATGTGGAATGCAAGGCATCAGACCACTATAATAGATGATATATGTAAACACTGTCATTACATAGTAGAGTTGTAAACCATAGTTGAAAGCCTGCAAAAGTCAATTGAAATCCACACAGGGATAAAATAAATTGAAACATTTGTATAGAACACTAGATTATTAATGTAACCTAGGGCTGACAAAACAGTTATGGAAGATATAAACAAAGGACCAATAGAAAAAGAAAAGATAGGTCAGTAGACGATAGAGATATTGAAACACTTAGACAAAATGACTGGAGTACAGTGACCAAGGGCACAAGGAAGAGAAGAAGGATTTCAACTTTCATTTGAAACAAATAATAGATATCAGATCCTTGGCTCTGTTTCAGGGGTTAATACACAGAACAAGAGTATGGCCAAAACCAAAATAGGTAATCTATATTGATGATGTAGACATACCAGATCAGGTACACAGAGGAGAACAGGGAATATCAAATACATCATCAGGCAGGCCACATATATCACTTCAGGAATGTCCAAACAAGAACCAGGCCGTAGTTGATAATCCAACTGCACCTAGGGCCAAAAGAACAAATTACTGTTTATTTAGCAAGCCAGCCACACATGGAGTCACAATTAATAAGCTACCTACTAATGAGAAAGACCACCTACCTAGCACAAACCCAAGGAGGGAATTTGAACATCGGATGAGTCAAACAAAGAAGGATGTTTGTTTGTTTGTTTGATTGTATTTGTTGACCTGGTAAGCTCACTGATCCTAGAAGTCCCTTTTCAGGGGTGATCGGGGATACAGATGGCAAGCAAATGAGACGGAACAAGATTAAGCAGTTGATGGTATTTTTAGTGAATGAGGGAATTTGGCCAGGACACTGGGAAATTCCTACTACAGGTGGGGATTCTATGGCCACAGCAATGGCCAGTTCCAGCTTACAGATGGAGAGGATGGACGTGCAGCTTCAGAGGAGACAGGAGTCTCCCAAGTAGAATGAGCGATGGATTGAAACATATTGTTGAGAGTATACTACATGCGGATGATGGGGAGATACCCTGTAAAAAATTTTTCCATGGAAGATCTTACTGATGTGACTAAAATTTAGGAGAAAATGGTGGAAATGTTGATATTACAGAGGACACTGAGCGAGTGTTGCAACTTCTATGGCAAAAGAAGAAATGAGGCATGCTCAGGAAAAAGCAAACTACAAGCCCGACTGGTGGGTTTGCAAAGCCCAGGTTTACCTGTCAGTACAACAGTGAAGTCTGTCAGTGAATCCGCTGATGTGGCAGGATCAAAGGCCCAACTGGGGCCAGGTGAGTCATCAGATGCTTGCACAGTTCTGTTAGCGGGAAAGGAAAAGTCAGCTGGCTGGCAATCTAGATGCTTGCACTAGCATGTGCCTACAGCCAAACCACTTAAATGAAGCTGTTATGATGGATTCACAGCAAAACCATGAAATATTTGCATGATTAGTTCTAAATCTCCTACACCAAACAACACCCATAAGGATTTTGGCCTCACGGCCACCCACCCGATTACAATGATAGCTAAACCACTCTCTAAAACGCTGGGTTTGTGGGCCACTCAGACATCTCAACTGTAATTAAGTTTCAGTCCAATGCTCCCGAGTCACAAGCAACGGCTACTCAGTTTTCTTTTGTTAATACAAATACATCAAAACAGGTCAAAAAGACACTAAAAGTGACAAACAACTTGCTGTGACTCTAGCAAACAGACATATAGAGGTTTATTCCACAAAGAAGGATCTGTTGAATAAAACAAAGACAAAGTACCTCCACAGTTGCAAGAAACTACATGGTCCCCAGGTAAAGCCTTAAGTGAATCCGGCTGGAAGCAAACCCTGTAGGGACTTGGTTACTTGATACGGAGGGATGATAATGACCTTTACCCCGCCTCCCTACTTGGGATCCAGGGCAAAACTTGTTACAGCCTGACACTATTACAGACAGAAGAGAATCCCTTGCCCATCAACTAACAATGTACTGGTTACATGAAGTAGGGGAAAGCCTGTCTCATCTTCAGTGGTGGGAACAGAACCTGAAACTCCTTAATTAAAACTGCTGTACCAAATGAATCTGGAACTGAGAAAATAGTGCCACAAGATAACATTCAGGGCTAGTCTGAGCAAAAGCAGCTGCTACTGTCCGAGTTATTTGCAAATATTAAAAAGGAAGCAGCTCCCAGGAGAAATGCAGTTACAATTCGATACAAAGGAGGCATGGAAGACAGGCCAGACAGGCATTTGTGTGGGAAAATCTTACTAAAAGATTAATTGAGGTTTTCCCTCGAGAGGTGTTTGCTTTATCAATATCTCTGAGAGGACAATTCACATTAGTTTTCGTTCTGCCCATTTTTAGATTTATTTTGGGAACGATATACACAAGTCAAATATTCTCCCATTTGGACTCCTTTGTAGTTATCCTCTATCTAAACCTTTGGTGAAATTTATTACTGTAATGTTCAGAAATGAGCGATTACATGTTGCTAATATCTAATATTGGTTATTAAAATGCAATCTTTTGGGTGATCCTGAAGCTATTCTTGATACAGAATTATTTTGGACAGGTGGTGGAAATATAAAGTTAAACTATGGAGTACAGAATCTGGAATTACACATATTCCTAATTCATTTATGTTAGGCAGAGATACAGGTGTGTGTTTCTATACAGGACAACTCCGTGATTGCTATAAGTGTGGTTTAAGGACACACATCTCTAGCACATGTGACAAACCAAGATGTGGAAATTGTGGAGAGGTAGGTCATATCTCCTTTTAATGTGCATCCCACATGAAAAGTGACTTTGTGAAGATTTTGGGCGTGCCTTCAAGGATCGTCCTTTGGCTGCCAAAACGCAGCCAGCAACATTAGTCCTGAATTACTCATTCAACAGGCACAAGATATACTGAATTTTCAGGATGAGCCACTCCTAAAGAATTCTGATTAGTATCCCACCCTCTAATTAAGTAGTGGATTTATGTGGAAAGCAGGATTTCTGTGACAAGAAAGACACACAAAGGTTAAGGTACATATCCCCATAAACCCCAGGTCCACCCAGAGGTCTCTAGGAAGGATGTCCTGATACCAATTTGCTAAGTTGATCCGGTACAGGCTGTCGCTCCTTACCAATATCTACATCCTTACTGCAAAGACGCAGATCATCTAGAAATTTGAGATCTGTCTCTATCTCTCCTCCCCTTCTTCCCTGCCTGAGAATGACAATTCAGTTAATCCTTTGCAGTTTTGGTCCCAGAATGGGGGACTCTGATATGGATCTTGAAGAAGGTGACAGTAACTCTAGGGGACAAGAAATGGAGGTCCAAAAGCTGATTTGGTAGGGTATAAAGGGAAAAGGAAAAAAATTATATCAGCAGGATCACTAAAATCATTACTTCTGGCAGCTTTGAAAATTGGTTCATTAAATGTACATAGCTTACTTAATTCTGGGAAACGTCAGGTTGTTTTCAATTTTATTTATAGATTAAAATTAGAAATTAGTTTTTACAAGAAACTTGGGCTTTTCTCTAGGTAATATCAGAAGTTTTCAAGGAGTGAGCTTGGGTTCCTTCCTATTGGTCCTTTGAAAGGCTTATGCAGACAGATTGGGTATTCTGTTTAACTCCTTTTCATTTCATCTGTTAAAACTGGTAGATATTCAGCCAGGAAGGGCATTAATGCTAGACAGAATATGGAAATCTAAGACCTATTGTTTAATAAACATTTATGGACCACAACAGAAAGCAGGGATAGTGGCACTGTTTGATGCAATCAAGCCATATCTAGTGACCTCCTATCATGTAATTTTTGTGGTGATTTTAATTGTGAGGTATCATCTTCCACGCTTAAAAAAACAAATATAAAGATTTATTGTGATCTAATGCTTTACCAGAATTGGTGTCATCAGCCAATTTACTAGACTGTATGAATTTTTGAGTAAAAGGTCCTGACTTTACTTTTAAAAAGGTAAATATGTATCTATTATAGACCACATTTTTGTTTCCAACACTTTACCTTCAGTTGAAATGGAAACATACCCTGCAGAATTGTCAGATCATGTTGCATTATTGGTAAAACATTTCTAATGTTTCAGCTATAAAACCATCATTTTCAGATGGAAACTGAATGTTAAAGCTCTAGAAAACTAGGTCCAACAAGGAATAAGAGATATTATCAAAGCTAGATGTTCAGTTCATTTTTATATTCAGATATAGGACAATGGTGGTTAGACACAAAAGAAATTTTTAAAATTGGCTTAAATACCATAGGAAGTGTAAGAGAGTAGTAAGTTTTAAAATATCTCTCTTTATGTCAACAGCTTTTAAATTATTTTCTTGGTCAAATACTTCTAGGTTTGACTATTTGGCACAAACCAAGATAATAAAAATCAAATGTTAACCTACCAATATGATGGAGCTAGCACCTTGAAGGTATTATTCCAAAACAGTATTAAGAAATCCTCGGTTGGGGATCCCTATCAGGTATGCAAAACTTTTAGGAACAATACAGAGAAGAATTCTCTGTTTGACCCTCAACAGATGTTGCACCATTCTGAGAATAATAATTTATATATAATTATAAAAATCACTGTGCATCACTTGAGCAGATAGGAGTCCTGAAGCCCAGGACATAGTTTCATACCAGGGCAAATTCAAATCTCTCCCATTCCTCTGCATTTAACAGATGGAGAATGTCATATTACCTCACAAGAGATTAGATCAGCTATTAATAACATGACATCTGGAAAATCTCCCGGCTCAGATGGGCTACTATTGAATTCTACAAAATGTTTGTTGCAGAATTATCTGAATGTTTAGAGGCAGTGTTTAATTACTTTTTCCAGTCGAATTCAATTCCCTCTTCCTTCATTGATGGACTATTGATATACATCTATAAATCTGGTGATAGGCAGCTAATCACCAACTGGAGACCAATAACTATCCTTAATAAGGATGATAAAATTTTGACACCTATTTTAAGCAATAGTTTAAAACATATGACTGAAAAATACTCTCTCAGTTCAATTTTGTGGCCTCCCTTTCTGAAAAATACAACATGCCCATATGGTTGTCAGAGATGTAATTGAATATCTGTCTCTTTCTGGACAATATGGTGCTATCATTATGGTAGATCAAGAAAAGGAGTTTGATCATATTTCACACTTACTTATTTTTAGTGTTGCAACATTATGGAATTCAAATTTTAATTAGATACATTAAATTAGTTTATACTTCCACAACAGTATACCCTATTATATGTATGTCTGTGAATTTAGGATTTCAGACACATCTAGGGGTAAGACAGGGCTGCCATTAAGCCCCTACTCTATGTGCTTTCATTGGATCCTTTTTAAGAATAATATCAGATTTCCCTAAATTGCAAGGGATTTCTGGTAGGAATTCAACAAGCTATTAATGTACAAGCTTCTGCAGATGGCGTGTGCCTTTATTTTCCAACATCACTCAATTTCCCATTTTTTAGAAAAGATGTCTGAATATACAAAGTCTCAGATTCTATAATAAATATAAGAAAAAGTCAAGGACCATACATAGGGGTGGGATATCCAGACTCCAAGGTATTAGCAGGCCTTCAAATATCTTCTGAACCCCTTAAAATATTGGGAATCACATTTGGACCCAAGTATTTGGCTTCCTTTAATTGGGAACACTCCTTATCTAAATTAGAAATCAAGGTAAATAGATGGAAATCATGGAGTATATCAAAATAAAGTGAATCTAAATTATTAAAAATTCTTAATTCCAGGATTACTCTGTGTTGCAATGTTACTTCTTCCACCTCAGACACTGGAAAGCAAACTCAATGGTCATTTTTCAAATGCTCTGGGGAAATAGATTAAACCCAATTAGTAGATGCTTTACATGCCTCCCTGTCCATAAGGAGAACTGGGTATGATAGATCCTGTCATATTTTTTCACACTTTATTCCTTTCACAGACAGTTAGATGTGGGCTAGGACCAATAACCACTACCCATAGTGCCTGGTGTAGGTTGAACTTAGATCATTATTTTATGGTATGGGGATAGTTCCCCAAGATTAGGGACTTATTTGCATGTTCTGGAATATTTTAAATCTGCTGCTATTAAATTGTACAGATGGAATCTAACAAAATTACAAATTTTACCTCAGGCTGTAGCCTTTATCATATTGTGTTGGCCAACTGCTACCATAGTGAACCTAGTTTTAAACAGTGCACTCAGACCAAAATAAGTATGTAATAGCTCAATTGATAAACTCCAGGATCCCCAGATGTGGGAACATCTTTGGCTTTCTGTCTGTGGTAGAATACAGATCTGGGCAATGCTAAACATAAGGCAGTGGAAGAAAGGAATTGTCCATATCTGGATTGTATAAACATTGAAGAATCCATGGAACATTATTTACTTACTTGTTCTTATTCAGGAGCATTATGGGCTTTTTAGCAGATAAGTGGAACATGTATTGGCTTAGAATATGCCATATGAATTGTGTGTATTAGGTCAATGTTATTTGTTGAGACCCAGGTTTCACCATGATACTCCAGCTGTCTTTTGTGTTGCTTGAAATTCTATTTGTGGCAAGTGAGTTGAAGTTGAGTGTTGCATCAAAAAACAATGACATATGAAACTGTACAGATTTTGGTTTGTCAGGCAATGAGACATGCATATGAAAGAGATGTATTGAATTGACACCTCAACAGGTCCACAAATGGTGGAAAGGGTTCTTATTTTTATAAAATATAAGTACTTTTTTGGTGTTTATATAACATTATTGTGATGGCTTAGTATAGACAGTTATGATGAAAAATTATTGACATGAGTAACATCTGTTGCACCTAATACTTTGAGTTTAAAATAATATATATAATCTTTGTGTGTATATATATATGTATATATATATATATATATATATATATATATATATATCCAGAGGGATTGGAAATTATTGTATTATGACCAAATAAAGAGGTTTTTTGTATGTACACTTGCAAATTGTTTTACGATGTTATTTCACTAAAACCACCCTACTCTTTTGGTAAGTGCCATGGGATCTTTAACATCCATCTGAACTACCACCAATCCATGCAGATTCGACCTCAGTTTAACGTCTCATCTGAAAGATGGTACCTCAGAAGTGCAGCACCCCCTCATGATGCACTACAGTGTAAGTATTGGGATATTAACTCAAGTGCTAGATGTAGGAACTGAACCCCAGCCCTCTGATCTTCCAGCCTCAGAGACAAGTGTGCTAACTACTGAGCCATTGACACTGATGTAGTGGTAATAGGAGACTCTATTTTAAAATCTACTGACAAATAATATAATGGTAGGAAAGAGAACATGGCGGTATCATGTCTACCTGGAGCAGGAATTCTCGATATTAAGAGAATGGTCCTGGGTTTCCTTGAAAACTCTAAAGACCCATTAGTTATCTTGCATATTGGGATGAATGATGTGGGCAAACTACCTCACGGTAACAATACAAAAACATTTGAGGTTATTTGGGAAGAATTAGAGAAACTGAGAAGCGAGATAGTCATCGCGAAATCCTCCCCATCCCCAGAGCTGGAAACCATAAAACAGCTCAGGTTAGAAGACTAAATGGGTGGCATGAGATGGTGCACCAGAGAGAATATTACATTTATAGGACACAGGCAATGTTTTGAACAAGCTCACCATTTGTACTCCACCAATGGACTACACCTAAATAGAATAGGCTCCTGTGTGTTGGCTGAAAGGATTAATGGGGAGATTAGAAATTATTTAAACTGAAAGTGAGGGAGCAGGGGAGGAGGTTCTTATAGTCTACCCCTACCCATTAAGATAACACAACGGGAAGTGAAAAGTGCTCCAATCAATGCCAGAAGTCTAAGTAATAAAAAGGAAGAACTTGAGCTTATTCTCAAAAATGAAGATATTGCACTATGTGTGGTAACAGAGACCTGGAGTGAAATGAGGTTGGGGATGTGAAATAAGTGGCTACCAATTACACCACAGAAATAGAGTTGACAAGAAAGGATGGGGTATTGCTCTTTATGTTAGGAATGACATAAAAGTGCTAGAGCTTCAAGGACACTATGAGCAAGAAATAAAACAACTGTGGGTTGAAATATTACCCCAAAGGAGGCTAAAATAAAGATTGTGGAGTGTTATAGGCCTCTCACTTCTGATAAAACAGTTGAATTTATGAAATTACTCGGGACCTTGACCCTGCGAGTAGACTATTGATATTAGGAGATTTTAATTATCCAGGCATAGACTGGGACACCAAACCCCTCTCCACATGAAGCTGAATTTCTTACATACTTGATAACTTAAACGTTGACAATTATATACTTGAGAATACAAGGTAACATCACTGTCTTGATCTGGTTATTACTAACATGGGCAACCAAATAAGGAATAGTAAAACTAGAGAACCATTAATGGGAAGTGACCATCGAATGGTAGAATTTGAGATTACACTAAATAACATCCAGCAGAAAGGAACACTAAAATAAGACGCTATGATTTGGCTGACTTTACAAAATAAGAAATTTAGCAGCCTTATGGGATTGGGAAAGGAATTTGAAGGACTAGGCGCTAAACAAATGTGGTATGTTTTAAAATGAAGCTTCTGGATCTAGGAGATAAGTTAATTCCTCTAAACTAAATATATTAATAGGGAAAGGTCCACTGGGGTTAAACACTAGGATACAGAAATTAATTAAAACAAAAAATAGGGCATACAGGAAAATCAGCAAGGAAGGTACAAAAAACTCTAGAGCAAATATAAACTCAAATTACATGAGTTGGAGGCTATTAAATTAGCCAAACAGTACTTGGAAACTAAATTAGCTACTAGTGTTAAGGACAATAAGAAAGCATTTGTAATTATGTGAGTAGCTTCAAGGGCAATAACAACACCATTGGACCAATCCATCAAGGCAATTCAGTGGTCAGTGACTGCCAGCAGCTGGCAGAAATATTTAGTGAGTATTTTGACGCATATACCCAAAGGTGAAAAGATATTCTCCAAATGATCTAGGTTCCTTGGACTGCAAAGTAACAATATCCTTGGAGAAATTACAAAGCTGCTCTTAGCTTTGGATCATAATAAATCCCAGGTCAGACAACCTTCACTCAAGGTTGCTAAAAGATAGCAAACATTATTAGTAGGCCCATACAGGTAATAGCTCAAACATCACTTCAACAAGGGGTGGTCCCAGATGGCTGGACCGCTGTGCACATGATACCAATCCATAAAATGGCCCAAAATCACTCTGCAGTAACTACAGACCTATAAGCCTTACCTCTATTGTAGGCAATATAGTGGAAACCACAATAAAGATGAGATAGAAGAACATCTTAAAAGGAAGGCCAAACAGATATAAGCCAGCATGGCTTTAGTAGGGAAGATTGTGCCTTACCAATCTGTTTCACTTCTTTAATCCCGTTAGTTCTCCACTAGACAACAACATAGCTGTGGACATTTTATATGTTGACTTCCAAAGGTTTTCGATAGTATCTCACACTATGAGTTCATATCCAGTCTAGAGAGATTGAATTGGATGAGTCATTGATAAGGTGGATCTCAATATGGTTGACTAGCAGGAAAGAGAGGGTAACAATAAAGGTACGCCATTTGGGATGGAGGGGTGTCCAGCGAGTTGCACAGGGCTCGTGCTGGAGCCTGTGTTGTTTAATATACTGATTACATCCCTTACTTGTACTAATACAGCATGGATGGTAAATTTGCAGACAGTACAAATATGGGAGCTTTAGTGACAAATGGTAGGGATGCAAAACTGTTCCAAGATAACAAAGACCAGTTAGCTGTAGGAGCTAGGAGAAAAACTGCAATTCAATCTGGATAAGTGCAAGATAATGCACATGGGTAAAAATAACCAAGGATTTAAATATAATATAGAGGGAAATGAACTCCAGCATACAACCATTGAAAGAGATTTAGGAGTTTGGTCAACAACAAATTAAGCCCATCAGATCATTGTTCGAACATTGTTAGAAAGGCTATGGTATCCTGGCAGCAATTAAAAGAATATAAAGAGCAGGGATAAAGAGGTGGTGATCCCAACTTTATAGGACTCTGTGCACCCTCATTTGGAGTATTGTTCCCAATTCTGGGCCCCCATTGAAAGACTGATGTAAGGAGAATTGACGGGATCCAGTGACAAGTGGCTAAATTGGTGGGAAACATCAGCATGCTCTCATATCAGGAGAGATTGGAGCACTTGGGGCTTTATTCACTACAGTACAAAAGGCATAGGGGTGACATGTGCCTTGTATTTAAGATCCACAGTGATCAGGACTTATGGGAAAGTACAGGATTAAAACCAAGACCAGATTCCATACCAACTAGGGGCACTGCAAAATGTTAGGAGGAGAATACTATAGGACTAATTTGAGAGTGATGTGGTTCTCACAGAGAGTAGTGACAGAGTGGAATGCTTTACCACTGGATGTAGTAACATGTAAAACCATGACCCACTTTAAAAGTCACCAGATGAACATTAAATGTCCACTTGTCAAGCAGTCACCTTTAGGGCTCAGGTCTAAAAGGCTTATGCTATTGACCTAAATAAATTCCTATGATTCCTATAATTCCTATGAAGAGTGTGCTGTGGGAGAGGGATGACTGTGCTAGGAAGGGGGCTCTGTCATGAGGATGGCGCCTATGGCAGCAGTGCTGTCCTGACATTGCCCCATCACTGTAGGAGAACACAGTGTCACATTTTGGAGCCAACCCCTGTTCTTCTACAGTGATAGCCAAACATCTGCAGAGCTCCGCCCACACAGCCATAATAAATTACAACACATTTTGGAACTAGCTGCATGGAGTGATCATTAAACAAAAGTTGCATATGAAATACAAACCATGGAACAATGCCTGGATAAGTGCTGAAAAGAGGTGGCCAGGCTAGGCTTTGTCAAAGGTGTGTAATAAGAGGGGTAAGGCAAGAGGGCCTCAGTTCCAATAGATTGTTATAGTTAAGGCCTAAGAGTCCTTTACTATAACATGTACATCATGTATAAATCTGTGAGGAACAGAACAGGACTGATGTGGTGAAATTATAAAAGTGTATCATGTACATATAGGCCCCGATACTCAGAAATGTGCATGACAATGGCACAAGTGGTGGCGCAGTGCAGCAGAGATGCACCAGTACAACTATGGATATATTCAAAGGAGATGAGCCATGGTGCATCATCTCTGAATATAGCAGGACATGCACATGGCACAAATAGGATGCTCCAGTGCATCTCCCCTGACAGGGCGAATACCAGGAATGGGAACTGCACCAGTGCAACAGAGTTATGCGGTCTTGCAAGTCCTGATATTCAGCTGGCAGTATAAAAAGGGACCATAATGTATTCAAAGGTGCAAATGGGGCCATTTGCATGTCATTATACTCCATTTGTATAATTGTGCAGGCTGTTGTGATATGTGCATGGCCCTGCACAGCATGTGGCGCCACCAGAGGGGCTAGAGGTATCCTCCCACCCCATTGCCATACATCGCCATACAAATGTGTGACATAGTCCCCAGTAGTCTAGTGGCATCCCTCCCACCCGTAGCTGTGATCACCACACGCATGTGTGACATAGTCCCTGGTAGTCTAGTGGCACCACCCTCCTCCCCACAGCAGCAAGAGCCAACAAGTGATAAAATGCCCAGCCCTGGTAGTCTAGTGGTACCCCCACCCCACCTGTAGCTGCAATCACCAAACATATATATAAACTGTATCCCTGGTAGTCTAGTGGCTCCCACCCGTACAAATGTGAGACATCGTCCCTGGTAGTCTAGTAGCACCACTCCCTCCCTCCTCATAGTGGCAACAGCCAACAAGTGATAAAATGCCCAGCCCTGGTAGTCTAGTGGTACCCTCCACCTTGCCCATAGGCACGATCACCAAACATATATGTAAAATATATCCCTGGTAGTCTAGTGGCACCCCTTCCCACCCGTAGTCACAATCACCAAACATAAAAGTCACCTATATCCCTGGTGGTCCAGTGGTACCCCCACCTATCCTGTAACCCTGATCACTGATAAACCCTATGTAAAACATCCCAGGTGGCAGTGGCACCCCACCCACACAGGACCCCCTGCCCACCCAGCTC
Source organism: Neoceratodus forsteri (assembly GCA_016271365.2). Lineage (NCBI taxonomy): Eukaryota > Metazoa > Chordata > Ceratodontiformes > Ceratodontidae > Neoceratodus > Neoceratodus forsteri. The sequence continues at coordinate 980,380,185 of CM028131.1, read as the reverse complement.
CCCGCCATCAATGGGCGGCACAAACCAACCCATATACTGCCCAACTGCCCGTTGATGACAGCCTGCAGTAGCAGCTGTAAGCCCTATTAGTCCACATTGTGGACCAATTGGGTTCACAGTCCATACTGTAATAGTCATTCACAAAACTGTAAATGAAGTCATTCTTCATTCACGTTATTTGAATGACTACTAGAGTATGCACTGCCAAGCCCATTGGTCCACAGTGTGGACCATTGGGCTATAGCTCTACTGTAAGCTGTCATTCAGCGGGCAGCCAGCACACACCAACAGGTGTCGGGGTGTGCCTTGGGGTCATCTGCTGGCTAGGGCTGAAGTGTTATGGCTGAAACCCAACATCATATTTCCTCCTTTTATGGTTTGATATCAACCCTTTATGCATTAACATCATTTGTTGCAAAAATATCATTATATAGGTCTACTAAAGTGGGCCCCAAAAATGCTGTAAAAGACTCATAAAATTCTGCTGAAAGGCCATCCTCCCTAGGAACTTTGTTATTTTATAAAGTTTTTATTGCTGTCTCTACCTCAGCAAAACTAATGGGAACCTGTATGAAGGCTTTGTGAGATCAGGAATCTTGGGGATATGTAAATGTTTCAAAAGAGGCTCTGAACTAGTATCAGGATGCTTCCCACATATCTTTTACTTTTTGTTCTGCAATTTTAATAAATCTTGTCTTCTATTTTTATCTTCCACAATATACGTTTCCCCTTCTGTCCACTCTTTGTTGGCATGCTGTAAATTTATCAAAACTCTCTTTAGTCCTTGTATGCCAAATTGTGCTTCTCTCAATAATGACATAGCTCTATCATATTGCAAATCTTTCATTTGATATTTAAGTTTGCATATGTGTTCTGTGTACTGTCCTGGAAAATGCTGGAATTTATCAGTTGACTCGTGTAATTTTGCATGTAAATACTTCATTTAGTTTTGGTAATGTTTTATATGGAAAATTTTGAAAAAGAAATGTAAAATCACATTTAGTATCCTACCATTATACTGACATTGAGTCATATGCACATAACACTGACTACCTATCCTTCCATAATGCTTCCCACCATTTTCTGACATTCATATCATGGAACAGGGCTGTATTTAACCCACATGTGCCCCCTCCTACACTGGGTATCACCACAGATGTACATACACTAAATAATGCTTTATGGTCTGAGGATTCAATGGCTATAGTTTCCACTTTAGTGACTGTCACAGTTTTAGAAAGGAACAAATTGTCAATGCAGGAAGATTAGGAACTGCAAAATAAGAGGCTGCCTTGAGAGTGCAGCACCCTATAAGCATGTTTAGGCTCACGGTTTTAACTCATGTTAGCTAAAAGAAAGTGTCACAATGTGTGTTTTCCTGGAGTCACCTGTGCAATGGGGGCAAAGTCACCTACAAACACCACTAACATGGATGGAAATAAGAAGAGCTGGATTTCTTTAAAGAGCTCAGTTACAGAGGTCTTAGTCTGTGTTGCATATGTACACATTATTCAATACTGTAGGTCTCTTTTGAGACATCCCACACTAATACCCTCCTGGTTGAATGTCAACCAATTTGTTTCTATCCCATTCTTGTCCCTCAAAATGTATACCCACCCTTCACAAATGTTATCATCCAGGGCCCATAATGCTGCCCTGAAGGTCCATAATGATGTAGCTCTTTTAACTTCCTAGTGTATTTTCAGTTGGATATCTTATAAGAGGAAAACATCTGCCTGCAGTTGACTCAAAGTAAAGGAGTTGTAACACATTTATTGTGTGACTTCAGGCTGTTCACATATAAAACCCCAGCTGCTAGGTGAGTCATGACAACACAAAACATATAAAGAAAACCACTGGGCTGGCAGTATAGCCTAGATGTTTGAGTAATGAGCTATGAATGAGCTTGCTACATCCAGCAGACCTGGGTTTGATTCCCCAACCACCACTTGAATACTGTGTAACTCTAAACAAGTCACTTAACCACCCAGTGCTCCCAGGTTGCCCCTAAAACAGGCACTTGTGCCTAGTGGGCCTACCTGGTTACCAAAAGAATAAAATAAAAGAGAAATAAATAAAAATTGTCTTTAAACAGCTTCTATTTTTCACAGACTGTGACCGAGTTCTCCTTTTAGTTTTTAGACACTGATATCTCAGGTTTTGGATCATCAATGTCAGAGGCTGAATCCTTTTGTGAGGTTATCAAAGATACTTCAGAGTCCATATCCTCCTCCTCCTCAGTGTCTCCCACATTTATTGCCCTCAGAACTGCATATTTATTATAGATTGGAATTCCATGAGTATTGCCAGTTCTATGCTTACTATTATAGCCCTTTTTAATGGTCACTGGCTGCAACATTTCCTGATCCTCTACAGGGCAGGGAAACTGACTGAAATGATTATGAGGTAGGATCTGGTGCAGGAGGGGCATATTATGCACTCCACCTACACCTGTTGTTTGAGAGCTCATGGCCTCTGGGTCCTTGGGAGACGCATCCTCTGGTACTGCCATAGGAATGTCAGCCTCCATTTATGGCTATGGAACATCTGGCCTGACCATAACATTATCCAGAGCAGAGCTCATTGCTAAGGCAGATTTGGTGGATTTTGGCACTACTGGTGTTTCTCTCAGGGTGGAACCACTTTGTCTAGATGAGGAGCATGCTACAGCATCTCTAGAACATCTGGCTGGCATTGACTGTTTTGCCTTTCCTATGTGGCAGTCTTGATTCAGACCATCTTCCCTTACTGGTTACAGGAAGCCCAAGGACAATTTCTATATGAATCACTATTTTTTGTACAAAATTACAACAAAGGGATTTGGACATTGTGGACTAAGGTGCCCATGTTCTAGACAGAGACTACACCTTTGCTTAACACAAACACTGATAAAATGAGTCAAAGAATCCCATTTGTAACATGGCTGCTACTGTTAGAAACATAATTCTCTATCTTTCCTTAAAAGAAATTGTTAGGTAAGTGACATAAACTATTAGGATCATACTTTACTTCTACCCTTTAAATTTCCACCCACCAGTCCACACCTTTTCTGCATCCAATATAAGGGAGGGACCAGCCATGATGTCACCTTTTGATACAACCAGAAGGAGGTGTCAGTAACACTGACTCCTTCATTTCTGAACAAGATAGTTACCATCTTAACGGCTGGTTTTATTAAGGACTAGCCAAAAGGACAACCATATTGGGTGTTCTTGAATGTGATACACTGGGCCCAGAAGAGAGCCAAGGATTTGATCTGCTTAAAACTGATATCATGAATGTCCTCCTCTGGTGCCTGTAAGAAGGCATGCAAGTCAGATTCTATAAATTGCATGGAGTCTTCAAGCAGAGTTATGATAACACAAATTCCTATGTGGAGGGTTTTCTAGGCCTCCACTTACTGTAACCATACCACATTTCAACAAGCGCTGGGTCCATATTTGCAGAAAAGTTCAGAAAACTTAGGTAGCTATAAAGTAGAATTAGTGTCTGTTCCAGTTATAGAAATCATCCCAGGATCCCTGTGCTGTTGTGGACATAGGGACAAAGGAGGCAATCCACACTGGTGACCAGTAGTAATATTATCCACGTTATTTTATTTTTTTTTATGTTCATGCACGCCAGAGCAACCTGGTAAACTTGAGCTTATATGTTGTGCTTGCTCCAAGATGTTTCCCAACTTCCAGTTACACAAGTTCACATGTCTTAGGAGCAAAACAGTTACTGGGACATCCATTTCTACAAATACATTATTAACTTGTGAAAGTCCCACACTTTCAGATGTCACAGTTGAAACACTGTGGCTATCTGCTGTTTGAATTTCAGCAAACTGAGGTTGTTACAAATCTACTGAGGAGAGTTTCACTTCCAAAGAAAAGGGTGTAGGGTTGTGTTACTTTTCTATTACCTTTGGAAACTTGTTCCAGAATGTTAGCAGTCACTAGCAAGGATGAAAGTACTGGAAAATGTAATACACCTTACAGTTACAATTACTTATGAATTTTTATACAAAAGAAATATAACTAACTGATGACATTTATTTGAAGTAACTAGTAACTAACCTATTACTTTCAAAAATGTAATCTTTTATAGTTATTTATTATTTTGTATTGTTTTGTATAATAAGAAATAAGTAACTGTAATTGTAAGGTCTATTATTTTTCTAGTACTTATCCATCCTTGCTAGTAACTGCACAGAGCTTCCTGGAGCAAGTTTCAAACGAAAAAGAAAGTAACAGAAAAAGTAACTTACCCAACACTGAAAGGGAGCCACTGAAATGGCAGGGTGAGTGATGCCACTGGGTTGTGAGGACCCCTCATTCCACCATAGTTTGCCCCATATCAGTTGTATTGTCAAGTCCAGCATCAGTTTATTGTGTATTACACAAGTTATAGATGTCTGAAATTGCACTTGTGCCACAGTTTGACTCACTGTAGTTGCAGAGGCCATAATAATGACTGCCATTGGTACTGGACCCAGGAGCCATGAAGCTCTATCCCTGCTCGTATCCATCCAGCTGCTTAAAGTGCAGTCGCCATCGACAAAATACTAGAATGTGTTGCCTGTACTGTTTTGGTTCATCTCCTTAACAAACAGACACATTTGGTCCTGCTTGTAGTGAGAAAGTAGTTTCTTTACCACTCTGCCCTGCTGCTGTAAATCTGTGTTTTATCAGCAGAACAGCTGATGAGTCTGGAACAGCTGATACTGGCCATCTTGACAGGGCTGTCAGTTTGACATCTTCTACTTCTTTAGCAAGAAGCTGTAACAATTGCACTCTTCTTTCAGAAGTGCCAGTAGACAGCATTTCCTTGCTCATGCCTCTTCTCTTTCTGAAACTAGGTTGCCACCTTGCTGTATTGGATTCTTGGAGGCTTCTCCATCTGGAGCACCCCACATACTAAAGTTGACAGAAAAGTCTGAATTCTGGCAAAACAGACCTTAATCACAGCTTGGTTGAGCTTTCTGTTACCATAGTCACATAAATAGGAATAACTGTCTAGCTGATACTGAGCAAACATGTTCTCCCTCTCCTTCATCATCCAGGTCAGCCATCTTGTTCACAACTGCAAGACAGTAACAGCACCCCTCAGAAAGCCCTGCTGACCTGACCACATTCCCTTCCCATAAAACCAGTAAATGCAATTGTCCAATGTTGGGTGTGGTTATTGGTGTGTGAAATACTAGCTGGCACTACATATTTACATTCACTTTACTACATGTTTCTCATTGTTTGTAAAGCACGTTGGATACAATGATTACAAAAAGCATCATATAAGTGCAAGTCTCTTCTTAAAAAATATATACATATATGTTTTTCACTCCCTGTGCATCGGGAGTGGGAACTCAGCCCCTGAATCACCCGCCTACCAGACTGACTGCCACTGACCAACCCCAAGACCCCAGCAGCTCTTCCCCCCATGGCAGGGCTGGGAAGGAGCTTCCCCTCCCCTGAGCACAGTCCAAATCTAGGCAGGCAGCAGCAGCAGACCAGCCGGGATGGGGAGAGGCTTCATGAAGCCCTGCCACCATTTTTTCCCATTTTCTTGACCCCTCCTCCATTCCAATGCATGCATGCTGCATTGCCAGCTGCTTGCACTCCCAGCCTGCCATACCCCCAGCCCCACCAGAGGGTAGCCGACAGGTGGGATGACAATCCCACCCTCCCTGAGAGAGAGTGCAATGCTCTGGACACTCGATCCTCTCTCATCCCTGCCATCGCCTCATGGCCCAGGCTCATTCACAAACCAGGGTCACGGCATGATGAGGAGGTGTGGCATCCTGCCCCTCAACCTGCAGTGCCATCGGGCGGCCCTTAAAAATATAGTTTTGAATTCAGAACTCATCATTGAAAAGGACCCCTTGGGTACAATTCACACTTTTCCCAGACCTCTAGTGTATATCTGCATCATGGTAGGTTCCAATCACACATCTAGGTTGCCATCTCCTTGCATGAACTGTTTTGCTCTCTCGCCTTTTCTTATCCCAGACTAAAAAAGTGCTATTTCTCAATCAGAGTGTATAGGTTTTACAAGGATGGAGGTGCACACTTTGGTATACTCAAAGATATTGGGTGATTTAAAAAATGGCAAAGATGGGGCAGGGGCCTAAACTCCACTTTTATTGCAGGGGTGAGGCTCAGCCCTTCATCCCTTCATAGTCAATGCCTACATAAAAGGCCCAAAACACTGTCTGTATGCAGATGCAAGAGTTTCTTCATATTAGGTTTGGTTTGCAAGATTTAATAAAAAATTAACTGTAAGAAAGTATTCCAGAACCTGAATACCCTAAAATATAGTTAGACCAAAATGAATTAATTGACCTCTCAGTGTAGAACCAGTACCAAGGCTTAAACAACCAACACAGGTGTAATACTTAAAATCATACAGCATGTGAGCGAGCTATTGGTGGAGATTCTTGTATAAAATCCATTAGTTTAGTTTTGTAAATTCTGTTCTGTATGATAAGCAGCATGGATGCAGTTTCACATTTATTGGAGGAACCTGGCGGGCAGTTGTAGTATTAGTTACACTAACTGCATATTGAGGATCACAATGCAGGTTGACTTTTAGACAATACAATGACTAATGTTGCTCAGGTAGGTGTGCACTAGGGTTAAGTGGCTGATATCGACATACTGCAGTGGAGGAGCAGGTTGAGGAGGCAGTACAGCCAAGTGGTTAGAGCACAGAGCTGAGAACCTGGAGACCCAGGAAACCTGGGTATGAATCTCACATAGTGAGGTGCAAAGTTGGCTAACTTCACTCTGTGGAGTGCTGCTGGAGGGAAATAGCTCCACAAAATTATCTGCAGCAAAGATTTTGACTGCACAGAACAGCACAAGTTCTGCAAAGCTGCAAAACTGGTGAACAGGTGAAGTTGACAGGTGAAGTTACCTGCTGCAGTCCAAAGGGAATCACATTACAGCAACAGACATAGTTCAGACTGCAGTCTTCTTGTAACATTTGACTCCTTGCCTTGTGACAGTTCTTGTTAGAGTGTCTTTGGGGATTAGCTCCCGAGTGAATGCTTGCTTTCAAGTATCTACCTCAGTGTTTTCTACATTAAAAAATCCCAGCAAACATTTATTTGTTGCCTAACATCTGTAGAATCCATAGATTGCTTTTTGCCCTGAAAAGTCATTTTGGAGGCTTTTATATGTTGCATTTGATACTGTAGCCCAGCTTTGTCTGTGTGTGCTGTTGTGTTTTCTGTGCCTAGTGTTTTCACCCAGAGGAGTAGGGTGATTGCTTAGTATGTCACTATTGCTCATAAGAAGAAAGAACAGTTCTTTGCCTTCTCAAAGGAGTCTGATTTTTATTGGTGAATTATTTCTACTTGGAGAAGAATTACATTTTTGTAGCATTCTGCTATATAATTTAGTCTATTTTATTCTTTCATCTGTGTCCTGTGTGCCTCATCTTATTTCCACATTTAATTTTCCACGAGTGGAAAGAGCATAATATAAAAAAAATGAGTAGCAGAGTTGGTGCTAGTGATAAGCATAAACCCTTGGTGGTGGGTGTGGAAAGAATCGGTGAAGTTGGAAATAACAGCAGACATGTTCAGCCAATTCCTGGACGCTTTTTTTGGTCATCAACCATCTGAGGAGGAAAGGGTGATAAGTGATACTATAGTGGCCCCACTAGTCCATAAGAATGTTGGCAGATGGGAAGTACTGGTGGTGGTGGGTCATCACTGGTAGGAACTACTGGTGTTGCAGCACCCATGTCCAAAGAAAGAGTTTCAGCAGCTCTTTACTGGTAGTAATACTACAGTCCAGTACACTGCTAACAATGTAATAGAATTTATTCTTGAAGGTGACAGAGAGGAAAGAGACATTGTTTAACCAGGAGTAGCATACTAAGCTGAAGCTTGTTTCCAGATGTGACCTGGGAGCACAAGAAAGTTAAGTGGCTTGCTCAGGATCACACAGTATGCACCTAGGCAGCTGTGGGATTCAAACCCAGGTCTCCAGATCTGCAGCTCAGAGCCTTAACCCACTGTGTTATAAAGAGGTTGTTGATGTTTATTGTCGTGTGGCAGTGTCATAGATAAACAACAGTTACAGTACAAGCCACTTAAAGGGATGTGGTTAATGGGGATGCCCGTTTAATTGGGACAATGTCCCAGGCATTAGTTTTACCTATATTACTTAATGCATGCTGTCTCCTTGTAATTGGGATGTCCAATTCATTTATAGGGGATGACTGAGTTGCCATGGATGTTTGTAGCACATTGCGCCTCCTTAACAACCCATTAAGATGGGTGGAATAAAGTAGGATTCACGGCAAGGGGATGTTTGCTAGCTTTGTTTGTTAAGATGGCATGCACAAAATGAATCGACCTGCCTCTGTGCAACAAATTAAAAGTTCTTGATTCCTTGCAGCTGCCTAACACCTCACTATCAATGGTGGCTAAACAGTTTGGGATATCAAAGAGCCAGGCAGAAAGGATCAGCTAGAATAAAAAAATTCTAGCTAAATGGCAATTAAATAGCAATCCAACTGCACAAAGAAAGAGGAAAGAAAGGACACACAGGTGGAAGATGGTTTACTTACGTGGTTCAACCATGCTGTCAGTAAGAGGACATGGCTGACAGGTCTGATTTTAACAGAAAACAAATCTGATTACCACACACCTGGACCATCAGGGTTTGATGCCACTGACGGTGGCTGTCCAGGTGAAACTGTCACAAACCCACTCAGCAGGTCAGCCCTCTACTCCCAAAGTGCCAACCTCCGAGCAGTGTTTTGTGAACAGTTAACAGAACAAGGTAACCTCTTTGTCTGTTTTATGGATTCAATCAACCTTGAGTCTAGATAGAAGTGTTTCTGTAATAGGGTACAAATTTCTGTAGTACCCTGCTGTCCCTGAAAACTCCTGACCTGCTTCTGTATTTCTGGTGTAGGCCATGCCTGGATCACTTCTATCTTTATTTGGTTAGGACGGAGCTGTCCCTGGCCTACCACATGCCCGAGGTATGCCACTTCTCCCATGGCCACCTGGCACTTCTCAACTTTGGCAGTGAGCCCGGCCCTCTGTAACCTGCCCAGCACTTCCCTAAGGTGGGATAGGTGTTGAGGAGGGAGGTGGCCATTCCAGCTGGTACTAAAGATGGCAGTGTCATCCAGGTATGCCACGCGTGCTCCTCAGCACCATTTAACACCTGGTTCACCAACCTTTGGAAAGTGGCCGGACGTTTTCATTCGAAAGACATTACTTTAAGCTCAAATAAGCCTATCAGAGTGATGAAGGCCGACCTCTCCTAGCTGTGCCTGTCAATTCCACCTGCCAATACCCCTTCATCAGGTCAATGGTCATAAGGTAGGTTGCCCCACCAACTTGTTCAGGAGTTCATCCGTCCTAGGCATTGGATGGGCATCAGACTTTGTGACAGCATTCAGTCTATGATAGTCCACACAGAAATGAGTAGAGCCATCTGGCTTAGGCACAAGGACTACGGGTGAGGTCCAGGGGCTGTGGGATCTCTGGATTACCCTAAATTCATTATCCTCCACTTCCCTCCTAATGTCCTTTGGACAGCATCTGACACCGATATGCTGTTCGCCGTATGGGTATTTGTGTCTCGTCTCCACATCATGGTCACTAAGGGGGATAGTCCAGGCTCAGCACTAAACAATGGGCAAAGTCTGCTAAAACCTCCCTTACTTTCTGGATCTGGTCCGGTGCCAGCCGGGAGACAATTTATGCCTCCACTGAGGACTCCCACTTACTTTCTTCAACCAAATCCAGAAGGAGTCTCCTTCATCTGTCCCTCCCCATGTCCACTCACTGCAAACACCATGTCAGCCTCATTTTGCATATGGCTTCATCATGTTGACATGGTACATATTTTCTGGCTATCTTCGGTCAAGTAACTCCACAATGTAGTTCACGTCATTTACCTTACTAACCACTTTGTATGGTCCTGCCCACTCAGCTTGCAGCTTGTCTTTCTGGACTGGAATAAGGACCATGACTTCCTGACCCACCATGCCAGCGAGCTCTGGCTCTGCAGTTCTAAAACACTTTTTGTTTCTGTTGGGCAGCTACCAGGTTGCTCTGGACTGTCCCCATAAGCTCCTTCAGCAGCCTTTCCCTAAGCCTAAGGACATACTCCACAATGGGAGTTCCTGGGTGGAGTGCTTGCCTTCCAGTCCTCCCGGTTCAAGTCTAGGGCCCAAGTACCCAGCGTCCATATAAGAGTTTGAAGGGGAAAATCCTGTCACTCTTGGGGCACCTCCTTGTATGCAAACAACAGGTGGGGAAGGTATTTCTTCCAGTCCCTCCCATGCTATTCAGCAAACGCCTCGATCATTGACTTTAGCATGCCATTGAATATTTCCATAAGCCCATTGGCTTGTGGGTGATACGATGTCATGCATCTCTACCACCCACACTTCTCCCATAAACATTTCATCAGATCTGACAAAGGAACCCCTCAATCGGTGATAACCTCCTGCGGAAACCCAAAATGGGAGAAAATCCCATGTAAGGCATCTGCCACTCTGTCTGTCCTCAGTGAGGATAGGGCAACTCCTCTGGATACCGGGTGGCATAATCCACCACAGTCAGGATGAATCTTTTCCCTGAGGAGCTGGGGGCTTTAAGACCCACAATATCCATTCCACCCTCTGGAATGGCTTCTCAACTATGGGCAATGGAATCAGGGCAGCTTGGGTTTTCTTACCCGCCTTCCTATTTCTTGGCATCGGTGACAAGACCTGCAATACTCCTTCACCTGCTGGGTGAGTTAGGTGAGTAGAAATTCTGGGCCAACTGCTGAATAGTGCTTAGATGATTCCAGATGATCAGACAAGGAATATCATGTGCAATTTTGAGCAACTGCTCATGATACCCTGGGGAATGACAAGCTGCCTGCCTAGCATCCCTCCCTCTGTCTGTACTGCCTGAGAATACATAAGTCCATTTTCCAAATAAAGCGTATGTTTGCCGTTAACTCCCTGTGCTCCATCTGAGTCTGCCCAAGTCCTCAGCTTCTCTAAACCAGGGTCACTTCTCGAGCAGCTGCAAACCCCTCACACATTCCAAAGGCATAGGACAGGTCTCCTTCAGTCACTAAAGTAGGGTCCCTAGCACTAGCATGAGGGCACTCAGGATCACTGTCAATCCCAAACCTCTGACAATGAGTCACCCCTCCTCTTCAGAGTAACCTTCTGTAGCTGTGTGGTTACTTGCTACTGGGAAATTTCTACCCCTTTCTTTAGTCTTCCCATCTGGAGACACAGACTGGGAAACCAGCCTCTCAGTGGTTTCCACAATGGCTTCTGTGGGGTTCAATGAACTACAATTTTCCTCTCCACTTGGCTATGGGTAACTGCACATACCATCCCCTGTTTTAGATTGCTGCCCAGGATCACATCCACTGCTAATGTTTTGCGAAAGCCACCTGTTGCACAGTTTCCCTGTTTCACCTCAGTCTAGGAGAACACTAATGAGGGACAATGTTTTTGCCTCACCAGTGAAGTCCTGTACAATGATGTATTTATTGGTTATAAGCTGACCAGGCTCTACCAGATCCCCTTTACCAAGGTCAAGGATGCCTCTGTGTCCCTTAACTATTACGTCTGTACACCATTCACCATGACTTGGTGCATGTGTTCCCTCATGTTCACTGGCATGCTTCCAAAGACACATAAACAACCTACTTCCTTTCTAGCACCCTGTTGTGTATTGCTCACCTTTTTGGGACACTGTCTGGCAATATGTCCAGTTTCTTTACACAACCAACATTCATTTCTTCTCTCAGAGAAATCTTTTCTCTGAAACCTGGGGCTAACTGGTTTCAGTGGAGGCAGTGAGGGTTTTAGCTGCCCTGAAGGCCCGCTTTCCCTTTCTGCACTGCCACGCCCACCCCATTCACTCTCAGGGAGGTCTGCTGTTGGCATAGTGGTCCAAGAGTTCAGCAGCCTCTTGCACTGTTTTGGGATCTCGGTCCTCTAGCAGGTTTTAGCTCTGCTGGGCGTGCCCAATAAAACTGTTCTAATAAAATCACATTTTCAATTTTGTCAACAGAGTTTGCCTCAGTTCTTTCCACCAACATTTTAAAACTGATGTTGTTTCGTGGCTAGCTCCTCGTAGCTCATATCAGGGCTTCTCCTGAACTTACAGAATTTAGCTCTGTATGATTCAGCAGTTAATTCAAACTTTTTAACAGTGCAGCTTTAAGTTTGCTGTAATCATCACTGTCCTCATTGTCCATTTGATCCAATGCATCCTGAGCATTCTCAGTAAGTAGCAGGGATAGCTGGAAGCTCCAGGACTCTCTATGAATTTTAGCCTGAATCCAAACTTTTTCAAAAGAATTTAGAAAGACATCCATATCCTCCCCTCTTTAAATTCAGCTATTAACTTGGAATTCACTTTGTAACCCAGTCCTGCAGTCCCAGTTAAACCCATGCCACTTACCTGATCTGGTGCCACTGGTCGGAGTTGTAACTTCCAGTTCATGTTGCCTCAGGTGCTCTCTCTCTCTTCTCCTCTGCAGCTTGCTGGCACTCATGCTCCTCATGGTCTGCCTCCCTCTGTTCTCACTGTGCTTCCTGGCATTCTTGCTCTGCCTCACGGTGTTCTCGCTCTGCCTTCTCTTCTGTAGCTCACTGGCACTCACACTTCTCATGGTCTGCCTCTCCTCTCTCGCTCCCTCTTCTCTGGAACTCCAGCTCCATCCTGCGCAACTCAATTTGCAGCCTGAGTACTTCTGGATCTAGGATACTGGTGATCTTCCCTGCTGCTGTGGCCTTCACTGACAGTGGCCCTGCTGCCCTCCTCATTGGATCTGGACATTACACTGGCCACTAGCCCTGCCACACTCGAGGTTTGGTCCTTTTCAGTCATGGTCTGTAACTCACTGCTCTGGGTATCTGCTACCATCAGGGCATCTATGAGGTTCTGCTAGCTGGCTTTCACCACAAGCGGGACTGCTCTGTCCCCGACAACTGCTTTAAGAAGTCTACAGTGTGCCTGCTGTAGTCAGAGTCATCTTCCTCACTACTGCTACTCTGACTTGCACTTTAGGAAAAAATAAATGAGTAGGAACTTGACTGTATGCCAAGTGATATGGTTCTGTTTCCTTTTAAATAAAACTCTGCCCTTTCTTTCTTTGCAAGTGAGCTAATGGTCTCAAGCTGACATGCTGAACAATAAAAGCTTGTGATACCAAATATGCCACCGCTGCCAATCAGTCTGTCACAAACCCACTCAGCAGGTCAATCCTCTACTCCCAAAGTGCCAACCTCCAGCACAGTCTTGTGAACAGTTAACAGAACAAGGTAACCCTCTTGTCTGTTTTTGTGGATTCAATCAACCTTTGGTCTCAAGTCTTGGAGGATTCAAATTGTGAACCTCTTGCTAGCATACCCAATGCACAGGCTCAGATAATTCTGTCTTTGGGAGGGCCATATATCTTTGCCTATGGGCACCTAACCAGGTGTACAGAAATGAACCCATAAAACTGTAATAAAACACCTCAGATTAAAATGCTTATCTTTCCAATTTAGTATCACCATTCAAGCTTATGTCTAGTGTCAGCTATAACCATATATACTTTTCTTGCAAATGAAAGAAATTCAAAGACAGACCAAGTATGCTCTAGAAAGAGTTTTACTAAAATAAACAAAAATATGTAAAACATAAAATACAGAACTATTATATAACAAGACATACAAATCTATTAAAAGAACAAGGCTTTAAACAGTGCGATTCTTATTGCAGTACTTAGATTTGTCTCTCTCTCTCTAAATACCTGTGTAAAGTGCTCCAAAGATGTTTCTTTGTCAGAGTCTAGATAGAAGAGTCTCTGAAGGAAAACAAAATAATGTTTAAAAGCTGGTTTTCCCCACTTATTTGCACGAGGTCACCTAGCTCCTACATGTCAGAATATATAAAAAATATCTATATAAAAACAGGATGTCTTTTCCAAGTATTAAATTCTGCAACCTCAGCATAACTCATGTTCTTCAAATGACTGTCTTTGATCTGTGGGCAGTATCACCTCTCACACAGACATCAAAGCCTTTATGATTTTGCACCAGTGTACTAAACCTGGTTTCCCTTTGAAACGTCATAAAAGGGATACTGATTTCTCTCTAAGCAGCTAAAGCTGTAATTAACTTAGAAAATAGGAGATTCCTGATTAAGGTCAGGTAACACCTTGTATCTAAAACCGTGTGTGTGTGTCTCCTATGCTGTTTCAGCATTTCTCAAGAAAGGCAGTCCATAACCCATTTTTATATTACAAAAATCTTACAGCACTCGGAACTGGCTGTCCACGTCACAGAAACAACAGCACAATATTGTTGGAAAGGAGCAAGGACAGCTGGTTGATGCAGATGGTCCTTCTGCATTGGATTGGCTTAAAATGTTATTCCTGCTCTGTTGGCCAAATATACCACTGTCAACATGTTTAATGCCGATAAGACCAGCATTTTTACAGAGGAATCATGACTAAGGTCACATACATACATAAGTGCAGTGACTTAATAGGGGTAAGAAATCTAAAGATAGGGTTTCTGTCCTGTGCTGCACCAACATGATGGGAACTGAAAAACTGCCCCACTAGTGATTGACAAGAGTAAGAGACCTAGATGTCTCCTGCAAGACCTCTTGACACTGCCTCTCACCTATGTAAGCTGTGCAAATGCATGGATGATGGTGGTAATTTTCAGACACTGGATGTCAGCATGGAACAGCCATCTGAGAGGTGACGACACAAAGTTATCCACTTCCATGACAATTGCAGTGCACACTGAGTGAGCTCACAGACAAATTCAGCCACATTAAGTTTGTCTATTTGCCACCTAACACAACAAGCCTCATACAGCCTCTGGACATGGGGTGATTAAGGACTTTAAGGGCATTAAAATGCACTGTTCTCAACTCAAGTAGTCAGAGTAATTGACAGTGGCTCCTCTGCCTTAGCAACAGAAATTGCCCAAACAGTCAGTCTGCTGAATGCCATCTTTATGATGGTAAAGCATGGCCCTGTCAAAAACTCCACCATCACCAACTGTTTCAAAGCAGGCTTTTCCACAGAAACTGAGGAAAATATTGTGCCTATGGCAAGCTGTGAAGAACAACCTCGAATGTCCCATTGCTGATGTGGAGTGTCCTACTGGCATGCCACTGGATGAATCTGCAGCTTTGTAGATGTGGATGTACAAGAACTAACAGATAGAGTGCTCACTGTGGGGACATATACAATTCATTGAAGAATGAAATGAGAGAGCAGTCATAGGATGCAGAGGATGATGATGACAACCCCTCCCAAGAGCATCAGCAATGTGTAACGTGGTTGCATGCTAGTGCTCTATGGGACTGATGTCTAAAAAATATAAAAACAGGAGCACTGGAAAAATTTATTTGAGCTGGAAGGCTTATTTCTCCAACAGATTGTGTCTGAGTCAAAATTTAAAAAAAGATTACGGACTTCTTTGCCATTGGAGATGGAAGGTGCCAAAATCATGGAAGATGTGAAAAGCTGCCTGAGAAGATAAGTGATTTTATCTTTTTAAAGTTCTTCAGATAAACCAATAAAGATGCTATTCATAACAACAAACAAACTTTTCAAAAAGAGCTGTATTTACTCTCTCTCTTACTGTGTTTGTATGTTTGAGTGCATGTTTCAGGTGTTTCAGGGTGAGCAGCCAACTGTCTAACAAGCTGTGACTGTTAAAAATGTAGCTTCTTTTAATTAGAATGACCGCTAAATAGGATGACTAGGTATCCACGGAGCCATCCCATTTAAGGTGCTTCTGCTGTAATCCAAATCCATCTCCCAAAATGTCCATGAAAACCCTCCAGCCATGGAATCCATAGACTCACAGTTCTTCAAACAAGTGGTGAACCACAGGATATTAAGGAAAATGGAGGATGAGGATCAGGTTCAGGCAGCAAGTAGTTAGATAGAAGCACCCAAAGTGATAAGCATAAGAAAGTTGATAAGGACAAGGAGGAGGACAATGAGGAATGGGAAGTGGGTAGTGTTAATTTCAGTGATGATGATAGTGTCACTGACCCAGCACCTGAGTTTAAAAGAGTGGAAAAAAACAATACAGAGTATGTTAGTGAAAGAAATATCCATTGCAGTGATGTTTCTACAGACAATAGGGTTAAACAGAAAAGTAGCAAACAACAGAGTGGTGTTATGCCAATTGGTTCAAGGTGGCATAGTCAGAGATAACTGCAGCTGTCTCAGCAGCCATGTGACAACTGCAGTGTCATCATCCAGTTTGCCACATGAGTCAGTGCCATCCAGTAGTCAGCCATTAACTTCCCAATCAGAATAATCCCTGAAATACATAGTGATGAGACCTACTAAATCCTTGGTATATGATTTTTTGTTATTAATCCCAAAGACATCAGTATAGCAGTATGTCAGATTTTACAGGAAAGGGTCAGTAGAGGCAAAAAGACAGTCACCTTGGAACTGGGGACAGCACACCCATCTTAAAGGGAAACATGGCTCAGTGAGGGCAGTATACTGTAAAAAAACTGCTGAGGTTAGATCTGCTTCTGGTTCTGTTAGCCCCCACTGCACAAAAACAGTCCTTCACATTTGTTCACAGTAGAGAAGAGGAGGAGGAAGAGGACAAGATTGTGGATCATACTGATCAAACACCACTGATACTGACCCACAGTCAGCACAGTGAAACTGACAGCAGCAGCTTTATGGAAAGTCCTGTTTGCAAAGAGTGCAGAACCTCCCAAAAATCAG
Source organism: Neoceratodus forsteri (assembly GCA_016271365.2). Taxonomy (NCBI): domain Eukaryota; kingdom Metazoa; phylum Chordata; order Ceratodontiformes; family Ceratodontidae; genus Neoceratodus; species Neoceratodus forsteri. Next base: position 980,363,446 of record CM028131.1, on the reverse strand, counting down.
ATTCCTGACCACTGTGTAAACCTCTAGCCCCAGAATGTTTCCTAGCAGAGTGCTTCCAGTTCCCAGAATGTCTAGCACACCCATGGAAACATAGAATGTGTTGGCAGATGGGGTCCATATGGACCATCTAGTCTGCCCATATATACTCCCCCAGTCAGGCTGCTGTGTTAAATTTTCCACACTGTCTGTCCCATGCCAGCTTGCATTCTCTGACTATCTTTGATCCCACCACCTGTGGGGAGGCCATTCCAAGGCTCCAACACCCTTTCTGAAAAGAACTTCCTTGTGTTACTGTTGAACCTGCCCCTTTAGACTCATGTCATGACCTCTAGTCTGGGTGAAGTTGTTTACCTGAAGGAGATCCTGTGCCTGTACCTTGTTTATACCCATCAGGTATTTAATCATCTCTATCATGTACCCTCAATCCCTTCTTTATTCTAGTGAGTACGTATTGAGCTGTTTTAGTCTTGCATCATATGGCTCATGATGCAGACCTTACTCCATATTTGTTGCCCTTCTTTGTATAGTCTCTAGTCTTTCTATGTCTTTCCTAAGGTGAAGCCTCCAGAATTGGACACAGTACTCCAGGTGACACCACACCAGGGACCTGTACAGTGGCATAATCACCTCCCTTTTCTATTGGTTATGCCCTCCATATGCAACCCAAGATGCAGCTGGCCTTTTGTGCCTCCTTCACATTGCTTGACAACCTTCAGGTTGTCTGCGATGATCACCCCAAGATCACACTCATGTTTTGTTACCACCAGCTATACCCCATTTAGAAAGTACTTTCTCCTGGTATCATCTTCCAACTGTAGGTGCATAACCTCACATTTTTGGTGTTGAATTTCAACTGTCAATTCCTGAACATTCTTCTAATTTCCTAAGGTCTGACTCCATCTTGTGAGTCCTTTCAGCTGAGTCCTTCCTATTGCAGAACTTTGTGTCATCGTAAATAGGCACACCTTCCAATTTAGGTCATCAGCTATGTTGCTGATGAATACATTGAAATGTATTGGTCCCAGCACTGAACCCTGTGGAACACCTCTTGTAACTCTACCCTCCTCTGATAGTATGCCATTTGCCAATACCTTCTGTGCCTCCCATTGAGCCAGTTTTGGATCCAGTTTACAATTTTGGCCAAATGCCTGTGTGCTCCAGCTTGTTTATTAGCCTCTTGTGTGAAAGGGAGTCGAAAGCCTTGTCAAGTCTAGGTACACCACATGAGTAGAAAGGTACAACTGACCCTAACTAATTTGCATAACAGAAACATCAAACATCTGCTAATTCACATAGCCATTAAAGAATAAAATTATGCAGCAGCTGAGATGATTGCCACTGACCTGCTGCCATTCTTTGTGGAAATTGAATTCTTCTGGTACTTTATGGCTTAAGCATGTCCGAAATGGCAGGTACCCAGTCTTACCTATTTCTCATTTCAGACAATCCCTGAACTACATGATTCACTAGCAAATACCATCAAACATTCCTTGCATAACACTGCATGTTGAGTATGTATATTTGATCACAGATATGTTTAGCAGTGGGTCAACGCCTGCCAGGCCATACACATGGGTAACATGACACTGGGTTGAACTGTAGAGTGTCAGAAATCCAGCTGTCAAAAATGCCCTAATCAGGATTGCTGCATCATTGCAAGTGGCCATAAGCAAGAGCAAGCAATCAGACAACATGCAACACTTGTGATGAAGAGCATGCTGGACAGTCGCTGGAGCCAACAATCTGACCAGTATCTTAGAGCAGGTAGAATGGTGGCTATACCAAATTGGTCTAGTGGCTGGGTTCATTGCCAATGACAACTGGACAAATGTGCTCAAAGCAGTTAGCGATGGTGGCTGCACAAGGATGCCATGCATGGCCCATTGCTTATACCTGGTTGTGCAGGAGTTCCTGGCATACCTAGAGCAGAAGAACTCTTTGACTGTGCATCAGTGAATACATGCCCACTTTGCACATTTTGGCAAGGCAAGAGATCAGCATTGGGCACTACAGATAAAGAATGGCATGCCTCAGCAGCGCCTGAAACAAGAAGTGGTCACTTGTTAGAAATCAACATTAGCAACGTTGGAATGTATACAGGTGCAGCATTCTGCATTATCTGACTACATGACACTGCATACTTGCAGAGACAGTGCTGGGGCTTCTATTTCACTGTCTCCTGATGACTGATGACAGAAGGCAGTCATACTTGCAGAGACAATACTGGAGCTTCTATTTCACTGTCTCCTGAGGACTAGAGAGTTATGCAGTCCATAACTGTAATCTTAAAGCCGTTTATCCATGCACACAGGCTGTAAGATAGACACTACAGTAGCTGCGTTAGTCATGGGATTCCACTATTAAGTGTGCTGTAGCAGTCCATTTTGAATGTTGAAGCAAAAGCAATGGACAGGGACAGCGATGACACACAAACATCAACATTAAAGGAAAACTACACCTTCATATCTTCTACATTTTATTTGTTTCCATGTCAACAGACAGCTCTTTTCACGTCGCAATTAGAGATGTATGCAACTGATTTAGTCTGTTTTAAATGTCATACTAGGCCCTGTAACTGTCCTGGGAGACTTTATTTGGTGGTTGTTGAAATCTCATGGTCCCTGAGAGCTGCATTAGCATATGAGAACATGATATGTAATCAGCCTTTAACCTCCCTAGTATGCCTGTGTGCTTAATTAGTCTTCAAAGAAATGAGCTGCAAGAAGGTATGAGATACCACTTTTACCTTCAGAAAGGTTTACAGACTATCTGAGTTGTAATACATTGTTTTTCATTTAAACCCATTCAGTTTATGTGTTTCCAGAGAGTTTTGCAGGGTTCTTTCAGTACAGAGATACATGATATAAATGAGTGCTCTGACATCATGTTCTTATATGCTAATGCAGTTCCATGGACAATGAGATTTCAACAACCATGAAATGGAGACCCCCAGGGCAGACACAGGGGCTACCATGAGCAGTGAAAACAAAATAAAGTAACACATATAGCCCTAACAGCTGCAGGAAATGAGTTGTCTGTTGACATGGAAACAAATAACATTTTAATGATATGAGGTTGTAGTTGTCCTTTAATCCCTGAACTCCTGGGTGTGTTGGAGGTTATCACATATCTGCAGAGCATTTTGCAATCTTACAACTTTGCAACAGTCAACCTCTTGGAACCAGGATATAAGCATGGCATTTCCTCAATTCTTCCAAGCAGAATTGAAGAGGTGGAACAGGTGAAGGCCAACTTAGTTAACAGTCTCCTGTGCAGATTGTGTGGAAACATGATCTGCAGGAATGCTCCCAGCAATATACATCTAGCTCTACCAGTCCCAACAGCAGCAGCAGTGTCATGCAGAACCATGGTGGAACATTGCCAAAAGCAAAACTGACTTCTTCTACCAGTGTGAATTCTTTTGGGAAGTCCTCTCCTAGATTGGGGTAGAGGACATTTACAAGGGGCATGCTGCTGTGGATGAACTCAGCATGAAGTCTGCAGAGTGGATGGCAGAAGCATATATAACAAACTCCAAAACCTTAGTACTGAAGACAAACCTCACAAATACTGGGAAAAAACTTGAGGAGTGGCCTGCACTTGCCTCACTTGCCCTGAAACATCTAAGTTGACCCCTTGCAAGTGTTATCATTGAAAGATTATTCAGTGCAGCTGGGGTAATCCTACATGAGCAGAGAAGACATCATTCTCTCCATAATGCTAGTACCTTAACGTTCATAAAATGAACAGTCATTATCTGCCAGCAAATTGTGTGGCTTCTGTGGTGAAACCACTGGCAGTGGATGATGATGAAACAGTGTGTAAGATATATCAGAGATTGCTGAATTTTTGGCAGTAAAGTTCTCATCAGGGGATCATTTGGATTTGGAGGACTGTAAAGGTGGATCCCTGACCACCATGCTTTCTCCAGTCAGCCTGCAACTGGGGTCGTGAGGGTCCTGTGTTTTGCTGTACTCACCCTCCCACTGTGCCAAATCCAATTGATTCACTGACAGAGCTGCAAGCAAGCAATTCCAACTTTTAATCACCACTAAGTATATGATACCATAGCCATAGCTTCTGGATAAAAACTTTATTATTAAAAGCTAGCAGTGATGATGCAGGATGCCCTCCTGCAAAAACAGCCAAATGTTTTTGTGTCTGACTTGCACTTTCTCAAGGCTTTCTGTCGGGAGGAGCATCCTGTATCTTTACTGCTAGCTTTTAACAAATATTTTTTATCCAGAAGCTATGGAGCTATGGTATCCTTATTCTATGTGGTGACTGAGAAACTGGAATTGCCTGCTCTCTGTGAGTACTCCTTATCTCTTTGGCTCCAGTCTTCTTGTTTTGCCGCTTTCAATCAATCAAATACTTTATTTAACCACGCTTTTGTGCATATTGTTTGTAAGCTGCAGCAAGGGGACAGCTAAGAGTCATGGTCTTCCCACCTCCAGTCTCCTACAACAGCTGACCAAGTCCCAGGATTGGACCCAGCCTCCGGGCATTGGGGATGGCCAGGAGGGGAGGAAATGGCAAGAAACTAGGCCTGGGCAGGTTGTGGAGTGGAGGTGTAGATTGGGGTGGTGGTGATTGGAGATGCCCTGGGGCAAATGGGTCCAGAAAAGGGACCTCCCTGCCTGGTTCTCATACCCAAGAGCTCCATCTTGAATGGGAAAGTTGCTTAGTCTATCTCAGTGACCTATCCTTCCCATGCAGTGTTGTGCAATGCCAGGTCAATCAAAAACAAGACAGCGATTAATGCTGATATTATTGGTTCAACTGGTGTGCTGACCAAACAGTGAAACATTTATGGAGAAATCTCCCACAGTGACAGTTCTGACCAGTTTCAAAATTGTCACTGTGGGGAGCTGAGGACAAAATTTTGCCCATTTGCTGTGCCACCTCCTTCAAATCAACTCTGACTCGGAGTTGATAATCTTTAGATGGCAGGCGGGGGCATTGCCCCTGCATGGGGGTTTGTGGTGCAGCCTCCCAAGAGAAACACTCCAATGTCGAACAGGTGAAATTTCACCTGTCAACATTGGGGATCTCACTATGCCAAACTTCAACAATGATGTTGTCAATTTGGCATAGTTAAACCACTCAACTGACCTGGTTTGCATCACCAAGACCTGGCTGGATGAAAATGCTGACCCAGTTTTGGAATCAGCAATTCCAGCTGGGTACTCAGTGATACACAACTTGAGAGAGGATTGTAGGGCTTGGGGGTAGCTTTTTGCTTTACATTGGATCTGAGCCTTGTAGACATCCCAGTGGGAACAACCAGATCCTTTGAGTATATCGTGGGTACAGGTGCAGGTTGCAGGATACTTCTAACTATCATCCACACGGTGGTGAGAAGGAATTCCTGCAGGAAGTAGTGGACTTCATCATCAACTTGGTGCTGTAGTTCCTAGATTGATAATTCTGGTGGATTTCAATGCTTGGGCCAATGATGAACTCTCGATTTTGGACAAGACTTCCTCCAACTGATGAGTTCATTGGGCCTGACACAGGTAGGTAACTCTGCTACCCATAGTCATGGACACTCATTGATCTGGTCTTCCTTCTAGGGATGAAGATAACTGATTTGGTGGTGGAAACAGTTGAGTGGTTGGATCATCACACTATAGGGTTCACATTCAAAGCCCCCAACTGACCTTCTTCTACATAGATGGTCCGGTACTACCTTTTAAGGGTCTGACTCTAGATGATCTTATGGTGGTGCTGCATCTATCAAGCATGCTGAGTGTAAGCAGGAGTCAGGGGAACTGGTACTAGCCAATAATAAGGCAGTGAGAGGTGCTCTTGACTCTCTCACTCCTGTCCATGTTCCCCCTCACTTTCGCCCCAAAGTCCCCTTGGTCTGATGGGACTTTGAAGGAGTTGAGGCATAGAATTCGAGGGTGGAGTGGAGCTGGTGGAAATCGGGCCTGGTTGCTGATAAGCATAAATTGATAGCTCTTTACAAGGACTATCAACCAGCAATCTCTTATAAGAAGGCAGAATTCCTGTCCAAGGGATTGCTGCAGCAAGGAATCGACCTGCTCAGCTCTTCCACACTGTCGACAGGCTGTGCAATCCAGCCTGTCTTCAGCCATAGGATGCATTTCTGCAAGCTAAGTGCAATGAGTTTGCTTCAATTCTTCGCCAATAAGATTGCCACTATCAGGTCGGAGATCTGTTCGCACCCTCAAATGGGTGTTGCTGTGGTTGGCAAGAGGTTTCAGGCTCTCGCCCTGTCTTGTCCAACTTTGACTGGTTGGCGATCAATAGCGAGGTCTTTGTGTACTACTGACTAAATTAGTTCTGTTAGAGAGTTGTATTGCTCACACCAAAATGAGGGTAGACTTGGGGCTGTTCAGAGCAGGCATCTTCAGTAGGGTGACTGGGTGTACAGGGTGCGGGACAGCAATAATCTTAAATTGGGCATGGAGGTTCTGAGGGTGCCCAGTGTGTTTTCAGTTGGCAGAACTTAGGGAGGAGATTGAGGGGCTCAGAAGGCAGCTGGTAGGTTGGGGGTTGGTGAGAAAAGGACCCCAAGAGAGTAGACAAGGCCAATATGGTATCCCCGAACAGGTGGACATGGACATTATGGGTACTCAGGAAGGGTGGGGTACAATAAAAGTAATGTATGGAAATCACTTAGAGGAAGGTGGCTGACCAGAGGGAGCCAAGGAATGAGGGGGTGACAGGAGAGACTGGTTGGGGCAAAACATCACACTTAGTAATTGGATTCACTGCTATATCCAGGAGAGGAGGTGGAAGAGACTGGCAGGAGGGGAGCAGGTAGACAGAGGGTTTGGTCAGCAAGCTGGTGGGGGAGGGCAGGAGAGGAAGCAGAACAGGAGGGAGCAGGCAGACAGAGAGGGCTTGGTCAGCAAGCTGGGGTGGGGGATGGAGACAGGGAGGAAGCCACATCCACAGAGGGAGGGGATGGACATAGCATAGGTTGGAGGGAGGAAGGGGATGGGGAAGCACAGGATGAGGCTGGGGAGAGGGAGAAATAGGGTCAGGCAGGAAACCAGGTTGGGAATGTCAGCTAAGGAGAGGAGAGGCAGTAGGGAGTACTCTAGAAAGGCCAACGTCAGGACGGCAGAAATCAGATGAGGTGGGGGAGGAGGGAGGAGAAATGCAGCAGATGGGGTGGGGATAGGACCCAGGGGATGATGGCAAGGAGGGAAGCAGTAGAAGGTGCCTGGGTGGGGACCTGAGGATTCTGGCCCAGAAAGGGAGTCTGGGAGAGATCTGGGGCAATCAGTGCCACCCAGGAGGTTAGGTGGGTGAGGAGCAAGCTGGGAGCTGCAGGCAGAAGAAAGAGTATGGAACAGCATGCATAGACTGAGGGGCAAGAGGAGTAAGCTGGGAGTTGACAACAGAAGGAACAGACTGGAAGGGATCAAACAGGACAGTAAAGTGGGGGGTGAAGGTGATCCTGGGGTGACTCCATGTACGAGGCATCCAGTAGAAGGGAACAGGGAGGGAAAAACAGCCCAGTCAAGGCTAAATGTACCCCAGGCCTATCCGCACACAAGGCCAAATTCCAGCTTTACTCATTAGCATTGAATGCGGGCGATCCCCAGACTTCCTAATACATCTGGGAACAAATTACTTGAGGAAACAGTGAACTGGAAATCCAGGCGAGATTTCAGGACCTGACCAGGGTCTGCCACTCTATAGGAAGCTCAAGCTCCTTCTCAGACATTCTACCAGTAACTAGGGTGTCTGGGGACACCAAGCATAAACTTAGAGGGGTGAGCCAATGGTTCAGGGATTGGTGCAGGGCAGAAGGGATGGACTGGTGGGGGACTGGGGAATACATGGGAGGACAAGGGTTATATGCCAGGGATAGGATACACCTCAACATGGAGGAGGGAGATCTTGAAACTAAAACTCGCTGAATTCATAGTTGAGAGGTGGGGTTTAAACTTTTAAAGGGGTAGGTTAAGTAAAAGAATGGATCCAGGAGGGCTGCTCGAGGGTCCAGGTCTAGGCATGAAAAGAGGGCAGGTGACTCAAGTGGCAAATCCAGCCAGAGCTGTGCAGGAAAGGGTGAATAGGGATTGCACAGGGCCAAGATGATTGGAGAGAGGAGGGGTTGGGGTTAAGGATGGTCCTGATCAATGCCAGGATCATGGGCAACAAAATGCCCGAGCTCCAGGTGAGGCTTGCTGAGGATCAGTGGATGTGGCGGCAATTACTAGACATTGCCCACCCAGAAAATGACTGGGACCTAAACTTGGAGGGCTACAAATGTTCAGGAGGGATAGAGAAGAGGGAAGAGGAGGCTGTAGTGTGATAGTCAGAAATGAAATAGTGGTTAGTGGTGTGAGAGGCTGTGGGGGGAAGTGATTTGGGTAACCCTGCAAATGAGGGAGGTAAAAGATTGAAATTATGGGTGGTGTACAGACCCCACGATGGATGAGGCCCTGGAAGACAAACTAGTTGAGAACATCAAGGGGCACCGTGACCATGGAAAGGGTAGGATAGTGGTCATGGATGACCTTAATATGCCTGGGCAGACTGAGACACTATGACATCTGTGGTGGCCAGGGAACAGAGACTGATGAATGTGTTTCAGGATGCCTTCCTGATCCAGCAGGTGGGGAACCTAGTGAGAGGAGGATACTGGTCCTAGCAGACAGTGACCAGATAAGGGGCCTGGAGGTGTGTAGCCTGCTGGCAGCTGATGACCACACCACAGTCTGGTTTCTGCTGTGTCTAGGGGAGGATAACTGCTCTAATACAGTAGTAGAGGACTTCGAGGGCAGACTTCATGGGCATGGGCAGGATTATACAGGGAGCTTGGACAAGATTAGGCCAGACATGGATGCTGGCAGCTTGTGGGAGACCATTAAGAAAGGAGTGCAGGAGGCTACTAGCTCATGTACAAAGGTAAGGCATAAGAGCGATAGAGTCAACAAGCCGTGTTGGTGGATCAGGGAGGTGCAAGGCGGTGAGGGATAAAGGCTGCCTTGCACTTTTTAAGTGCTCTAGGGGGATAGGGAGAGGGGTGAGTACGAGTTGATGGCTAGAAGGGTCACCAGAGTGGTGAGGGGGAGCCAAGGCAAGGATGGAGCAAAACCTGGCTAGGGATATCCGGAGAGGGGAAAGGGATTCTATAGATACATAGGGAGAAGAGAAAAGGAGGGTGCAGATCAGCAGGATTAGGACTGGGGATGGATGGGCTCAGAGGCAGGGGTCAGACAGAGGCTCTAAATGAGTACTTTGCCTTGATATTTACAGAGGGAGACAAGGATCCTTTCAGCCAGATGGGAGGTAGGAGAGACAGCAGAGTTGATAGGTCAGATGAAGTTTAGAGGACCAAAAGAGGCTGGGGTACAGGCCGGCCAAGCCAAGAAGGATGGGTGCTTAAATGAGGGGTGGATTGGGAGGGAGAAATCACAGTGGATAGGGTGAGGAGGCCTTTGGACAATAAAAATGATAAGGCACCAGGACCAGATGGGCCACATCCGAGGATTATGAAGGAACTGGCTGACGCTAGCAGCTCCACTAGCTACACTCTTTAATGCCTCTCTGCAGACAGGATGGGTGCCTCAAGACTGGAGGGTGGCTCATGGTGCCTATCCACAAAGGGGCTCTAGAGAGGAGTTGGGAAATTACAGACCTGTCAGCCTAATGTCTGTGGTAGGCAAAGTAATGGAGGGCATTATCAAGGAGGAGCTCGAGGCAACTGAAAAGTTGGGGCACCTGGATGGCAAACAGTATGGTTTCATCCAATGGAGCTCGTCCAGACCAACCTCATAGATTTTGTGACTGGATGACAGGGACCCTGGACCGACAAAGACTGGTGGACGTCCATACCTGGATTTCAGTAAAGTGTTTGATTCTATACCCATATTGGGTTGTTAAGAAAGCTGGGAGAATGGGGATGGGAGGACAGTTGCTCAGATTGGTAGAAAATTGGCTAACGGGTGAACACAGAGGGTAGTGGTTGGTGGGATAGTCTCCTCCCTTGAAGGTCATCAATGGGGTCCCAAGGTCTGGTACTGGTGCCACTCTTGTTCAATGCCTATGTCTTGGATATGGGGAGGGGTTAGGAGTAGGATGAGCATCTTCACGGATGACTCAAAACTGGGAGCACTGGTAGAGGGGATGAAGTGAGAAAGACAGTTCAGAAGGACCTGGATACCCTGGAGGGGTGGTCAAGGAGGTGGGGACTGCAGTTTAATCCAGGGAAGTGTAGGGTGCTGCATCTGAGGATCAGAAACCCAGGTCATGTATACACCTCTGGGGATCTCACTGTAAACCACAATGAGTGAAAGGGATCTGGGGTGGTGGTAGATGCCAAAATGAATAACACTGAAAATTGCAGAAGAACTTCAGCAAATGCAAACAGAATTCTGGGCTGCACAGCCAGGTGGATTATGTTCAGGAGGAGGAGGTGATCCTCCTCTGTATAATGCCTTGGTCAGGCCATATCTTGAGTACTGCATGCAGTTCTGGAAAAATCACCTCAAGAAGTACGTAGCACTGCTGGAGATGGTCCAGAGGAGGGCAACCAGGATGATTCAGGGCATGAGAGAGAGGACCAATGAGGAAAGGCTGGAAGAGCTTGGCCAGTGCTCACTGGAGGAGAGGAGAGACAGAGGGACATGATAGGGGTCTTCAAATATGTAGAAGGGATAAACAGGGGTGGAGCCAAAGAGATGTTCAGACTAAAGAAAGGGGGCACAACCAGGGGGCATGAGTGGAAACTGGAGGTCAGAACTTACAGGGGAGAATGAAGGAGACATTACTTCACTGAGAGGGTGGTGGGGCCATGGAATACATTGCCAGGGAGTCTGCTGGAGGAGGGCACAGTGGAGGGCTTCAAGAGAGGTGGGACAGGTACAAGGGTAAACTGAAGTCAAGATGGTCCTCTCTGGGCTGGGGGTGGAGAGAGAGAGCACCCACTAGGGCTGGCTACTGAGCAGACCTGACAGACCATCAGGCCTATTCTGCTGGCTTTTAGTATATTAGTATGTTAGTATGTTTCTAGGCACATTTTCCAAAATTGAGAATCTAAGCATGTCTGGTCTTCCTTGATGGAAAAATTAAAAATGTTCTCCAATGGCATTATAAAGGTTAATATTGATTATTGCCCTCACATGTTCTTGTACTCTCTCCTTAATAGGTATTGTGGTCTTCCAGTATAATAGAAATTGCATGGGCACCAGCAGATATAAAGAATAAATGGTGTAGTACATGTCAAAAATAATTAATCTCAAATGTTTTACCATCTTTACAAATTAATCACCTTTCTGCACATACCTACAAATATTACAGCACCAACATTTTTGTAACCCCTTAGGTTTACTTCTGAGCCAGTGCTACCTGATGTCTTTCTGATGTAGCTGTGAAAAACTATGCATCAATTTATCCCCCAATTTGAAAATGTGACCTTTGTTTTCAGCTATGTAAGTATTCAAAGTTTTATCAGAGGCGATATGGACCAGAATCTATGGACCAGACTCCCAACTCTGAGATAATGGATTATACTCTTTGACCGAATGTCCAGTTTCCTCGCCCCTTATTTACCTCATTTTTCTTTATTTAAAAGTTCTTTGTCCAAATTCTGGACCTTCCTAAATGCCTCATTATATACAGTATTTCTTCCATATACCCTGTTTTGACTAATCTCTGCCTCAATTATTTTATTTTGCCTGATACAGAAAATCTCTTTCTGCAGTACAATTTCTTTTAATCTAGAATGTTCTCCATATGGTATGGATGAAATCAATTTTTAGGATGAGCTAGTGGCATGTAGTATGATGTTTCCAGCTGTCATTTTCTGTAACCTCATGTTTGAATTAATTCACCATGTTGCCCTCTAGATGTAAATCTAAAAGTATTATCACATTACTGTCTGTTTCTATATGTAAACTTCAACCTTAAAGTATTTTCCCTAGGTATTCCATGAAATTCTGAATTTCTATTTGCTCACCAGACCAGATAATTAAGATGCCATCAATAAATCTAGTATATAACTATATTATCTGCAAATCAATTTTTCTCTGGTCATAGGTGTAAGTTTCTTCAAAGAATCCATAAAATATTTGCATATGATGGGCAAACATTGCCCTCATCACAGTGCCTCAATTTTGGAGAAAATATTCCTTTTTGAAAACAAAATAATTATGAGTCAAAGCAAATGTGATAGCTTCTTTCATGAATTGTATGAAATCTAATTTTGATGTATTATGGCCTTCATAACAGCTTCTAAGCCTGGTATACAAGCCGCTAACATCTACTGTTAGCCACTTACAGTTAACGCCCCAAATAAAATTTTTCAATTTATATATAACATCCATACTATCCCATATATGAGATTGTAAAGTCAAAACATGTGGCTTTAAAAAGCTAACAATAAATGTATTCAAATTTTATGATAGGCCATATGCCTGAAACAATCGGGTGACTGGGGATCTCTCTATTTTTGTGGATTTTGGTAGTATATAAAGTGTTGGTATCACAGGATAATATTTTTAATAAATCCTGCTTCTTCATTGTCAACCAATTACATCTTAAACTTTTCTCCAAAAATTCACAAAGTTCTCCTGGAACTTCAAAGTTGGGTCATTTTCAATCTCTGATATGTACCAGTGTCTGATAATAATACTAACATTTATTGATCTATATGTTTTCAGGCATGATTACAACGTTTCCACCTTTATCTGATTTTTTTAAAACCACCCCTTCATTTTCTCCAGCTCTTTAATGCATCAAATCCTCCCTCCCAAATTTCTAACATAATTCAGGTTTGGTTCCATGAATAGCTTTTCTACTTCATTCACAAGTAAACTCTCAAATTCTGAAGTAGTTGCATTAGTAACCTGTGGTCAAAAACTGATTTTGGTTTAAAGGACCTCCTAACTGATAAATTCAGTACTTGTAAACCACTTTCCATTTCTGCTTCATTTAACAGACCTCAATGTCTAGTTTATCTAATGCATTGTAGTCCCAGTCATTCCAGTCCCAACATACCAGTCTCTAACCTGCCCTTTGTAGGCAAGGTTATTAAGATGGTGGTTACAATGCAGCTGGACAACCATTAAACATCTCATGATGTCTAAGATCCTTTCCAGTCCGAGTTTAGGAAGAGGCATAGTACAGAGACTGCCCAGGTTTGGGTGCTTAATGATCTCCTGATAGTGAGGAATCAGGAGCCATTCCATCTTGGTTTTGCTTGATCTCCCTGCAGCATTTGACACTTACAAACCATGGGGTGCTGTTGGAGTGCCTGTGGATACTCTGTGGACTGTCTGGTACTGTCCTTAGATGGTTTCGATCATTTCTCACTGACAGGACTGAGGTGGTGTCAGGAACTTATTCCTCTGCCCTTCTCCCTTGTCATGTGGGTTCCACAGGGCTTCTTGCAGTCCCCATGATGTTTGCAGTGTATATGCTGCCATTGGGAGACATTATAAGATGGTATGGGCTCAGTTTCACTGCTCTGTGGATGATACTCAGCTTTTCATATCCTTTGTACTTGAACAGGGTGGTGCAGTCACAGTTTTTAACAGCCGCCTCTCTGAGATCCAGGCTTGGATGGGTGCCAACTGGCTGAAATTGAATTCTGGCAAAATTGAGGTGCTGGTGGTGGAGCCAGACCACCAAGGAGTGGGGTCATCAGCAGGCCTATCCTCTGGGCTTTGCCTCAGGGCAACCAGCTGCTTACTTAACTGGGCGCAAAATGTGGGCATTGTGTTTAACAATGGCCTGACACTCAAAATCTCAGGTGTCTGCTGTCATTAAAACCTCTTTTACCATCTGAAGAACATCACTTAGATCAAGCACCTAGTCCCTCTGCGTGATCTTCCAATGTTGGTCCACACCTTTGTAACCTCAAATCTTGACTACTGCAATGCCCAATACCTGGGGCTACCAGGGGTTAAAATCCTCCAATTGCAGCTTGTGTAGAATGCAGTTGTCAGGTTGTTTTACTGGTCTATCGAGATCTAGCCATGTCACCCCTGTGCTCTGCGATCTGTACTGGCTGTCTGTGCTCTGGCAGATCACATTTAAGGTTGGGTTACTGGCCGATAAAGTCCTACATGGGCAGGGACCACGTTACTTGCAAGATCTTCTCCGTCCCTACTGCCCCTCTGCTCACTACATTCCTCCAATGATGGATTGCTAGAGGTTCCTAGGCTTGACTGAAGACCTCTGGATGGTTTCTTTGATTTTTGTGGGCTACAAACCTGTGATCCTCTACCTCACTGGATCAGAGAGTGCCTGACCATCGAGTATATTTTAAGTCTGCCCTAAAAACTTACCTATTTCTTTAGAATTCCCTATTGTAAGTGTGGATTAACCTACTGCCATCTTTTATTTTAGAACTAATGTTTTAAAATGTTATATATTTTTTTTATTTTACTGTTTTGACCTTTGTACAACGCTATGATCTATAAGAATAGTGCTTAAGAAATAAAGATTTGCTTGATTGCTTACACTACTTTAAGGCTCACATTCTAGCAGTCCTCCGTGCTGTGGTCCTCTGCATGAAAGATTGAGGGATATGGATCATGGTCTGCCTCAAGTCTGCTGGAGTCAGCTGGTAGGCCACCAGTTTGTCAGTCACCTGCTCCATCCTCTGTTTAACCTTGTAAGGTCACCTGAAAAATTTCTTACATTCTGCTCAGGTTTACAGGCTTATGTTTGTGTCACTGCTAGCTGTTGTCTGTGTGCCCTGCTAGGTCTACACTGATCCCTAACTGCTCAGCCCTTTCTCTGCTGCTGTATTGTTGATGCATTGTTTTAATCCATGTGAACACCCCTCTAATCAGTTTTGTCTTGTTTAGTTGCTCTGCCTACCTAATTTAATATTGCCTCATTTAATTGTGTCCTACCTATATTATCATTGTTGCTTCTTGTTTATTGCAACCTCAAGTCATATTGCCTTCTTCTAATTTGTTAGACTCTTGCATCGTTATTTGCCTATATTCTTGTGGTTCTACTTATCCATTACTACTGCCTGCTTATGTATTGCAACCTCATATCTCTGCCATGATTTAATTTGCATAGTGTGTTTCATACCATTATTGCCTAACTGAATTGTGGTTCTGCTTTTACATTGTTACTGCCTGCTTAATTTATTGCAATCCTGTTGTGATCTTGCAGTTTGTTGTAATTTTGTCTGTTTTGCCTATATAGCTTTGTTGTTTTACAGTATTTAAGTGAGTTTTCTAGCCTGCCCGTTGGTGCTGAGGGTTGAGGTGATGGACACAACACCTCATGCCATGCTGGCGACCTGGACTGGGACCAGACTCAGGTTGCCAGGGGCCTGCAGGAGAGAAGAGGATTGAGCATCTGGAGGACTGCTCACCTCTCTTGGGGTGGGTTCTGGGATTCCCCATATGGTGGTGGCAACTGGGGGCTCTTCACAATATACTGGGGCAATCAATGTGATGGTGGTAGGGTGACTGTAGGAGGGTGGAGCGCCATCCATGTGCAGTCACCATTGCATGACCATACCATAGGGGTAGTAACTAAAAATTCCCTGCCTGCCTGTATGTGAAGGTGGGATCCATGGTCATCCCCATGTTCAATGCTGGGCATCCCAGCATCTGCCTCCGGTTCTCCCTCCAAATCTCTGGTTGCTTCACTAGATTGAAGATAGATCACCAGGATGAGTTCAGCAGTCCCACCTCGGGGTGGTGTGTGGCCAGGAGAGGTGGAGAGAGAGAGGCCCAATGGGAGAGATGGGGGCTGGAGCCTTCAGACAGATGGGAGAGTCGTGCCAAGTGTCCTCGCGGAAAGAGTCCAGCAAAATAGGTGCACAACTTACACTGACAAAACAAAATATTGAGTTTTCTGTTTTATATCATTGCTGTGCCCAAGATTGGGATCTGGTTTACTTCTACTGGCTCATCATTATCTGCATCCTGTCCTCCTAGCCTCTCTGACTACTTGCTTGATCTAATTTCCAACCCCTGTCTGTCATTCCTCCTTTCCCTATCCTCTTACTGCTTTCAATCTTCCCTCTCCCTCTCTTTTGTAAATTTGCACCTACCATTATTACTGGCCCCTTCCCTCTACCACAGTACCTCTTCCCACCCCTGTGCTGCCTCACTGGTGCTGCTTTTGCATTTCTCCACCCCTAACCTCTTGCTACCTGCCCTCCTCCCTAATTTGTGTCCCCCTATCTTTCCTTTTGCTACTTGCTCCCTCCTCCTTAATTTGGGTCCCCCCATCTTTCTCTTATCACTGCATTAACCCTCAGTGATTCCCTCTCCTCCTCCTCCTGGTCTCCTTCTCTTCTTACCTCCACCTCACTCTTTGTCAGTTCTCACAAACTCCCTATTTAGGGCCTTTAGTTTTCATTACTGTGATGCCTGTTCAGCCTTCTTGTTGATTCAATTGACCCTTTCCTGTACTCCTTCACCTTTCCTTTGTCTTCTCTTTAAGTTCTGACCTTTGCCTGGCTTCCTTTTCTCCCTTTCTTCCCCTTACCTTTTGTCAACTGCTCAGCCCTGTTGTGTCCACCTGCCATCTGTTAACAGCATAATCTACTCATACTAGGGTCTCTCATAGTCCTTTTCACTGTGATGATCCTGTGTTACCTGCCATTCACCTACTCTGATTCCATTCTCAGTCCCTCCCTCCTTTCCTCCCCATCTATTTCCAATCTATAGCACTGATTCCACAGCCTCCTGCGTATAATATGTTGCTTATCACCCTTTCCTCCTTACCCTCCTGTTTTCCTACCTACCTCCTCCGCCAGCTTTCCTGCCCCTACCCCATCTTTCTCCCCCACCTCCTGTCCTACCCTACCCTCTTCCTGCTTTCTTCCTCCTTCCCATTCCCTTGGCTCCCAGGTTGCTCTCTCCTCCCCTCCTCCTCTTGGCTCCACCTGGAAACACTTAGATCCTCTCTTCTCCTCTGCCATTCCATCCCCCTCACCACCTTTCTCCTCCTCACTCATCATGCAAACACATCTTGGACCCTGTTAAAGAGCTGGTAACATGTTCTGCAAACTTTAACAAAAAGAATATTTAGACAGTCCAGTTTGTATTTCCCATTAGTTCTGTATTTCTCTCCCACTATGTATTACTGAGATCATTTGTATGGAAACAGGATTTCTGCTTCTGATGAGTTTAACTATTCCTGCTGCTTTCTCCCTACCTGAAGTCATAGAGCACTACTTGTGACCTCACAATTACTCCCATGGCAACATACTGTGATGTCACAACAGAGGATTATGACTGGAGTAGGGAGTAAGTTATAGAGGCAGATGAACTCAAAATGAACTCTAAGGACAACGATCATATATTCATACACATTTCTTTAGTAATATATTATGAGAGGAGAAATATATAAAATATAAATGGAATGCAATCAGAATTGTACCTAATTATAATGTTTTTTTCTTTGAGGTGTCAGTAGCTCTTTAAGCTCATCATTTTGCTGCTGCTCCTCATGGCATGTGATATTGGCGCAGTATCAGCCTGCACTCTCCCTCCCATGACTCCCTAAAGGCTTGCGATCGGCTGACATAAATATCTGAAGCCTACTCCCCAAGATAGACCTACTTAAGCCTCTCATGATTACCCTTCTACAGGATGTATTGATAATCTCAGAGTCTTGGCTTTCCTCCAAGATCCCTGACTCGGCTATCATCATCCCTGGACACACCCTATCCCATCAGGACTGTGCAAAGAAGGAGGTGAAGTTGCCATCTACCTTTCTTCTACCATGCATCCACCCCAGTGCCTCTGTCACCTCCCACTCTACATATGAACTAAAACTAAAATGTCCAATATCATTCCATTTGCATCCTTTAAACAGCATTGTACAGTCTTCTTCAAAGAGAAATGCAATTGTTACCACTAGAGCTAGCATTGTCATCTCACAAATCTCCTTCCAAACCATATATGGCATATTCCTTCCAGACAGACACCCCATCTTATGGCACCCAGTAATACCTTCATCATCCTAGTATTACGTTATGTTGAGTGTCTGCATGCCTCCACTGGGATATGTATATACTGTACATACTGTAAATATTAGCTTAACTTTCCTGTAACTGTTTTTTATCATGTGAATTTACTGTACATCACTGTGTTTATAAACGTTATTTTCCCTGTATGTATAACTGTGTTATATAAGTGTATGATGTATCTGTTGTGTATCAACGATTGAACCTTGACCTTATCAGGTCCATCTTGTAAATGAGCCTTGCTCAATGATGTTCGCCTGAATAAATAAAGATTTGATGATGATGATGATGATGATATGAAATGCTCCTCCTTAAACTCACCATCCCTTTCTCTGTCCCTGTCTTTGTGACTGGTGTCCATTGCTGCCCTGGGCTGTCTGTCATGGAACTCTAACCCAGTATCTCTACTCATTGCTCCACCATCCTTCACTTCAGTATTAATTGGCTCTCCACCTCACATTCAAACTCTGCCAAAATATTAGGTCTCTTTAACTGGTGCAACTTTTCTGAGTCTCACCCCATCATAATCAAAGAATCCTTAATCATTCATTACTGGCTGGATACTTACCCACTACCATCATCATATCACTAATGCTGGCACCCTCCTGATGCACATAGTGAATATCACATGGTCTATTACTTGCACAAAAGTCATCATCCCAAAGTCTCCCCTAAAATCATCTAAATCCAGCCCTTCTGGTCAGTTGTCCTCGCTGCATGCTGACTTGTTAACTACCGACTGGTCCCACATCTCGCTGCCAGCAACGTCAACTCTGCCCTCAACTACTTTCATTTCCAAATTCTTGTCAATCTGGGATCTGCATGCCCCTCAGGTAAACCAGAGCCTGTGGTTCTCACCTCCTTTGAAACTCAGACGAGTTACTGTTCTGCCTCCGTGCATGTGATCTGGCACAAGATTCACAAGTCCTCTGGCTCCCTGGCTGACCTTAACAGGTACCACTACTGAGTCCTTTGCAAAGCTTGCACCAGAGACACCAGGCCTGCCAAGGCTTAGTACTTTTCCTCCACCTTCCTGAACAACCTTAGTTACTTCTCCAAGTTCAGGAAGGTCATCCATGCCCTCTTCTGCCCCAATCCAGTCCCCTCCCCAGTCCTCAAGGTGGAGATACCATCATCTCTGACCTCTGTCCGTTGCCTCTGAGTTCAATTCTTCTTCATTCTTCACCCCTTTACCCCTTCCCTTCTCAACCACCCACTGCACTCCTCCCATTCCTGCTGCTTCTCTCAAAGTCCTCTTGGCCCTCAACTCTATGAAGAGTAGAAGCCCTGATGGGCTCAACCCCAAACTCCTACACCTCTCAGCACCTGCCATTGCCTTCCCAATCACTCCTTCTAGAGATGCAGAGAATTTAAAATCTGACTGCATGAAGTGAACGCCAAGTGGCTACTTCCACGCTGGCACTTCGCCACGTGAGTGCCCCATAGGAAAGGCTCACTTGCCTTGTTATTATTATCAGATTGTCATTCCACCTTAAACACGAAGTAAGGTGGAGTGACAATATTGGCAGCAACCCACCCAAACAGTCACCAGAATTATGTGCATCCCCAAAGTCCTACTGCCTTGTGTCCAGAAAACTCCCAGTGCTGACGGAGGAAATGAGAGCATAACAAGAAATGCAAAGTCTCCCAGAATTAATGGGCATCAGTCATGCACGCATTGGTCACACACAGAGTCACCAGAATTAATGTGCATCACCAAAATGCTACTGTTTTGTGTCCAGAAATTCTATTGCTGATGAAATGCTACTGTCTTGTGTCCAGAAAATTTTCCAGTGCTGACTGAAGTGAAATGAGTGCATAACAAGAAATGTAGTCTTCAGTATTAATGGTGCACTGCAAACACACAGACAGATTAAGATTGTGTTGTGCACTCAAGGAATGCATACAAAAGGCACAACAACACCTAACTAGTGCTCACAGGTCACAAATCCAAATCTGGAAAAGAATACATTTTGCCAGTTGTGGGATTAGTGCGGCAGTAACAATCCACTACCAGTGAAGATACCACAAAGCAGTATAAAAAATTCATGCAGGTGCGGTGGATAGTAGGTTCACACTACTGCAATTACTCCATGGCACAATAAAAGGTGTCTGATTTAATAGCATGCATCACACACACACTCACACACACACTACAAGTAATGTGTAGCAAATTAAAACCTTTAGTAATATAACCAAATGTTTTAAACAGACAAATTATACACAGCTGCACCACAACAATCAGCTAAAAAAGTCAAGAATTACTGAAAATATTACTGTGTACATTAACACAGTTATACAAGAAAAATATAACCAAAAGAGAAAGACTACCTTTTTCTCACAGTTAATGTACGTATACCACAAATACGCTCCTCCAAAGCACACTTCACAGTACGCAGACTGACTGTTCTAAATTAACATTCAAAATCCACACACAACAATAAACACTCAATGATATGAGCACGGAAGGGTTTTCTACAATCGATGTACTAAATTTTGAGCAAAAAATGACTCAAAAGGCATTTTAAACAGCTTTTAGAGGTTTTGAATCTCAGAGCTCTGAGAGCAAACTGTCTCCAGCTACCACTACACACATACTACCCAGGCCAGAACTGAGGCTGTGCAGAACAATCTAGAGCCCATGTGACCTGCAATCCCGTGAATCACTGCAGAATTTCATTTGGAGCTCAATTACAAGGTGAAATGAGGCAAATTATATTGATTTCAATGCACTTCACCTTAAAACTGGTGGAGAAGTGGTTTGGGAAGGCAGAATAACGCAAAGTCATTGGTTTCAATGGACTTCGCATTCCTCATTATGAAGCAAAGTACTCCGCTTCACATTGTGGAGTACTCAGCGGATTTTGAGTTACTCCATGAATCACTTTATGGAGCTTAATTGGAGCCACTTTGCCCACCACTACTTACAGTACTGTAACTCACATGCTGTACAGGAAGGAATATGAGTGCCTATGGCTATACTTCCTGATGAGCTGAGCTGTATCATAAAACACCCCAATTTAAAAACTCTTATTAATGAGTACAGTGCTGGGGTGGTGAAGCCTGGAGAGATACTACAAAACAGGCTTACAATACATCCAAGTAGCTAGTAAAAAATGTATGTTGTGATTCATGACATGATTGTGATTCTTGATTTGTGAGTGCACTTGTGACTGTAATGATGAAGAATGTGATTCAGTGTCGATGTTGTGAGATAACCAATATGGAACTGTATTGGGAATGCGAATGCCTATGGCTGTACTTCCTTGACAAGCTGTAGCACAAAACTCCCCAACTTAAAAACACGTATTAATGAGTACAATGGTGGGGTGGTGAAGCCTGGAGAGATACTACAAAACAGGCTTACAATACATCCAAGTCACTAGTAAAAAATTAATCTTGTGATTAGTGACGTGATCGTGAATCGTGATTTAAGACTGCATTTGTGACCGTGATGATGAGGAACGTGATTTGTATCATGAGTGACTCGTGATGATGGTCCTGACTTAAAACGATATTAATGAGTACAATGTTCATGCAGAATTATGCACCACACCTGTCCAGTACTCTGAAGGAAGCCAAAGAAACAACTGTGACTTAGGTTACAGATGGAGATTGGGCCCTAAAGAGATGCAAATGCACAGACAGATTAAGATTGTGCAGCACACTGAAGAGATGCACGCAAAGGCACAACACTTAACCAGTGCTCACCATCAGAAATTCAAATCTGAAAAGAATACCTTTGCCGGTTGGGGTGGGCCTCGGGGGCAGTACTACAGTAACAGTCACTAGTACTAGTACCAGTAAAGATACCACAAAGAAGTACAAAAATAACACAGCTGCAGGGATAGCAGGTTCACATTGCTGTAATTACTATGTGTCACAATAAAGGTGTCTGATTGATGACACACATCACACACATACTCACACACACATTAAATAATGCATAGCAAATTGAAAACTTCAGTAATATAACCACATATTTTAAACAAACTAAATGATGCACTGCTGCACCACAACAATCAGCAAAAAATAGCAAGAATTACTGAAAATATTACTGTGTGTATATTAACACAGTTATACAACAAAATATCACCAAAATAGAAGGAACTGTATTTTCTCCAAGTTAATCTACCTACACCACAGATACGCCCTCCCCAAAGCACACTTCCACTGTCTGTCAGTAACAGACTGAATGTTGTACATTAAGGTTCAAAATCCACACACAAACAATAAACGCCAATGATATGAGCACAGGTGGGTTTCATACAATCGATGAACTAAAGTTTCAACAAAAAATGACTCAAAAGGCTTTTTAACAGCTTTTAGAAGGTTTGAATCACAGAGAGCTCTCAAAGCAGACTGTCTCCTATAGCTTCCTACCCTGAACTGAGGCTGTGCAGAACAATCCAGAGCCCATGTGACCTGAAATGCCATGAATCACTGCAAAATTCAACTTTGGAGCTTAAAAACAAGGTAAAGTGAAGGCGAAGTACAATGCTTTCAATGTACTTCACCTTAAGAATTGGTGGAGTAGTGGTTTGGGAAGGTGGAGTAACATGAAGTCATTGTTTTCAATGGACTTAGTGTTACCCATTATAACATGAAGTACTCTTCGCATGCTGTGGGGCATCATGAAATCTGCCTTCACTCCAAGAATCACTTCACTTGAGCAGATTGGGGCCACTTCACCCATCTCTACTCCCTTCTCAACCACTCCTTCATTCTTGCTGCTATCTCCGACTCCTGAAAGCATACCACTGTTATTACTGTCCAAAAGGAGGAGACTCCTCCACTGCTGGCAACTTCTACCCTGTTTCTCTGCTCCTAACTTAGCTAAACTCCAGGAAGACATTGTGCTGTCTCAACTCTCTTCCTTCGTTGATTTCTCCTCTATTATCACACCCTCCAGTCTGTCTTCAGCAAACACCACTCAACCACCTCCTCCCTCCTCTGGCTTACTGACTCCATTGTTACAGGAATGGATCTGGGTCTTCTCACCTCTGCCATTTTTGTTGACTTGGCCAAAGCCTTTAACACTGTTTCCCACCTCTCCTCTTTGAAAAGTTCAAGGCAGATAGAGATGCAGCAAAATTTTATTTCACCAGCAAAATTCTGGTGAAACTGTGAATTTACCACGCTAAATATTTTGCAAAATTCTATGATTCTGTGAAATATTTCATGGGTGTGAAATGTGAAATTTCACCACGAAATGTGGAATTTGACCCAGACTGGTGGAATTTCACCTGTGAGTGGCAAAATTCTGCATTTCTCTGGCAAAATTCTGCAATCCCAACACTAAAGGCAGCTGGACTGTCAGACTCCTCAACAAACTGGTTAGCTACTACCGGTGGGTAGATCTCAATCAATTAGAATTGTTGATTCCTTATCCCCCTTCCTATCAGCACTGGTGTCCCCAAGGTACCGCCCTTGTTCTGCTACTTTTCTAGATATTTTAAATGACCTTCTGTCTGCCTGCTCATCTGCCTTCATCCATATATATGCAGATGACGCAACCTTACTTGTCTCTGTTCCTCACCATCTGAGCTGATGGACAAGCTTCGTTATGATTTCAACAATGTTCAGTGCTTGTTCTGGACATATCAGCTATCCTTAAATGCCCCCAAAAACAGTCTCCGTGACCTTTGGCATTAAACAAGTCCTCCAGACTCCTCCCTCCCTCTTTCCACACCCTAGATGGGGTCACAATCAATGACATTCCATCATTTAGGTACCTTGAGGTCTGGCTAGACTGGCACTTTGACTTTCGCAGCACATGGATGCCAGCCATAAAAAATCCACCTAAACTTGGTGCACTATATAGGAACAAAAGCTATATTCCTCTTCCTGCTCACTGAGATCTAATCATAACAACTATTTTTCCATTTTCAATTACAGTGACATTGTCTACAGTGCCACACCAATGACCACCCTTGGCAGACTGTACCTGCTCTTCCATGCCTTCTGCTGCTTTGCCTTGGACTGTTCACCTTGTACTCACCACTGTTTGTTTTACTCCTCCCTCTCCCTCCTGGAAGCTCATTGCCTACCTCACTGTATCTCCTTTATCTCAAAATTCTGGCTGACTTACCTCCCTCTTACCTTACCCCTCTTGTCTCCATCTCACCACCCTCCTCATGCAACCTTCATAACTCTAGCTATCGCTCGCTTGTGCTCCTCTAGGAAATTCTTCACTGACAAGGCTGCCTTCTCCTACTGCTTTCTCAAACTTTGGAACTCTCTCCATCTAATCATCCGCTCCTCCACTTCCAAACCCTGTCTCTCCTGTTCTCCATGACTTCATTACTCCCTCCTGCACTTGCCCAAAACCTGTCCCTGCTTCTATTTCCTATTCCGTCTTTTCTCCTCCCCTGCCCGACCTTCAGTTACCCTCCACTCTTCCTCCCTTCATTCCTCCTTCTCCCCAGTCTGTACTTTCCTTCTTTTCACACCCCATTCTGCATTTGTTTACCTCCTCCTTTCCTACTTCTCTTAAGAGCAACCTATTCCTTCAGACTTGCACCTTGAAATATATTCCCATGAAACCCAAGGGCAGGTCCTTTGCCCTGTCCTTGTATAATTTGCCTGTTTAATGTAGCTTGATTTATTGTAATGTAATATATGGATAGTTAAAATAATACTACCAAAAGCATATGAAAATGTTCTTGTAATACACCAAGCCAAAGTGATAATACCATCATTTTAGGTGATAATAGTATCGTTCCAGCTCTGAACAATACTATTATCACAAAATCTAAACAATGAAAGCTCAAGCTCTCCCACTCCATTCAGTGGTTGCCATGCCCCCAACTGTCAATCAGACAGCAGCATGTACGTTTTGAATCACAGCTCATGACTGGCCAAATTCTGTCTGTAGGCGGGCAAAACATTTTAAATAACATGAGCGGCCATCTCGCTTAGCGAGAGAGTATTTCATCTGTGATTTTTTTTTTTTTTAAACAAAGCCATTTTTTCGTGGATCCTGCCTTCCTGCACATCAAAACAACAAAAGGTAGGGCTCCCCATGAAAGTTAAACACATTCACTGAAGTCACAGAGACAGACGAGGGATGGGGGCAGTTGTTGAACAGTGTGCCACCAGTGAGTGAGTCTTCAAAGCAGCAGCGGCTGCAAGTTTGAAATCAGATCCATATATTACAAAATAAAATAGGTGAGAGTGCATTACTCGGAGTAGTACCATCTCGAGGTTCTGGGGACAAGGGAACCTCTCAATGGTATTAATCCCTTGTAATACGCTCTCACCTATCTATTATTCTATTTGTATAATTCATGGCTCTGACTGTTGATTCATTGTATAAGTTTTTGTTCTGTTTTGTTGTTATGCTCCTCTTCCCTTCCCTTCCCCCAGGATGCATCTGAGACAAGCTATTATCTGCTCAGTATGTCTTTCCTGGTGAAGCATTTAAAATAAACAAACAAACAAACATAAAATAAATAAATTCTCGACAGGTGACCACCATGGTGAGGAGTAGGATAAACACATAATACCACCATACAACCAGTACTACAGTGCAATGCAACAGCAGTAGTAAGCTAAATCTGCCCTCATCAGCAGGGCCACTGGAAAATTGCAGCCTCAATTTTTGTACAAACGCCACAGTTTTCACCCTTCTCCACGCAAAATCTGCAATTTCTTGCAATTTCTTACATTTATTGAATTTGTGACTGAACTTGTATATACATATTTAAATTCTCAAGGAAATCTGCTTAGTTATGCTAACAATTTAATATGCAAACTTAGATTTGACCAAAACATTACAGTGTGAGGTGAAAAAGGGTCAAATGAGACTCTGCTTCATGTGATTCACTTCCCTGCTTTGGTTTCAAAACCCTCTAGTTATGCATATGTACACTTCAGCACTTAAAATCTGTGTTAAAGAAGACTGTCAGAAACTTTTGCTGACACAGAAACTGAAACAATAGGTGTGAGAAGAGGGGCAATTGCACCATTCACCTAAATGGAGCTTTCACCACAATGCTTGCTTTGAATAGTAGGGTGATTTTCCTTGTATAAATACTTTAATTGTGAAAGGATTTGATTTAAACGTGTTTGATTCAAACGTCAAAAGGATATGGGTCTTAACAGTCAAGGAGAAAAGTAATTACAGCTCTTTTTTACAAGTTTGGATGGCCCTGCTATTTATAAACTTGAATGTGCTTCTGAGGGGTTGGTGACATTGATTCCTTACATGTCAGTCTGCCACAACTGCATACTCACATTCAAAACCTACAAAAGCGAACCTTCTGAAAACATGCTGAACAGATTAAATATCAATCAATCAATCAATCAAAATCTTTATTTATCCAGGTGAACATCATTGAGCAAGTTCATTTACAAGATGGACCTGGTTAGCTCAGGTCAAATGGTACAATGCATACAGAGATATTTACAAGACAGCCAAATAACACACTTAAAAAACAATTAATGCAAGTAAGTACTCAATGTTACATCAGTCATATCAGTTCAAAGTGCTTCTGTAATATTTAAGGAGTACATAAGATGAGGCTTAGTAGGAACTTCAGTAGGGAGAAGTGATCGGCTGCTCGTGTGAGGAGCTGACACAAGCACAGAACTTTAAAAGTAGTATAATCACACAATATCCCTAGATGTAACACTCTAAACAGAAGGATATGGGTCTTAACAGTCAAGGAGAAAATCATTACATCTATTTTTGACAAATTTCATCATGGAAATATACTTAAACAATTACCTTCAAATAGACAAAATAACTGCAACCCTAGTAAAATCGCTAGAAACTGAGTGGAACAAAAGTACCATGTATTAAAACCTATTGTATGATGTAATGAAAAGCTATTGGCATGATTTAATACTTTTATTGTGTGATTTTAAAATGTACTTACAGTGCTGATTAAGAATAGTAATTATTTTAACAAAACAAGCATTTTTACTAGAACTTTATTAGGCACATTGGTTAGCTGTTTATTTTTCTTGCACTCAAGAAAGTAGTTGTTAAACATGCATCATTATTTAACATCTTGAAACTGGCAAAATATGTTGTTTCAGGATAATTCAATACAGACTGACTGTGAATTACTAAAATCCAGTTAGCACTGCATGACTTAGATGTCTTTATATGTAAGAAGATATGCTCATAGAGAATAAAATGTAATGGTGTGTGTAATGAGATTTTACATACACCGAGGGTTGCATGGCATATAAACTCCGAGGCGAAGCTCAAGGGTTTATCTAGGCATCCAACCCCAAGGATGTATGTAAATTTGAGTTTACACACACACATTCCATATTTTTTTTATATAATTGATGGGTTAGGGTTTTTTGCCACAGCCAATTATATAAAATAAATGGTCTGGTGGTTGCAGTCTGGATGATGTTTAGCCGAGTCCTCAGTCACTTAGCAGCAGTTTACTTTTTCTTGTTTTGTTGTCCCTTATGGGTGTGATTTTTGTTAGGAAGTTTTTTTTTAAATAGTTACTGACTGCCTAGAGATAGTGGTGGTGGTGCAGTTTTGAATGAAGAAGAAATCCGGTGGTGAGCGGTGAAAACCTGGAAGAGCTGTAGGTTGGGCATGCGCGATAGCAAGGAAACCATGCACGTGTTTGCTGTTATAAACACTCCTTTATAATGGCAAATTACACCACAGTTTCCTATGGGAAAAGCCTAACCCAGTTATTATATAATGATTCATTTGCAGTGCATTTCAACACACACACACCTTTCTTCATATTGAAGCAAGTGGTAATACATTTAACCATTTATGTGATCAATACATGCTGTAGAACAAACACTAAAAGATTTATTAGGGGCAGTGGGGATGTTTAGTGAACCCCTGCAATATTCCTGTAATTTCTGAAAATGTCTCCACATTTTGGGTAATATTTTCCACAATTTTCCAGTGGCCTGCTCATCAGTCAGTCCATCCAAATAACTTGCATCCTGCTCCCACCAGTTTCATACTGAATCCAGACAATCAAGAATAACACCTAATATGACTTAGGATCCAGTTCTTGCATTATCAGAACATGCTTTATCTGTCAATATGCTGGTCCCTGCTGCTGTCAGTCTTGTCACCTCCTACTGCTATTTCTGCTGCTGTTGCTGTGCTCAGCCAAAGAAAACCATGATGCAAGTAAAGACCTACCACCTGCCAAACCAGAAGCAGTCAGAACTTATTTGCCATCCATTGCTTGCAACTGTGTCTGTGCTGCTGCTGTTGTGCCCACTATCTGCTCGTTCTGAGGAACCATGTTGACTGTGCAGCTGCTCTTGTTGTTGTTCAGCTTGGTATCTGGTTAAATAGCATGGACATTGTAGCACTGGCATTAAGACTGTGCACCATGAAACTTGTGCTCTGTTGCAGTGCCATTGTATTTTAGTGTTGCTGGTGTGACCTCAGTCCTGCTTTGATGTTGCTGTAGCCCTGCTGCGTGACCTCAGTCCTGTTGTTGAACGAAGTGTCTGCAAGTCATGTGTGTGCTGAGACATGTCTGTTTTCTCTCTGTAACTTTGCCCAGATGTGGTAATAATAATTAGTTTGCGGGGGTGTAGGGACATAGCCCCTTCAGAACATTAGTGAGAAGCTAAAGAGAACTGTTGTTGACTTGGTCTGATTCTGTTTGCTTCACAGTGACTGCATGGTACTGTGCTTTATGTTTGCATTATGTGCTTCATTTCCTTCAGTTTGTCATTTGTTTTTCATGCCAATAAATGCTGTTTGGGATGTGCATTGTATATTTACTTGGTTGTGTTTTCTTGTGGAGTTTGTTGTTCTGGTTGGCCATGTTTGTATTTTTCCTTCCAGCTGTATTGTGTTGCACTCATTAGTCTATTCCCGGTTTTAACACATGCTATATTGCAAGTGCTGTTTTGAACCACACTATATAACTAGTATTTTATATTGACCTAAACCCATTTTGCCCACTAGCTGCTCTGTTCTGAGGGAGCTATGCCCAAGCCAAGGGAAAACCATGATAGGAGTAAAGACCCACCTCCTGCCAAACCAGAAGCAGTCAAAATTAATGCCAGCCACTGATCACAAGTGTGACTGTGCTGCTGCTGCTGTCCCTATCTGCTCTGTTCTGAGGGAGCCAGGCCTTCAGGCCAAGGGAAAATCATGATGCAAGTAAAACCTGCCACCTGCCAAACCAGAAGACATACATAGCAGAAAGGTACCTTTTGGCAGTCTGCATGAATGCCTTTTCCTTTACAGGTAAGGTATGGTATGACTGAAATGTGATTGTTAATTTTCCATTTTGTCCACTTGTTCCTCCTTCTCAGGTCATTTCAGTCAGAACAGGTTTGCTGTCAAGCCTATTGCCTGCTAAGTGGATAATCCAAACAGCGGCACTTATGCCACATTGCTGATGTTATGAGTATGAATGGTGCTGGGAGGTGAGGTGGTGGGCATTTCTGAGCTTCTAATGTTTGCAGTAGGTTTAGGTGAATACACTTGTTATGGGTGTTATTTATTGGCACACTAGTTTTTGTGGAATATGAGAGATAATTGGGTCAATGCTGCAGGTGGTCTACAACAGTAATTAGTACTTGGGTGAAATTAGCAAATTCTGAATTCACAGAATTTTCACAAACATTTTATGGCTGGGGTCTGACATTTGGCCTGACTATTGTTTGATATGGCCCAAAGGCATGCTACGCTTTCAAAACATTTGGATGAGGGGAGCAGAAGTTATAGGGGCTCAAAATCTCACAATGTAATATCTATGTGAAATTTCTGAAAATATACAACTCAACCTATTTTGGAGGTAGATAATTGAAAAGCTAGATGCATGCTTTCTTGGAAGAGTGATATAAACTGCAAATAGAGAAGTAATGGTTATGTAAATTGTAAGTTTTAGTCATGGCCTGCCTCCGACACAAATTCGGCTCACTTTTGAACCAGAGTCATCAGCTTGTCAGCATGACACTCTGATGCTGGGCCATGGGGTTACCATAAAGCCTAATATTTAGGATCAATGATGCCATCAACACTGGTAATATTCTGTTCTCTAGTTTAAACATATAGGGGCTTAACATTTTGTAGTTTACATAATTGTGAAATGTAATTTTAAATTTTAAGAATGTTTGGAGGCGTATAACCCAGTTACCTTTTAAAGCTAGAGATTTAAACATAGCACTCATCTACAGGGACTTGATAAAGTCAACATATCAAATTTGGTGCAATTTGACAAATACTTTGTGTTTATATAGTTGTGAGCTGTAATTTTAAAATGTCCATAAGTTTGGAGGCTTATATAACTGAGTCATCTTTAAAGACAGAGATCTGAAACTTGGTGTACTATGTATGCACATTGGCAAAGTCACCATACCAAATATGGTGTAATTTGGACAAATGCTCTAAATTAGATGAAATTTACCAAAATCATAATTTTGGCAACATTTTGCAATATGTTCCTGGAAATTCATAAAATATCTCTGAGGCTGAATCCAGCATTTCGCAAAATTCTGCTGGTGGAAGAGAAATTTCTCCCAGCCCTGGTGGTAATAGGCAAAAAGTAACACAGTCAGCATGCTTGTAAACTGCTTTTTATACACACGTGCAGTATTTATTGTAACTAAAGTCCTCTTCTGTCTCTTTTTGTCTTACAGGTTAACCATTCATCTAAGACCAGGCCAGTCATTCTCTGACGTGTTTACACAAACATTCAGTGAAGCACCTCATCCTCACTTCTAGTCCTCACATCCCTGCCTCACACTGAGAGACTGATAATGCCATACCACAACAATCAGAATCAGCATGCCTTGTATGGCAAACATGAAAATTGTTTTGAGCATAATGCCTCCACCAGATTAATGCTACCACCAGATTAATTACAACATGCATGCCTGACATGGTGGGCAGGAGAAGATTTTCTTTAAAGAATAATGTTACCACCAGGTTAAATACAATATAAGAAGCTTGGCATGGCAAGCAGGAGAATGTTTTAATTCAAGCATAATGCCATCACCATAAAAACATAGAAACATAGACTTTAAAGGCAGATAAGGACCGCTTGGCTCACCTAGTCTTCCTATTTCCCTACCTATTGGATAAGCTGCAGATCCTAGTTAATCAACAGTCTACTTCTTCCTACTCCCACACCAGAATTGCCTTATGTTTGTCCATGCCTTCTTGAAATCCCCACTATTTTTGACCCCACAATCTCCTCAGGAAGGCTGTTCCATGCGTCCACCACCCTGTCTGTGAAAATACTTCCTCACTGTACCCCTGAGCCATCCCCCTCTATCTTCAGATTGTGTCCCCTTGTTCTTGCACATCTCTTTTTCTGAAAGATGCTACCCTCTTGGACTTTGTTGATTCCCTTAAGGTACTCGAAGGTTTCCATCATGTTCCCCTCTCTCTCTCCTTTCCTCAAGGGCATAGATATTCGCTCCTTTGGTCGTTCTTTGTATAGCTTCTGTTGCAGACCATGCATCATTTTAGTTGTCCTTCTCTGGACTGCCTCCATCCTGTCTTCGTCCTTGCGAGATGGGTTCTCCAGAGCTGCATGCTGTACTCCAGATGGGGTCTCAGCAACTGCCTGTACAGAGGAATAACAACTTCCTGTTTTCTACTGGTGATGCCTCTCCTATACATCCCAGTAACCCCACCCCAGCCATCTTTACTGACTTCTCACATTGCTTGTTTACCTTTAGGTCATCTGATATGACTACCCACAGGTCCTTTTCATTCTTATTGTTGTTAGTACCTTCCCCCATTGTTACGCTTCCTGGGTTTTGTTTCCAAGCGAGTTACGTTGCAGTTCTTTGCACTGAATCTAAGCTGCCATACTTGTGAACCACATTGTTTGGTGGTCACTTGTTCCCAGATGGCTACCAACTTCTAGATCTGAGATCCTGTCTCTGCCCCATTTGAGAATACCAAGTCTAAGACTGCTCCTTTCCAAGTGGGTTCCAACACTAGCTGCTTGAGGCATGCCCTTTGTAGGGCATCAAGAAAGACCCTACTCTTGGATGTGGCTGCAACAAGGTGCTCCAGATAACATCTGGCATATTCAGGTCCCCATCAACAATATCTCCCTTTTTCTGCCATCCTAAGGATGCCTTCTATCATTTTCTTGTCCATCCCTCCCCTGAGATGGGGTCTGTATGCAAACCCCATATGGATTGTGGTGCCATATCCAGCCTCCAGGGTGATCCACAGTGCCTCTTCTCCTCCCTGTTTACCCTTCAGTTCTGTTGCTTTGACCCATTCCCTTACATAGCTAGCTACTCCTCCTCCTCACTTCTACCCTCCTGTCCTTCCTGTAGATTGTGTACCCTGGTATGTTGATATCCCAGTGATGGCTCTCTGTGTACCATGTTTCTGTGACTGCCACGATATCCAGGCATCCCTCTTACATCAAGGCCACCAATTCAGGAGCTTGTTACCTAGACTATGGACATTTTATGTTTATATTTCTTTAAGTTTAAGGAGGATTTTAGTGGCCCTCTAGCTTGGCCCAAATTTGATTTTCTGTTTTATTTATTTAGTTTCCTAAGTAGGTTTATGGTCTGATTTTACTGATTTGTAGCAGCATGTGTTGGCCTTCAATCCCCACGGTGGTGCTATTCGTCCTCCTCTCTTCATGCCCTCCACCCTTTTTTTTTCTCCCTCTGCAATATGAGATGTATCAGTGCTATAAAGCACTGGGGATTACTCGTAGGGAGAGGGAAGAGGGTGGGACTGCAAACAAAGGAGGATGGATGAGGGGCGACACCGCATTGGGGTAGTCAAATCCAGAAGGTGCCCTGGGGAGAAATGGAATCCTGATCATGGTTCACCATGTCTGGTGCCCATACCAAAGGCACTATTGAGTGTAGTAGACAGATGGGCCCAACAGCCGCCAAGACTTCGTCCAACTCGGGTGGTGTTGTGCAATGCCAGGTCCATCAGGAATAAGACTGGCATTATTGCTGATCTTGTTGGCTCAGTGGACTTGGCTTGCATCACGAGACCTGGCTGGATGAAAATCCAGGCCCCATTTTGGAGGCTATGACTCCGGCAGTGTAGTCTGTGATACACTGCCCAAGATTGAGATCTCAGGGGTGGGGGTTGCAGTCTGTTTGAGACTGAATTGGGCCTCATGAGATGTAGCAGTTGAGGAGACCAAGTCCTTTGGAGTGTACAGTAGTAGCAGGTGTAGGCGTTCAGTGTCGTTCTCATCTACCATCCACCCCAGAGATGAGAGCTTGATTCTTACAGGAAGTAGTGGACTTATCATCGACATGAGATCTGAGTCACCCAGATTGATGGTTCTGGGTGACTTTAATGCCTGGGTCATGATGAATTCTTGCAATTTGGTAATCACTTCCTCCAATTAATGACTTATTTCAGTCTTACACAGGTGGTTTCACTGCTATCCATAAATCTGGACACTCTCTGGACTTAGTCTTCCTACTAGGGATCAAAACATCCAATCTGGGGGTGGAACCAATCACCTGGTCAGATCACTACACTGTGAGGTTCAGTTTTGCACCCTGAGAAGACCTAACCCTGTGGAGATGGTTAGTGTACCCCTTTATGGGATATTACTCCCCAAGGCCTAGCGGCGGTCCTGACCTCTCGTCCCCGTGTTGGTGAGCAGTAGTCCATAGGCCCTCGTTTAGACCTATAATACAGCTGTTATGGTGGCTCTGGATTATATTGCTCCTGTTTGTGTCGACCCTATCCCTTCACCCCAAGTCTCCTTGGTTTGATGGGACTTTGAGGGAGATGTGTAGACAGGGCGAAGGTTAGAACGGTACTGGCACAGGTCCGCCCTTGAAGCCAACCACCTTATATTGATGGACCATTATTTAGTCTGTCAATCTGCAATCACCCGTAAGAGCAGAATTCCTGTCCAGGGGATTGCAGTTACTGAAATCGACCAGCTCAGTTTTTGAACTGTGGACAGACTGTACAACCCAGCCTGTCTACAAGTTTGGAAAGCCTATTCACAATTAGTGTGTGAGGAGCTTGCTCGATTTTTGCAACTAAGGTGGCCGACATCAGGATGGATCTGCAACCAGCACCCTCTGGGGGATGCTGTTGAACAATGCGAGTTCACAGTATCTTAGCTTTCTTGGAGTTCCTTCAGTCGATCTGATTTCATTGATGTCATGAGGATTATCCATAGTGTGCACCCTACATGCTGTAGTTTGGATCCTGAACCGACCTCCCTAATTTTGGGTTGTAGTGATATCATCAGTCCAGTCCTTGTGCAAATAGTCTGGTGCTCCTTGGAGTAGGATGAGTTCAGGGCTGCCTGAAAGAGGTGGTGGTGACACCTCTTGAAGAAAGCTAAATTGGACCCATACTGTTTCACAAACTACAGACCTATCTCTAACCTACCCTTTATTGGGAAGGTGATTGAGAAGGTAGTGGCAGCCCAATTGGAGGACCATTTAACCATCCATGACTTCTACAAACCCTCCAGTCTGGTTTTCATAAAGACATAGCACTGAGACAGCACTGGTTCAGGTGCTCAGTGATCTTCTGAGGGTGAGGGATCAGAAGAAACATTCCATCCTGGTTCTTCTTGATCTCTTCTCACTTTGACACCATGGATCACATGGTGTTGATAGCATGCCTGAGGCACATTTGTGGGATATTGGGAACTGTTCTCCAATGGTTCACCTCTTTCCTCACTGGGAGATCACAAAGAGTTGTGTCGGGATTTTTTCCTGGGACCAACATCTTTGTTGTCTTGAGGTGCCTCAGGTTTCAGTGCTGTCTCCCATGTTATTCACGGTGTATGCTGCCTTCGGAGACATTGTAAGACTGTATGGGCTGAGGTTTCACTGCTAGGCAGATGCTACACAGCTATACCTTTCTTTGCACCGACCAGGATGGAGCCTTCTCGGTGTTTAACAACTGTCTGAAAGAAATCCAGGAGTGGATGGACTCTAGTTGGGTGAAGCTGAACTCAGAAAAACAGAGGTATTGGTTGTGGACCCAGATCGCTGGATAGAGGTCATCCATTGGGACGCCTCAGGAATTTTCTCGCGCGCCTCATTGCTGACCTCTGAACAGTGTGTAACCTGTGGGTGGTCTTGGATGACAGGCTGTCACTGCAGTCACAAGTGTCATCAGTCATCAAGACTTTCTTTACCATCTTAAGAATATCACCAGAGTTAAGCACCTAGTTCTGTCTGACTACCTACCAACACTGGTCCATGCCTTCATGTCCTCGCATTTGGACTATTGCAACTCCCTTTACTTTGGGCTTTCAGGGTTGAAATCTGCCACCTGTAGGTAGTGCAGAATGCAGTAGCCCAGGTTTTAACTGGTTCCAGTAGGTCCTGTCATATTACCTCTGTGCTTGCGAGAAATGCAGAGGCTGCCTATACAATGGCGGATCACCTTAAAAGTCAGTTTACTGACTTTCAAAGCCCTTACAATCAGGGTCCGGCTTATCTGAAAGAACTTCTGGTTCCATACTGCCCTGGCCAATTGCTCCACAGGGCTGACGAGGGGTTGCTTGAGATTCCAAGAGTGAATCTTAAATCATCTGGATGTAGATCTTCTCTTATGCTGCACCCACTCTTTGGAATTCTCTACATCACTGGTTATGGGAATGCACCTCTGTGAAGGATTTTAAGTGGGGTTTGAAAACCATCTATAGCAAATGACCTCGAGAAAACTGATTGCTTTGTAGTTGATGATTTACTATTGGTTTTAATTGTGCTTGATATTTGATTTTAATGTTCAATTTGTAATGTTTTTAACTGTACAGCACCTTGGAAATTGAAAGACGCTATATAAATAAAATTATTATTATTATTTGTACTGATTACCCTCCTTTTTTGATGGCCTTACCCTTTTGCCCTATCCCTGTCCATACTGCCTTTGCCTTTTCCTCCATTTACCCCTGTTCTTCTCCCCATTGACTTCTTCATCTTGGTGTTTACCTCACTAACTACCCTGATGTTTTTCTGGGGGCTAGATTTCCTACTCATTTTCAGTGCTTCCCCTTGGCTAGTTTAAATTCTTGCCAGTGAAGCATTTAAACCTATCACCTAGGATCCTGGTTCCCTCCTGGTCAAATGCAGACCATCATGGCAGTATAGGCCTGCATCCATCCAGGTGGACCCCAGTCCCTGATGATGCCAAAATCCTGAGCTCTGCACCAGCTTTTCAACAAATGATTTAATCCCATGGTGCTGAGCACCTAGCCTCACCCATGCCATAGACAGGCAGCACCTCCGAGAAGGTTACTGTGATGCTACTTGTCTAAGGTCCCTCCCAACTCCACAAACTCCTCCTGCACTGCTCTGATCCCTTTCCCAGCCAGACCATTTGTTCTAGGTGGACAATGACATCCAGCTCCCTTCCCCATGCAGCTGCTTCCATAATCCTGAGGATTCACTCTCTGTCCCTCCATGCCATGGTGCCAGGCAGACAGCTTGCCTTCCTTCCCCCTTCCTCAGTTCTATCCTCCTAACAATGGAGTCCCCCACCAGGAGTTGCTTCCTTCCCTCTGAGGTCCAATGCCACCATTCTGTGGGTCTCCTTTGTGGAGGTCCCAGCATCCTCCTTGGCCTCCACTGTGGGTGCCTCCATAGAGGAACCACACTCTTCCAGAATGACATATGAATTGTGGAGAGGTACAACTGGAGGAATGTGCCTCTGTTCCACCACCCTCACCCTCCTGATTCCACTGTGGTGCAACTGACCCCTCTTTCTTGACAACCTCTGAGGCAGCGACGTTACCATGGGGGTCTCTGGGTGAGAGGAGCCCCTCAGTGTTGGCCAACTCAGCCTAGAGATGAGCAGCCTCCTCCCCAGCCCAGAGAGGTGCTTGCAGATGGGACAACATCTCATCCTCCATAATGTCTCCTGGAAGACTGCTGCTCCACAGACACTGCACTGCACCACTCCATTATGTCTTATTTGTGGCCCTCAACTGCCGTTTTGTATGCTTACACTTTCCTCTCTCCTTTTATTTATTTTCTTATTTTATAATTATTTATTTCTCCCTACTTTCTTACTGCCTCCATGTCCTTAAAGCTCCTTCTTCCTGTTCTGTAAAAGAGTTCCTGTATTCCTCAGTAGTTTCCGGCTTTTCTTGTTTAGAGTCAGACCTCCAGCAGCTGGAGGGTGAAGAGTATTCTTTCCTTCTAGGATGATGAGTCTTTTATGCCTCTGTGATCACTCCCTTCCTGCTTTCAAACAGGAAGTTCCTGTTGTCAGTCAAATCCTGTGACTATAAAGGTAGAACTGGCTAGGGGTGGGGGTGGAGGGAGGAAGGGCTATATAGTCCCAGTAGAGTAGTAATGTTCTAACAGCAAGTCCTTCCTTTTGCTGTTCTCTGCCAAAAGCTATCTAGGGCAGATTTAAATGCAAACACCTGGCTTCCTGTTGCCTAAGCTACTCCCCTAATTCACAGTTCCTTCTTCAACTAGCTAACTGCACAGATAACAATTCATGTCACCCAACTCAGACAAGCACACTGACTCTTGTTTTTTGTTTGTTTTACCCTAAATTGAAGGTCCCTTTAGTAGAGTTCTAGTTCTTAAGTTCCAGTAGAGTAGTAAAGTTCTAACAGCACCTCCTTCCTCTTGCTGTTCTCCTCCAAAAGCTATCTAAGGCAGATTTAAATGCAAACACCTTGCTTCCTGCTGCCTAAGCCACTCCCCTAATTCACAGTTCGAGTCTTCACCTAGCTAACTGCACAGCTAACAATTCACTTCACCCAAATTAGACTAACACACCCACTCTTGTTTTTATCCTAAATTGAAGGTCCCAGTAGTAGAGTTCTAGTTCTTAAGTCTCAGTAGAGTAGTAAAATTCTAAGAGCACCTCCTTCCTCTTGCTGTTCTCTGCCAAAAGCTCCAGATTAAATATGATAATCATGCATGGCATGGTGAGCAGGATAAATATTATTTTGGGCGAATGCCACAACCTGATTAATACCATCACTAGACTAATTACAAGACACATGCCTGGCATGGTGAGCAGGATAATTTTTCTTTCAGGTATAATGCCACCACCAGATTAAATACAGGAAGCATACCTGGCATGGTGGGCAGGATAACTTTTTCTTTTGGGCATAATGCCACCACCAGATTAAATACAAGAAGCATGCCTGGCATGGTGAGCAGGAGAAATTTTTCTTCTGGCATAATTCCACCACCAGATTAAATACGAGAAGTATATCTGGCATGATAAGCAGGAGAAATGTTTCTTTCAGGTGTATTGCCACCATCAGATTTAGTATGAGAAGCATACTTGGCATAATGAATAGGAGAAATCTTTCTTCAGGCATGGTGGCTCAGGGCCACCATATTATTTACACAATAGTTGGAGGTGGGGTGGAGCTGCTGTTAGCCATCAGGGGAGCATATGCAGGGCAACCAGCCAGCAGTGCCAGTATCCAGTCTAGCTTACCCTCCAGCCAGTCCATGTGCTCATTCAGATCAGATTGGCTGGTCTACAGACTTCTGACCTTCTTCAACACTTCATCAAAAGTCTGGCCTAATCCATTCTGCCAAGGACCTGGGCTGGGGCTGATCCTCTCCATCATCACCCACATTTTGATGATGATGATGGGCCTTGGATTGCCTCCTCCCTCACCACCATTGCTAGGGCCTGGTGGGGCACACTGCTACCACTGCTGGCAATGTCCTCTCCCTACCATCAGCCTGATGCCTATCCCACATCTCCCATTGCTCAGTCCTCAGATGGGTCCACTGGCCTCCTCCATACCCAAATGGCATTGCCTTTACTCCTGGAACTCACAGACTTTATAGATCTTGCAAGTGACCATACTGGGATCACTGGGGTTTGTCATGCTAATGGCTTCCCATACCATGGACTTCTTTGGCCATAAGGGAGAGGTGGTTCTGTCTATAGTGCTTAGCACCAAAAGCGTGGGCAGGGTATGGGTTTTGTTGCAGTTCTGGTGGTGGTGGTTCTGGTACTGATGGTGTTTCGGTGCTCCTGCTTGTGGCAGTGGTAATGCTGGTGA
Organism: Neoceratodus forsteri; assembly: GCA_016271365.2. Classification (NCBI taxonomy): domain Eukaryota; kingdom Metazoa; phylum Chordata; order Ceratodontiformes; family Ceratodontidae; genus Neoceratodus; species Neoceratodus forsteri. Next base: position 980,324,554 of record CM028131.1, on the reverse strand, counting down.
GGGGTGGTGGTGGTGGTGGTGGTACTGATGGTGATAGTGAATATGGACTCACTGCCTGCCTCTACAGTGTCTTGAAGGGTGGTTAAGCAGAAGGACTCAGCCTTGTGCATGACACACCACTCAACAGCATGATGGGTCCTCTGCCACTACTGCCACTCTCTTCTTGCCCACTGCTCATATCAGGTGGGAAGAAATGGCTCTAGCGACTGCTAAGACTAGTTGGGGGAGACAAGGGAGGAGAACAAACAAAACTAAGAAATGAAAGCACAGAAGAATTTTTTCTGATAGGTACAGGAACATTAAAGTAATTAATGAATGAAAGATAGAAAGATCAACAAAAGATAAGACAGAAATGCTGTACAAATCTGCACAGAAAAGTGGAAAGGATTTAAAGAACTTATAAAGAAATTAAACAGAAAGCACCATAGACAGAAAAGGGTTAGCAGAAGAGATGAGTTTAAAAAGAAAGAAAGAAAGACAGTCTTTTAAACTACTGAATTAGCTCAAAAACTCCTACAACACTCATAACGCAACAAGACAAATAGCATCTCCATTGGCACTACAAGTGCAACTGACTGAGAGGCTGAAAGGACTGAGATGCAGAGATGCCCATGGCACATTCATAAGGTAGAACAATGGGCAGACTGATGGGCCTTTTGGTCCTTAGCTGCTGTCAACTTCTGTGTTTTTATGCTTCTATGTTTCTGTTCTGGCAGCATGTGACCTCATCAGCAAAGAGGCCCTTGCAGGAAGTCACATAGCCTAAACATGAGTTGTTTACCACTTTCAGTTGAGCTGTACAGCTCTGCAAAATAGTGAAGTTGTACACAGCAGGCAAAGTCCAGCAACGAAGTTCACCATTTTAGGCTCAGACTTCACACTTTGATGAAATGCTAACGAGGCAACGTTTTAAGAAAAACATTTGGGAACATCCAGAGAAAAGTTGGTGACTCACACTGCATTCTTGGTCAGAGCAAAACTTTGTTGCATCTGTAATCTCACAATACCCACTTGCCTACTCTGGGACCCTGAGCAAGTCATTTAACCTCCCCAAGCCTAATTTTCCCAGGGCACAGCTGGAAGTCAGCTTTGACATCTGCACAACACTGCTAAATAACATAAATAAGTAAGGAAGACATTTATCTTTTTATACTTCTGCATCCAAATAGCTTGGTGCATTTCACAAATAATCATACATAAAATAGAGCATTACATTATATATTTAAAAGAGTCCATACAATACAGTTAATATAATAAAATAAACACAGCTAGTACCAGCTTACAACTCTTAGTTATAGACTTGGGTAAATAAATAGGTTATAGTTACGTTTTGAACCCGTCACTGATGGGGTATTTTCTATTGAGTGGGGAGTTCCACATCAATGAAGCTACAGAGAAAGCCCTTCCCAGAGAGAGGTTGAAGCACACCCTAGGAATGACAAGAAGTCTACCCCTCAGTAGAGCAGAGTGGGCACAGGAACATACTCAACTAGGAGGTCTTTAAGGTAGCCTGGCTTAAATCTGTGTAAGGCCTTGTATGTCAACAGCAAGCTCTTGAAAGTGGTGAGCTACCTGACAAGGAGCCAGTGCAGTTGTCACAAAAGAGGAGTAATATAGCTCAGAGTATGCTGATCCAGAGATCAGCCTGTTTGTGGTATTCTGCACCAGCAGCAGATGATGCACCAACTTCCCTGATAGCCCAAATTATAGAGCAATTCAGTAGTCCAGTCTTGAGGTAAGAAATGTGTACCCAGGTCAGCAGGTCATCATGATATTGCTGTACTGGAAAAATCCACTGAGGATCATGGATCCCATATGGTGTTCAAGAGTCAAGTCTGTGTCCACAATGACTCACAGATTCTTCACTTTCTCCATGGACTACAGAGGTGACAGTTTTATAATAGCAACATAATGGCCATCTGACCTGCTGCAATACAACAGGACTCTATTCCACCAATAGCACCTTCATCTTGGATGGATTCAAGCTTGGCCAACTAGAAGCCATCAAAGGCCTGAAGTTTCTTTAGGCATTGCTCCAGGATTGTGACTGCAGATACTCATCAGATGTAAAGACAAATACACTGAGTGTCATCTGCACAGCAGTAAACACTCAGATTGTACTACCTAATAACATCTGCAAATGGTAACATGTATACTGTGACTAATATGGTGACAGAACTGACACATGTTGAACCTCACAGCTGACCACTCTTGGCTGCAATGTAAAGATTCCATCACAGCCATCTGTGATCTGTTATTACGGAACGACTCAAACCATGTCAATGTTGTTCTGGTGAGTCCTCTGAATTCAGCAAGGTGCTCCATCATTACCCCATGATCCACTGTGTCAATGATGATGAGAGATCAAGAAGAATGAGAATTAATCATTTTCACAATCTCTCACCAAGAGTAGGTCATAGAAACATAGAAATTAAGAAACATAGAATTTGATGGCCGATATGGGCTGCTTGGCCCATCCAGTCTGCCCATTTTACATAATTATGTCATTAATCACCTCTGTGAACATGGTCTCATGTTGTGGTAAGGCCTAAAACTGAACTGCATTGGCTCATAGATGTCAACAAGTCTTGGGGTGAGCCTCAAACAGTATCACCACAATCTTTCTATAACTTTCCCAGAAAGGACGGTTCAAGACAGGATTATAGCTGCTAATATTTCTGGGTCCAAGGATTGTTTCTTTAAGAAAGGTCTCAATGACACCTTACTAAGGGCCTGAGAGAAAGTAACCCTCTGAAAGAGAGTACTGTACAATGCCAGCAACACTGGGCCCAGAGCCCTCATGGCAGCCCACCAACAGCCACATCAGCCCTGGTCCTCCTCATAAAATGTGGGAGCAGACTCACAAACATCCCCAGAACATCCTGCACAGCAACTGATGGAAACTCACTGAAGATTCTAGGGTGCATTCACACCCTTCCTGCAGAACTTGCTGGCCCTGACAGATCACCTGGAATGATCACTTCCCCAGTGGAGGACACACTGCCCAAGACAATTGGCCAAACTTGTCACATCTTCCTGTGACAACTCTTCTACAGATCTGAGACAGGTCACATGAATCAGCCTGTCCACACTGTGGAAGAAATAAGCTGGCAGATTTCTTCCTGAATCAATAACCTGTGACAGGAACTCTGCCTTTTTAGGTTATTGCTCACTGTTAGTCTCTATAATGAGACCTCAGAGCCAAACTATTGAACACAAAATATGATCTTTTCCAGGAATGTCTCAACCTTTGCCCTGTTTCATAAAATGCCACAAATTGTCATAATACCATGCCAACCTATGGTGAAAGGATGAGAAGGGCATGGCAAGGTTGGAGAAATGGTCAAAAGTATGACAGCTTAGATTCAATGCAAGGAATGCAAGTAATGCACCTGGGAAACAAAACCCAGGGCAAGAGTATACAATGGGGGAGGGGTACTAACAACAACATAAATGGAAAGGGACCTGGGGATAGTCATTTCAGATGACTTTAAGCTAGGCAAACAGTGTGAGAAGGAAGTAAGGAGGTCTCCGGAGATACCGAGATGCACGGGAGAGGCATCACCAGTAGAAAACAGGAAGTTGTTATCCTCTGTACAGACAGTTGGTGAGACTCCATCTCTTGGAGACCCCATCTCCGCAAAAACATAGATAGGATGGAGGCAGCCCATTGAGGGCTACTAAAATGCTGCAGGGTCTGCAACAGAAGCCATACAAAGACAGACTAAAATAGATCAATATGTAACCCTTGAGGAAAGGAGGGAGAGGGAGACATGATAGAAACTTTCAAGTACATCACAGGAATCAGCAAAGTCCAAGAGGGGAGCATCTTTCAGAAAATGAAATGTGCAAGAAGAAGGGGCACAATTTGAAGATAGAGGGTGGATGGCTCAGATCAAATCAAATCAATCTATTTGTTAAAAGGTGCCTTTCCATTGATCAAGGTGCATGTACATAAATTATAATCCATCAACATTTAACATACTAAAACCATAACAATTTAAAATCAATAACAGTAAATTCATAAACAAATGACAGTCCCTCTAACATTAACTCTCTTCTGAAAATGCCAGACTAAAAAGGTATGTCTTGAGGAGCAACATGAGGAAGTATTTTTTGATGGAGAGGGTGGTGGATACATGGAACTGCCTTCCTGAGTTGGTCATGGGGTCAAAAACAGTAGGGAATTCAAGAATCTATGGGACAGACATAAGGCATTTGTATTGAGGGGGTAGGAGGAAGTAAGCTATTGATTAACTAGAATCTGCAGCTTATCCAGTAGGTAGGAGGGAAATGGACTGACTTGATGGGCTAGTGGTCCTTATCTGCCATCAATGTTTCTATGTAAAAGTTGGTGGGCAGACATGGATTGGTGTGATAGTGTTCAGTACCATTGAGATGGCCAAATTGTAACATGCAATGGCTACTTCTCATCCTCCCTGCCACACTGTCACCATACCCGAGATGCCCAGCACATCCAGGAGCTCTTAGGCTCCAGACTGTGTTATAAATGATACTGGATCATCTTTGCTGGATGGGGGAGGGTAACATTTTGAAGGCCCACACCATGAACTGAAAAGAAAAGTCATATGGATCCACTTTCACATCACAGATGTCAAGTCCCTGTGAGAAGACAGGGAACACACAAGGCTTTGTTAGTAACAACAGAGGTAATGACTATGTAAAGCCCAGCTAATCCATCAGCTGAAGGAAATGCTGAGTAGAATGCAAGGATTCATCATTGTTCCACATGTTGAAGTCCACAAATAAAATAAAATTACAGGCACTTGACTAAATATCAATGACGATGAAGTCAGCAAATTTCTGCAGAACCCCCCAGAAGGTGATACACCATGAGAGTCCTACATTTCACACCTGCCTTACCTTTGATGGTTACACATTCAAACCTCAGTTATCTCATAGGAGAGCTGTCAGCCACACTGAGGTTTATACTAAGGTAGATAAAGGATCCAGGAAGCAAAACTGCCCATAATTGTTCTATAGGTTCAGTCCTAACTAACTAACTAACTAACTAACTAACAGATTTTTGAATAATTCAACAGTACAATTTGCAGCTGATAACTCCTAATCTACTACAGTTGAATTGAACTGATGGTTACTGTTCCATCAATATAGGGTTAATATCCCACCCCCAAAATAAAACCCTACCAACAGAATACCCACATCACCCACTACAAACTTAACACTATGATGCCCCCTAAAGAAATCTACGAAGGAGCTATACGTAATACCTAATCATTTAGTGAGCCCTGGGGCTGACCTCACTGCTATCACTGTACAGTAGTAGAATGTGTTACCCTCCCCAATCACCCACCAAGTCTTAGATAAAGTGTCTCAATGAATAAATGGCCATCCTGCCACATACGACCTCATTAGAGTTGGCAGTTGTAGATGCAGAAAATATTGATAATAACTCTCACCCTAAACTCCACCCTAGCCCTTTTCATGACAAAATAACATATTTCACCCCATGCAATGCCATTGTTATATCAGGGAGATATTCACAAAACACTAAAAGACTGTGCTTAAAATGCAGTGAAAATACAATATAATGCTTACACTATTATTGGTAATACTGGTTTCCTGCACAGCCCACCTACTGTACCTGATTTGTTGGTATTTCAGCAAATTTCTGTATGATACCAAACATCTATAAAGATTATGGATGTACAACTAAAACAATGAATGATCAGCCAGTATTTGGTTTCTTCATACATGATAATTCCAAACAGCTCAAGAAATGGAATACCTCTATGTAAAATTGGAGAATACTGCAGATACTGGCCCTAAAACGAAATGATTTGGTCCACAAACAGACAGATTGCAGCCCTATCTCCCACCCAGCTAGCCAGCCCCACCACTAGATTTATTTATTGTCTGACTCGGACCCTTTTAGCCCCTGCCCAACATTTTCAATTTCCTTGCTACCTTTCTAAAAGGATGTAAAACAGATACACACTAATATTATTGGACTTGGGTTAGCATCTTTGATAGTTATCCTGAAAACCTTCTTGGATTCCAGTGCCAAACTCTTCCTCTCCCCCATCCTATGCTCAGGACTCTAGTATCCAGTGGTACCTCTCTCTCTCTCTCTCTCTGTCTCTTCTCATCTCATGCCATACAAATACTGGTGTGAAGTGCTCTTCTCCGTATCCCATGCAAAAATGTCCTGATGTCTAGTAAAACCCTTTCCCATCCCTGCCCAATTCCAAGCACTGTATAGTATACTGTTGCAACCCTGCTGCTTCTATTCAATCCTAAGAACTTTCTGATGTGTCCAGTGATACCCTTTTCCTCTTCCTCTTCCTGTCCCATGCCGAGCATACCTTTGAATCCAGCTTTTCCACCTTTTTCCTATCCCATACCAAGCATTTTCTGTAGTCTAGTCTCACCTTTCCCTGTCCCATACCAGGCACTGTCTTGTGTTCATTGCTCCCACGCCAGCGAAGTCTCATGCCAAGTATTCCCCAGTGTCCCATGGCATCCCATTCTAACCTATGTTCATGTTAAGAACTCATTGATATCCCTTGCATCTCTTTCCACTGCTGAGCATACAATGGTGTCCATTAGTTTACTCCTGTGGACTCTCCAACATCCTTCCACTTAATCCAACAGTGACTAGAGTGACTTCAACACTTACCTCATCATAGGTCATCAAATTACAATAAAAAGCAATTTTGATGTTAGAATTAGATGGCAGCTAGATGAAGTGATAAGGAGCAGGGCTGTGCTGATTGTCATTGGTCAGAGGGAGGGTGGCTGGGGCTGTTTAGTCATCCTAGGGTTGAGCTCTTACTGCCATATCTAAACTGTAGGATGATTGTGTTCAGTGGCACCAGCTACTGTATGGGCTCTCAGTTCCACACTCAGTATTTAGATGGATAGGAGATATTCAAAAGCACTGGAGATGGGCTCCCAGTGATGCATTAAGTGATAGGGTAGGGGTGATCAGATGTACTTGAAGAGGATCACAGCGATATACTGTAGAACTCAAATATCTGCTGTTAGATAAGTCTCGCCATATGTTCGTATGTGCGGTTCAGACACAAGCGCTAATTTAAACAGACTGCACACCAAATGTTCCCCATGGTGTATCACACACTTGCTTGAAAAAGCACCCACAGGGGGTGTGAAACACCTTCAGCTAAGTTTTTTTCGCACAGTGGGGCATTTTTACAATATATGGTATGCTTTTTGGTGCTGTTTCTTATAGCTTTGTTATGAATAAAATAAGGTTTTAACTTCTACATATAAGGAGTGGTCTCTCATTATTGGTCCTTTTCACAAGTGTGGGTCTTTTGTTTTGTTATATGTTTGGCTGCTAGTCTTGACCCAGATGCACTTTGAATACTGGGATGATCAATTTTTCTCCTTTACTTGTTATGATACTGCCTTTATTACCTATATTCAGTGCACCCTGAGATTCCTGCTTTGTTGGAACCACAGATGCAGTCCTTCCTCCACTCCTTTAATTTGGCAAAGGCACTCACAAGCCACTCCGCATGTTTTGATTTAATCAATGTCAGCCTGAGATCCACTTTAATGTCATCAGACTGAGTCAGCATTAATTTAGTCTGTAATGAGCCCAACATACCACTTAGTAAAACAAGTTTTCAGAAAGTCCTTAAAAGTCTGTTGATTGCCATGCCTAGTGGTCAAAGAAAGTCAATGCATGAGGCTGGGATGAAGACAGGGACTATAGCCTCACTATCTAGTTTTTCAAGCACAGCAGGTGATGTGTGTGCCATTACGGATCCATTATAAGAATGATGAGTTGCTCAGGGAAGATCACTTTTCTGTAGCACACTGTGTATGTGGGGCCTAAGAATGTGATCAATAAATTGCAACATAGTGTCGGTGTTAGCCCAGTGGTTCTCACTATGGGTAATGCTCCACTCAGGAAGGAAGAAGTTTGGGAGACACCCAGAAGTTTTGCCCTGTAAACAACCCGTGGGCAGGAAATCACTGGCAAGTGTGCATCCCATCACTATATTTTGTCTCCCAGACTGGTGATCCTGACCTCCATAGTCCACTGACTACAGGATACTAGGTTCACATCGGTTTCATTAATATTTATAACCAACCCAGTGGCACTGTTTCCTTTCTGGCAGCCTTGCTAAGTGGGCAAGAAAGTCGGCCTTAACCTGCTCATATTCAACGGAGTCTTCCAGACAGCCTTTATACCTTTCTCTTCAAAACCCATTCTGTTAAAAAATGCCAAGCCCACTGTCTGATTATTGTAAGGGACCACCAAATTCTGATAGAAGCTTGTCATTATTTACTTTAATCACCGACTGCAATGGCAGCTACTACCTTCGCGATTCACCACAGCACCTTCTGTGTCGATGCTTCAAATGATTTTTTTCATGTCAGATTCTACATTCTCCAATAGAAGCAACTGGACTAAAACATCATTATGAGGCATTGCACCAACACAGAAATGACCAAAAAGAAATGAAGGAGCAGGTACAGAGAGAAGCCAGGGTACAAGTAATGGTACAAGTACTGCTAATTAGAGGTGATTGATCTGAAGCATTTAGTACTGTTAGCATGATCTGTCCAGTCTGTGCATTAAGTCAATTACAGTGAAAACTGTCTGTGAACTGTGAGGTGCGAGGGAAAGAGATTATGGTGATTAGCTCTAATTGCTAATAAAAGAAAAGATACAGTAGCAAATCATTTAATATAGCACTTTGCTGATATCCTAATGACCCTGATCTGCTGATTGACATGACCTTATACTCTATTAGTCTGCAAAGTTTTACAGACGCCTAATAAGCAAGATCAAGTCAGATCTTGATATTTAGCAAATGTGTGACTTTTAATTCTACAGTGCTTAAATAATGGAAGATCAGCATTATTTGGTGGCAATATGGTGGACTCATAGTTCAGTATTCACTGATTGCTAAGGGGTGGACGTGATCAGTGACACCAATGAATATAATTTTAATCTGTGTGGCTCCATGGTGTGTAGTGAGAGAGGATGAGTGCCTTTGGATCCGTAGGTTCCAGTTGTCTCCTGGTAGCATAGCTGGTAGTGCAGCAGAACAGTATTCTGAGTAGGCCTGGGTTCACATCTTAACTAGATCACTTACTTTGTTCTCACTTCTAAACTGTATTTAAAATATACTGCATATGCAATCCCACACTCTTGTAAATACAAATGTAATTCCAATCATTTGTATAGTTTCAGGAGGAACATTGAAAGAGGATGTGTCTTCGGATTCAGAGGTTTCCAGTTGTCCTGACAGGACAACTAGTAGTGCAATGGAAACTGTATTCTAAGCAGGCCTGGGTTTAAATCCCTGCTATGGCATTTATTCTTGACATTAAACTCATATTTTGTTGTGCATTTCTTAATGAGTTAGAGAAATGTTGTTGGATAAAGCAAAAACCTTGGAAAACATTGCTTAAGGGTTGCAACTCATTTTTAAATTGTACTGTACCATGAGGGAACTGCAGATGCATTGCAATTGAGATGCAAAACATTTATAAAAACTGTTCTTAAAGCAACAGAGATTTGTGAAAGACAATGTGAGTAACCATAATGTGGCTAACTTTGATAAACAATGCAAACTAACTCATTGATGCCGGAAGAGTTTAGTGCATATTGCTCTGATCTACAGTAGGTAGTAGAAGTACTGTGGCATGCTTCATCATAAAGGAGACTTACGTGTGTTTTGCATCATTGACAGTAAATTGCATCAAACAAATATAATAGCTAAGTAAGGAAATATTGTGATAGTCTAGGTATAGGTACTGAGTAGTAGTACTGCAGAACATTTTGCTCATATTATCATAATATTGGTTTAAATTATTTTATTTTGTATCAGTAACAGTGACTTGTTTTATATATATTCAATTTAAAAGTGAAGCATATTATAGTAGCCTCGGTATAGGTGTTAAGTGCTAGTACTGCAACCTGCTTTATCATGCAGGAACAATGCTATTAGTTTGGTGTTAGTGATTTGCATCACATATATCCGATATATGCATGGTATATTATAGAACCCTAGGCACTCTAGAGGCACTAGGCACTAGTATTGAAACATACTTCATCATATTCTAGGTCTGTCTGAAAATCTGGCTGGTAATGTATTAAAATTTTAATATATGAAGATCTGGATGGGGTGAAAACAAGAAACTAAAAGGGAAAAAATGAGGCATTGTCTACTGAAGTAGCTGACTTTTAAATCATCTGGAAAAGTCCAAATTTGACTTATGAGACCTAGTGAGTCTAGCCCTGGTGACATCATGGATATGGCATTTGGGGTGGAATTTCAGATGTAGCCTCAGTGGAATCTGAGACCTCCATCCTAATGGCAGTATGAACTTAAAACGTGGTGGTGAGTTTTGATCTGTAGAAACAGAGAAAATAAAATAGCAGTTCACTGATATAAAGCATTTCAAAGATTTGTCTAAGTCTATGAGAACTCTGTTGGCATTTTTGCTGTCTTTAGATGAGCAGATGTTCACATTGAACTGAAGAAAGAGATACAAGGTGTAAGGGAGAAATGGTAAGAGTTTAAAAAGTCAGGCAATAGGAAAAGTTCACAATCACATGCCAAGAAGCTTGAAAGGACGGGGAACGTAAGTGATAAATGCTTCTTTAGTTCATACAACAAACAGTAAGAGTTGGCAAACACAAAAGGGCTTCAACGTTATGTGCAGCCTCTTTTGTCAGCAGACATTGCTTCCCTTGGTGTCCACAATTTTATACACAGTAGTTTAAGGATGCCAAGGTGTGATTAGAAAAAGTGCACACAGTGATAAGGTGAAAACCAGAACAAACATAGAAATAATTCTTGCTGCTTTAAAATTATAGACACTTTACTGAGAAATGCCGCTGTAGCTGTTTCAAAACTGTAAAAGCAGAATTGATAAAGCACGTTGTATACTACAACTAATTAATGCTGCCTTAAAACAAATTACAGGAACTTGCCTTCAGACATAAGTCAACCTTTGTGCCAGCTATGAGCAGTGCAGTTTCAATGTTTGACAAGTCATGTGAAGGACATTGAAGGTTTGAAAGGATAAGAAAGCCAGCTTTGTCAATATGACTACAAAAGAACTTGAAGCTCTAAACAATCTTATTAACAATCCCCTTGTCATAAGACAAAACCAGCAGACAAGGGGCATAGTGTAGTTGTTAGGACACTAGCTTTTATGTACAGGTCAGAAAAAGCATGTAGATAATTGCAAATGTTATTGTAGTTTGCCATCTGACCCCATGTTTAAATAAAGAATTGGTACCTATGTTCATAATACTTGCTCTTTAGGATACACTGATCAGTCCACCACAGATTTCTTTGGTTGCACCCTATGCATTGCAGATAACTATATATACTTTATGGAAGGTGCACAAAACTTGCAAGCACCCCAGGTCAGCCAGTAACTTCTGGGATGAATTCTCAATTAACCACTTTCACAGGTTGTTAACCACCACATAAAACCATTTTTGCTGATTTATGCTCCTATATAAAACATACAGAAGAACTAAGCGCACTGGAATACATTCACAGCAAGGGTTTCAACTGGCTAATGACACTGATGTGGACTCAGTAGGCACTGTGTCACAACATAGCTGGACCACAATGCCATCAGATACAGTGCAGCAAAAATGCTGTCAATTTCATTTATGGAGGCTTCACCCCCCACACACACACACATGCCAAACTAAAATATACCAACTCTGGGGAGGAGCAGATAATGTGGCAAGATGAAATTTATGGGGTCAGAGAATATAGGGTTACCACCTTTAAGAAGTCCAAAGTGGGACATTTTACAGAAACATGATTTTTCGTGAGGACAGTACGTAACCTCAACCAATACAACAGACTTGTTTTCTCAACAAAATCAGAATTAAGGCTAAGTATTGTAGTTTCTTAGTTGCTTATATTGTTTCTATCATTTTAAGGTACTTTAGTTAAGGTATGATAGTTTTCGCAACATTTAGTGGAAAATTAGAAAACATTTTATTACTATAAAGTCAGGACATGTAGCATTGTTCATGTTTTTTGCAGGACACAGCTGCCCAAATCAGGACTGTCCTGTGAAAATAGGGACAGGTGGTAACCCTAGTGGAATACTGTTTCATTGCTGTCCATGATAGCACTATAGGGACTAGTGCTCTCTTGGCTGGCACTATTAATTGACCTGTGTAAAAATCACACAAGTCCCAATCCGCAAAATGTTAGAGATCCAGTATTAGAACCCTGATCTCCATTGCCTCCTAGCTGAGCTGCTCCATGCCCCAGCCCTCCATGCCACAGGAGCAGTTCCACCAGCCCCTTGTATTCTGCTGTCCATGTCTTGTGGCAGCACTATGGACAGCAACAAAGACGTACATATAGCAAGGCGCAGTAAATCCCTGTTAGCTGTCCATGATAGCTACTATAGGGACTAGTGCTCTCTGGCTGGCACTATTAATGAAGAGCTAATCTAACTGGGTACTAAGTTGGCATACACCAGCATATCATATGGTGGAAGCCTCTATGCTGTATGCAGTTTTCTGGATAGGAGAGCCCTAGTAGCATGCCCCTGCCAGAATTGCTGTTAGAATGTTCATCAATTTTATGTTTGCTTGCACGCATGTGCAAGAAACATAGTGCCATCATCCAAGTTTTCGTGAGATGTGGCACCCTGTCTCCAGTTCAGTCTGTATTTGCAGGTATGGCCACAGTTTGCTAATAAATGCTGCAGCTGTCTATAACAGCAGTTGAAAATGCAGTGTCCGATAGCTGAAAGGGAGAGCTATGGTTCAGTGAACAACGATAAGATCATGCGTGCTCATGCATTCCCCCACGCACACACTGTATGGCCAACGGAGGTGCCCAATCCCCTGTCGGCTCTGCTGCACCCCTCAACAGAGTTCCAGGTGCCACGCTGGGAGCTCACCCCAGTATGGCAACATTTCTGTATGGCCAACAGGGGTGCCCTAATCCCCTGCTGGCTCCACAGTTTACCCCCGAGACTGCCGGGTGCCTTGCTGGGAGCCCATCCCAGCGCTGGCAACATTCTGTATGGCTAACAGGATTGCCCAATGCCCCATTGGCTCCACTGCCCCCAAACAGCTGCCCAGCTGCCATGCTAGGAACTCATCCCAATGTGGCACAAGTCCCGCATCGTCTCCTAAAAAGAAGAGCACCTGAAAAGAGAAAACCTTCCTCGCTGACTGTCCAGACCCCTCCCCATCCGTGTCCCACCCTCTGCACAGCCTGCCTCCCCACATCCTCACCTCACCCCATACTTACCTCCAGAGTCTGATGTGATGATTTTCGTGGACCGGGACACGCCTGCACTCTTCAAAGCCGACTCGTAACTGAGGAAATGCCAGCAAGCTGTACAATGGAATAAATAGGGATTTTAACTTTGATGCATATCTCAGGCATTTTTGGGAATATTTTCACCAAATTTTCAACATGGGGTTTGAGACCCCACCTCATGAATTCTGTCACTGTCATTTTGTTAATCAGGCCCAAAGGTGATTTCGCAGTCACTGCGCAGAACCACCTTTCAGGACCGATTATGAAAAGACAGTGTCACAGTTCATGAGGTAGACCCCAAAAATCCTTATACATTTGGTGAAAAAATTTCAAAATGACTATTTTATGAGCATGCATTGCGCTGTTCCTACGCATCAGTAAGTTAGTGAATTTTCAATATTTTCACTCCAGATTTTCAACATTGCCATTTTACCACACCTTCTTGTGAGCAGTACAGCTGTAATTTTTCATATCTCGCCTAAAATGTGTTTCCACTCATGTAGCACACAATACATAGATACACAGACAATGTCAGCAGATAAGGGCCTATGTCCCACCCAGTCTGCCCATTTGAGCTTGTAAGTTTACTTTATGTTTTCCCAGAAGTCTTTTGTCCCTTAACCCTGACCTTAGAATTCTTTATGTCTATCTCATGCATTTTTAAATCCTGTGATTGTTTCAGCTCCCACCACTTCCTCTGGCAGGGTGTTCCACTTGTCCACCACCCGCTCTGTGAAGAAATTCTTCCTCACGCTTCTCTGAATCATCCCTGCAACTTCATTCCATGCCCCTAGTCCTGGAACATTTTTCCCTTAAAAATAGTGTCTCTGCACCCTGTTCTTCCCTGTAACATACTTGTATGTCTCTATCATATCCCTCTCCTCCTCTCCTCCAGGGAGTAGAATGGCACAGTCGGTGTGTGAAATCAATGTTTGGGACAGATTAAGAAAAATTACAGTGACACTGTTCATGAGCAGAGGTATTAAAATGGCTATTGGTGAAAAAATTCCCAAAATGACTGTTTTACCAGCATGCATTGCACTGTTCCTACGCATGATCATAAGTTTGTAAATTTTCAATATTTTACTCCAGATTTTCAACATTGCAATTTTAACACACCTCCTTATGAGCAGTACAGCTGTCATTTTCACATCTCACCCAAAATGTGTTTCCTCGCATGAAGCGCATTAATGGCGCAATCGGTGTGCTAAATCAATGTTTGGGACAGATTAGTAATCACAGTGACACTGTTCAGAGAAGAGGTGTTAAATGGCTATGTTAAAATTTCATGAAAAGTCCATAAATGACTGTGTTACGAGCGACTATTTCGCAGTTTCCATGCACCCTCATAAGTTCATGGATTTCTAATATTTTCCACCCAGATTTTCACCCTGGCATTTTTCACACTTCCTTATGAACAGTGAAGCTGTCATTTTTCACACCATGGCCGAATGTGTTTTCGACTTCCAGTGCAGAAATGTGTTGTTGCTGTGGGAAATCACTGTTTGGGACAGATTAAGAAAATCACAGTGACACTGTTCATGAGCAGAGATTCCAAATCCCTGTTTTGACAATCTGCTGTAAAAATCCCCAAACTAATTGTATTATGGGTGTGCGTTGCAAATTTTCTATGCACGCCGTACTTCACCAGTTTTTTAATAGTTTCACTGCAGATTTTCAACATTGCCATTTTTCACCTCCCCATGAACAGTACAGCTGTCATTTTCACATCCTGTTTGAAATGTGTTTCGACCTGTGGTGCTAAAAGGCATAGTCACTGTGCAAAATCAGCTTCGCTAACAAACTGATATTGCCACTGTTTATAAGGTGGGGTCACAAAACCCATGTTGGAAATTTGGAGTGAAAATGCCAATGAATGCCTAAGGCGTTAGGGTTTCCGACCATAATGCCCCACCCTGTACAGATTGACAGGCATCAGGGTGTGACTTAGGATTCTTGTCTGTAATGCTCATACCATTCCACACCCTGCAGCCAGTGACAGGTATCAAGGTATGCCTTGGACCTTTGGCCCCAAAGTTCACCCCATTCTTCTATACAGCACCCATCTCACCGTATTTCCTGATGGAATGGGTGAGCACAAGAGCCAAAGACCGCAAGGCACACTGTGGCACTTATCGGTGTCTGCAGGGTAGGGTGTGGTGAAAAGGCATGGCCATTATGCCTGACGACCCAAAGGCACACCCAATGCCTGTCAGTCTCTGCAGGGTGCTGGTGGGTTGGTTTCCGCTCAATACTTCACTGCCATTCCTATTATGCAGCTCTGTATCTCCTACACTACCAATGCCAATGCCAGCAAGCAAACATTCGGCATTGAAAATGCTTGTCATCAGAATGTAACTACTTTACTCTTTGGGGATTTCTTTTCAGACTAGTAGGAACAGCTATGGAGCAACATTTGCCCAAAATTCACTAATTTATACCTGGTGCTGGGGAGGAAACAGTTGTATACAACAAATCTTCAAACCCTTAACTGTCTAAAATCTCACTATTGCATAAATTTATTGACAATATACTGATGGTGTGGTGGGGGACTGAGGAGGAACTCACTCCATTTGTGATACTCCCAGAAAGCAGCAACCAGAATTTGAAAACGAGTTCTTATGAAAAGTCAGAAAGTATTTCTTCCTTCACATCTCTAAATGATTGAGAGGGACTAGATGCAGATCTTTTAGGAAGCCCACAGAGAGTAATTCCTTGTTCTTGCTAGTTCATGTCACCCCACCACACCATCAGGAATGTACTTGTTAGAAAATCTCTGCATATATACAGAAACTATAGCTCCCTGGATATATTTGAAGAAAATGCCAGTGACCTGAACCATAGATTTCTTGAGAGGCAGTACAGTAGAGTTGATGTGAGCTGCATACAATTGGCAAGAAGTACAGAGCATCAGACCCTATTGCACCCTACTGCAAACTCTGGTACACAAACCAAGAAATGAAACTTTGTTACATTGATAAGAAGATAGGCTAATATTTGAACAAGTTCTCCAGAAAAACTGGAGAATTCTGCAGATCGAGACCAGGCTAACAGAATGGACTGAAAGTCTCCAACAAATGGTCTACAAGCGCCTCCACAATCTGGGTGATGGGGCATTCCTAGCTTACTGCACACAACCTGCACTACCGCATGGTTCTCATCCTTGCTGGCAGGTTGCCATTGTTGTGGTAGATGCAAGTTTCAGATAAAATCCAAGTGACAAAAGAATTTGAGAACCCAGGCACTGGTGAGACTCACAAAATACAGTGGTTCATTAACTGTGATATGACTAATGTAGTGTATCTGGTCAAATGCACTTGTTGAAAATTTTATGTAGGATGCACCAAGCGAAACTTAAACAGTGAGTGGGGGACCATGTCAATGCAATTTCTTAAGGCAACTTGGAGTATGTCATGGCAGCACATACTAAGAATGCTACAAATTCTGCAGAGCATGTGTGGTCCTTCCTTGGCATTCAGAAAGTGGTTGTTGGAGTGAGAGGGCAAGATGTTGTTAACCTGTTGTCAAAAGGAGAAGGATAATAGATTTTCAGTCTCAAAGCAATGACACACAGTGGCCTGAATGATAAAACTGAGCTGACATAAGATCAACCTGTTTGCAGATGACAGAAAGATCTGTGTGACACTGGACAGTGAAGAAGTGAGGCAATAACTCAGGGAGGACCTGGCAAACCTCAAGCACTGGTCAAGTATATGGCAGTTGGAGTTTAATGCTTAAAAGTGCAAGGTCAGCACCTCTGAGCCAGAAACCTCAGGATTAGCTACTGGCTGGGGGATGCTGGTATCCATTTATGATTAGGAAAGGACATGGGGTCCTGGTCACAGGGGACATGAATCATTGTGCACAGTGGCATAGCATAGCTGCAAGATCTGACAAAATGCTGGGTGCATAGCCAGAAGGATCACCTGTAGGATGGATGAAGTCATCCTGCCATTGTACAGGTCACTGGTGAGACCACACTTGGAGTACTGTGCACAGTTCTGGTTCCTCTGTTTAAAGAAGGAGGCCATACTACTCTAGCAGGTGCAGCAACAGGCGGCAAAGTTGATTCTAGGGCTGGGGATAAGATCAGTGAGGAAAGATTGAGGAGCTCAGCATGTATTCCCTGGAAAATAGAAGGGAGTGGAGGGATACGATAGAGACCTTCAAATACTTATTTATTTATTTAGGTTTCACCAGGCAGGCATACTGAGTGGAGAACCACTCATTTCCAGATGCAGCCTGGATAAAAGGTATGAATAGGGTTAGTACAGAAAGCATGTTCAGCTTAAAGGGAAGGAGGGTTATGAGAGTACATGGTCTGAAACTGGATGGGGGAAATTCAGGAGGAAATGAGGAGACACTATTTCACAGAAAGGGTGGTGGCAGGAAACAAATTACCAGAGTAGGTGATCTTAAGGAAGATTGTGGGCAGTTTTAAAATTGAGTGGAAAGGGTCAAGGAAAGGTCAATACTGAAAGTAGGCTAGGGAGTATGATGGTGTTGGGCTGGGATGATCAAGAGTGGGGACTGAGAGTAGGGTGGGGCAAGTGGTGGAGCCAGAGGGGGCTGGGGTGGTTACCCTCCTGGCTGCCTCAGTGTGAGTAGTGGTGCCCCACCACCATCTTTATTCAATGCTGAGTGCCCATTGTGGAGCCAATGATTGACTGAAAGCCCCGGCTCCCAAAGGTTCCCAAACCTGGCTCTGCTACTGGTGGGCAGCTGCAGTAAAGTAAATGGTGAGCTACACACTCAGGCAAACTTGATAGACCTTTAGGCCTTTTTTCTGCTGGCATTTTCGTATGTTCTAGGACACCATCCATGTAATTTGTTTTAAGGTAACATTAATTAGCTGTAGTGTATAGCGACATTATCAATTCTGCTTTTACAATTTTTAAATGGTTACAGCTACAGCAGCAGTCCTCAGTACAGGGTCTAGAATTTTAAAGCTGCAGGAATTATTTGTATCTTGTTTTGATTTTTCTCCTCCTTATCACTGTGTGCACTTTTTCTAATCCAACCTGGGCATCCTTATTCTAATGTGTATAAAACTGTGGACACAAACTGGGAATGACTCTTGACAAAGTGCACCTATGTGAAGTATTACAGCTCCTTTGTGCTTACTAACTGCATACTGTCTGCTGCATGAAATAAAGAAGCATTTATCACTTAAGTTTCACTTCTTTTCAAGTGTCTTGGCATGTGCGTGCAAAGTATTCTCATTTTCCTGTACCGAACATTAATTGATGCATCATTTTGAACCCATAGATCTCTTTTTCCTCTGTTGAATGTTTAAAAGACTTACTGTATCTAAGACTGATAATAAGGTCTAAGAAGGTTGTGGAGGTTCAAGTGTCTGTCCTAGTACCAAATGTTCTATAGTTAGTAATATACAATACATAATATAATTTAAATGCAATGTGAAATTCAGTCCTTACAGAATCCTCTGAAATAAAGAAACCCATAGGTTACTGGCTTACTGACAGTGACAGCCTGTATGAAAACTTAGTAACAACAAGATAACTACTTAAGGGAATATTTACTGAGTTACTAACTCTAACAGAAGAAAATAATCCTTTTCATTTTAAAGTGCTTAAAGAGCACCTGATACCTTTGCAGAAACTTTGGAAACATAATATTTAGACTCAATTCAACTTTATTTCATTTACCTTCTATCAATTTGTCCTCCAATGTTATTTACTGAAGAAATTTCCAGAAAAAACAAGATCTTTATCACTTAGAGTTCATCTGCCAAAATTGTGTATTCTCTATTTGAAATTATAATGCTCTATTGTGACATCACAATCTGTTGCCTTGGGATAATAGGAATGCCACAAGCAGATTATTATGACATTAGGCAAGCAGATAGGCAGCACTCTGCAACATTAACTAAACAAACAAAGCAAAAATGCACGATGAAACAAAATTGCTCCAACGAGATGATACTACGCACTAACCACAGCACTTTGAGTCAACTCAGGACTCTTCATCGGGGTGTGGCCATGGTGTACCAATCTCTAATTTATTTAACATTTTAAAGTCACAGGTATACCACAGCACATCTAGTGAGAACACCAAACAGTGACAATAATATGCAGTAACCCCATAATTGCAGTAAATTAGTGAAAGTTAAAAACATTATATGTGTTACAGAAATACTGCAGACAGACTGTTAGAAAAAATATCATTAATAGCAGCAGACTAATATGACCTATAAATATTGGGCACAGCTCATGAATGGCTCATCTATACTATTCTCGATAAATCATACGAAAATGTGTGAGTCAAGAGGTGCAACAGAAGTAAGATGCACTCACATTTAAAGTCAAATGAGCCAAACAAAATCATCAGCAATTAAGGCCTATGTACCCCAAATTAGGATCTATTTTAACCAATAGGTACAGTGTTCAATAACAACAATTCATTTCTATTCATTCCAAGACAAGATTTTATACTGAGAAGATTAAATACTCCATAAAGTATATAAAAACATAGAAACATAGAAGTTGATGGTAGATAAGGACCGCAAGGCCCATCCAGTCTGCCCATTTCTTTTCTACCTTATGAATGTGCCATTAGCCTTTGCTCTGTCAATGACCCATCTATTCATTCTCATCTGTATTGCTCCCTTTATGTCTATCCCATGCCTGTTTGAAGCCCTGCACTGTATTCATATCCACCACTTCCTGAGGTAGGCCATTCCATGCATCCACCACCCTTTCTGTGAAAAAGAACTTCCTCACTTTACCCCTTAATCAGCCTCCCTCTAATCTCATGCTGTGTCCTCTTGTCCTGCTATTTTTTTACGTTGAAACATGTTAGACTCTTTTACCTTGTTAATGCCCTTAAGGTGTTTGAATGTTTCAATCATATCACCTCTCTCCTCCTTTGCTCTAGGGTATACATATTGAGCTCAGTTAATCTGTCCTCATATGTTTTCTGATGCAGTCCCTGCACCATTTTGGTTGCCCTTCTCTGGACTGCCTCAATTTGGTTAATGTCCTTGTGAAGGTGTGGCCTCCAGTACTGCACGCGAGTACTCCAGATGGGGCCTATCCAGTGTCTTGTAAAGAGGATTATTACCTCCCTCATCTGACTTGATACCCCTACTAATACACCCCAACATCCCTCTAGCCTTACCTACTGCTTTAGTGGTCTGCTTGGATGATTTCAAGTCATTGGTGGTGATGATGATGATGATGCCCAAGTCTCTTTCTTCCCTTGTGACTGCCAGCAACTCCCTCCCAGCCTAGAAGTGGCTTCTGGGTTTCTCTTCCCTATGTGCATAATCTTGCACTTCTTTGCATTAAACCACAGTTGCCACTCTTCTGACCATTTTGCTAGTTTACCCAGATCTCTCTCATTCTACCCACCCCATCTGGATCATCTGTTCTGTTGCAGATCTTGGTGTCATCTGCAAACAGACAAACCTTACCCTCCAGTCCATCTGCAATGTCACTGATGAAGATTTTGAAGAGAACTGGCCCCAGGACAGATCCCTGAGCTACCCCACTTGTGACTTGCATCTCTTCTGACTGCATACCGCTTACTACCACTCTCTGTTTTCTGTCCATCAACCAGTTTGCTACCCAGTTGACCAACATTTGACCCACCCTAGCCTACCCAGCTTATTAATCAATCTTCTATGTGGAACAATATAGAAAGCTTTGCTGAAGTCAAGGTAGGTGACATCAACTGCTTCCCCTGGTCCACCACTCTGGTTACCCAGTCAAAGAAATCTATGATATTAGTTTGACAGGACCTTCCTTTGTAAACTCATGCTGTCTTGGAACCTGTGCTCTTATGAATTCCAGATGTTGCACTATCCTTTCCTTAAGGAGTGTCTCCATAATCTTGCCAACTACTGAGGTAAGACTGACTGGTCTGTAGTTCCCCGCCTCCTCCTGCTACCACTCTTGTGGAGTGGATCACATGAGCCCTTCTCCAGTCTTCTGGGACTCTCCTGTGCTCAGAGACTCACTAAACAGTTCTGATAATGGCTCTGCTAGTCCCATCCTTAGCTTCTTTAGTACCCTGGGATGTATGCCATCAGGTCCCATTGTCTTGTCTACCCTGAGCTTATCGAGCTCTTTGTAGGACCATACATTAGGCAAAAACATTATGAGTACATATTTTACAGCTAATATAAAACACACTTACTTAATGATTAAAATGAAATGCATTAGAAATTCAAGCAAAAATACTAATACCCAGATTTGTTTTGATCTTATTTTACAAATTTATAGAAAAGGAAAATGTCAAGACAATCATTCACTCCATTTAGTATTAGGGCTTTCAGTGTTATATCCTTTTGGACTCACACTGTGAAAGTTTACTCACTCTGCCCCTCCCCGGTGTGTTTTGATATGGTCAATCCCCATAAACTGAAAATTGGAAACATTCCCATTGTGGAATTTTACAAAGTGTACACCTATTGGGGTGTTTGGCTCTGTTTTTAAAATTGCCCTTGTATGCTCTTGCATAAGTTTTTAGACTGTGTTTTGTACATCCCACATAAATAAGTGGACACATGCATTTGATAGCATAAGCCACATAGCATCTTGAACAATTGATAAAATGAGTAATTTTCATTTCTTTAGCCATTCCTGGCTGTATAAATGTACCACCTTGTATTCAACAGCGACAAATATTGCAATGCCCACAGCAAAGGCAGCCTACTGGCTTGACGGCATCCAATTTGGGTGACCATCAACTATTTCTTTGTCATACATACTCTGTGTCAAAATAGCTCCCAAATCTTTCCCTCT